>JARQOD010000003.1:292008056-292280674 GCA_033576555.1 Oophaga sylvatica | reverse complement strand
CGGCGCCAGAGCTGGGATTTCACATGCGAGCGACGGACGTTTTCGTCGCATGTGTGATCCCGGCCTTAGCCTAGTTGTTGATTGTCTGGTCTAGGTTCCCTGCATGTATATCAAGCACAGGGCCTGCGGGTCAGTAAGGGACAGCCATCGTGGAGCAGGGGCGCCAAGTATCGCTTTCTAGGGTGCCAGCCTCCGCTGGCAGGTAGGGATGATAGTTGACACGTAGGGTTTTCTTTTCCATGTGTGGTTGTACCTGGGAATTTTTTCCAATGGGGGATTATCTAGCCTGTTTTGTTCCCCGTCCTCTCCACGGGCCGTGCATCCTCGACTGTTGTGAGGAAGAGGAACAACATAAGAGGCTCCCTGTTGGAACATATGTTTGACTGCAATAACCATATGACATATCTGAACAGTCTCACATGAACATATCGTTCGTTCTATTGGTTAGTTTATCACCATTTTGTGCACTTGGGTTTTCTTTTGGTGTTATTTTAATAGCCTAAATAAATGAACTTTTTAAGACCTCTCCTTGGCCTTCATGGTGTGCTTGGTTAGTGATGTCTCTTGCTTGTTGGTATTGCAGTCTGTCGCCTTTCAGAAGAGGTGTGTTTTGGTATATACCGTAGTGATAATTTGGGAAATTGTTATTGTGTTCATTGAAATATTAAATTGATTAAAGTCTTAAATTTCAAAGGAGGTGTACTTACTTATGCTAAAATTATAAATGTATATGTGAACTTAATTTTTCAAAATGGAATGTGTGGTTCATGACTTATGCACAAAATAAAATGCTCTTTATTTTTATTTTTACCTGTTTTGCATTTTTTATCACAAAAAGTTGTCTGTAATTTTAAAAATGTTGCAAAATTTGAACAAAAAAAAATGTTTTAATCATTTTCATGGGGTCTGGAATATATTTTTGCAAAAATGTTGACTTTTTAAAAACTCATAATTGATTAAAGGACTAAAACTGTCTAAAAGCCACAAACTCCGAGCACTGTGACAAACAAAAAAAGAGGCAATCACATATAACATAGACTCAAAAAAAAGGGGCAAATGAATACATACCGTACATATATAAATGCAGCAGACCCACTATCTGGCCTTGGTTAATAATACATTTGATATTTTGTAAATGATTATTTTGCTTTTCGTCAGATAACTGAAGGTGTTTTCTTCTTTCAGGGAGAGTGATTCTTGCATATTGTTAACCTTTAACTGCATTGGTCGTCTGCCAGACTATGTGTGCACACAATTACATCTACCAAGGAAAAGAATGACCTCATTCATGTGCGGGATTAACGATCGCTCATTAACTGCAGCAAACGGTGGTGTCAGCAACGGCCTTTACTCGCCATCATTAGTATGAATGAGCGTGTTATAGCACTAATTATGACCAGAACTGGGATGTAATAGTAATTGAACATGTCTCCAAGGTGCCCAAGCCTAGTAAGGAATAGTGGACATACAATATATTGCAGGCTGCCTGGTTAGGTGGTGATAGTGTACAGTGTGATCTTTACACTAGATTCATGCTGTTAGAGTCTCATTATTAGTCTTATTAATCCCTGATTGGATTAATCCATAGTCAACAGCTGGTATTGCAGCAGGAGATGGAAATAATAGTGTCTGGGTCCACATACCGACCCAGACTAGCACAGACTGTAGTAGATAAGGGGGAGCTGGGGAGGAGGGAGAGAGGAGTTACCACCAGGCAGAAGGAAGTGTTGGGTGGAGGGGTGTGAGCGGATAATGTAGAGCTGGCTATGCACCTGTCTGGGCTCCAGCCCGGGCTCCGCTTCCTTCACCTGTAACCGCTGACCTTTGCTGTACTTCACATCGTGTTTCACAAGTTGCCCTGTGAACTTCAATGACCTCTTCACCCAAGGGCTTTTAAGGCCGATTCAGACACTCATGTCTGATTAAATAAGCTTTGTGTTCTTGGACTTTATCTCATTAAGGATGTCTTCACTGCATTTTTGCACCTGTTAGTTGTTCTTGTTGGGTTATGTCCAAACCCCCCCAAAACAGGATTCGGGCGTATGCGCCGACAGGATCATAGACCTTAATGGTGCCGACAGAGTGAATGTGCGCTCTGTTGTGTATAATTTTTGGGTGTACCCTGTTGCAGATGCCATCCAGCAAATCCTGCCCATTGTGCCATCACCTTCGTGTTGTTCAATCTCAGGCAGGCTGTCCAGGCTAGGCGTGCTCAAACTCTTGCGGTTAAACTTCAGGACGCTCAACATGTGTCACAGCCTAATTCTGCTTTGGGAACATCTCCACATTTGTCTACTAAACTAATGCCCATTTTGTTGGGTATCACTGGCCAGGGCTTTGTGAACCACTTCACCGTATACTTTAAAGCTTGTCCCCAGCTATTTTTTTTTGCTCAGTTGATTGTGACATTTACTTTTGTTATTTTTGGATGCTTTAGCTTGTGAAGGGTATGATCCTATGATGCAGTCTCTACCATCCTTTCTATCTGCCTTCTGTAGACTGTTTGGCAAACCAGGTCATGTCCCCTCAGCTGCTGCTACCCACCTGCTTAGACAAGGAACTAACCCTATAAGATGTCATGTCATCCATTTCCATATCTTATTTTCTGAATTGCCCTGGAACAGTGACACTCCTGGCTATTTCTATGCTGGGCCATCCAGTCAGATCACATATGAGCTTGCTGGCAGAGATTTTTCATCTTTCCATGATTATCTAGTTTTCCCTGCAACCCAAGAGGAATTGCAATTTAAAGAGAAGTCAAAATTAAAAGCTCATAATTGCTGTTTCCTATATTGTAGAGCTTCTACGAAATCTTCTCCCAGGGAGGGAGAAGACCTGCATCCAACCCTTCCTCTGCTGTATTCACACAGCAAATGTTGCTGCAAGTCTTGCCCTCTTTGTATTGTACATCTTCAGTTCCTATGTGTGTTATCCCTGGCTCTGTGCCTTCTGCTGTGCCCGGCTCCTCTGATCTGCCTGCTGTTCCACATGCTATCCGCCAATCCTGGCGACTGTACCATTGCTTTTGGTCTGTATTGTTTAACCTGACTGTGGCTTAGAGAATCCACCTCACCAGTTGGACCCATAACAGAAGCCAGAACTGCTAACATATTCACATAATGGAGGTATCTGCCCGCTGTAAGGAGGCACCTCATCAGGCTATGCAGTGGAGCTAGCCAAGACAGCAGCTAGGGTACTAACCTAACCATTAGCCATTGTTTTTTAAAGGGTATACACATCTTGGCACATAATTGTGTATTTGGTTTTGAAAATGTAAAATTAAGCATTCTTATAAAAAAAAAAATTAAAATGTTAACAATTTTCTACCATTTTGCTACTGCAAAGTGTCTGTAAGGCTACCTTTATAAACCCTGATTGTGGCTGTTAAAAGGTATTCCCAAAAATTCAACTTATCCTCTGTCCATAAGGGAAAACTTGCTGGTCTCCAGGGATCCCATAATTAGTGCTCTGGAACCCGAAAACGGGACTCTGCGGCTCTGTTACAAATGGAGCCAGGATACACATGCTCGTCTCCCTTTCATTCATTGTCTTTGGGACTGCCAAGTACAAGGTTCAGCTTTCTCCAACAGTCCCAGACACATCAGTAGAACAGAGGCTGTGCATGTGCACCTTGCTCCATTCAGGAAGGAGCTGCAGAAAGAGATTTTAGGGTTGTGTAATTCTGAACTCTGGTTATCTGGGGGATTCTGCTTTTCTATCGCTTAGGGGCTCTGTATATGGGTCCTCAACTATTCTAGGGAAATCTGTGCTCCAGGAGGCAGATGGCGCTCCGTCCCTCCCGAGTCCTCCGTATGGCTAAGCGGTACTGTACATCCACATATGGGGTATTTATACATTTAGCAAAGATTGTGGGACACATTTTAGCACCATTTTTTACCCATTTCCCAGTGTAAAAAATGTAAAATCTGGGGCTAATACAAAAAATTGTGCTGATGTAAAGTAGACATGTGGGAAATGTTATTTATTACATATCGAACAAATTTTTACCACTATCAAGAAGTACAATATGTGAAAACATTCTCAGAATCAGTGGGATCCGTTGAAGTGTTCCAGAGTTATAACCTCATAAAGTGACAGTGGTCAGAATTATAGAATTTGGCCTGGTCAGGAAGGTGAAAACAGGTTTTGGGGTGAAGTGGTTACTATATCATGACAAACTTTTGTTTGTGAATCAGCAAACTGATGATGGTGTGGAAGAAAATAAAAGTGACCTACCGTAATTTGCATACAGTGTATTTTTTTTTTTTTTTAGCCCAGTCATTTATGCAGATGTGACTGCCGTCCTTGTGTCCTTGTACGTTTCTAATGTGGCAGGAGGCAGGTGTTGTATGTCATAAGGATGCAAAAACGTGTATAGGTGTTTGCATTCTACAGTGGCAGATTGTAACCGGTACGTCTTTGTTTGACCTATTAGAACCTTTTTTGTAGGGGAAGCGCTGGTGTTTGTACATTGTTTGGTACAATTCTACCTTCAGATTCCCACCACAATGCTTCGTCTGTTGGTACTGCTGTGATTGTATCCACACGGCCCGTGTGCCGTCCTATGCAGTCCGTGGTGCAACAGTGGTCATTGGCTATCATTTCAGCAGCCATTTTTCTTAGGTACTTTGGCTTCCTGGCTCCAGGGATGTGCTCCATCAGGTAAGTATCATGGGCAGGAAATATGTACTCTAGACCTTTGGCCCTAACCATGATACTGTGAGAGTTTTATGTTGTTTTCTCTCTTATATTTCTTTGTAAAAATTTCAACCTTATCTACAGTGACCCAGGAAGGAGATTCTTCAGATTCAACCCATGATGGCAAAGTACAAAGATATCATTTAGTGTCAAGGGTGCAGAAAATGTTACCCTTTGTGGCTCCTGTTCAGCCCTCAGGAGCTCATTAGAAGTCAGTATAGACCAGCATAAAAGTTCAGGTGCATTGCGTCTGTCAGTCCTGCCAGGAGCCACAAAGACGGGATAATTGGCCGATGAAACGAAGACATAAACATTTGATGAGCTGCAGCTCGGGGGATCAGACCAAAGTGCATTAGATTGCAGTGTTTGTCTGGGTGTGGACAGGACCTGATACAGCAGTGCTCGTGGCTAGGACTACCAGTCTCGATCACTGGTGAAGCATAGCGAGCCACGTTGTCTTATGAGCGTTCTAGCCTCGTTGTCTCATCACATCCGTTTGACGAATGCTTCGATGTGATGATTTGGCCAAAAGAAAAATAGCTGAATGTGCTATTCATCCAAGAGGGGAAAACTGATAGAAAACTCCATAAATTCTGAATACCCAAAAGACCCTACCATTAAACAATTTGATAAACCCATTTTCAGCTGCAGATGAAGGAAGAGAGCCACAGTATTCATTACTGATGGGTAGGCGGAGCCCCAGATCAGGATGTTACCTCAGATCAAAAGAGTGATGACTGGCTGGCCCTCCAGCTCGGGCTCCTCCTACTCAGCTCCAGTCTAAGATTTGAGGTCCAGAGGATGGTCGCTGCTAATGCAGCTCTTCAGAAGTTTTTATTATTTTAATATTCGGACAGGAGACTTGGATCACTAGTTGGTCTAGAGGTTTTCAGGGGTATCAGCGCTGCTGTACCCCAACCTCTCCCTTGGCGGATCTGTATTTACTCAAAGTCCCTGCAGAATCCTTGCCGGCCTGGGGGATGAGGAGAGCTTCTCTGGCGGGAACGCAAACCACACGTGCGGTCACTGCGTTCTTCGCCCTGGGGGGGAAGCATGGGCACTGCGCCAGAAACCCCTGAGGGTCCCTGTGGCGCCTTGGCTGGTGAGTACTCCACACAAATTTTAATAATAATTATGTGTGAGTGCTTAGCGTCTGAATGAGCAGCGCTATTACTAATGTCAGTATGCTTCAGCGCTGCTGTGACAGCGCTACTACATGTATGTCAGTATGCTTCAGCGCTGCTGTGACAGCGCTACTACATGTAATGTCAGTATGCTTCAGCGCTGCTGTGACAGCGCTACTACATGTATGTCAGTTGCTTCAGCGCTGCTGTGACAGTGCTACTACATGTAATGTCAGTATGCTTCAGCGCTGCTGTGACAGCGCTACTACATGTAATGTCAGTATGCTTCAGCGCTGCTGTGACAGCGCTACTACATGTAATGTCAGTATGCTTCAGCGCTGCTGTGACAGCGCTACTACATGTAATGTCAGTATGCTTCAGCGCTGCTGTGACAGCGCTACTACATGTAATGTCAGTATGCTTCAGCGCTGCTGTGACAGCGCTGTTACAAGAAGATGTGGTGATTTTTTGTCCGCAGGCAGATAGCTGCAGGACAGAGAGGGAGCAGGAGCGGGGAGAGTTCGCGCTCATTATTTGAGCTAGCAGGGGGCGTGGCCTATCTATCCCGGTCTTTTGAGCAGGAAGACGCGCGCTCTGGCTTTTCTCCTGCGACCCCCTCACTGTGGCGGCCATTACTCAGGCTCCTGGGCTCCTCGGACCGCTCCTCTCCTCATATAGACACCACGGCCAGCTGGGTGAGTGCGGATTCCTCACCCCGCAGCGCAGCGATCGCTATCCTGCAGCTGCAGTCTCATCAGAGACATAAAAATTGGCTGGGGCTCACAAATATATATATATTTTGGTGAGTTTGCAATATTAACCCCTTTGGGGTTATTTCTACCAGCTAAATTTGCTGAACTGAATACCGCTGGGGTAACTCTGCTTGGTGGAGCGTTAACCCTTCAGCGTTTGGAAAAAAAAAAAAAAAAAACCGCATAGTTTTTTGCTGGTATTACCGCTTTGACCTGCTCATACAGGTGAGACATGTCTGAACAGAGTTCAGATGCCGCGGATCACGTCCCAGTGCCATTGCGGCAATCAGATACGCAGACCTCCACAGCGTCTAGCGCTGCGGTCGACAGCGGTGGAAAATTGGATGATATCGCTCGATCGATTAATAACTTATCTGACCTTTTAGGTCAATATGTGTCTGCTAATTCCTCTCAGAGGAAGCGACGCAGGCCGTTACCGGCCTCTACACGGAGCGAGTCAGATGTATCTGATATTGGGCAGAGTTCCCCTTTAAATTCGGATGGAGAAATATCCGATTCAGATGCGGACGAGCCGCAGGGGCGTTCCTCTATGACGAAGCGTACGGAGGCATTAATTGAAGCCATGAGAGATATACTACAGTTACCGGAGGAGGTAACTAGTCGTCCTGGTAAATCAGCACGCATTTTCCAGGAGTCCCGTGCTTCGCGCACAACATTGCCAGCTCTGGATGAGCTTAATGGTGTAATAGAGGAGGAACGTCTATGTCCAGATAAGCGTTTTCATGGAACGCATTTCTTTGATACACTTTATCCTTGCTCTACGGAGTTAAAGGCTAATTGGACTTCTGCTCCTGAAGTGGATGTGTCTTTGTCTCAGCTTAGTAAATCCTCTCTACTCCCTATTAAGGGAAAAGCGAGCTTACAGGAGCCTTTGGATAGAAAGGCAGAATTGGCGGCAAAAGCAAGCTATGAGGCTGCGGGTCATGGATTTCGAGCAGTGCTAGGATCCATGTGTGCTGCTAGAGCTTCTCTAAGCTGGTTGGCACGTCTGAAGACGGAGTTGCAAAATGAATCTCCGTTATCTGAGATACGGGAAACTTGTGAATGGTTAGAAACGGCAGCCTGTTATATCTTTGATGCCGGTCTGGATACGGCATCTCTGCTGGCCAAAGCGCAAGCTTCAGCGGTCACAGTCAGAAGAGCTTTATGGCTCAGACAGTGGGCCGGGGACGCAGTTTCCAAAAAGGGTTGTTGGCCTTACCTTACAAGGATGGCCATCTTTTTGGATCCGACCTCACAGAGCTGATTTCCAAGGCTAAGGCGAAGGAATCAGCATTACCACAGCGAAGGGCCATGGCCTCGGTGTCCAGTAAGCCTGGTGTTTATAGTGGTCGGCGGTCCTTTCGGGGCCGAGGACGATCTAGTCACTCCTCGTGGGGATCGGGTCGTCCTTCTTTCTCAGGAAAGAAATCCTCTCAGAAAACTCGTACTCCCTGGAAGCAGAGTTTCCGCCAGAACAAGCGGGAACTTGACAAGAAACCCGCAAAGTCGGATTGACGCCAGGGGTCCACTCGAGGATTCTCGAGTGGGGGGTCGCCTGCTTCTTTTCAAGGAGACTTGGATGGCTCGCGTTCCAGATTCCTGGGTAACGCGGATAGTGTCGGCAGGCTATTTCATAGAGTTTGCTTCTCAACCCCCAAATGTTTTTTTGTCAATCTCGCGTTCCGTCGGAACCCGAGCTTGTTGTCGCTCTACAGCGAGAGGTCGAATCGCTACTACAAAAGGGTGTAGTGATACCGGTTCCGTCAGAGGACCGAGGGAAAGGTTTTTATTCCAACCTTTTTATAGTTCCCAAAAAGGAGAACAAATTTCGCCCGATTCTGGATCTCAAGCGATTAAACCGGCATGTCCATGCCCGGACATTTCGCATGGAGTCGCTTCGTTCCGTTGTGGCAGCTCTGTCACAGAACGATTTTCTGGTGTCAATCGACATTCGCGACGCCTATTTGCATATTCCCAATCGGAAAGGCTCATCAGCGCTTTCTTCAATTTGCCATAGGTCAGAATCATTACCAGTTCGTGGCTCTGCCGTTCGGCTTAGCCTCAGCGCCAAGGGTCTTTACAAAAATTCTGGCGCCCCTCATGGCACTCCTTCGAAGACAGGGGATTACGATTCTCCCTTATCTGGACGATCTTTTGATCGTGGCTTCCTCGGAGGAGGAGGCGTTGACGGCTCGGGATTTGTCTCTTCAGTTTCTGAAAGACTTCGGTTGGCTGGTCAATTGGGAGAAGTCGTCCCTGGAACCATCGAGGACAATTCTCTTTTTGGGAATGCATCTCGACACGTTTCGGTCGGTAGTTTCCCTACCACCAGACAAACAGTCATGTCTTCTTCGACATGTACAGATTATGACATCCTCAACGGCAATGTCCCTACGGAAGTGTATGCGTCTTCTGGGACTGATGGTGGCGTCCATGGAGGCAATTCCTTTTGCCCAGTTCCACTCCAGGACTCTTCAAAGGTTCATCTTGAGTCGATGGAATCAGTCGCAATCGCTGGATTGCAGTGTCACCATTTCTCGCGCGGTGCGGGATTCTCTAGAATGGTGGTTACGTCCAGGGGCATTCTCCCTGGGGAAGTCTTTCCTCCCTCTGAAGTGGTCAGTCATAACCACCGATGCCAGCCTGACGGGCTGGGGGGGTGTTTGGAACAATCTCTGGATTCAGGGGGTATGGTCACCGGAAGAGTCTGTGCTTCCGATCAACATCCTGGAATTGAGGGCGATTTTCCTTTGCCTCCAACATTGGACGGTCCCTTTGAGCGGTCTGCCAGTCCGTGTGCAGACAGACAATGCGACGGCTGTCGCGTATATCAATCACCAAGGTGGGACAAGGAGTTCCAGACTCATGGTAGAGGTGTCCCGAATTCTGATTTGGGCAGAGGCCAATGTACCAGCCATTTCGGCTATTCACATTCCAGGGGTTCAGAATATTACAGCGGACTTTCTCAGTCGCAGAAGGATGGATCCCGGGGAATGGAGCCTCCACCCGGAAGTCTTTGCACTACTGTGCTCTCGCTGGGGAACCCCCCAAGTGGATTTGATGGCATCCAGGTCCAATGCCAAGTTACCGACATTCATGTCCAGGTACAAGGACCCGAAGGCGGTGGCGGTGGATGCTCTAGTGGCTCAGTGGGATCAGTTCGAGCTGATCTATGTATTCCCGCCGATATCCTTACTTCCTCTAGTGCTGCGTCGGATCAGACTAGAGAGAATTCCAGCTATTCTGATAGCTCCAGACTGGCCAAGAAGGGTGTGGTTCTCGACAATAATGTCGCTGTTGGCGGCACCTCCGTTTCCACTCCCTCTTCAACCGGACTTGTTGACTCAGGGGCCCGTTTGTCATCCGGACTTGATGTCCCTGCGTTTGACGGCGTGGCTCTTGAGACCGAAATCTTGACCCGTAGAGGTTTTTCAGCCGAGGTCATTGCTACCCTTCGTGCTGCAAGATGTCCGGCTACTTCTAGGATTTACCACAAAATTTGGGAAACCTTCTTTTCGTGGTGTTTGGGTCTTCTCGGAACCCGAGAAAATTTTCCATTCCCAACCTGTTGGCTTTTCTGCAGCATGGGCTAGACAAGGGTTTGGCAGTTAGCACTCTGAAAGGTCAGATTTCTGCTCTGTCCTTATTGTTCCGGAGAACCATTGCTTCGAATAGAGACGTGCTCTCCTTTTTCCGAGGTATCTCTCGTAAGTTTCCGCCGCGGAAGGCACCCGTGTCTCCTTGGCGGCTCAACCTTGTTTTGGAGGCTCTTCAGCATAAACCTTTTGAACCTATGGTTTCTGCTAGCCTTTCTTTACTTTCTTGGAAGGTGGCTTTCCTTGTTGCAGTCACTTCCTTGAGGAGAGTTTCTGAATTGGCAGCTCTTTCTTGTTCGCCTCCTTTTCTGGAGTTTTTTCCGGATCGTGTAGTGCTTCGCACTCGGGGTGATTTTTTGCCTAAAGTGGTGTCACAATTTCATGTTAACCAGGATATTGTGTTGCCTTCACTCTGTCCGGATCCGAAGAATACGAAAGAGCGAGATTTACACACATTGGATTTAGTGCGGGCCTTGAAGTTTTATCATCTATTACTCAAGGTTTTCGTAAGACGGACTCCCTGTTTGTGGTTCCGGCAGGTCGTCGGCGTGGTCAACGAGCTTCCAAGGGTTCTATAGCTCGTTGGATCCGGTCAGCTATTTTGGAAGCTTACCGTCTTCGGGGTGAATCTTGCCCGATTAAGATTCGAGCCCATTCCACGAGAGCTGTGGCTTCATCGTGGGCTTTTCATCAAGGTGCTTCGGCAGTGCAGCTTTGCCGAGCGGCGACTTGGCGCTCTGTCCACACGTTTACAAGGTTTTATAAAGTGGACGTCAGTGCTTCCGCTGATGCAGCTCTCGGACGTAGGGTCCTGCAGGCAGCTGTAGTTTAAAGTTCTGGATGAACTTGTGTTTAGCGCTGGTTGCGCTTTGTTGTTAAGGTTGTTGGGTTTCTGCCTTTTGTTGGTTTTTTCCCACCCTTATTTTTGAACTGCTTTGGGACGTCCCATCAGTAATGAATACTGTGGCTCTCTTCCTTCATCTGCAGCTGAAACACGGATTTTGGTAAAGACTTACCTGTAAAATCCTTTTCAGCGAAGGAAGGAAGAGAGACACAGCACCCTCCCACGGCAGAAGTGTGTTGATGTTTTCAGATGCAGCGCGACCCTTATCTGATAGCGATTATCTGGGCTGAGGTCAGCGCGCTAAGGCTCTGTTCCAGCATCGCCAGCTCATCGCAGTAGTCAGGTTCCGTGAGTAGTACCTGGAACTCTGTGGTTTTTGGCTTTCTTTGCATGCATAACCTGTATCCTTGTGTTTTTTCTCTGAAGTTCCTTCAGAAGGGGTTATGTTGCTCCGTGGTGATCTTGGCTCTTTTCCTAAAAGCTTTGGTACGACTGGAGCTGAGTAGGAGGAGCCCGAGCTGGAGGGGCCAGCCAGTCATCACTCTTTTGATCTGAGGTAACATCCTGATCTGGGGCTCCGCCTACCCATCAGTAATGAATACTGTGTCTCTCTTCCTTCCTTCGCTGAAAAGGATTTTACAGGTAAGTCTTTACCAAAATCCGTGTATTATTTTTTTATTATTGCAAAGCTGTAATTCTGTATTTTTGAAAATTGGCAGCTGTCATTTTTTTAAAAATCTGTTTTTTTTCCTCCTGCAGATCAAGCAGATCTCTGAATGCTGAGCTCTGTATAACCCCGCCCACACCAGTGATTGGCAGCTTTCTATGTATACTGTGCACAGGTGGAAAGTGGCCAATCAGTAGTGAGGACGAGGTTATACACAGCTCATGAATATAGAGGACTACTTGGTAGTAGGTTTACTTGATATCTGCTAATAAAGCATCAAAACTACAGCAAGCAGCCCAGTGACACATCACTAAAATCAGGGGCTCTGTCTTTGCATTATGCTGTTCTCAGATTAGGAGGCAAAAACTTGGTGACAGATTCCCTTTAAATAGGGCTCCATGGACACAGATTGGTCTGCTGACTGGTTTTGGTGATTGACCGGCCAGCAGAACTGACAGTAAAACATAGTTAAATTAGCTGCGTAGTGCATGTGCTGCATAGGACTAGAGGGGTCTGCCACCACTGCCAGCAGCAGAGCAGTGGGATCCGGCGGCTGTGACTGACGCTGGGCGGGATGGATCGCTCTGATTACAGCTCTGAGTGGTGCGGTCACCTGCCTGTCACCAGTCACTGTGTTCCTGAACATCCCATCCTAATAAGAATTGGCCAACAAGTGCCCTCGGCACAGGTCGTCGGCCTCCTGTCAGAACTTCTACTGCAATTTAATGCACTTGAGAAAGCAAAAAAAAAAAGGGATGACCTAACCATTGAGTAACCTGCCCCAACAAGTAAAAGCAGCTAGCTGTATGTAGTGAGTAATTATTTCTGAAAGAGTAGGTGTAATATGTACATACATGTGAGAACCAGAGATCATTACGTCAGTCATGTTATTGTTGAGAAAGTTTTGAGGAGATGATGGAATGATTGGAGTGGTAGTTTATCGTTAACCTGTGGAAAGCCGCTATGTGTTGGTATAGTCATTGGAGATAACAATATTCAACCATGGTATAATGGGCTGGTAACATGAACATTTTTGGGTTACTTCATTTATATTTTTTTGCTGTGCTCTTCTTAAAGAGGTAAAAACCATTTAGGAAGGTATCTGTTATTGGTGTTGGTGGAGATCAGTTTGCATTTCTTCTGTTAGACCCAGTACAGAGCCCCTTAACTGGGTTTTTAACGATAATTAAACAGCTAAAAAAAAATATGTAACTTATTTGCCACAGTTTAATTCTCGTGATCCACTGTTGTCCTATGTGAAGAGGACTAATGGATGGGCAAGATCACTGATATTACTTGTTATAAGTTTTGTGAATGAGGCATGACAGGCTTGGACTGGCCCACTGGAGAACAGGAGAATCCTCCAGTGGGCCCCTGTGTTAGTGATACTTGAATCACTAAATTTGTGATTGCCGATAATGTTACATTTGTATGTAGCTGAAAATTCGGTCACTGGAGTGGGTTACTGGTGGGACTTTGGCACCCCAGTCTGAAAATGGGCACAAATTACTGTTTGGGGGCATTTGAGTCATTAATACTTTGGCACTAATATTTTAGGGGCACTGTTCTTTTCAGAAGCGCTGTCTTGTGATACTTTTTTATTGGAGGTAATTATCACATTACATATCAAGTACAGTATTTGGGGGCACTATGCACACAACTGGTACAGCAGTAGGCGCATAATTGGGGGAAATAGAAAGATGGGGAGTTTGTGATGGTTGGGAAACGACTGTAAGCATGCAGAAAAGTCAGTAGTCAGAGATGTGTGGAGCTCAGCCTCAATGATTTGGGGTTCTTCTTTACCTAGTCACCAAGGCTCTTCTCCCACGATTGCTCAGATTGACTGGATGGCCAGATCTAGGAAGACTTCTGGTGGTCCCAAACTTCTTCCATTTAAGGATTATGGAGGCCACTGTGCTCTTAGGAACCTTGAGTACTGCAGAAATTCTTTTGTAACCTTGGCCAGATCTGTGCCTTGCCACAATTCAGTCTCTGAGCTCCTTGGCCAGTTCCTTTGACCTCATGATTCTCATTTGGTCTGACATGCACTGTGAGCTGTGAAGTCTTATATATAGACAGGTGTGTGCCTTTACAAATCAAGTCCTATTGGTTTAATTAAACACAGCTGAACTCCAATAAAGGAGTAGAACTATCTCAAGGAGGATCACAAGGAAATGGACAGCATATGACTTAAATATGAGTGTCTGAGCAAAGGGTCTGAATACTTATGACCATGTGATATTTCAGTTTTTCTTTTTTAATTTGCAAAAATGTCTACATTTCTGGTTATCAGTCAAGATGGGCAAGATGGGGTGCAGAGTGTACATTAATGAGAAAAAATGGCTGCAATGAAACAGAGTGAAAAATTTAAAGGGGTCTGAATACATTCTGAACTCACTGTACACACTCACACATACTGTACACACAGTGTATATACTCACACATACTGTGCACCCAGTGTATACACTCACACATACTGTACACACACAAAGTCATACTGCGCACACACAGTGGACACACTCACACATACTGTACACACACACACAGTGGACACACACACATACTGTACACACACAGTATTTTTTTTGTCTGGTGAGCGAGGGCCTGTACGTTTTGATCCTTGTAAGGCTGCTTTCACACATCGGTTTTTTGACGTCAGGCGCGATCCGGCGTGTTTTTAAAAAAACGGATCCGGTACCGGATGCGTTCTTTTGGCATTGACTTTCATTAGCGCCGGATGGCGCCTGATGTCATTGCGTTGCATCCATTTTTGGCCAGATCCGGCGGAAATGTACATTCCGGCGGCCGGACAAAACGGTCACTGCAACGTTTTTTCTTTTTTCCGGACCCGCCTGATAGTGCCTGAATCAGCGCATCAGGCGGCCGGAAATAATAGAACTCTATGGAACCGGACCAGTCTTTTGTGCAATCCGTCAAAAGACTGATCCGGATTCTGGAAATCTACTACTACTACTACTACTACTACATTTTCCACTGTCTCCGGACATGCAAACCTGCATTTTCTGGCTGCAAAACTTCAGGTCGGATCCAGCAAAAAACTGATCCGTTGCATCAGTTTTTTCATTTCAGTGCCGGATCCGTCCCTTCAGGTGTTCGACGAATTATGCCTGACACAAAAAAACGGATGTGTGAAAGAGGCCTAAGCGAACCTGTCAGCTGCTTCCTGCTGTGTGAACAACATGATTGGCTCCATTATTGCACTCCTGTATGTATCTAGGATGACTTGTCACAGAGGTATGACCCTGCCTGATTCTCCTCGCCCAGCTCAGCTAGACTGACAGGTCTCTCCGTATATACACACACACAAAGGAACAGAGCTGTCAATGTAGGTGAGCAGGCGAGGAGACTCCAGCATATCTCTGTGACTAGTCATTCTTGTCCTTGGCCCTCATTTAAAGTATGGCACAGCAGTTCAGAATTGAGCATAAATGTCGACAATACTGGAGCAAGTTGGGGTAGCTGACAGGATCTCTTAGCATACCCATACCCTATCCATGTGCCGGATTTCTTCAGGGTTTGCTGCGGATTGGACGCTGTGTACAGCTGCAGCGTTCAATCCTCAGCGTCCAGATGTTACAGCGTAGTGGAGGGGATTTTATGAAATCCCATCTCCACTATGCGTACAAACACGCAGGGGGCAGACCTGCGTATACGCGCATGGGGCGCGTCTTTCTAGACCACAGTATGTCTATTTATCTCGTGGAGACGGAACGTCTCCACAAGATAAATTACACAGTCTATGTATATAATGCGGTGATTCAATGAACACTTGCTGAATCACCGCGTGTACAAAATGGGGCAGCGCTTTGGGAGGAGCGGGTATCCGCTGCGTCCCAAGCACTGCCATTCCAGACCGTGGACACATACTTCCTGCCGGAGGAGAGAAAGCGCAGTTACTCCACAATCTGTGCAGTGTAACATGCATCAGCAGCTTGAAGAAACCATGACCAGTGATCCAGCACTTTATGGGTAATGTGGAGAACAAATCAAGAATGAACTAGTGATGAATGATACCCCAAGCTCTGTAGGAAATGGATTAGCATTCTGTAGGTGTTCACCTTTTATATCTAAGGCTGTGTTCACACGTTGCGTTTTTGCAGCGGTTTTATTTTATTTTCCTGAATGATTTGGAAAACTGCTCCGATTTTGTAAACTGCAGCATGTCACTTCTTTCAGCATTTTTTCTGTGTATTTGCAGTGTTTTTTCACCCACAAGAAGCAATGGGTAAGTACAAAAATGGAGCAAAAAAATGCAGATATAAGTTTTTGCTGCATTTTTGGTGCAAAAACTTCAAGGATGTTGCATCATGATGTTTTTGGGGCACTAAACTTTATCAGCATAACAAAAACAGCAAAAATGCATCAAAAAAACACAGCAAAACATGCTTTTTTGTAGCAGCTTCAAGTAGGTTTTGCCTGCAGAAAAAAATGCAGCAAAAACGCAACATGTGAACATAGCATAAGACTCCTGTGAAGATTGTATTTTTTACTAGAGGTAAAGACCTTTCTCTGTAAGCAGCTGTCCTCAGCTGTTGCTTGGTTTCTTTGCTTCTCAGATGTATAATTCATTGTGTGATTGCACAAAATGTGACTTTGCCCTTTGACCAATATGATTCTGCACTTGGCATGTAGTCTACTAAAATACCACATTTGACATGCCAGATAATGAGTAATTTATGAAATTCAGCAACATTAATCACACATCTACTATGGATATAAAAAGTCGCCAGGTTTTTGTCATGTATAAAAAAACATCATACCAAGAAGAATCATTTCAGCGCTTTTTACATCTTTAATGTCACCCTTAAATCTCTACCTATCAATTGAGAAAAATCATTTTGAGTGGGAAAATAAAAATAACACTAAAATAATGTGGCTGCATAAGTGTGATCAGCCTCTTATAATTGTATGTGAGGTTGTGTTCAGAATTAAGGAATCACATTTACACTCTTGTTTAATACTAGTCATTAGCTGTTCTGGTACGATTTTCCTAGCATTTTTTAGTTGCACTTTACAGTAAAAATCCATGTTCTGTAAACAGCTTACAACGTAGCAAAGGGATCTCATGGTTGAAAATGATCAGTCAGCAGAATAAAAAAAATTCTGAGGCATTAGAGACACTATGGAACAATCTACTATATAATCGTCTAATTCTGTCTGTAACAGAAATCCCGCGTCGCTGATTGGTCGCGCCCGGCCTGACGCGACCAATCAGCAACAGGCGCAGTCCGGCCGCGAATTGGCGCAGGATTTGAACCACGCACGGCACCGCTATCGGGAGATCAGCGGCGCTAGTCCCGGGTCATCTCCTGCCGCATGGAGGTCAGTGGCGACGCAGCCGGGAGATGACCGGTGCCAGCAGAAGTACCCTGACCGGCGGCCTCCACGTAAGCCCCAGCAGCAGCCTCCACATACACCCCACCAGCAGCAGCCTCTATATACCCCAGCAGCAGTCTCCACATATACCCCAGCAGCAGCAGCCTCCACATATACACCAGCAGCAGCAGCCTCCACATATACCCCAGCAGCAGCTTCCACGTACACCCCAGCAGCCTCTATATACACCCCAGCAGCCTCTATATATACCCCAGCAGCCTCTGTATACACCCCAGCAGCCTCTGTATACACCCCAGCAGCCTCTATATACCCCAGCAGCAGCAGCCTCTATATACCCCAGCAGCAGCAGCCTCCACATATACACCAGCAGCAGCAGCCTCCACATATACCCCAGCAGCAGCTTCCACGTACACCCCAGCAGCCTCTATATACACCCCAGCTGCCTCTATATACACCCCAGCAGCCTCTGTATACACCCCAGCAGCCTCTGTATACACCCCCGCAGCCTCTATATACACCTCTGCAGCCTCTATATATATCCCAGCAGCCTCTACATATTCTAGAATACCCGATGCGTTAGAATCGGGTCACCATCTAGTCATTAATAAGTGGCTTAAATTTTGCACAACAGTGATATTAACTAGGACTGGATGTCCCCCCAAAATTGATGAAAAAACAAGAAGAAAGGTCCAGGACGCCGCCAAGATGCCTACAGCAGCATTAAACGACTTGCTTAATTTTCTGGCAAGTACTGGTTATGTGACAAAAAAATTCCTGAATTCTCCATTCTTCTTCAAAACATCCAAGCCCAGCTACGTTTTGCCAAAAAAAAGTCTCCCCAAAACCTATGGGAAAATATGTTATGGTCTGATGATGCAAAGGTATGTTTAGCACAATGCCAACACTGTGCATCACCAAAAGAACACCGTACCCACAGTGAAGCATGATGTAGGCAGCATTATGCTTTGCTGTTTTTCTGTAGCTGTAAGTGGGGTTAGCAAGATGGAGTGAATTATGAACAGTTCCAAATTTTGCAACAAAACCTTTAGATCTCTTTTAAAAAAAACTGAAAATGAAGAATTTCACCTTTCAGCACACCGATAATAAGCATACCTCCAAGTCAACAAAAGAATGGTCCAGACAGATCACGGACATGAATCCAAGATAAAATCTGTGGGTTGACCTGAAGAGGGTGCTGTACACAGGAAATACCCCTGTAATATAACAAATTTCTGGCACTAATGCAAGGAAGATTGGACAAAGATTGCCAATTTTAGACGTGCCACACTGATAGATTCCTACTCAAAAATACTGAATGCAGTTATATATTGGAAGGGTACTTCAACAGAGTACTCGTTTAAACGTTTCCATATTTATGCAACCACAATATAATTTTGTACAGTTCTTGGCATTTGCATTACTGTCCCCTTTTTTATTTTACTTGGACCAATAGTCCTTGCATTTGATCCAGGTATTTTACATTAGCAGGCGACTGTAAAGCTACATTCAGACTAGGCGTTTTGCTGTTTTTTTTTGTGCCAAAACCTGATTCTAGAGAATAGGACTTTTTTTTCTACACTAATCTTGAAGGTAAACCTGAGACGCGGACCAAACGCTGATGGTGAACCTGAGATACGGACCAAACGCTGATGGTAAACCTGAGACATGGCCCAAACGCTGATGGTAAACCTGAGACACGGACCAAACGCTGATGGTAAACCTGAGACACAGACCAAATGCCAGGGCTGTGGAGTCGGTGAGCCAAACCTCCTCAATTTCTATGACACCGACTCTAACTACGACTTCCTCATACATGGCTCATGTTTAAGTGATAAATTTACTGTAGTAAAATGGTAACATCAGGCTTTTAATCATTATTATCATACAAAAATCAAGCCATTCAGATAGAACATAAAATATATTTTTTGGAATGCAACTTTAGAACAGAAAAACTTTTGCATATTTAGAATTTATTATATACTATTGCTGTAAGTAGAAAAAAACAGTTTTAAACAAAAACGTACTGAATAACATTTGTGCAGTCTATGAATTTGTTCTGAGAAATAGTATCACCTCCATCAGATCCTCCTTTATAGATGACCTCAAATCTGACCTAATTATTTTAAGGCTAGAGGACAACCTATCTACACTAAATTGAAATTAAACTCCTGATAAGGATGAAACGGCAGCACTGGCAGGACCCGAGTCCTCTTGCTCTTGGCCGTCCTGTAGCCCACTCATCTTAATTGCTACCTCAATCAGAGCTTCTTTTCCTTTAGTAAGCTGTTGATAATCCAGCAAATATACAATGACTGGGGTCCACATAAACAGCTGACAGAAGAATTTTATTTTCTAATAGCCGTGTCTCACTCCATTTCATTGAAGCAGTTCATTGAACCTGTGATTAAACCTCCTTTTTGGGACAGGCAAAACAAGTTCTTCCACTCCTTTATAAAAATGCCAGGGGTTAAATCCTCAGCTTGAAACTTTTTAGTCACTTTAAATGTGTGATGAAGCAATTCCTTCAATTCAGTCACCTGTCTCCATTGACCTTCATGTAGTGTTACCTGAGGGTTGACCATAGCTACAAGGAAGGTTTCAGCTCAAGCAGTCGCTCAATCATTAAATAAGTGCTGCTCCAACAAGTGGCTTGATTCACAATTGCCCCTTTTCCAGCACGTCTCTTCAAGATGGAATCAATTTTAGGGGTTCTGGCAGCTATAACCAATATCCTCACTTTGCTAATCAGAGTTCTAGCATGTCCCTCTTGCAGACTATCTCTTATTGCTAGCTGCAGCATGTGCACAACACCGCATATGATGAATAAGAAAGGTGTGAAGCAGCTTCAACAAGCTCATCTAATTGTGAAGAATCATTTTTCTGTTCTTCTGTAGTAATATCTGTCTGTTCCTCCGTTATGGGAAAAGGACTGTGACCTTCCATCTCCAACATACTGAACTGAATGTGAAATGTTCTTCTAGCTGCTGTTCACCTTCATTATTCTCATTCATCAGTTTAATTGTACTTATCATGTTTGAAGCATTATCAGTTACAATAGCAAGAACCTGTTCTTTTTTGAGTTCATAATCTTGCAGAACTTTTTCCACTAAGGTCTGGAGAAACTGACTGCTGTGATGAGCTTTAGTATCTTTTACTGCCAGCGTCTTGGTAACAATTTTTGTTGTTGTCACAAACGTATCGAACGTTGATAGCAAAATAGTTCACTCTGTGACATGTGCAGGCATCCATTTTAAGAAACATAAAGCATCTCTTGAGAGTCTTTTTAAGATCTTCATTTCGGTTAAGGGCTTCTTCAATCACTAATTTTCTAATACTTTCTCTTTCCAGAGAAACACAAAGTTTGTGGGCCATTTCTCCATTAAGAGCTGTAAAAGCTGGTCGTGCAAATAATGATAATGGTACACCGTCCTTCACAACAAGCTCGATGAGCTGACTTTTAAATACATCTGCTGTCATTGTTACAGTAACTTTGTCACTTACAAAATATCTTGCAAGACCTCTTTCACACATCAGTGTTTCGCCGTCAGGCGCGATCCGGCTGTTTTTGAAATAAGCGGATCCGTCATAGATTTGAATTCCGGTGGCCGGATAGGACGCAGCCTGCAACGTTTTTTTTTTCTGCCGGAAAGAATGGACAGCGCCTGAAGCGGCACATCAAGCTTGGTCATACAATACAAGTGTATGGGTGCCGGATCAGGGAAAGGACTGATCCGGCCACCGGACTCCCATTTTCTTCATGCCTGGAAGGATAAAATCAATCTCTCTCTCTCTCCCTCTCTCTCTCCCTTTCTCCCTCTCTCTCCCTCTCTCTCCTTCTCTCCCTCTCCCAGACGGATCCGGCTAAAAAACAGATCCGTCACATCAATTTCTACCCAACGAACGCCGGATCCGTCTTTTTACATTTTGGTCGGATTGTGCCTGACGGCGAAAAACTGATGTGTGAAAGAGGCCTTACTGATGTTTGAGATGCTCTTTCCTCCTCCTTTGCCTGGTGGGAAATGCTGGACTCTGGTTTCATGGTGCTGCAGTGATCTTTTTCAGTCACAGCTTTGTAAACTTCTGGGTGGCAGCGTTGTAAATGTCTTTTTAGATTGGAAGCCGTTGAGGGAGCATTTTTATAATTGCACTGATTTTGGCAACACAGCATTTGTTTTAATCTGGATCACTTATACACTGACACAAAATGTTTTTTTTTATCTTAAGTCACTGTGAAATGCTCAAATACAGCTGGCTTCATAAGATGCTTCTTAGACATTTTGTAATTATGTAAATTCGCTCTTAAAATAATTTTGTCCTGTAAAAAGAAAGGTATAGTGTAATTCTTGCAAGAATAGGGAATCATGCACTGTATAATTTAGAATAGAAATAAAACAATCTGTGCGTAAATCAATAGGACAGATAAGTATAAAGTTTGGAAATTGTGTTGTTAAATAGCTTTACTCTGATCTTTCAATGTCAGGATGTCAGGCTTGTCTCAGGGTACAGCTCACTAAATGCTTGAAATCATATTTCTTGACAGTCTATGAAGAAGGGAGGAGGGAGGCAGCATGCTTGTGCTGAATCATATTCCAGAACACACACGCACAAAAATACATATGTCCTCGTCGATCCTGTTACTGTATTTACGAATTTCAGATGTTAGAAAACAGTTTTTCCACTTATATTATATGTATAGTGTATGTAAGTCATCAGAGCAGCTAATTTCTCCAAACATGAGCTAAGAGGAAAAACAAACTAAAACATCATGCATACAGAGACAACATATAATGGACTATTATTGACTTATGGACAGTTTATTGAAAGTTTAGATATGCTTTAAGAAGTACTTACCTTAATCCTGCTTTCCTGTTCACTCCAGCAGTTCTAAGATGAATGCAGGCATTCCTTTCTTGTGTGTTTATTTTTTCCTCTGATCTGTAGAGAAGGAGCTTCACTTGCTTATGGGTCATTCCATGGTAACTTACTTTACAGTCACAAGCCAAAAACTGGCTACAGACTGTTCTTTGAAGGCAGCCACAAAAATGAGTGAATGTATATTGTACATTAAACTATTCTCAATAGATTTCAACACAGTTTGATTTTTCAACAATGGTGTACAATAATAAATTATATTGTGGTACCGTGTTAGCCAGAAAAATCGATGTGGACGGAGAAGTATTCACATCGATTCACATCGATTTTTCAACAATAAAATTAAATACAAAATACAGTGTTATTACTTGAAAACTTACGTTACAAAAAAAGGAAAGGTAATTGTCCGTCATGAGACTGCCAAATTATCTGTTCTGGTAAACGGGAGAAGCACTATTTTTATTGTATTAAAACAACATAGTCCAAACAACTTTAACAAATTTATTTTAACCTCTCAAGATAAATGCAACAGTTTTTATAACAAGAAATGTTGATAACTTACGTTACAACATAATATAGTAACTTACGTTACAATGATGGTAGCTTGCGTTACAATGAGTTACCATCATAGGAAAAATACTTTTTGTAACGCAAGTTACCATCATTGTAACGTAAGTTACCATATTATGTTGTAACGTAAGCTACCATGGAATGACCCTTATCATGAACACAAACTGCAGCACAGATTCATCTCGGCTAAAAGTCTAGACCTTAGATCAGAAATAGGACAGACATTTATAGGACATTTCATAACATTCCTAAATTCCTATGAAACAAATTTTATTCCTCACAAACTGCATTGAACTACTGTACCCAATTTATTATATATTTTAGGAGTCTGAGTCGGTCCATTTTATACTGACTCTTGCTCCATCTAAATGGGCTCTGACTCCGACTCCACAGCCCTGCCAAACGCTGATGGTAAACCTGAGACACGGACCAAGCGCTGATGGTAAACCTGAGACACGAACCAAACGCTGATGGTAAACCTGAGACACGGACCAAAAGCTGATGGTAAATCTGAGACACGGACCAAACGCTGATGGTAAACCTGAGACACGAACCAAACGCTGATGGTAAACCTGAGACACGGACCAAAAGCTGATGGTAAATCTGAGACACGGACCAAACGCTGATGGTAAACCTGAGACACGGACCAAACGCTGATGGTAAACCTGAGACACGGACCAAAAGCTGATGGTAAACCTGAGACACGGACCAAACGCTGATGGTAAACCTGAGACACGGACCAAAAGCTGATGGTAAACCTGAGACACGGACCAAACGCTGATGATAAAACTGACACTTGGGGACCAAATGCTGATGGTAAAACTGACACCCGGACCAAATGCTGATGATAAAACTGACACGTTGGGGACCAAAATGCTGATGGTAAAACTGACACCCGGACCAAATGCTGATGGTAAAACTGACACCCGGACCAAATGCTGATGGTAAAACTGACACCCGGACCAAATGCTGATGGTAAAACTGACACCCGGACTAAACGCTGATGAACTTGGACTTTTTTTTTTCCACATACCAGAAAAATCACTGATGTCTGTATTTGGCTTAACTGGCAAATATGAATGTAGCCTAAAACCTGGTTCACACGTCTGTGAAATATGGCCTGTGCTTGGATTGCAACACCTAGCCGGAACAGCAGGTCTTCTTAAAGTCATACAGTTTATGAGGCTATTAGTACAGAGCAGGAGACTCGCTGGCTGGTACGAGTATTAGAATCCGAGCATAGACTGTACATAACAATTGTGTGAACCCAGGATTTGTGTACATGTTAAATAAGCCCTCCCCTTCCTCCTCCCATCAGAGTTTTCATCCTCTTAATTTACTGCAATGATCATATTATATAGCACTATGTACTTACAATTTCTCATTTTCCCTTTCTACCCAGCTAATTCTTCTTTTATCTGCTCTATATAGAAACAGGAAGTCTCTTTATCATTCCCCTCTTCAACTCCTGACCCAGTTGATCCCTCCCATCTGCCAGCTACTTTTGCAGTGATTTATGATTCATACGGGGGGGGGGGGGGGGGGAAATTAAGCTCCTGTTTCTATATAGAACTTAGAAGGATTCCGCTCGTCAGTTATTAATCACGTGATGTCATAGCTATAATGGAAAATAGAAGAATTAGCTTGGCAGAAAGGCAAAATGAAAAATTGTATGTACACAGTGCTATATAATATGATGACTGCAATAAACTAAAAGGATAAAAACTTTCATAGGAGGAGAGTCTGACTGGGCATATTGTATTGATGACCTATCTATATGATCAGTTATCAATAGCAGATTGGTGGGGGTCCAACACCATGCCTCCCTCACCGACTAGCTTTTTTTTTTTGCTCTGGGATTAGCCGGGTGTAAACACTTTGATCAGAACTGCTGAGCACATCTCTGATCAAAGTGTAGCAGCCTATTAAGCTACTGCAGTGCATCTTTTACTTTTTTGCATACAAGCTGTGCTGTGGTAGTCATCATCAGCCGGCATTGGCTGGAACACTGATTGTAGCTACACTTGGCAACTCTGTTCAAAGTGTTTACATCTGGTTGACTTTGTCTTAACCCCTTAGCGACCGCCGATACGCCTTTTAACGGCGGTCATTAAGGGTACTTAAACCACAGCGCCGTTAATTAACGGCGCTGTGGAGAAAGTATATAGCACCCCCCAGAGTCGGATTTTCTCCAGGGACTCGGCTATAACAGCGACCGCAAAAAAAAAAAGAAGCCGCGATTCTCCATTTAATTTCTCTCTCCTCTGATGTGATCACACATCAGAGGGGAGAGAAATAGGGTCCCCGGGACCCCCGATCTGTCCCCATGCCTCCCGATCTGTCCCCGTGCCTCCCGGTGTCCCCCATGTCCTCCTGTGGCTTTTGGAGCTGCCCGCGTCTTCTCCGGCAAAGAAAATGGCGGGCTCATGCACAGTGCGCAGTGCGCCCGCCGAGTCGGATTTTCTCCGGGGTCTCGGCTACCAGGGGTCACAGAGACCCCAGCCGAGACCCCGGAGGACATAATTCGGGTCCCCCGCTTTTGCGATCACCGTTATTAACCATATAACGGCGATCGCAATAAAAAGAGAAAAAAGCCGCGATCCTGCATGTAATTTCTCTCCCCACTGATGTGATCGCACGTCAGAGGGGAGAGAAATAGGGTCCCCGGGACCCCTGATTCCTCCCGGTGCCCCCCCTGTCCTCCCGCAGCTCCTAGCGTCTTCCTCCTGTAAGATTCATTCATTCTGTGAAAGTACATTTTGATCACTGTGATAAACGCTATCACAGTGATTAAAATAAAAAAAATAGTAAATAAACCCCCCTTTATCACCCCCTTAGTTAGTTATAATAAAATAAAGAAATTGTATTTATTTTCTTTTTTCCATTAGGGTTAGGGTTATAATTAGGGTTAGGGTTACAATTAGGGTTAGGGTTACAATTAGGGTTAGGGTTACAATTAGGGTTGGAATTAGGGTTGGGATTAGGGTCGGGGTTGGGATTAGGGGTAGGAGTGTGTTGGGGTTAGGGTTGGAGCTAGAATTAAGGGGTTTCCACTATTTAGGCACATCAGGGGGTCTCCAAACACGACGTGGCGTTCAAAAAGTCAAATGGTGCTCCCTCCCTTCCGAGCCCTGCCGTGCGCCCAAACAGTGGTTTACCCCAACATATGGGGTATCAGCGTACTCAGGAAAAATTGCACAACAACTTTTGGGGTCCAATTTCTCCTTTTACCCTTGAGAAAATAAAAAAATAGCGGGCTAAAATATCATTTTTGAGGAAAAAAATTATTTTTTATTTTCACTGCTCTACGTTATAAACTACTGTGAAGCACTTAGAGGTTCAAAGTGCTCACCACACATCTAGATAAGTTCCTTAAGGGGTCTAGTTTCCAAAATGAGGTCACTTGTTGGGGGTTTCCACTGTTTAGGCACATCAGGGGCTCTCCAAAAGCGACATGGTGTCCAGCCAATTCTGTGTTGAAAAAGTCAAACGGCGCTTCTTCCCTTGCGACCTCTGCCGTGCGCCCAAAAAGTGGTTTACCCCCACATATGGGGTATCGGTGTATTCAGGAGAAATTGCACAACTAATTTTGTGGTTCATTTTTTCTTTTAACACTTGTGAAAATAAAAAAAATTGGTTCTGAAGTAAATTTTTTGCAAAAAAAGTTAAAAGTTAATTTTTTCTTTCCATATTGCTTCAGTTCCTGTGAAGCACGTAAACGGTTAATAAACTTCTTGAATGTGGTTTTGAGCACCTTGAGCGGTGCAGTTTTTAGAATGGTGTCTCTTTTGGGTATTTTCTATCATATAGACCCCTCAAAGTGACTTCAAATGTAATGTGGTCCCCAAAAAAAAATGGTGTTGTAAAAATGAGAAAATGCTGGTAAACTTTTAACCCTTATAACTTCGTAACAAAAAAAATTTTGTTCCCAAAATTGTGCTGATGTAAAGTAGACATATGGGAAATGTTATTTATTAAGAAATTTGTGTGACATATCTCTCTGATTTAAGGGCATAAAAATTTAAAGTTTGAAAATTGCTAAATTTTAAAATTTTTTGCCATATTCCGTTTTTTTCATAAATAAACGCAAGTCATATCAAAATTTTTTTACCACTAACGTGAAGTACAATATGTCACGAAAAAAAACAATCTCAGAATCAGCTGGATTCGTTAAAGCGTTTCAGAGTTATAACCTCATAAAGCGACAGTGGTCAGAATTGTAAAACTTGGCTCGGTCATTAAGCTGCAAATTGCCTTTGTCACTAAGGCTAGGTTCATATTGCATTTTACCAGCCCGTTCAACACATAGCATTGATGGGCTGGTAACGGTATAGCATAACGCGATTGCGTTATGCTATACCCGCTAGCGCAGATGAATCAGCAGATGATTCATCTGTGGTAGTGGTGACGGAGGCCAGACGCTGCAGGCCGTGTCCGAGGCTCCGTCACTGAATGACGGCACGTCGCAAACGCATGCCGCTTTACGGCATGCGTCGCGATGTTCCCTCAAATGGGGGTGAATGGCAGCGTTAACGGGCTGCGCTACACAGCGTTATACCGCGGTGTAACGCAGTCCGTCTAACGGACTGCCCAAACGCCGTATGAACCGAACCCAGCCTAAAGGGTTAAAAGAAGCAAGCAAAAAAAAAAACTTGATCAGTGGGGGGCGCTTGGTGTCTGATCCCTATTGATTTGTTATTGATCAGCTATCCTGTAGATAGGTCAGCAATACTGTATGCACAGACAACCCTTTTAATCCCTTTACAACCACCGGTACGCCTTTTAACGGCGACAGTTAAGGGTACTTATTCCTCAGCGCCACTTTTTAACAGCGCTGAGAAATAAGGGTATAGCGCCCCACGGAAAATCTCCGGAGTCTCGGCTACCGGGGGTAGCTAAGACCCAGGAGAACTTGATCAGGGCTAGTTTTTACAGTCCCCTGTCCCCCTATTCACCGAATAACGGCAATCGCCCAAAAAAGAGTCAAGATTTAAAATTAATTTCTCTTTCCTTTGATATGATCTAACATATCAGAGGAGAGAAAGTAGGTCGCGCGATACCTCCGCCATCCCTGGATACTTCTGATTCGTCCTTCGACCCTCCTGCAAAAAAAATGTGGCATGCGCAGTGCGCCCGACGAGGTCTGCTGGCCGGTACCTGGCAACAATACTGAATTTTTCCTTTTGACTGCTTTTGTATCACACTGGATCAAAATTAAAAAAGTAAATAAAACCCCCTTTGTCACCACCTTAGTAAGATACAATATTTTTATTTTATATTTTTTTACTTTTTTTTCTATTTGCGGTTGGGATTAGGGTTAAGGTTGGGTTAGGGTTGGAGTTTTAGAATTGTTTTTTTTTTCAAAAGTTTAAAAAAAGAAAAATGATGACAATATCATGGATAGTGTTGAGCTCAAGTGCTCGCTACGGGGGAGACTCAAGCATGTCACTTGAGCACCTGCCATATTCGATGCATATCCTAGCACCTGATGCAAACTGGAGTAGCGAACAATTGTGCTCAACACTGATGACGACGTATTCAATATGACAACCTAATGTTATCAAATTCTGTGTCTTACCTGCTCACTACGCCCCTGAATACAATCCTTGAGGGGTGATGTTTCCAAAATGGGGTCACTTGTGGGGGGTTTCCACCGTTTCACCACAACTCAGTCATGAAGTGAAGACCATGCAGAGTTAGTCGCCAAGTGCATAAGTAAGCAACACTCTGCTGACTCATTACCTGTAGAGTCCAAACCTCCCTAATATTAAAGAAGATGAATATTTTTTCTTAATAATATGAGTATATATGTATTCAATGCAGTGTATATGTTCTAATATAATCCCCTTCTGCCCCCTTCTCTGGGATCCAGTGCCGATCTGCTCCTCTTCTCAGTGACATCACTACTCTGCAGGCTCTTTGGGTCACGGTGCTCTCTGTGTCAGGTGTAAGTGGCTTTTAGGCTACGGTCACACGTAGGTAAAATACTGACAAATCAGAGGAAGAGTATAATAGAAACACGTCACCACTTCTGTATTTCTCACCCACTCCTGGTTTTGGCTTGCAAATCCTGAGGTAAAATGCTGATCAAATACTGAAGGTGTTGCCTTACAGTATAACCCTTCGGAGCGTCAGAATAAGGCTCAGAGGGAGACTCCATAGGCTTATGTTGTAAAAGCCACTCCTGGCTCACACATAGTGATCCAGCTAGTCTAAAGAGTAGTGACGTCACTGAGAAGTGGAGCGGACTGGCTCAGGATCCTGGAGAAGGCGAGTATATAAGTACATGCACTGCAGTATATACACAGAGTTATTAAAAAAAAAAACTTCATGGGAGGGCTTTAACATCAGCACAAACAATGTGCACTGAGAGCTTTGTGATGTGTTTCCAAGGCCAAACGATTACATTATTATTATTATACATTTACTGTATATAGCGCCATTTATTCCATGGCGCTTTACATATGAAAAGAGAAAATATAGAGAGGTACAATAAACATGTGCTAGTCAAAGGACACACAAGTACAGAAGGAGAGAGGACCCTGCCCGTGAGGGCTCACAGTCTACAGGGATGGGTGAGGATACACTAGGAAAGGGTAGAGCTGGTCGTGCGATGGTTCAGTAGACTGAGGATCATTGTAGGCTGTAGGTTTGTCGGAACAGGTGGGTCTTCAGGTTCTTCTTGAAGGTTTCCGTTGTTGGTGAAAGTAATCAGCAGCCATACATCACCAAGCATAATGCCAAACGTCAGATGAAGTGGTGTACCTGCACATACACACTGCACACCAGTACACACACACTTCACACCTTGTGTAAGTACAATCTACCTGTGGTGTCAGAGCCTGCAGTATAGGTCAAGTACCCAACATTCTCCTCATTACATCACAAGAGCCTGTGGCTCAATTGCTTTACCTCCTGCCTGTAATCTTGAAGGATCTGGGCTCAAATACCAGGGGGATACTAACAGTAAAAAATTACATTTTTGTAATGACTTTTTATTATTTTTAGTAGTTTTATAGGAACAAAAAAATCTGACTTTTTTCACTTCTGGTTTTCTGGGAACATAGAAATACACTGTTAAATATAATGTATCTCTATGGACTTGTATAATCTGCTTCTGGGCTCACTGGCTGCAATACAGGTCAAGACTACCAAATCATTCTATATCATTGTGAGCTGTGGCTCATAGAGCTGCAGCCTGTGAACATGGTGATGTGAGTTTGAGTCCTCGGGAGACCTGATCACAGGAGAGTAGTGAATATTATAATATAATTTATGCATAGAGATGTGGCTCCTGAGGAGGAGGAGCAATGGAGCGATGAAGTTGTTGGAGAGGTGAGTATTAGTGTATAACTAGAAGCTGGGACAGTGGGACTGAACCCTCAAATTGGAACAGTCCCACTGGATCAAGAACGGGTGGGAGCGATTATAGTAAATTTCTGCGGCTAAAAACACATCTGCATTTTCTGCATCTAATGCACTTATATGGGAAAAATTTACATATAGAGATCAGCAAGATAAATCGACATGTCGAGGATTTTAATCCCTTCCCGACCCATGACTCCTACATCGGCGTCATGAAAACCAGTGGCATTCAGACCCATGACGCTGACATAGGCGTCATGGTATAAATCATGTTCCTGCGGGTCGGGTGACCAGGGTCACTGAAAGGTCACCCGACCCGCAGTAACAAGACCCTTGTGTATCACCACAGTGCGGGTGGCTTAATTGGCTGTTTAAAGTGAAACAGCCAATCAGAGCGATTTGTAATATTTCACCAATGAAATTTGGTGAAATATTACAATCCAGCCATGGCCGATGCTGCAATAGCATCTGCCATGGCTGGATACCGAGTTCCGACCTTCCCCACACTGAGTGACGGCGGCGATCAGCCGCCACCACCGATTGATGGTGGCGATCGGTCACCGCCGTCACTATCTGCTCCCCTGCGCCCCAGTCCGCTCCTCTCCTTGCCTCCGCTCCCCCTTGGCTTCCGACCTCCCCCGGTCTTCTGGTGTCCCTGCATACGTCCCGGCATCCGTCTGGGACTCTTCATGGGCGCCGCCATCTTGGAAAATGGCGGGCGGCAATGCGCCCGCCGGCTGGCAGATTCCATACATTTATTTTGATCACTGTGATAAACTCTCACAGTGATCAAAATAAATAAAAAAGTTAATAAACGCCCCCTTTATCACCCCCATTGGTAGGGACAAATAATAGAATAAAGAAAATATATATATATATTTTTTTCTATTAGGGTTAGAATTACAGTTAGGGTTAGGTTAGGGTTAGCCTTAGGGTTAGCATTAGGGTTAGGCTGGATTCATATTGCGTTATGGCAGTCAGTTAGACGGACTGCGTTACACCGTTATGCTATACCGTTACCAGCCCGTCAACGCTATGTGTTGAACGGGCTGGTAAAACGTAATGTGAGCCTAGCCTTTAGCATTAGGGTTAGAATTAGGGTTAGGGTTAGAATCAGGGTTACGGTTAGAATTAGGGTTAGGGTTGGAATTTGGGTTAGGGTTGGAATTAGGGTTACGGTTAGAATTAGGGTTAGGGTTGGAATTAGGGTTAGGGTTGGGATTAGGATTAGGCTTGTGGTTAGGGTTAGAGTTAGGATTAGTGTTAGGGGTGTTTTGGGGTTAGGGTTGGGATTAGGGTTAGGCTTGTGGTTAGGGTTATGGTTAGGGGTGTGTAGGGTTAGGTTATGGTTAGGGTTGTTGTTAGGGGTGTGTTGGGGTTAGGGTTGGAGTTAGAATTGAGGGGTTTCCACTATTTAGGCACATCAAGGGATCAATTTTTGGATGATTTTTAAGTCCTCTTTTTGTTCTATTGCTGTATAGTGTAGTTACTTGTAAGCGTGAGGATCCGTGAAGTGGATTACAAGCTTACGTACCTTGGCCAAAATACCAACTAATACCTCACATTTTTTAATGTGTTTTTCGCACTTTATTTTACAGGGTGCAGGTGGGCCCATTTGGTCTTGTAAACTGTGGAGTCTGTTCACATGGGATACATCTTAATAGCGATGGGAAGCCCACCTGATCTAATAGAAGGGTGTAAATACTAGGCTGTTTAACTGGATGCTGTGCATTGCCATAATGTGAACAGCGCTGCATACAAGTCTTCATTGTGCATCAATATACCAAGCAGCCGCCCCCTCCATGGATTGGTAGGTTGTGAGCGATTGTCTCATCGGTATTCTTGCACCTGTTTTGCCGGCATCTTAAAGACGTGGGTCCACTGCATCCTGATGGTGCATTTGTTTGAAGGCCTGGGCAGGTGAGCATCTCTGCCTTTTTGTTGTATTTTTTCACATCAAGGGGTCTCCAAACGCGACATGGCGCCACCATTGATTCCTACAAACTTTGCGTTAAAAAAGTCAAACCATGCTCCCTTTATTCCGAGCCCCGACATGTGACCAAACAGTGGTTTACCCCCACATATGGGGTATCAGCGTACTCAGGAAAAATTGCACAACAACTTTGGGGTTCTAATTTCTCCTGTTACCCTTGGGAAAAAAAAATTGGGGACTTAAAAAATTATTTTTGTGGAAAAAAAAGATTTTTTTTTTCACGACTCTGCGTTATAAACTTCTGTGAATAACTTGGAGATTCAAAGTGCTCACCACACATCTAGAGGAGTTCCTTGGGGATTTAGTTTCCAAAATGGGGTCAATTGGGGGGTTTCTGCTGTTTAGGCACATCATGGGCTCTGCAAACGTAACATGACGCCCGCAGACCATTCCATCAAGTCGGTATTACAAAACGTCACTAATTTCCTTCCGAGCCCCGACGTGTGCCCAAACAGTGGTTCCCCCCCACATATTGGGTACCAACGTACTCAGGACAAACAGGACAACAACTTTTGGGGTCCAATTTCTCCTGTTACCCTTGTGAAAATAAAAAATTGTGGGCTAAAAAATCATTTTTTGAGAGGAAAAAAATGATTTTCTATTTTCAATGGCTCTGGGTTATAAACTTCTGTGAAGCACTTGGGGGTTCATAGTGCTCACTACACATCTAGATAAGTTCCTTGGGTGGTCTAGTTTCCAAAATGAGGTCACTTGGGGGGGTTTCCACAGTTTAGGCACATCAGGGGCTCTGTAAACATAACATGACGCCCGCAGACTATTCCATCAAGTCGGCATTTCAAAACGTCACTACTTCCCTTCCGAACCCCGACGTGTTTCTACTGTTTAGGCACATCAGGGGGTCTGCAAATGTAACATGACGCCCGCAGACCATTCCATCAAAGTCGGCATTTCAAAACGGCACTACTTCCCCTCCGAGCCCCAACGTGTGCCCGAACAGTGGTTCTCCCCTACATATGGGGTACCAGTGTACTCAGGACAAACTGTACAAGAACTTTTGGGGTCCAATTTCTCCTGTTACCCTTGTGAAAATAAAAATTTGCGGGTTAAAAAAAAATCAGTCTTTGAGGAAAAAAATGATTTTTTATTTTCACGGTTCTGCATTATAAACTTCTGTGAATCACGTGGGGGTTCAAGGTGCTCACCACACATCTGGATAAACTTCTTGGGGGGGTCTAGTTTCCAAAATGGGGTCACTTGTGGGGGATTTCTACTGTTTAGGCACATCAGGGGCTCTGCAAACGTAACAAGATGCCCTCAAACCATTCCATCAAGTCGGCATTTCAAAACGTCACTACATCCCTTCCGAGCCCTGAAGTGTGCCCAAACAGTGGTTCCCCCCACATATGGGGTACCAGCGTACTCAGAACAAACTGGACAACAACTTTTGGGGTCCAATTTCTCCTGTAACCATTGTGAAAATAAAAAATAGGGGGCTGAAAAATCATTTTTTGAGAAAAAAAAAATGATTTTTTATTTTCACGGGGCTCTGCGTTATAAACTTCTGTGAAGCACCTGGGGGTTCAAAGTGCTCACTGTGCATCTAGATAAGTTCCCTAGGGGGTCTAGTTTCCAAAATGGGGTCATTTGTGGGGGAGCTCCAAAGTTTAGGCACACTGGGGCTCTCCAAACACGACATGGTGTCCGCTAACGATTGGAGCTAATTTTCCATTAAAAAGTCAAATGGCGCTCCTTCCCTTCTGAGCCCTGCCGTGCGCCCAAACAGTGGTTCCCCCCACATATGGGGCACCAGCGTACTCAGGAAAAACAGGACAACAACTTTTTGTGTCCAATTTATCCTGTTTGCCTTGGGAAAATAAAAAATAGGGGGCTAAAAAATGATTTTTGAGGAACAAAATTTTTTTTATTTTCACTGCTCTGCGTTTATAAACTTCTGTGAATCACTAGGGGGTTCAAAGTGCTCACTGCACATCTAGATAAGCTCCTTGGGGGGTCTAGTTTCCAAAATGGGGTCACTTGTGGAGGGTTTCTACTGTTTAGGCACATCAGGTGCTCTGCAAACGCAACATGACGCCCGCAGAGCATTCCATCAAGTCTGCATTCCTAAATGGCGCTCCTTCCCTTCTGAGCTCTCCCATGCGCCAAAACAGTGGTTCCCCCCCAGATATGGGGTATTGGTGTACTCATGACAAATTGCACAACAACTTTTGTGGTCCAATTTCTCCTGTTACCCTTGTGAAAGTAGTCAAATACCGTGATACATAACGTCATTCAGGTTTTTAACTGGGTTCAGATCTGGGAAAACGTGAGGGACAAGCAATGGCTTCCACTCTGGTCACATGAGGTTAGTATGGGGCTTTGCTAGGGACCTAGGCCCACTGCATCCAGGTACCTAACAGCAGTCAGGGTACTGTGAGGTTGAGGCGCCCCTGTGAAGAATATACCTCTTTGTAAAGCTGGACAATGTTACAGGCAACTTATCATTCTCGATGTCCCCAGATTTTACATCTGCACATCTTTTCAGTGTGAACAGTGGTGTAGCTTGTGTCACCTGCACCTGGGGCAAGGCAACAATTTTGCACCCCACTAACCCATGTACCATTAGCACTCTCTGCTTCCCTTTCAGCCCAATATTGAACACCTTTTTTCCTACGTATATGAATTGTATATTAAGAAAATCCTGATATTACAGTTTGCCCTTTTGCTCTATATTTTTTTCAGTTTTTGCTGAAATCTGGCATAAAATTTTAAAAATGTAGACGTTGGTACAGTATTTTTTCAATTTTTGTAAACGTTTTGTTTATTACAATTTGAGTGTATTTTGGGTAACGCTAATCCTTATTCATTGCCAATGAATATTGATTACAATCTGAAACGCGTTTGCTCATTTTCCTCATTTATGTAACCCCATGCACATAGCTGCCTAAAGTTTCTATTTTTATTGAAAACCTTACGCTGGATTTTTCTTCAATTTTCTTTTGCACTCAGATGTCACCCGAGTGCAGTGTGATGTTTCCCACACACCATAGACTTGCATGGTCAAGTATGAGCCGAATATTGAACATGTCCGTGTGATCTGATGTTGTGTCAGAGTGTGCTCTGCCGAAATTACGCTGGTCTGCCCCTGCCCTTACACTGTGATGTGCAGGTGGGCGCTTCATTTTCTGAGCAGGGTGGATCTCTCCCACTCATGAGGGGACAGTTCTTCTGATACCAGGCAGGGCGTTGCTGTGGTGCAGGCTCCTTATGGAGTACTCAGAGCTGATCGCTTGCCTTATTCTCTTTTATAGCCAATAATGACAGCACAGGATCCTGCTATTTTATACATACTGTAGATTTATAGCGTCGTTTAATATGAAATTAAATAAAAAAAAAACCCTGTGTAAACACCCCAAATAAAAAATCCCAGGAGGTCATGTGAGAAATAGGAGCCATTATTAGAGATTGGGTCTAGTCTGTGTTTTATATAAAGCTGTTCAGTATCTCCAGCTCTGTAAATCCTCATCATTTAACCCCTGATTTTCCTCTTCCGTAAAGGTGAATTCCAGCGCCATTGTGCATAAGGTGTGACTTCTGGCAGACGGTTGCTATCATCCTGCCCCACCCTGTAGATTGTCTCTGTCATTGTCCAAGTATTTGAGTGCACATACAGAACACACCCTACCTGAGTGACGGCACCTCCTGTTCCTGGCACGGGAAGGCTTCTGCGCTGCATTTTCTGCCCTTTTTTGGAAGTGGGTAAAACCTGTGTTTTTGCTCTCCTCCTCCTCCTCGCAATCACATTTAGAAGTCTTGCGTGATCTGCAGGGTGTGGGTGAAGGAGTGCCATCGGTATGCTTCACCTTTGTATCATTTTATTTGGATTTTAAGTGATTTTTAAAAAATGGCAGTTTTGCATCAAACTTCGGGCAATGCTGAGCAGCTACTAATGTGCAGTTAGTTTTTCTAGGCCCGCTCAGCAACCTCTGAAATATTGGAAGTGCTCATTCCAAATTGGTTTTTGTTTTCAATTATGACAATATATCAAGCAAAAAAAACCAGCTAATTCACCAAACTGTAATATATGAGATACAAATGGTGCTGGGCAAGTTCTCATTTTTGAGCCTCACAAACTAAATCTGAAAATGATCGAATCTGAGTGAAATTTTAAGAAATACGACTTGAAGTCAGTCCTCCGCAGATCGATCCGCTTATCTCTATTTTCTGACCTGTCTGAGAGAGGTCTTCAGTAGCAGATCGGGGGCAGGCCAAGCATGTCATAACCCAACGTTGTACCCTGTAGGAACACATTCACTCCATTATCTGTAAAATGCAAAAACCCGGAGTAGTACATATCCTCTTTCATTTCTTCTCTCAGCATCTGTGTGATTGATCTGTTTTCCGTTCATACTGTTGACTTAGGTAAGCAGTGTTTGCACTGGGATCTCTGCATATCGGGGTAATGGTTAGTACAATATTCTGCAGGCCATATAATGCTGCTGTTTGTGTGATAATGGATCAGTAGTCCTGTGCTATCGACTATAAAGATGGACTGCAAACAGTAAATACTATTGTCATCATATGGCGATTAGGGGCTACTCACGTACACCATCGTTCTGTGTACTCTCCAGGGCATAGATTCAAATGTTACACAAATTAGTACGGAAAGCCAGAAAGTATTGGAGCTTTCCGCAGCTCTCATCTCATCCCAGTATTCTTAATGACCCCTTTAAAGGAGGCCTTTAATTTTTGAAACTTTTTTTGCTTTTAGTATGATTTAAAGGGAATGTTTCATTAGGTTTATGTTTCCTTATCTGTGGAGGCAGCAGCAAAAGACCCTGATTCCAGTGCTGTGTTACTGGCCTGTGAACAGTAGTTTTGATAAGCACTATTTTCCCTGCTGCAGCTCTGCTAGTCCTCTCAGTGAGGAGCGCAGTGTATCTCCGCCCACATCAGTGGTGAGCGCAGTGTATATCCGCCCACATCAGTGGTGAGCGCAGTGTATATCCGCCCACATCAGTGGTGAGCGCAGTGTAGCTCCGCCCACATCAGTAGTGAGCGCAGTGTAGCTCCGCCCACATTAGTTGTGAGCAGTGTATTTCCGCCCACATCAGTGGTGAGCGCAGTGTATCTCCGCCCACATCAGTGGTGAGCGCAGTGTATCTCTGCCAAAATCAGTGGTGAGCGCAGTGTATCTCCGCCCACATCAGTGGTGAGCGCAGTGTATCTCCGCCCACATCAGTGGTGAGCGCAGTGTAGCTCCGCCCACATCAGTGGTGAGCGCAGCGTATCTCCGCCCACATCAGTGATTGACAGATTTATCCTGCACTGTGCATAGGAAGGGAAGCAAAAGCTGGGGGCAGCGCTCCAAATAATTATGGGAGAGAGAGTGGTTTATTAGGCCATAGTGGCCATGTTTTGATTCTGAAGTGCAGACCTTCAGACCCGATACATGGCCACTATGGGCTAATAAACCACTCTCTTTGCCATCAGTTTTTGGAGTGCTGCTCCCATTTTTGCGTTCTGGCTGGATGGTCTGGGTCTTGCCAAAAGCTGTACAAGCCATACTTTTCTGGTTCTGCTCCAATTTTTTATTTATATTATCTACGCTGTGCATAGATAGGAAACTGCTAAATACCCATGGAGAAGAACAGACAAAGCTCACGAACACCAAGAAGTACATAGAAAGGACTAGGAGAGCTGTAGCTGATTAATCAGTGTTGTGTCAAAACTACAGCAAGTAGCCCAGTAAGTGACTCAGCACTGGAATCGGGGCCAATGGCACAATGAAGCCAATGGTCTGAACTGTCAGTCAAGAAGCTAGAGCGCACTCTGCCCATCCAGCAAACAGGAGGCTGAGGGCACTGCGCTCCTGCAGAAGATGATAGGGCAACCACAGTAGTAATAATATTCGCCCGGCAAGTCCCTCAGTGCTCTAGTCCTTCCATTCCAGTGGTCTCCCTGGTCTCCTTTCTACAGTGGTCATGCATACAGGACTTGATCACAGCAGTAAAGCAAATGGAAACCCATTGGGAGGTGCTGGGGAGGCCTAGGATTTAGGAGGTGAGGGTTTTCTATTTTCTACCATTCCATGGTGGCAGAAGTTTATATATATTTTTTTTAAGTCTATATATTTTTTTTAAGTCTAAGGCAACTCAGTAATTGTCATTGTTGAAATCACCGGACAGATTAGGAAGCAGTGATTTCATGACCTGCCATAAATGTCTGCATTGGGAGCAGCACTGTGGGCTTCTGCATGATGGCCCTGATCAGTCAGTGGTGCACTGCGGAGGTGAATGCAGGCTGTTATGTGAATAATGCATATCCATCGTATAATGGAAGGTATGCAGCTATCTGATGTATTCCTGGCCACTGTTCCTTGCTGCAGGTTGCCATCCTAAAGCTTTCCGATGACAGCTTGGCCCCGGCTTTTTATCAACCACTGGCAGGAATGATTTTGGCTGCTGTAGTGCTAAGGAGACTGTATAATCACTATACCTGCTTGGTGTAAAGCAAGTGCATGTCGTCACATTGCAACCAGCAAGTTGTTACGAAAATCCAAGTCATTGGATGGTATCACTGTCGCAGCAGAATGCTGATCACAGCACAGCCACATTCACTTACACTGAGTGTCATCGTAGCAGCGCCATAGTCCAGTTTTTGGACATGTGGCTTAGCCCCGCTCTTAAAGGGGTTGTCCCGGACTTTAACATTGATGGCCTATTCTTAGGATAGGTACCGTAATCAGTGTCTGATCAGTGGGGGTCTGACACCCGGCACCCCTGACATTCTGCTGTTCCCTATTAAAATCAATAGGAGGGAATGTGCGAACAATGCTGCTGTCAGTATTCCATCGATGGAGCTGTGCAGACACTGCCAACGCCAAGAACAGCTGATTAGTGGGGGGTGCCATGTGTCGCATCCTCACAAGTCAAGTCAGACATTGATGACCTATCCTAAGGATACGCCATCAATGCTAAAGTCCTAGACACCCCTCTTAATATTTCTACTCTCAGATAATAAAAGATCTTGAAAATGATAAATTGAAGTACAGAGTAAGGGCTCACTCAGAGGTCCATTTTATTAGTATGAGTGCTAGCCATATTTTTCACCTTTGGTACTCTATGGGGCTGTTCCCATGTCTGAATTTTCCTTGGACAAAGTGGTCTGACTCCTCACAAAACCATAGAGACTTTTCCGATATTGATCTAAGTGTTGGATCAAACTCGCCAGTGCAAGTCTATGGATCCGTGAACAAATCGAACAGCATTCATATGCCATCTGTCTCCTCTTAGTTTTTCATGGACTGTTTGATAGGAGATTTGTGAGAAACCTCCATCAGTTTTTTTTTTCATCCAAGAAAAACTGATTAAACTCTGATGCTCTGATCAAGAACACTGACGACACTGTGATCGAGAACACTGCCGACACTGTGATCGAGAACACTGCCGACACTGATCAAGAACACTGATGACGCTCTGACCAAGAACACTGATAACACTCTGACCAAGAACACTGATAACACTCTGACCAAGAACACTGATAACACTCTGACCAAGAACACTGATAACACTCTGACCAAGAACACTGATAACACTCTGACCAAGAAACGAAACACTGCCAAAAACACTGATACACTCTGACCAAGAACACTGGCGACATTCTGACCAAGAATACGGGCGACACTCTGATCAAGAACACTGATGACACTGATCAAGAACACTGATAACAATCTGATCAAGAACACTGATGACACTCTGACCAAGAACACTGATGAAACTGATCAAGAACACTAATTACACTGATCAAGAACACTGGTGACACTGATGACACTCTGATCAAGATCACTGACGACACTGATAAAGAACACTGATGACACTGACCAAGAACACTGATGACACTGACCAAGAACACTGATGAAACTGATCAAGAACACTAATTACACTGATCAAGAACACTGGTGACACTGATGACACTCTGATCAAGATCACTGACGACACTGATAAAGAACACTGATGACGCTCTGACCAAGAACACTGATAACACTCTGACCAAGAACACTGATGACACTCTGATCAAGAACACTGACGACACTGATCAAGAACACTGACGACACTGATCAAGAACACTGACGACACTGATCAAGAACACTGATACACTGATCAAGAACACTGATGACACTGATCAAGAACACTGATGACACTGATCAAGAACACTAATGACACTGATCAAGAACACTGGTGACACTGATGACACTCTGATCAAGAACACTGATGACACTGATCAAGAACACTGATGACACTCTGACCAAGAACACTGACGACACTGATCAAGAACACCGACAACAGTCTGATCAAGAACACTGATGACACTGATCAAGTAACACTGATGACACTCTGACCAAGAACACTGATGACACTGATCAAGAACACTGACGACACTGATCAAGAACACCGACAACAGTCTGATCAAGAACACTGTTGACACTGATCAAGAACACTGTTGACACTGATCAAGAACACTGATGACACTCTGATCAAGAACACTGATGACACTCTGATCAAGAACACTGATAACACTCTGACCAAGAACACTGATAACACTGATCAAGAACACTGATGACACTCTGATCAAGAACACTGATGACACTCTGACCAAGAACACTGATGACACTCTGATCAAGAACACTGATGACACTCTGACCAAGAACACTGACGACACTCTGATCAAGAACACTGATGACACTGTGATCAAGAACACTTATGACACTGATCAAGAACACTGACGACACTGTGATCAAGAACACTGACGACACTGTGATCAAGAACACTGACAACACTGATCAAGAACAGAGACGACACTGTGATCAAGAACACTGACGACACTGTGATCAAGAACACTAATGACACTGATCAAGAACACTGACAACACTCTGACCAAAGGCAACACTGATAACACTCTGACCAAGAACACTGGCGACATTCTGACCAAGATGAATTACGGGCGCACACTATCTTGATCAAGAACACTGATGACACTGATCAAGAACACTGATGAAACTGATCAAGAACACTAATTACACTGATCAAGAACACTGGTGACACTGATGACACTCTGATCAAGATCACTGACGACACTGATAAAGAACACTGATGACACTGACCAAGAACACTGATGACACTGACCAAGAACACTGATGAAACTGATCAAGAACACTAATTACACTGATCAAGAACACTGGTGACACTGATGACACTCTGATCAAGATCACTGACGACACTGATAAAGAACACTGATGACGCTCTGACCAAGAACACTGATAAACACTCTGACCAAGAACACTGATGACACTCTGATCAAGAACACTGACGACACTGATCAAGAACACTGACGACACTGATCAAGAACACTGATAACAATCTGATCAAGAACACTGATGACACTGATCAAGAACACTGATGACACTGATCAAGAACACTAATGACACTGATCAAGAACACTGGTGACACTGATGACACTCTGATCAAGAACACTGATGACACTGATCAAGAACACTGATGACACTCTGACCAAGAACACTGACGACACTGATCAAGAACACCGACAACAGTCTGATCAAGAACACTGATGACACTGATCAAGTAACACTGATGACACTCTGACCAAGAACACTGATGACACTGATCAAGAACACTGACGACACTGATCAAGAACACCGACAACAGTCTGATCAAGAACACTGTTGACACTGATCAAGAACACTGTTGACACTGATCAAGAACACTGATGACACTCTGATCAAGAACACTGATGACACTCTGATCAAGAACACTGATAACACTCTGACCAAGAACACTGATAACACTGATCAAGAACACTGATGACACTCTGACCAAGAACACTGATGACACTCTGATCAAGAACACTGATGACACTCTGATCAAGAACACTGACGACACTCTGATCAAGAACACTGATGACACTGTGATCAAGAACACTTATGACACTGATCAAGAACACTGACGACACTGTGATCAAGAACACTGACGACACTGTGATCAAGAACACTGACAACACTGATCAAGAACAGAGACGACACTGTGATCAAGAACACTGACGACACTGTGATCAAGAACACTAATGACACTGATCAAGAACACTGACGACACTGTGATCAAGAACACTGACAACACTGATCAAGAACAGAGACGACACTGTGATCAAGAACACTGACGACACTGTGATCAAGAACACTAATGACACTGATCAAGAAGAACACTGACGACACTCTGACCAAGAACTCTGGTGACATTGATCAAGAACACTAATGACATTGATCAAGAATACTGACACTTTGATTAAGAACACTGATGACACTCTGACCAAGAACACCAATGAAACTCTGAACTTTTCCGTATTCTAAAATTCTTGTCTGAATGAGGCCATTAGAAAGTTACAGAACCTTTACCTAATGATTACTCTTCACATCAAACCAGAATACTCCTTTAACATAAATCCCCAGAAGATTCGCTGTGCGGAGTAGACCACATGTGATGTGCCCAGAGCTGGGATCTCTCCAGTCCCAGTTTAGCATCTGTTCTCTATCACAACACACAAAAGTGAAATAAATGTAGAAAGTTTTATTTGGCAGAAAGTAATGGAACAAAGTAACAATGGGTCGTACAATGAGGAAGCATTTTACACCTTTGTCAGAGTAGGTATGATGTGTCTATATGGAGCAGAGCCTGCCTGGCCCCTCCTCGCGGTGACATCAGGGACTGCTGCCTCCCTCTTCTCCTTCCGGACATGCACTGACAGTACTGTCTGGATGGGCTGCGGAACACATCCACTTTGGAGTTAACTACCTGCTCTGCAGCCTGGGGAATAGATTTCTTCTTTTTCTGGTTCTGCAGGAAAGCTGCACATTCCGTGAGAACAGGTACGATTCCTAATCCGCAGCCCGGCTGTAGGGTGATGTTTAGGCTCCAGACTGTGGAGGATTTCCTAACAGCGGGACGTTCTGATATATTCCACTGTGTGGAGAGGTTATTGCTCAGATTCTGCCTCTCTTGGCAGAAAAGGCAGGCAAGAATCCGTGCGGATTGTCATGCGTTTTTTTTATGCGGATGTGCCTTACTCAATGTATAGTCAATGGGTGCAGAAACGCTGCAGATCCGCAAAAAGAATTGACATGCTGCGGAAAAGAAACCGCTGCGAATCCGTGTGGATTTTTCCGCAGCGTGTGCACAGCTATTCTCAAATTCCCATTGACGTTCATTGATACTGTACTACACTGCGGATTTGATGCAATTCTGCGCGTCCAAAAACGCTGCGATTCCACATCAAAATCCACAACGTGTGCATATACCCTAAGTTACTGTTTTTCGCCATATAGTCCTGGGTACAGGTGTACTAATATTCATTTCTTCTGAGGGCTTGTTACCAAATGTAATGCTGTAAGACGATATTCACATTATACCAATACTAGTATACAAGTACAGTAGCCATACAGAGCAAAGAAGAGATTTACTGTGTTACCAGGTGATCATTTCTGATCTGTTCTGCACAGGATCTATGATTGTACGTATCATACTAGTTTTATGTACAGCAGTGGATCTTCAACAGTTGTGGAACTACAGGTACCAGCATTCCCTAAGATTTCCTCCTAGTTTACAAGTTGGGGACCACAGATGTGGAGAGTAGTACAATGATGATAATAAGTTTAGCCTATTGTGTAAAGATCGTCTTGTAAAGTACGGAAATTGATTTTTGACTCTATACAATTATCACTGGATGTTATCAGAGTTTTTGCAATCACACAATCTTTGTAGTCGATATCTATTTTGCACAGTTTTGTACAGTAAATCTCAGTCTTGGCCAGAGAAATGCAGTGGACAGCAGCTCTTTACATTGTTTCATGGTACAGATAGAGGCTGGTCAGTGTGGGGCGTCCATGGTACAGATAGAGGCTGGTCATTATGGAGCGTCCATGGTACAGATAGAGGCTGGTCACTATGGAGCGTCCATGGTACAGATAGAGGCTGGTCAGTGTGGAGCGTACATGGTACAGATAGAGGCTGGTGACATTGGAGCGTCCATGGTACAGATAGAGGCTGGTCACTATGGAGCGTCCATGGTACAGATAGAGGCTGGTCACTATGGAGCGTCCATGGTACAGATAGAGGCTGGTCAGTGTGGAGCGTACATGGTACAGATAGAGGCTGGTGACATTGGAGCGTCCATGGTACAGATAGAGGCTGGTCACTATGGAGCGTCCATGGTACAGATAGAGGCTGGTCAGTGTGGAGCGTCCATGGTACAGATAGAGGCTGGTCAGTGTGGAGCGTCCATGGTACAGATAGAGGCTGGTCACTGTGGAGCGTCCATGGTACAGATAGAGGCTGGTCACTATGGAGCGTCCATGGTACAGATAGAGGCTGGTGACATTGGAGCGTCCATGGTACAGATAGAGGCTGGTCAGTGTGGGGCATCCATGGTACAGATAGAGGCTGGTCACTGTGGAGCGTACATGGTACAGATAGAGGCTGGTCACTATGGAGCGTCCATGGTACAGATAGAGGCTGGTGACATTGGAGCGTCCATGGTACAGATAGAGGCTGGTCAGTGTGGGGCGTCCATGGTACAGATAGAGGCTGGTCACTGTGGAGCGTCCATGGTACAGATAGAGGCTGTTGACATTGGAGCGTCCATGGTACAGATAGAGGCTGGTCACTGTGGAGCGTACATGGTACAGATAGAGGCTGGTCACTATGGAGCGTCCATGGTACAGATAGAGGCTGGTGACATTGGAGCGTCCATGGTACAGATAGAGGCTGGTCAGTGTGGGGCGTCCATGGTACAGATAGAGGCTGGTCACTGTGGAGCGTCCATGGTACAGATAGAGGCTGGTGACATTGGAGCGTCCATGGTACAGATAGAGGCTGGTCAGTGTGGGGCGTCCATGGTACAGATAGAGGCTGGTCACTGTGGAGCGTACATGGTACAGATAGAGGCTGGTCACTATGGAGCGTCCATGGTACAGATAGAGGCTGGTGACATTGGAGCGTCCATGGTACAGATAGAGGCTGGTCAGTGTGGGGCATCCATGGTACAGATAGAGGCTGGTCACTGTGGAGCGTACATGGTACAGATAGAGGCTGGTCACTATGGAGCGTCCATGGTACAGATAGAGGCTGGTGACATTGGAGCGTCCATGGTACAGATAGAGGCTGGTCACTATGGAGCGTCCATGGTACAGATAGAGGCTGGTGACATTGGAGCGTCCATGGTACAGATAGAGGCTGGTCAGTGTGGAGCGTCCATGGTACAGATAGAGGCTGGTCAGTGTGGAGCGTCCATGGTACAGATAGAGGCTGGTCAGTGTGGAGTGTGCATGGTACAGATAGAGGCTGGTCACTATGGAGCGTCCATGGTACAGATAGAGGCTGGTCACTATGGAGCGTCCATGGTACAGATAGAGGCTGGTGACATTGGAGCGTCCATGGTACAGATAGAGGCTGGTGACATTGGAGCGTCCATGGTACAGATAGAGGCTGGTCAGTGTGGAGCGTCCATGGTACAGATAGAGGCTGGTCAGTGTGGAGCGTCCATGGTACAGATAGAGGCTGGTCAGTGTGGAGTGTGCATGGTACAGATAGAGGCTGGTCACTATGGAGCGTCCATGGTACAGATAGAGGCTGGTCACTATGGAGCGTCCATGGTACAGATAGAGGCTGGTGACATTGGAGCGTCCATGGTACAGATAGAGGCTGGTGACATTGGAGCGTCCATGGTACAGATAGAGGCTGGTCACTGTGGAGCGTCTATGGTACAGATAGAGGCTGGTGACATTGGAGCGTCCCGGGGCCATACACGAGATGTCTGAGTAGTCGTCATAGTCAGTGCCTCTTGCTCCAGCATCTTTATGAGTGTTACTCCGAGTTGCCTGGAGTGTGAGGCTGGGACCGTGATGTGGGTGCACATAAAAGCTTCGCCGATTCATTGGCATGAACAGGTTTCCTTGGCACATTAGATAAAAAGAAAAATAATAAACCCAGGAGAGTGCAACTAACCGATGTTTTTCTTGGCGGTTTGGTGAATACTTTATTATTTGCTAGTAATAGATTACAACTATTTAACATACAGCAGACAATAGGGTGTTTATGAAGCCCCGTCACACGAGTTTCCACCTGAGCGTCACCTCAGTAGTAAGTGGTTACTTAACAATGCCGCCTGCTGAGAGCACATTAATGGCTGCTGGACAGGAGCCTTATTGCTATTTACCTACCATACAGAAGACTGGTGGGAAAGGCATGGGCTGTACACCGCCGGCAGGGGTGGACAGGGCTTCTGGATATTGTGCATATTATTCATATGTTTCTTCACATACTGCAATGAATGAAAGGTAACTGAAGGGGGAAATGGGCTTTAGTCTGGATATTGCACCAATGAATTTATTTGCTTTGCTCCAATCTGTGAGAAGGTCATGGCTGTCTCTTTCACTAGTACGAGGGTCCATGACTTTTATGGCCTGGGTGATAAAGGTATGATCGCTGGCTGTGGGACCCCCACCAACATTAAGATTCTTGCTCCACAGTCCTCTCTATGAATGGAGCAGCAGTGCTCACGCGTGGCCACTTTTTTGTTCACTTATACTAGACTTATAGATGAGTTATCTACATCAGTCTCATAGAAAGATGGTCGTGAACATGTGCTAGGTCTCCATTCTCACAAGGGTCTTTGGAAAGCCAAGTCGCAGAACTGTTGAGTGTCCTAGCAGTTGGACCCCCAACATTCATACTTTCATCACCTGTCCAGTACAAAGGTGATAAATGGGTTTAGTAGGAAATCCCCCTTAAGTTGCATGAACCATAGGAAGAGGTCAACAGTTGAGGAGGAGACCTCCACAGTACTCCTGCCCGGGTTGAGAAGACCTTTCGTGGCTGTGTCTTGGCTTTACCTGTGGGCCTGTTACTAGTTTTGGGAAACGTGTAGGTTATCGTTGACTTCACCCCTGGAGATGAGGCTCCAGCTGTAGGGTGGGGCAGAGCTGTGCGTGACTTTGTACTTGAAAGATCAGAAAGCACATTACAAAAGGCGTCTTCACACCATTTTGAAGTTATTTTACCATTCTTGTGTATATGCACCAAAGCTTGCACAAGGCATTTTACTTCTAAAACAGATAATAATAAAACAGAACAGTTTAGATGGAGAAACTATCAGATTCTTCAGGCCATAACGGCTATGCCAAGCAACAATTTTTTATTGCTCCAATGCAAAAAAAAGTAATTTTGGAAATATCACACGTTACTCAATACATTTCTGGCGTTGCCGCCCTTAGTCATTGCATGTCCTCAAATATGATCGGTTTCCTTGTATGCATAACATGGTGACAGTGACGCTCTCTTGTATACTTGAATTAGCAATTTTTGAAAATAATACTGTTATGACTGCAGGGACTGACTACGCCAACTTCGGCTGTGACCTTCAGGATTTTTAATTAAGATTATTTTTAATATTTATTAAGGTTCAGTGTCAGAAACAAGTGGCAATTACCTGGGATGATGCCACTTGTAATAAAGTCTGCGGCAGGTGATGTCTAGTGTTTTGTTCCAGCCCTTCAGATAAATGTCCAACCCTGTAATGACTGTACCCACAAACCAGGCTTCCAGAAAGAGCCGCGCTCATGGTTAGTGGCCCTCCATTCTGGCTAACAGAGGGGCTCCTGTGCAGGAGACACTATCTTTGATGTCCTATGCACCATAGATGACCACTCTCAGTATAATGGCCTTAGTTTTGCTAATAAGGCTTTTTTTTCCTAAACTATGCAGCTGTTTTATAGAAATGTTAGAAACTAAGAAATTATTATTCTTTTTGCAGTATTTCTATTTAAGCTGTAAAGATAGACACCTCTTAGGAACCAGAAAACGATGGCCAACATGGTGGCTCAGTGGTTAGCACTTTACATCACTGGGGCCCTGGGTCTAAATTCCACCAATGACAACATGAACAAGGAGATTGTATGTTCCTCCGGTGTTTGCGTGGGTTTCCTCCAGGTACTACAGTTTGCTACCATACCAATAGGGAATTTAGACTGTGAGCCCAGTGGGGACAGTGATGCTGATGTCTGTAAAGCGCTGTGGGATTAATGACACTGTATAATTATTATATTTTAGGCTTTGTGCCCACAATCCGGAATAGCAGTGTTCTGGACGCAGCATACTTTCTTTGTTTGGCCCCAATAAAAGAATAAAGCTTATATTCACCTCCCGTGCCGATGCCGTTCCAGCAGTGTAAGCACTCGTGGTCCCGGGGCCCTCATGCGGTATTGTGACACTGAGCCAGGCGCCCAATCAGCGCTCGCGTCACTGTCCCTGCCGGATTGAACATGAAGAGGCAGTCGGGCTGCAGCCGATCACTGGTTTCCTCTTCATGTTCTATCCGCATGAAGGCGGAGACAGTGACGCGAGCGCTGATTGGGCATCACATGTCACATCACCGCATGATAGCTCCGGGACCGCGAGTGCTGACACCTCTGGAATGGAGCCGACCCGGGAGGGGAGTGTAGGCATTATTATTCTATCAGGGCCAAATATTTAGTTCTTTCTCCTTTAAAGCAAAAAAAAAATTAAATTATGCTGCAGGAACTTATAAGTTTTGTGCCTCTTAGCTACTGATACAGATCACTCATAACCTTTGTTGCTCATTCCCTTTCAGGATTCAGATTGTGTAAAATCTTGGGCATCGGCAGTACATTGCTCCGTGTAAGCATAACCTTTAGAGGAATCTGTCACCAGGCTTTTGCCACCTAATCTGAGTGCAGCCACCCTGATTCCAGCGATGTGTCACTTACTCAGCTGTTTTCTGCAGTTTTGATAAAATCAATCTTTTATCTGGAGGAGATTATTACTAAAGGGCTACTAAAACTACTGCCATGCAGCCCTCAATATTCACGAGCTCTGTTTAAGCCCACCCTCATCACTGATTAGCAGCTTTCTGCCTATGCAGAGTGTACACAGAAAGCCGTCAATCAGTGGTGTGGTTGGGCTGTATATAGCTCCGCATTCAGAGATGTCTCAGAACTGCTGCAGAGAAAACAGGGAATTTATCAATATTGTAGCAAGCAGTTGAGTAAGTGATAAATCGCTGGAATCAGGGTATCTGCCCCTACGTCATTCTACATAAATTGTCTCGAGAGGTGTTGCTGGGCATGAGGCAATGCAGGTGGCGAATGTCTCACAAGTATAAAGCTGCTCACTTTCACAGCACTTTTGTCATCCAGGCAAGATCGCAATAACAATCACGCACGTTCCAGTCTGCTTCATGTGTCACAAAGCTCCCCTCTGCTTACATTTGGTGGTACCGCACAATGGAGCAAGTTACAATCTGCCTTTGGTGGAGTCTGAAGCTTTGGGAAATTCTTGCTTAGCAAAGATGAGGTAGCTCAGATCCGATAAGGCCTGAATATGTATGTTCTGGTTCTAGGTGAGGAGTATTGAGATCTGCATACCAGCAAGCAGTGATTTGTTGTTTCAACGCTTACAGCGGATTACTGCTTCTGTCTCATTGTAGGCTAGGAGTCCATGTAGGTGAGTGGATCTCATATAATACAGGGTGCATCGCTGCCGCCATAACTAATATCTGTTAAGTGTCCTAACTCATATGCCTTTGTACACATAATTACATGATACAAGTAATGTGGATATATACAACTTACAACACTAGATGGAAATTTTCTGAAATTCTGAGACCTCCATTAATTCGTCCAGTTGCTTCTTTCTATTTAAAGGGAAACTGTCTCAGGAAGAAATGCTATTAGCCTGCAGATATGGGGTTAATCTGCAGGTTAACAGCATTTAACCTGCCCAACGCCTGCACTCAACCGAGACAAGGAACTTTTTTCCACACGCAGCGTTCCGGTTTCAGTCACGGGAGTCGTGCCGGTGTGGGTTCAGTCACCGCTGAGTATACAGAGCGGCTTTTGTAACCACACCTGTCCCCGACTGACAGCCGGCCCTAATGCAGAGTCAGTGTCAGTCACGGGAGTGGTGCCGATGCACGTTCAGTGACCGCTGAGTATACCGAGCGATGTTAGTAACCACACCTGTCCCCGACTGACAGCCAACCCTAATGCAGAGTCAGTGTCAGTCACGGAAGTGGTGCCGGTGCGGGTTCAGTCACCGCTGAATATACCGAGCGGCTTTAGTAACCACACCTGTCCCCGACTGACAGCCGGCCCTAATGCAGAGTCAGTGTCAGTCACGGGACTGGTGCCAGTGCGGGTTCAGTCACCGCTGAGTATACCGAGCAATGTCAGTAACCACACCTGTCCCCGACTGACAGCCAGCCCTAATGCAGAGTCAGTGTCAGTCACGGGAGTCGTGCCGGTGTGGGTTCAGTCACCGCTGAGTATACAGAGCGGCTTTTGTAACCACACCTGTCCCCGACTGACAGCCGGCCCTAATGCAGAGTCAGTGTCAGTCACGGGAGTGGTGCCGATGCACGTTCAGTGACCGCTGAGTATACCGAGCGATGTTAGTAACCACACCTGTCCCCGACTGACAGCCAACCCTAATGCAGAGTCAGTGTCAGTCACGGAAGTGGTGCCGGTGCGGGTTCAGTCACCGCTGAATATACCGAGCGGCTTTAGTAACCACACCTATCCCCGACTGACAGCCGGCCCTAATGCAGAGTCAGTGTCAGTCACGGGACTGGTGCCAGTGCGGGTTCAGTCACCGCTGAGTATACCGAGCGATGTCAGTAACCACACCTATCCCCGACTGACAGCCGGCCCTAATGCAGAGTCAGTGTCAGTCACGGGAGTGGTGCCGATGTGGGTTCAGTCACCGCTGAGTATACCGAGCGTTTGTCAGTAAACACACCTGTCTCCGACTGACAGCTAACCCTAATGCAGAGCCAGTGTCAGTCACGGGAGTGGTGCCGGTGCGGGTTCAGTCACCGCTGAGTATACCGAGCGGCTTTAGTAACCACACCTGTCCCCGACTGACAGCCAGCCCTAATGCAGAGTCAGTGTCAGTCACGGGAGTGGTGCCATGCACGTTCAGTGACCGCTGAGTATACCGAGCGATGTCAGTAACCACACCTGTCTCCGACTGACAGCTAACCCTAATGCAGAGCAAGTGTCAGTCACGGGAGTGGTGCCGGTGCGGGTTCAGTCACCGCTGAGTATACCGAGCGGCTTTAGTAACCACACCTGTCCCCGACTGACAGCCAGCCCTAATGCAGAGTCAGTGTCAGTCACGGGAGTGGTGCCAATGCACGTTCAGTGACCGCTGAGTATACCGAGCGATGTCAGTAACCACACCTGTCTCCGACTGACAGCTAACCCTAATGCAGAGCAAGTGTCAGTCACGGGAGGTGGTGCGGGTTCAGTCACCGCTGAGTATACCGAGCGGCTTTAGTAACCACACCTGTCCCCGACTGACAGCCGGCCCTAATGCAGAGCCAGTGGAGCCGTTTGGCTTATTCAAACAGTAACATAATAGTTTGCTGTAGTAACCCTAGTGGTGACTGCAGGCAGCCGTAAATGTATGATTTACCTGTGCAGCGGGTGAGAGGCTTCAGCTGCTGTAACAATATATTACAAAACTGATATGGTCAGCATATTGGATGTAATTCAGCATGTAGTTGGCCTTTTAGTCTTCGATAATAAATCATGAATATGAATTTAGTTAATATTTACAGGAATTTGCTCCAAGCATTTAGGTCTAAGGGTTCTATTCAGATAGTGATTTCTCCATAAGAGTTGCAGTGAAGCTAACATCCATGAGTAAATCTCTCGCTAGATGCCTCCAGAAGGTGTGGCGGTAATTGGTTGTACAGCAAGGCTTTGTATTTTCTAGCATCAAAGAAAAACATCTCTTGATGTTCCCAAGGTCTGGGGAAGAAAACACGATTGCACACAAGTTTTAGCTTCTCTTTGGAAAAAATGTATACAAATAGGTTTTCTTTTACTTAAAGGGAATCTGTCAGTAGCATCCATCCTCCTAAGCGGTCTTTATGGGCATGTAGGTCATAGGCAGCTGAACAAAATTATTTCTTGATATCTGAGAGCAGATGTTTTATTCCAGAGAAATCCATGTTTTTCATATATGTAAATGGGCTGTTCAGGGCTATGGGGTGGACATAGATCTGCATGAGACTCTGCCACTAGGATTATTATAAATAAAAGCGGGAGTCACCAGTGTGAGACAACACAGAACAGGAGAACTGAACTTTGTCTCCTTACAAACATGTTAACAGCTGCAGCTCTCACAGCTCTGCTGTAATGCAGCTATATTACAACCCTATGATATCAAAAGGGTAGATCCGCTGAGAATAATAACAGATGTCACTAGAAAATACATAGAATCAAAGGTACCACCACCAACAGATCGCTCATGTGATAGTGATACACGTGACAATCAAAGAAATTTAAAGGCAGTATTTTAGTAGAAAAATAGTTGAGAAAGATACATAAACAAAGAGCCTCAGAGTGTGAGGGACATCTGACGGGAGCAGTAATAGTAGGCCAGTCACACCACCAGTGAGCGAAGCTCAGATAGTATACAGTACAGATAAAGCATATATTATAGCAGAGTATCCAGACACTTAATGCAGAAAGAAATTTTAAATGCAATATTGCTGATAACGGTTGGAAATGCAGGATTAGTGTTGTGCACTTAGTACATTGGAGATTCCAGCAATTCAACCAGTAATTAGGTACATAAAATGTCCGAAAACCTAGGCCCTCCTCCCATATTCCAGAGCTGGGGTTTGCTAGAGGCACACCTCTGTTGTTGCTGGGAAGGATGGCGCCACACCCTGCACTTCTGCGCTGTCTGGGCTTCACACACATACATTAGGCCCATGTGCAGATTTGACTTATTTTGGAGGCTGTGCAGAAGTGAAGAGGCCACTCATCATTAACCAGGTACAAGAAGTATTTAGTAGTTTTTCCAACTTTTGGGAAGCCTCCTAATGCAGTGAAGCTGCAGTAATGCTCCTCACAATCACACCTGGAACATTGTAGTTGAATTTTTTTTCTCTATTTGCTATAGGGGAAACGTAAGGGAACCTGTCAGCAGGATTGTGCACAGTAATCTACAGACAGTGTCAGGTCGGCGCCATTATACTGATTAATGATACCTGCTTTTGAAATCTTGTGGATGTTGTTTAATCTTTATTTTCAGTTTTGAGTTAATGATATCCTCGTGCTCCGGGGCGGCCTGTGGGGGGGTCTTCATGTGGTGCTCTGCTTAGGTATTCATAATGAAGACTGCTGACAGGTCACTGCTTCCTCACTGACCTGCCCTAGTTTACATAATCCATAGAATAATGTTGATAATGCATATAATATTGTTGGCTATAGTGAGGCTTAGAAAAAAAAAGCCCATTATTTTACATACTGTATAGAATATGGTTGGAAAAAAAATTCACATTCACCATACAGGCACCTTTGGCGTCACCTGCGCTGTAGCATGATAAGGTGGATAATATGCCTGTTTTCGTGTTATTTAGACAGTTTTGTTGTTAAAAAATTTTTTTTAAAAATTTCTTAAAATGGTGTTGGCAGCCGCGCCTGCGCAGTAGCATCTATTGTGCTCCAACAGATGATATTGCACAGGCATCTGTACTATTTTGCTAGAGGAAAAAAAAATAGGCTTCATCAAGATGTTGGCGCCTGCGCAGTAGCGTCTATAGCTAAGAGATGTGTGCAACTGCACAGGTCCATTGCTGGTGCCATTTGGCTGGGGGTAAAAAAAATTTTCTAAGCCTCACTATAGCCAACAATATTATATGCATTATCAACATTATTCTATGCATTATCTAAAATAGGAAGGTCAGTGAGGGATTAGTGAGCTGTCAGAAGCCATACTGATGACTATGTAAGCAGAGCACCTCGTAAAACCCCCCACAGGCCGCCCGGAGCACGAGCATATCATTAACTGAAAACTACAAATACAGATTACACAACAACCACAAGACGGATTTCATCACCAGGTATCATTAATCAATATAATGGCGCTGACCGGACACTGTCTGCAGGTTACTGTGCACAATCCTGCTGACAGGTTCCCTTTATTAAAGGGACTGTGTCAGCACAGAATGATTGTTCACACCAAATACAGGCACTCACTGCTACATGGCCGGGCCAATCCTTTATATACACCTTCCCACCTGCTGGTTTCCATTTATCTCCATCCTGCTCTGGTTCTATGAAGCCAGAACTGTCGATCAAAGCAGAGGCGGACGGATATTGAGGGATAAACAAGCCGGTGGGAAGGTGTATATAAAGGATTGGCCCCGCCATGTAGCACTGAGCGGTGGCACTTAGAACAGTCATCCTGTGCTGACACCGTCCCCTTAATAACAGCTTGTGACGTTCTGATTTATGAAGAATGGGTGACGTCCTAGCTGTAGCCCACAGCACTGCTGCTTCAGTTGCCTGTCATGTTAATGGAAGCATTGCAAGAGCAAGACTCTAGATGGAATATTGATATCTGAAATGTAACCCTTATGTTTGTGCTTGATGCTATAAAAATCAGCAATTATAATAAAAGAGCCATCAAGACTGCTCAGTTTCTGGCCAAGTGGTGAAAATATGAATTTAGAAGTAGTTGCCATGGGGTGTGACAAGCCGTTCATTTTCAGGCTCGTCCCTATGTATTCTCACAGCTGTTCACAGCATTATAACCCCTGTCACTAGTTTATATAGTCCTGTTAGATATTTATTACTAACATTTAAGGGGTTGTGTCACGATTGCGTGTCTTCCAGTTTGTGATGGGCGGACGCTGTGCTCCTGCATGAAGGACCGTTCCAACAGCATGGCTGCACTGCTGCACAAAAGGTGTTTTCACTCATGCTGAAAGCGTCGGAGGAGTACAGGGGCACTGAAGCTTGCTGGACCTGGGGCTTTGGGGAACGCTTACAAGTTCTATAGAACAGAGCTTGTAAGCATTGCACTCCTTGGCTAGGAGAACCGCCACCGTTGACAGACTGCAGAGGAGGCTGGTAACCTAGACAACAAGTAGCAAACAATATAATAAAGATCCCTCCATTCTTGAGAATAAGAATAAATTGCAAAGCTGCTTTCATAGCAATTAAATTACAAGGTTGTGTGTTTTTTACAAGCACTTTTCAGTTTTAACTTTAAGAAATTGAGAATAACTTTGTAAATATTTTTTTCATTGACATAAAATTAAATATTGTTGTAACTTATTCTGGAAACCTAATAGGAAGTGTGCTGGATTGCTGTGACCAGACAAGGTGAAGGCAGGAATGGTCACACAATGATTCATGGCAAAGTGACTGTAGCCATAAGATTCAGAACTCTGTTCCGGCAGAAATTGGTGCTAGATGTGGCTAGGAATGTGTCCGTGAGGCTGGCATGTATTATAATATGGCTTTGTGTAGTTATTCTTCATACATTGTACATCTATTCCTGGCATTCTCACGATCTCTTCTTGCTGTCAGTGAATTTAAATAATCACAAGTATATATATTTATGTCTCAACTTATAGTCTTAGACTTATGAGAACATGATTTTCCTCCTTGACACCGCAGCATTAAAGAATAAAAAATGTTGATTATTTGCTACACCGGCAATTGTGGCGTACAAGCCAACATAGTATGTGTTCCTGGAATGAGCCGGGAGGCGCAGAATTGTTTGTCTAAGCTGCAGTACAGCATGGGAGGCGGAGGACAGTAAGCTGCCTGGCAGCCGGCCATCGGTACGTGGGCTGGACTGTGCGGCTGCCGTGGCCGGTGCACGCCAGGCTGGCCCTCCAGCTATGTGTCCGTCTTGTCCAAGCATTTGTAGAATGGTTCTTCTTCTTCTTTTCATGGACAATACACTCTTCATAACATATTCCATTGGGCTTAATAAAAAAAACTCAACTTTGTGCATTTTGGCTTTTATATAATTAATGAAATCAGTAGTGGGATAAATAGTTGGGATAGTTGTTCTGGGCTGTACTTTATTCTCCAGGAGATAAATACATGGCTGGTGAGGATTGAATTCTGTTGCCATGAAAATACTGTACTCCTTTGTCTTACAGTCACCACATTTGCAGAAGCAAAACTAAAGCTTCATTCAAATGCTAATGTGTGAGATCCCAGGCGGCAGAGGAATCCTGGCACCCTGCTGGTACTGTATGCCAGGACGGGCCCTTATATGTCCTGTATATATACCTGCTGCCACTATAAGGGAGTATGCCCATCTTCGCCATTCATGGCCACCATATGAAGAAGCCAAACGGGCGTTGCCATTCTGCTTCTGTAACCCCCATAGTTGTGAGTTGCTGCATGGCGATCTGCGCTGAGAAGGGAATAACCCTTTATGGTGTCTCTCCGTATTGGATGAATGTCAGCTGAAGCCCCTCAGCAGATGTCTGGCAAATGAAGGGTGAGGCATGTTGAATTTGTGCATTCCCAATCTTTTTGATGTGAGATAATCTGCCCCCGAGCTGTCTGTCAGCAGTTTATTTCCCCGCTTTTGCCAGATTCGATCATGTATGTGCGATGCAGGAAGCATGGCTGTCACAGTATAGCAAACTTCACTTATCATGGAACCAAAATTACCAGATCGATTATAAAATTTGAGAAATTAAATATTATTCCTCTTATCTTAAAAATTGCCAGTTGAAGCAAGTCACCTTAGTCAACAAGCCTGCTGTGTAAAATGCTACCCATCCCCTAGCAGTGTCCTGGCTGCTGACCCGCTCATCTGGGTTACACCAGACATCCTGCAGCCCCCTGGGATGGAGGGGATGTGCTTCTGCCCATTGTTCTGCTATGTGAGCCATCATCTCTTTTTACTACATGCAGCATGGATGAGCAGACAGGCACCAATAGTAGACCCCCACAATAGTGATTATTCTCAGGTCGTACCCCGTACCCGCAGTCACCAAATCCTGAGACAGACACTGCTCTATTGGAATCTGGCAGAGCTGTACTTCTGGTGCAGAGTGCCGCACGTTCTCTGCGCTGTCAGAGCTTTCCCAGACCTGCTGCTAACCTTGGGGGAAAAATGGTCTCTGGAATCTCCCATATGCTCTGACGCTATTTTCATGAAGACCGCCATCAGCTATATCTGTGAGAGCGCCACCCGCAGCTAGGATGGTGCCAGCCCAAAATACTACTTCCAGGGCAGGGTAGTAATAGTCAAGATGTGTTTTTTTTCTGTTGCACTAAGTTTCCTTGACCGATCACTACTTCTACCATCCTCAATGTTGTGCACTTCTTGTTGCTTCCTCAATAAAGCTTGGACAGCACATCTTATAACCTCAGTTTGCTTTGAAATCTTTGCCTGGGAGAGACCGTGCTGATGCAGTATAAGTACCTTGTGTGTCGGAGTACTCAGTCTTGTCATGGTGAGTGACCTGTGACATGAAACGGTCTTCATCAAACTCACTTTTGTGGTAGATTTTGCCCGGCTATGTGGATGATACAGGAGGCATCATCCACGTCAATCAGAGCAGGAGGACGGGACAGAGACTGCAGAAAGGATGCCTATTGGACCGGACTGACACGATTTACACAGAGTGCGGGAGAATTTCTAGAGGTTTTTGGTGGGTATACAGGGGGTGTCAGTAGGTATATGCCTCTTTATGGAATGCAGCACAGTCACTGATTAAGGTGATAGTCTTAGTTCACATGTGAAAAAGCTCCCTTTAAGGTTCTATTATTTATAACTTGTATGGCCAACTTATTTTTAAGATCTTTAGATATTACTAAAGAATTGACGACAATGGACAACAATAGTGGGAATACTGCAGAAACAGATCTGTACTGTGTGGCGTTCTTGCAAAGTGTAAAGAGCCTTGAGCAGATGTGGCCGGACCCGGTCATGAGCTTACACGCTGCAGCATAACTCTGCCTTTTGGGCACAAATAAAATATATGTATATATCCTTTCTGAAAACATTTGAAGTTGCCTCAAAATGTTAAACGCTCTTAATGCGATCAAGTTATCATCCAAGACATTTTAGGCTGATTTCACATTTGTGTCTGTTCGCACAGCGTTTGATCCGCGTGCGTCATGCGTACGTATCTTTAACATGGTGTGCGCAGGGACATGCGTTTGCATGCATTCACATGCGTTTGCGTACGCATGCGTCGTTTCGCGGTGTGCGGTGGGGTCCGGCAAACCCAACATGTTGCATTTTTTGAAGCGTCAAAAATCTGTCAAATATGCTCAATCATGTGCATTCGCATGAGTGCGTCAAAAAACGCATTACTGTCCATGGGAGCGCATTGGTACGCAAGGACATGCCCATGCGGACTTCAGACTGCGCATGTCCATGAACTGATTACAGCACCTGGAAATATCGAACGCATGCAAAATCGGATACACATGCAGCGTTTTTTTTGCGTCGTGTAAGCTGATGCAGATAAAAACCGCTGCGTAAACATGTGTTTGCCTGCGTTTGCGTATGCAGGCGATACGCTGCGCACATACGCGCAAATGTGAACTTAGCCTTAGATGGAAAACCACGTTGTGCAGAAGGTTCGTGCTCTCTCTCTCTGTTACATGATAATTGCACTTAAAGGGAACCTGCCAACTGATCCATGCTGCTCTAACCACAGGCAGCATGGGTCAATCACTGGCTGGTGGTGATGCAGCTGTGTATAGTTTACTCTAAAACAATGTGGTGTTTCGGAGCAAACATAGTTTGAAAAGTCAGCCGGGTGCTATGGCTGTCAGCAGCCAGCTCCATGTGATTGACGGGTCCCTGTGTATGTGAAGGGGGAGGCTTGTCAGCCAAAGGGATGCTGTCAGGGAGAGGCCATTGGGACTTCTCAGCCAAGAGACATAGGTTGGCTCTTCAAAGTACGCTTTCTCTGAAATGCTGCAGCAGGGCATCCGATCTCTGATTCATGCTGCTCAAAGTTCGGACAGCATTAATCAGATGACTGGTTCTCTGTAAGAAAAGTAAGCTTACCAACTAAGCGCCTCTTCCTCTCCCTGCCAGGCAAGCTGCCCTAATGTGTGCAGGCACGGGGAATATTCGCATCCCTTTGTGCAGAGGACATGACTCTTTACAGCCCATGCATGGAAGCTACGAGGCTCATATGTTTCACACCTGTCTGTATAGTTTGCACTGCATTCGTTTACTTTAAAAACTTCATTTGTTTTTGGTCAGACGTCATTTATCTCTTCACGCTGTTAGTTTTCACTATGCAGCATTCTCCAGTGAATCCAATGTTGTCTGAAAAAAAAAAGTGTAAATGTTTTGAACATATTACCTGTATGTATGTGCACGCAATGTAGGTGAATGTGAAATTGAGGGTGGTGTGTCAGAAAATCAACTATTGTCTAAATCCAGTTTTTGTTTTAAAAAAATGTCAGCATTTTTGGTAATCATGATTTTTAAAAAGAAAAAATTATCTGGCAATGTTCACACAGATTTTAGGCTCCTACTTCCTCCATGTTTCCGCTGATCAGCACTGCTCCATAGAATACGATGGTCCTAGAGCTATCCCATAAACATCGGGCAGCGTATGCGCCCATGTTAGCAAGCCGTCAGTGATATCGCCGGAGTGGTCACTCCCAGGCTGAGCAGGCCCCGATCACTAGTGTGGGCTAGAGGAGATAGTGTGTGCTGGAGTCTGGTGGTGCGGTAGTAGCCCCCATCCAGGCTCTAATGATGTCTAGTTATGTCGCTGGAGTGGTCACTCTCAAGCTGAGCAGGCCGCGGTCACTGGTGTGGGCTAGAGGAGATCGTGTGTGCTGGAGTCTGGTGGTGTGGTAGTAGCCCTCCATCCAGGCTGTAATGATGTCGACGAAGTGGTCTCTCCCAGGCTGAACAGGCCCCAATCACTGGTGTGGTCTCGAGGGGATAGTGTGTGCTGGAGGCTGGTTGGTGCGGTAGTAGCCCCCCATTCAGGCTCTAATGATGTCTAGTGATGTCGCCGGAGTGGTCACACCAAGGCTGAGCAGGCCCCGGTCACTGGTGTGGTCTCGAGGGTATAGTGTGTGCTGGAGTCTGGTGGTGTGGTAGTAGCCCTCCATCCAGGCTCTAATGATGTCGACGGAGTGGTCTCTCCAGGCTGAGCAGGCCCCAATCACTGGTGTGGTCTCGAGAGGATAGTGTGTGCTGGAGGCTGGTTGGTGCGGTAGTAGCCCCCCATTCAGGCTCTAATGATGTCTAGTGATGTCGCTGGAGTGGTCACTCCAAGGCTGAGCAGGCCCCGGTCACTGGTGTGGTCTCGAGGGTATAGTGTGTGCTGGAGTCTGGTGGTGTGGTAGTAGCCCTCCATGCAGGCTCTAATGATGTCGACGGAGTGGTCTCTCCCAGGCTGAGCAGGCCCCAATCACTGGTGTGGTCTCGAGAGGATAGTGTGTGCTGGAGGCTGGTTGGTGCGGTAGTAGCCCCCCATTCAGGCTCTAATGATGTCTAGTATGTCGCTGGAGTGGTCACTCCAAGCTGAGCAGGCCCGGTCACTGGTGTGGTCTCGAGGGTATAGTGTGTGCTGGAGTCTGGTGGTGTGGTAGTAGCCCTCCATCCAGGCTCTAATGATGTCGACGGAGTGGTCTCTCCCAGGCTGAGCAGGCCCCGATCACTGGTGTGGTCTCGAGGGGATAGTGTGTGCTGGAGGCTGGTGGTGCGGTAGTAGCCCCCATTCAGGCTCTAATGATGTCTGTGATGTCGCCGGAGTGGTCACTCCAAGGCTGAGCAGGCCCCGGTCACTGGTGTGGTCTCGAGGGTATAGTGTGTGCTGGAGTCTGGTGGTGTGGTAGTAGCCCTCCATCCAGGCTCTAATGATGTCGACGGAGTGGTCTCTCCCAGGCTGAGCAGGCCCCAATCACTGGTGTGGTCTCGAGAGGATAGTGTGTGCTGGAGGCTGGTTGGTGCGGTAGTAGCCCCCCATTCAGGCTCTAATGATGTCTATGATGTCGCTGGAGTGGTCACTCCAAGGCTGAGCAGGCCCCGGTCACTGGTGTGGTCTCGAGGGTATAGTGTGTGCTGGAGTCTGGTGGTGTGGTAGTAGCCCCCTATCCAGGCTCTAATCATGTCTAGTGATGTCGCTGGGGTGGTCACTCCCAGGCTGAGCAGGCCCCGATCACTGATGTGGTCTGGAGGGGATAGTGTGTGCTGAAGTCTGGTGGTGCGGTAGTAGCCCCCATCCAGGCTCTAATGAAACCTGGACCCAAACACCTGTTAGGTAAGCTACACAGTGACTGGTATTATGGCTGGTCCAGGACTTACACCCCAGAGCGGCCTCAGTGCCATATACCTGCCGTCCGCCATCTTACCTCCTGACTGTCTATGTAAAGCCGTACTGTGTGGTCACGTTGATAAATTATCTTACCAGTAAGTATTCTTCATATTTATGATGAGACTGAAACTAATGTTGATCTTTTATCTGCAATATTGAAAACAAATGTAATGACCCCATATTGTGTAATGATTAACCTTTGATGTCCTGGACAGTGTTCAGGAATGTGAATAACCAGCACTGTAGTGTACTCCACCTGATAGCTGTGTGAGCGCAGTATGGCGGCAGGTGCACTGTGGGGCAATGTGTGGGTGACAGATGTGTCTTTGGCAGACTGAAGAGTACAGTGAGACATGCACATTAAAGTCTAGTATTACGTACAGATGATAAGAAGAAAAAAGCCTGCACCTATTAGATGTCTACATGACCTTACTAACCTGGAGCATTCATTTAATGGGTCAATTCTTGTGAAACGTGCAGTAAAAATGTAAGAACAGAAAAAATGTGTCTAAAATTATTTATAAATGACACAGCAATTTATATGTACCTGAAAAAAATTGCCTAAAAAACACAAAAATACTCACAGGCCCTAAAGTGATTAAGCCAGTAGTGGACAACCCCTGTAAGGGTTAAAGAAATCTGTATTGTTTTGCTATGAACTCTTACTGTTCTGCAGCCCCTTCCTTCTCTACCGCCCCTACGTGCTTCTATCCCCATAAATGCCTCCATACGTTAAGTGCTGTTGTCTGATTCCAGCCTGATATTTCTGTCTTCTCATAACATTTACCTTCTATTCTGCAGAGAATTGTCCTATAGCTGTTCCAAAACCTGCCGGTAATGTGTGTGAACAGCGCCCACACACCCCACGCTTCTACCACTGAAGTCAGGGTTTATTACAATTTTTGGCACTGATATATATGAGTGGTGATAACGTGACCTGGAATGTAACTGGGATCTTTTTGAAAACTGTAAATTTAGTGGCTCATTGAGTATTATAGGACCACTGAACTTCAAATATGTTTTCAGGGAATGTCATGTATGTATGTCATTCATTAAATGTAAATCCATAGTTGAGAAATAATGAATACTTAATTATTTCATGCATTTATATTTTTGTTGTTCATTTTTATTTTTTCCACTTTCATTGGGGCGGCCTTATTTCTGATAATAACTACTTTCCTGCATTATCTGCACATCGGTATGTGCTATATGTCTGCAGTGATGAGTTGGAGGTAATGGCCAGAACGTGTTCATAGACTAAGGCCCCCATTCATCAAGACCGCCATTGTTCTTGATGAGGGGCGTGTTGCAATCAGATGGTCCTGATTCATTAAGAGGCGCGGGCCACCTAGTAGATCAGGTGCGGCTGATAAGTGATGTGCGCCTCCGTGTGTCGCACCACTGATCCTACTCCCGTGACTAGAGTAACATTTGTAGGCCTCCTCCAACGCTCATCATGAATTTGACAAGCGGGAGTTCCCACTCTGTCCCATCCACCTTGTCTCATATAGGTGATAATGGTGTGAACCTGCCAAGAGTCGCAAAATTCTAGCTTAGCCTCATTTTGCTTCAAAATTTTGCAACTTTTCAAAGATTTTTACAACAGAATCTTGGTGCAGAAGCGTAGATAAATCAGGGCCTATGACTTTCCAGAAAAAAGCAGTGACACACTGAAAGGCGTATTCAGGGTATATTCAAGAGCTCCATGTTTTATTTCTCATCCTTGGAGCAGTGTGGGGACTTTTTTTTACCATTTTGATGCACATGATGTTTTGAAAACCTTTAATTGCATTTATTAGAGTGACTGAAAAGCGCTAAAATTTGGCATTTTTGTTGTACATCATTTACCCTACTGGTTTATGTAACAAGAATTTTATATTTTGGAAGATGTGACTTTTACGTATTTTACTTTATTATTTTTATTTTTTTACTTCTTTAGGGGGGTGATTAGAATTTTTATGCATGGTATTATGAGTTGAGACTAGGGTTGAGCATTCCGATACCGAAACCCGGTTCCGATACCTGAAATCCAATGTAAGTCTATGGGAACAAAATATCGGAATATTTTTAATTCCGATATTTTGTTCCTATAGACTTACATTGGATTTCAGGTATCGGAACCGGGTTTCGGTATCGGAATGCTCAACCCTAGTTGAGACACAGTAATGTGGACCTTTTTTCTTAACAGAATATTGCTGTGGGTGGACGTAATGTGAAATATACAAAATATAACTATTGATTTTGAACATGGAGCAGCACGGTGGCTCGGTGTCACACAGTATCCTTGAAGCTCTGGGGTCCTGGGTTCCAATCCCACCAAGGACATCATCTGCAAGGAGTCTGTATGTTCTCCCCGTGTTTGCGTGGGTTTCCTCCGGGTTCTCCGGTCTCCTCCACACTCCAAAGACATACTGATAGGGAATGTAGATTGTGAGCCCCAATGGGGACAATGATGATGTCTGTAAAGCGCAGTGGGATTACAGGTGCTATATAGGTGAACATAATAATAATGTCACACACATCAGCCTAGAAAGGTCTTCCTAAGCGATCGGTATAATGCGTGTGGACTAATTACACTAGAGCTCGATTCATGGTCCCTACAATAGGCCGATGTCTCCGAGGCTTGTCATAGAGGCGCCTAATGTATGGAAAGTGCTACAGTAATGACTGGAAACTGGCGCAAACCAATCATTACCGGAAACTCTGCTATTCTCCTGGAAGGTTTCTCTTTACATTGCCGGACCTGGTGCCATGGTGGGTGGGCACCCTGCAGATGTGGGCCGCTTTTCCATCATGTAATGCCAGCTTTGCTATATGGTGTATTAGATCTCCGCACACATCGGTCATTGTTACAGGAGGGAACGGGCACTTTCCTGCTTACAACAGACTGACTTAGATTTTCCATGAAGTTTCTATTCATTTTCCATGACTTTTTTATCACTTCCCTTATTCATGTAGTACTTCTGGCAGACAACCAAATGCCGTTTATTGCCTTTCTGACTGCGCTCTAACATCATATCATAGCAGAAATCCTGGGATTTTTCAGACAGGCCGGCATGGCCTACTTGTAATGAAGAGTTGATGATCGTGAGGCAGAAACATATACTTCAGTGGTACCGTATTCTGCATATATTGATTTTTATCTCTTTCTTCTAGGGCCCTGATCAGCTTCCAAGATGTCATCTCGAAATTCACATAGAGATGATGCTGAACGCTACCTTTTTGTGGACCGTAACCCTGTGAGTATCACTGCCACACAGGCTGACTGGACAGCAAAGAAGCAGGTCTGGGTACCCTCTGAAAAGCATGGCTTCGAAGCGGCCAGCATCAAAGAAGAGCGGGGTGACGAAGTGGTGTTGGAACTAGCCGAAAATGGCAAAAAAGTAGTGGTCAACAAGGATGACATCCAGAAGATGAACCCACCCAAATTTACCAAGGTGGAGGACATGGCTGAATTAACTTGTCTGAACGAGGCATCTGTCCTGCACAACCTGAAGGATCGCTACTACTCTGGACTCATCTATGTGAGTAATGCTTACATTGACATGTTGTTTAGCATTGTTGTGAAGATGAGCAGACACATTTGCTGGACTTTGTCCCAAAGGACAGGTTAGTAATCTGTGGCTGCTGGACCGAGCCCTGCGGACCACCTCGTACCTCCTTACATCCTCTTTTGATTATCCGGACTGGTGTAACTTTGTGTGTCACTCTGCCATGATATCAGGCCAGGCCGGCTAATCTAGTGAAGCGGCTAATGTGGCGGTGTGCTGACATGTCCTCTGGACCAGGGTCCTGCAAATCAATTCATTCATCTCTAATAGTAAGTTATTGTTACATGTGTGAAAAATGCAAAGGAAGCCAATGTATTTCATGCTACCTTCAAGGAATATATGTTATATATATATATATATATATATATATATATATATATATACTCCTGCAACCAGATGGTGAGGGGCCCCAAAGGTGCTACACTGTAGGATGACCTGTAGTAACTGGTTGAAGCGGAGAATTCTTCATTTTCCACACATAGAAGAGATGTGTGTATGGGGGATGTGGTGACCCACATTGCATCCATTTCTTACTGTCATACACTTCTTGTAGTCTGATTCCAGTGCAGTAAATTTACAAGTTGTTAAGGCCTGTTAATATATTAGCTGCCTTATTGTCTGCACGTGAGATAGAAAAGCAGATCCACGAGCAGATGTTGGTTTGTGCTATTGTTTATGCCGAGAGCAGGAAAAATGTTTTGGAATGATAAAAGTTGCATATTTTTGTGCAGAATTTCCATGTTTCCACATTGCCAGCATTGGCTCTATAGCTACAGTCACTGATAGTAAGACTCTGGGTCCACCTATTGATCAGAAGAGCATTGTACAGTCTGTGCGGTGGGATCCTGTAGAGCCAGGGACCCGATTGTGTCCCTTCTGTCCTCTACCATTAGTAGTTACATTAGGCCAAGTCTCTCCTTCCCCTTCTGTCCTCTACCATCAGTAGGCACATTAGGCCGGGCATATCCTTTTCCTTCTGTCCTCCACCATCAGTTGGCACATTAGGCCGAGCCTCTCCTTCCCCTTCTGTCCTCTGCCATCAGTAGGCACATTAGGCCGAGCATATCCTTTTCCTTCTGTCCTCCACCATCAGTTGGCACATTAGGCCGAGCCTCTCCTTCCCCTTCTGTCCTCTTCCATCAGTTGGCACATTAGGCTGAGCCTCTCCTTCCCCTTCTGTCCTCTACCATCAGTAGGCACATTAGGCCGAGCCTCTCCTTCCCCTTCTGTCCTCTACCATCAGTAGGCACATTAGGCGAGCCTCTCCTTCCCCTTCTGTCCTCTACCATCAGTAAGCAGATTAGGCTGAGCCTCTCCTTCCCCTTCTGTCCTCTACCATCAGTAGGCACATTAGGCCGAGCCTCTCCTTCCCCTTCTGTCCTCTACCAGCAGTAGGCAGATTAAGCTGAGAACCTACTTCCCCTTCTGTCCTCTACCATCAGTAGGCACATTAGGCCGAGCCTCTCCTTCCCCTTCTGTCCTCTACCATCAGTAGGCACATTAGGCGAGTCTCTCCTTCCCCTTCTGTCCTCTGCCATCAGTAGGCACACTAGGCCGAGCCTCTCCTTCCCCTTCTGTCCTCTACCATCAGTAGGCACATTAGGCGAATCTCTCCTTCCCCTTCTGTCCTCTGCCATCAGTAGGCACACTAGGCCGAGCCTCACCTTCCCCTTCTGTCCTCTACCATCAGTAGGCACATTAGGCCGAGCCTCTCCTTCCCCTTCTGTCCTCTGCCATCTGTAGGCACATTAGGTGAGCCTCTCCTTCCCTTCTGTCCTCTACCATCAGTAGGCACACTAGGCCGAGCCTCTCCTTCCCCTTCTGTCCTCTGCCATCAGTAGGCACACCAGGCCAGCCTCTCCTTCCCCTTCTGTCCTCTGCCATCAGTAGGCACATTTGACTGAGCCTCTCCTTCCCCTTCTGTCCTCTACCATCAGTTGGCACATTAGGCTGAGCCTCTCCTTCCCCTTCTGTCCTCTACCATCAGTAGGCACACTAGGCCGAGCCTCACCTTCCACTTCTGTTTTCTACCATCAGTAGGCACATTAGGCTGAGCCTCTCCTTCCCCTTCTGTCCTCTACCATCAGTAGGCACATTAGGCTGAGCCTCTCCTTCCCCTTCTGTCCTCTACCATCAGTAGGCACATTAGGCTGAGCCTCCCCTTCCCCTTCTGTACTCTACCATCAGAAGGCACATTAGGCTGAGCCTCTTCTTCCCCTTTGTCCTCTGCCATCAGTAGGCACACTAGGCTGAGCCTCTCCTTCCCCTTCTGTCCTCTGCCATCATTAGGCCGAGCCTCTCCTTCCCTTTCTGTCCTCTACCATCAGTAGGCACACTAGGCTGAGCCTCTCCTTCCCCTTCTGTCCTCTACCATCAGTAGGCACATTAGGCTGAGCCTCTCCTTCCCCTTCTGTCCTCTGCCATCATTAGGCCGAGCCTCTCCTTCCCCTTCTGTCCTCTGCCATCAGTAGGCACATTAGGCTGAGCCTCTCCTTCCCCTTCTGTCCTCTACCATCAGTAGGCACATTAGGCTGAGCCTCTCCTTCCCCTTCTGTCCTCTACCATCAGTAGGCACATTAGGCTGAGATTCCCCTTCCCCTTCTGTCCTCTACCATCAGAAGGCACATTAGGCTGAGCCTCTCCTCCCCTTCTGTCCTCTGCCATCAGTAGGCACACTAGGCTGAGCCTCTCCTTCCCCTTCTGTCCTCTGCCATCATTAGGCTGAGCCTCTCCTTCCCCTTCTGTCCTCTACCATCAGTAGGCACATTAGGCTGAGCCTCCCCTTCCCCTTCTGTCCTCTACCATCAGTAGGCACACTAGCTGAGCCTCTCCTTCCCCTTCTGTCCTCTCCATCATTAGGCACATTAGCGAGCCTCTCCTTCCCCTTCTGTCCTCTACCATCACAAGGCACATTAGGCTGAGCCTCTCCTTCCCCTTTGTCCTCTACCATCAATAGCACATTAGCTGAGCCTCTCCTTCCCTTTTGTCCTCTGCCATCATAGGCACATTAGGTGAGCCTCTCCTTCCCTTCTGTCCTCTCCATCAGTAGGCACATTAGGCCGAGCCTCCCCTTCCCCTTCTGTCCTCTACCATCAGTAGGCACACTAGCTGAGCCTCTCCTTCCCTTCTGTCCTCTGCCATCATAGGCACATTAGCCGAGCCTCTCCTTCCCCTTCTGTCCTCTGCCATCAGTAGGCACACTTAGGCTGAGGCGGCCTCTCCTTCCCCTTCTGTCCTCTACCATCAATAGGCACATTAGGCTGAGCCTCTCCTTCCCCTTTGTCCTCTGCCATCAGTAGGCACATTAGGCTGAGCCTCTCCTTCCCCTTCTGTCCTCTACCATCAATAGGCACATTAGGCTGAGCCTCTCCTTCCCCTTTTGTCCTCTGCCATCAGTAGGCACATTAGGCTGAGCCTTCCTTCCCCTTCTGTCCTCTACCATCAATAGGCACATTAGGCTGAGCCTCTCCTTCCCCTTTGTCCTCTCCATCATAGGCACATAGGCTGAGCCTCTCCTTCCCCTTCTGTCCTCTCCATCAGTAGGCACATTAGCCGAGCCTCTCCTTCCCCTTCTGTCCTCTGCCATCAGTAGGCACACTAGGCTGAGCCTCTCCTTCCCTTCTGTCCTCTACCATCATGGCACATTAGGCCGAGCCTCTCCTTCCCCTTTTGTCCTCTGCCATCAGTAGGCACATTAGGCTGAGCCTCTCCTTCCCCTTCTGTCCTCTACCATCAATAGGCACATTAGGCTGAGCCTCCCTTCCCCTTTTGTCCTCTGCCATCAGTAGGCACATTAGGCTGAGCCTCTCCTTCCCCTTCTGTCCTCACCATCATAGGCACATTAGCCGAGCCTCTCCTTCCCTTCTGTCTCTGCCATCAGTAGGCACATAGGCTGAGCCTCTCCTTCCCCTTCTGTCCTCTACCATCAGTAGGCACATTAGGCCGAGCCTCTCCTTCCCCTTCTGTCCTCTGCCATCAGTAGCACACTAGCTGCCTTCTTCCCTTCGTCCTACCACAATAGGCACATTAGGCTGAGCCTCTCCTTCCCCTTCTGTCCTCTACCATCAGTAGGCACATTAGGCCGAGCCTCTCCTCCCTTCTGTCCTTCTCATGCACAAGGCCGAGCCTCTCCTTCCCCTTCTGTCCTCTGCCATCAGTAGGCACATAGGCTGAGCCTCTCCTTCCCCTTCTGTCCTCTCCATCATAGGCACATAGGCTGAGCCTCTCCTTCCCCTTCTGTCCTCTGCCATCAGTAGGCACATAGGCTGAGCCTCTCCTTCCCCTTCTGTCTTTTACCATCATAGGCACATTAGGCCGAGCCTCTCCTTCCCCTTCTGTCCTCTGCCATCAGTAGGCACACTAGGCTGAGCCTCTCCTTCCCCTTCTGTCCTCTGCCATCATTAGGCACATTAGGCAGAGCCTCTCCTTCCCCTTCTGCCTAGTTTGCACATTCCATCACTGGCTCCGTAACCCTGGCTGGTGGTGACCTCAGGACTTCATTGTGCTCAGAAGACAGGTGGATTCCTGCCCAGACTTGTACTTCAGGCAGGTGGATTAGTTTGGTGTTGTCTCTATGATACTCAGGAATGTAATGAGCTTGTACGAAAACAGTATCCGAAATAACACCTGCGCTTAGAATTCACGGCTAGTATCGGGAATAACATCACATGGCAGTATGTTTCTTATAACACATTCCCATATACTTTATCTGTCTTTAGGTTTCATTCCTTGTTTTGCCTTAAAGATAATCCGTCACCAGGTTTTTGCTTCCCTGTCTGAGAGCAGCATGGTGTAGGGGCAGAGACCCTGATTCTGGCTACATATCACTTACTTTACAAGTTTCTGCAGTTCTGGCCCTGTGTGCAGCTCCGTGTCCCTCGTCCGTACTGCGGCTGTGTGACAGAGCTGACGTTGATTGCATGCATTATCCTGGTGTGTACAATGTACCAAAGTCATGCATGCTGTGATTTTAGGCATCCTGGCTATAATGGGGCAGTGTGCTCTGTGTTCGCACCCATTAGATATGCTTGTCTGAACTGGCCCTAACACTTGCTCATTTTCTTGCAGATACCTTTAATGGCTAAATCGTTTGATAAAATGTGTAGATGTGATGTACCCAATACTTCAAATGTACCTTGTCACCACTTTCGTACACAGTCTTCGCCCTACAAAATGGCTGCACTGACTCCTTTGAGCAGCCTGAACCGACGCTGTAAGTCTCCTAGCTAAAGCTAAGGTTTTGCTGACTCCATAGAATTGCCTTGTTCACACTGCTGCTGAAGATTAGGAGCTGTGTCCTACATTTGTTGAGGCGTGTCCTCGGCTGTCATAAACCATCGTTAGGAGACCTTTGCTTAGGTGTAGACACTGGAGAGAGGCGGAAATGGAGGAAGGTGTGCTCCGATCTCACACTGCACCTGCCGGTGTCCTCAGGAGCTGCATGGAGACCCTGAGCGACTGAGGGAGCAGTACAGGGGAAACTGTTCACTTTAGGAGACCTTGTAGAAGAGAAGTGTCACCTCACAGTAATTAGAGGACAAGCTGTATGATTACAATGACATTTCATGGCGCCTATACGATCAGGGATGCAGGATTATCCGTTATTGGGTAGATGAGCTTGTTCTGTAGGGTACATTCACACTGGACTTCCTGCAGCCAAATCACCAAATTGCAAAGGATGCAAAGTTTCATGAAATCTCGTCCACTTCGCTGGTACCTTAATAAGCATTGTGAACATCCTCTTGGATCACTGAAGGATAGCCAGCCCACCATTGGTGATGGCTCAGGGGGCCCACCTGTCACTTGAGCAGCTTGCCCAAGGTTATCCTCCCCTTTCCAGAATAAATATTACCATTTTCTGATATTTACAGATATTTATGCTGAACACTACAATTCCAGAAAGGAGGACATTAAGCACTGACTTGTCTCCTAATCAGGACACCAAGGAACCCAATAACCAATTACATTAACATAGAAAAATCCGGCCTTTCTGGACGTCCACACCAGGGAGAGTAGAAAGGTCTGCCTTTTCTGTGGCTCCTCCACCATTAGCAGGACTCCTAAGCTGCAGGAAAGTATATGGTAATCCTCCACTCTGCAGCAGTCTGATGTCTGCACTACTGATGGACGTCTTCTTTCAGCAGCACAATGACTGGGGCCTTGTAGGAAAGAGTTAAATCACGTGCAGGACATAATTCCAGTCTGCTCTGCCTGAGCTTGCAGAATGCAGCGGCCATTACGGTGCCGCACTCTCATGAGTGTAGTTGTCATCGTCTGACGGGATTATACGCAGAAAAATACTTCTTGTTCAAGCAGGTAGATGCGGAAATGAAAAGGGCAGAGGAGTTACTGTGTGCAGCTGTGCCCATTGTGATAGCCCTCTGAATATGCATATATTCACATTAGATCTTTGCTGGCGGACAGGAGACTGTTCATGGGGCCTGTCGGCAGTCCATGTATGGAGTCAACTGACATGTTCCCATCCTCTGTTTCTGGCCTCTGCCACTCAGTAGCTCACAGACCGCTTCATCAGGGGACACCATATACTGACACAGCAATCACTGCATCATTGTTGACCTGACACAGAGACATGTGTTGTATCCCAGACATTTCTGGAGGAATCAGCGGTGCCAAGCAGTACAGGCGCCACCCCCATAGAGCTCACTGCTCCGCACAACGTCATCCTGCCCCACCTGTGTGACAGCAGACATATTGGGGCTTGTTCACATGTATCACATTTCAGGCCCTGTTTTCCATAAAACACCGCATGTCACTAACATGCTTGACTTGCCATGTGCCTTTTTCAAGACGCAGCATGTCAATTCTTTCAGTGTATTTTCAATGTTTGTCAGCCTTTGAAATCAGTGACGGTCTTAATAGACATAGTAAAAATGTAGTTGAATGTTTACAGATTTTAAATGCTTTTTTTTGTTGCATTTTTACCCTTGAAACGCAACTGCAACAAATAAAATAAAAAAATAATTCTGCCAATATTCTGCAAAAACACTGCATATGAACATGACCCTGTGCGTGTTTTATTTCTGCTTTCTATTGGGAAAGACAGAAAGGAGGTTGTTCCAAAGGTGGATAACAATCTAAGGCTATGTACACTCACAGTCTTTTTGAAAAGTTATTGGAGCAGAAACTGAGCAGAGCTTTGACGTTTTGGAGGAGTTTTCAGTTTTTGCTAAGGATTTGGAGAATTTCCATTCATTTTGTCCTCCAAAACCGTAGTGTGCACAAAGCCTAAAACAGGATCATTGTGTGGCATTCCTCCCGCCTCTGTCTACCTACTCATCTCACACACATGGAATACACATATAACTACTGCAGACATGTGAGATCGGGACACTGGTGAGGGCACGCTATAGATGAAGGCCACTTGTCAAGAGAAAGCAAACCTTCAGCTGTAGAAGTTACAGAAGTTGTCTTAGGAGCAGAACAATGAAGATCTCAGAAGTTGTGAATCCCTGACGTGATTCTTACCAGTGGTGCCAATGGCTGTAATGGAGTCCATTAGGTTGCTATCATCGAACTATTTTACTAGTCAACATATAGCCAAGCCGACCCCAAGGCCTAGATGAAGATTGCCACCTCTGCCCTGGCCGTGTCCCCTATCCTTCCAATATCATAGTTATGTATTATGCCTATGGCAAGATTAGTGAGTGACGGACCAAACGACATATATTGCCCATCGTGTCGTTACCATCGTGGGCACTGTGGCAGTTTGCTGGAGAAGACATCTGTGGGAACTGTATTGTTTCTGCCGCTCCTGAAGTGTTAATAAGATGAGTATATGGCTCATATGTTTCCCATGAGTAATACTGGGAAATGTCATTTTCCTTTTGTCATTAGAGAAGACATCATTATTGTGTCTGGCATTACTTTAATATTGCAATGCAGTCAGAGTAAGGCTTTATTGCTATTATTATTAGCTTTCCTATTAACATTAATCTTTCTGACTTGCCGGTGTTCTCATTAAGAGCAGGAGAGCCCTAGATTTCTTGGCACACATGGAAATCAGGCATAGATTATGTGACGTAGGCAGACACATCACACAACGCTGTGGAGCGATGTTAGAGTATCGTGTTATCTTATATGATGGTGGTTGTGTGGTGGCCAAAGCCTTAACAATCTGCCAGTATTAGCCATTACATTCCTCAGTGCCGTCCTTTCCATGCAGTCATGTACAGCAGGTGGTTCCGTTCCTAGGCTGGCATTTGCCCCAGGTTGTCCATGTGGTGTGTCCGTCCCTGCCATGAGTGTACTCGGCCTGATAAGATTTTCTCGGAAGCATGCTCTCATCATGGTGTATAGGCTGTGCCATCAGCATTCTGTAGGCCAGCACCATGTTATTTGCCCGGTGAGAGTCACTGGGGGCCGAGCCTCGCTCTCTAATGATCTGCCGGAGAAGCTGGAGCAGACGCCTGTAATTGTAGGAGTTGTTCCACCGCTCGTTCTGTAGGAGACTTATGAGGGCTAGGTGTGGTTGCTTTGGCTTCTGCTGCAGGAAATTTGTTTTGTTTCGCTTCCTTTCCCATTTTATACCAGTGTAATTTCCTCAGCAGAGATGTCGTAGTAGTCTGCACATACATGGATGTTTGCTCTATTGTTGCCCCCACATGATTCATTCTCTTGGATAAGAAAATTCCAGAAGAATCCGCTCTTTCCTGACTGACTCTGGTAGAACATGGACACTGCCTTCTCCTGTCAGGCAGACCTTCCACAGCTTATGGACTGCTCAGTGTAGCCCACTCCTACAAGGTGTACTGCTTGCCTGCCAGTGTGGCAGCTTCTATATCATATTATGTAAATTGAGGTGCTACCAGACTCTGGAAGCTCAGTACACTCGTGACCAAAAGTTTTCAGCCTGATACAAATTTTGGTTTTCACAAAGTTTTCTGCTCCAGTGTTTTTAGATCGTTTCTATGGTCACTGAAGTACAGTTATCAGCATTTCATGAGATATTACACCTTTAGTGATAAATCCATCAAGTTTATGCAGAGACTCAATATTTGCAGTGTTGATCCTTATTTTTTCCTTTGCCCTGTCAGCTGGATATCAGATTCTGGGACAAATCCTTACTGATGGCCACCCATTCCTCTCTAATCAGTGCTTTAAAGGGTTTTTTTTTGCAATAGGGCTAAGAACTTGCTGGCAGGTAGTTGCTAACCACGTTCTGCCCCTGAGACAATGTTCTCCAGATCAGAGCTCAATCGTGCCGGAGATTCTCCCTCTTCCACTCTGCTCTGTTGATGGGATGTAACTACCGATGTCATGCTGATTGACAGGCGACTCAGCCTAATGCAGCAGGTAGCTGGCTGTCAATCAGCATGATGTTGGCAGTTATGCCCCGCCACAGAGCTGAGTGGAAGAGCAAGACCTGCTCTGTCGACATGAGGTCAAAGGAAGCAGGAGAATCGCCGCCTAGCCCGAACAGATCATTGCAGGGCAGAACAGGCTGGTAGTTAGAAATTACCTGCCAGCAAGTTGTTATCCATAGCAAAAAAAATCTTGGCTAACCCCTTTAAGTTATCACAGTTTTTGTGTTTTTGTTTGTACACTAGTTTTTTTGATGATTGACCACAGGTTCTGAATGGGATTATGATCTGTGGAGTTTCCTGGCCATGGGCCCAAAATGTCAATGTTTTCTTCATCAAGCCACTTAGTTATCACTTTTGGTTGGTGGCATTGTGCTCCATTCATCATTCAGGAAAAAGCATTGTCCATCAGCACATTGCTCCTGGGGGAAATTGCTCTTGGAGGATGTTTAGATCCCATTCTTTATTCATTCCAGTGCTTTTAGCCAAAATTGAGAGTGAGCCCCCTTCCTTGGATGAAAAGTCCCCACACATGAATGGTCTCCGGGTGCAGAATGTCAGTCTGTCATTGATGTTTTCTTGGAGAGAATACGCTTTAGGCTGGGGTCACACACACCATATAAAAATCGGACCGTAATATACGGCCGTAATATGCAGAAAAGTCCCCTGGAAAGTGATCCGTGTGTCATCCGTTGTCAAGGTGTGGCTGTGTATTTTGTGCATGTAAGCATCCATATGGCATCCGTACGGCGAGATTTTCTCGCCGGCTTGCAAAACCGGCATATAATGGATCCCAATGACAGTTTTTACATCACAAAAGAAAGAATAGATATATACACATAGAATACATATATATATATATATATATATAATATATATACATGTCATTGTGACATATATATATATGTATATATTTATAGTTCATGCACTTCTACATAGTATAATAGCAGCTAATTCAATTGCCGGCTTCTGTCAAATCATTACAGAACCCGACATGAAATGACACATGGTTTACATACAGTAAACCATTTCATTTCATGTAGTTTGATATATGGTTTTGATTAACAGTTACATGAGTGTATGTGTGCAAAATTTCATACATGTAGGTGTTAATTAAATGTGTAAATTTGTTGAAAAAAAATGTGTGGGCTCCCGCGGTATTTTCTCCACCAGACAGGGAAAGCCAGGGAGTGAGGGCAGATAATAGCGTAGGGAGGGAGCATTTTTTGTGTGCCCCCCCTGGCTACTAACATCTGCCCCCAGCCACCCCAGAAAAGGCACATCTATGATTAAATGCGCCTTTTCTGGCACTTAACCCGTCTATTCCCATTGCCATGTAGCGGTGGCTACTGGGTTAATAATGGGTTAAGGCCACCTTGCTATTGGAAGGTGACCTTAAGCCAGGTTAATAATGGAGAGTTGTCAATTAGACAACAATCCATTATTAATCCTATTGTATTAAATGGTTAAAAAACACACATTAAGTAAAAATCATTTTAATGAAATAAATACACAGTTTTTGACCATATTTTAATGTACTGGTAATCCTTCCGAATCCCTTGTTCTCCTGTAATAAAAAATAAATAAATAAATAAAGCAACCATATTCTTACCTCTCCGGCACTCAGTCAGGTCCCACGCTGCAATCCATCTGAAAGGGTTAACAGGTTTACAGCAGGGACCACAGCTAATGCTGGCAGCCTGGCTGTAAACCCCCGAATGAATGAGCTCATCCCAGCTCACAGGAGATGAAGGATTAGCTGGAAAGCTTAATTGATTGTTTCCACACTAATCAGTTCACTTCAGTTCAGCCGAGTCCCCATCGGGGGTTACAGCCGGGCTGCCACATTAGCTGCGTCCCCGCTGTAAACCTTAACCTTTCAGATGGATTGCAGCGTGGACCTGACTGAAGAATTGTCCAATAGCAAGGTGGCCTTAACCCATTATAACCCATTAGCCACCGCTAAGGCAATGGGACTAGACTGGTAAGTGCCAGAAAAGGCGCATCTAATCATAATGTGCCTTTCTGGGGTGGCTGGGGCAGATGTTAGTAGCCAGGGGGCACAAAAAAAATGCTCCCTCCTACGCTATTATTATCTGCCCTCACTCACTGGCTTTCCCTTTTGTGGAGAAAATTCACGGAGCCCACGCATTTTTTTTCACAAATTTACACATTTAATTAACACCTACATGTATGAAATTTTGCACACATACACTCTGTAATTGTTAATCAAAACATATATCAAACTACTGTACATGAATGGTTTACTTATGTAAACCATGTGTCATTTCATGTCTGGTTCTGTAATGATTTGACAGAAGCCAGCAATTGAATTAGCGGCTATTCTTACTATGTAGAAGTGTATTGACTATAAATAGATATATATGTGTCACAATGACAGTGTTTATATATATGTATGTATATATATCATATAATATGTATATATGTATATATACAGTGCCTACAAGTAGTATTCAACCCCTGCAGATTTAGCTGGGTTGACACATGCGTAATTAACTTGCCATTGTGACATTTGTACTGTAGATCAGCCTGGAAGTGGGAAATGCACTGCAGCAAAAAAATTTAATTTTTTTTTATTTTTTTAAAACGTTAAGTTAATTCAGAGTGTCATTTATATTCAACCCCCAAACCAAAAATTCTGTTTGGTCCCCCTAAAGTAATTAAGAAGTATTCAGGCACCAAGAATAATGAGTTACTGTGTGGATTATTGATCTCTTTTGCCAGCCTTTTCTGACTATTTAAGACCCTCCCCAACTTGTGAACAGCACTCATACATGGTCAACATGGGAAAGACAAAGGAGCTATTCCAAGGCCATCAGAAACAAGTATCGTGGCGGGTCACAAGGCTGGCAAGGGTACAAAACCCTTTCAAGGAGTTGGGCTATCCTGTCTCCACTGTTGGGAGCATCATCCGTATGGAAGGCTTATGAATATGTTAGCCTTCCACGGCCTGGACAGCCTTTGAAAGTTTCCTCCCGTGCCGAGGCCAGGCTTGTCGAAGAGTTCAAGGCTTAAACCAAGACAACAAGGAAGGAGCTCCGGAGAAGATCTCATTACAGTGGGGACATTGGTTCAGTCATCCATAAGTAACGTACTCCACCGCATGGTCTCCGTTCCCGACGAGCCCGTAAGGTACCTTTACTTCAAGCGTCATGTCAAGGCTCGTCTACAGTTTGCTCATGATCACTTTGGAGGACTCTGAGACAGATGGTCAAGGTTCTATGGTCTGATGAACCAAGATCGAGATCTTTGTGCCAACCACACACGGACGTTTGGAGACTGGATGGCACTGCATACGACCCCAAGAATACCATCCCTACAGTCAAGCATGGTGGTGGCAGCATCTGCTGTGGGGCTGTTTCTCAGCCAAGGGCCTGGCCATCTGGTCCGCATCCATGGGAGGATGGATAGCACGGCCTACCTGGAGATTTTGGCCAAGAACCTCCGCTCCTCCATCAAGGATCTTAAGATGGGTCGTAATTTCATCTTCCAACAAGACAACGACCCAAAGCACACAGCCAAGAAAACCAAGGCCTGGTTCAAGAGGGAAAAAGTCAAGGTGTTGGAGTGGCCTAGTCAGTCTCCTGACCTTAACCCAATTGAAAACTTTTGGAAGGAGCTCAAGATTAAAGTCCACATGAGACACCCAAAGAACCTAGATAACTTGGAGAAGATCTGCATGGAGAAGTGGGCCAAGATAACTCCACAGACCTGTGCCGGCCTGATCAGGTCTTATAAAAGACGATTATTAGCTGTAATTGCAAACAAGGGTTATTCCACGAAATATTAAACATAGGGGTTGTATAATAATTGACCCACACTTTTATGTTTAAAATTTATTAAAATTCAACTGAGCAACATAACTTTTTGGTTTGTAAGATTTATGCTTCTGTTAATAAATCCTACTCTCGTTTGCAGTTTGAAGGCTCTAACTTATTTGCATCTTATCAAACCAGCTAAATCTGCAGGGGTTGAATACTACTTGTAGGCACTGTATATATGCTATGTGTGTATATGTATTCTTTCTATTCTTATTAAAACTGTCAGTGTGATTTTACAGTATAGCCGGGGATGAATTGCCGGCTTTTCTAAAGGACACCGGTGCGTATTTCTCGCAAGTCACACTTGTGGTCCGTGTGTAATCCGTATTTTTCTCGCACCCATAGACTTTCATTGGCGTACTACGGGTAATACGATGACAATCGCAGCGTGCTACGAGTGTCTCGCACCGTAACATACGGCCGAGAAATATACGCATGATCAGAGCTGCCCCATAGAGAAATATTGGTCCGAGTGTAATGCGTTATTTTCACGCCTCTCACTCGTCCGTATTCCTCTTTAGTGTGACCCTGGCCTAAGGAGACAATTTTGGCATGCACCATTTGGGGCGTCCTGAAGCCTTCTTAACAGCATTTCTTTTGTGTTTTAAATGATACGATATATGGCTGATTTAGGGGCAATCTTGCAAGCAGCAATGTCCTCGCCTGTAAAGCCCTTTTGATACAGAATAATGATGACTGCAGGGGTTTTGTTTCCTTGGAGGTAACCATGGTTAACAGAATAAGTCAATGATTTCAAGCACCAGCCCCTTTTAAAGTGTCTGTTTGCTGTCATAAATCATCAGCCTTGCAGATTAACACCAGCTGCTTTGCCTCCTTAAGTCACTGCCACACTTAGCGATCGCACTAGCGATCACGATAATGACTTAACCTGGCGAGATCGCTAGTGCGATCGCTATGTGATCGCTAGTTAGATTCCAAACACAACTAATCAGCGATTGTATAACGACCTCTGTGGTCGTTGGGAAAACCTAGTCCCACCTGCGACGCTGGTGAAGTCGTTCACAAAGGCGAGCGGGACACCAATGACCAAAAAACGGCTCAGAACGTTCATAAGCGATCAGCGACATCTCAGCAGGGGCCACATCGCTGCTACATGTCACACACAGCTAAGTCGCTAACGAGATCGCTACTGCGTCATAAATGGTGTCGCAGTAGCGATCTCGTTAGCTATCTCGCTAGCGATCTCGCTTAGTGTGGCATACCCTTAATACTTTCTCCTGAGCTAATCAGATCACTGACATGACTGAAGCAGCTCATTTTGTGGCAGGACTGAAATTCATTGGGAATGAAGTTTTTGTGATTAAGGTAATTTTCATGCCAAGGAATGACTTTTCAGTTCATCTGATCACTCTTCATAACAATGTCCCGGTAGTTAATGCAAATTGCCACTGTAAAAACTGAAGCAGCAAACTTTGTGAAAACCAGAATTTGTGTAATTATCATAACTTTTGGCCACAACTGCAGATAGGAATGGAGATTAAGGTGCCGGATGATTCACATTAATTCTGAAATTTCATAAAAATGTTCACTTTTCAGTCGTTTTTACACAAATTGCAGCTTTTGAAATATGCTAATGAATACAATCCTAATGTTAGAAAAGAGCTCTAATCCAATGTGTCAAGTGTCTCATATTAATGTAAAATTTAGTGCAAATCGAGACTTAACTGCAAAGGTGTTGCACTACAAATCTATTTCCCTCGCAGTTTTAAGACAGCTAGGACCTGTCTAGAATATGCGACTTTATAGCATTGCAGTTATAAATATTCTGCACTTCATTTACTTAACCACACACTTAGTTTAAATGTGTTTCTGAATGTATATGATTACACAGATACAGAAGCTCTGGTGCATCCACACATTGCTGGGAAAATGTAAATTAACCGGAGCTGTGAATGTGAGATCCACATCAGGGCCATCTATGCTGCACACTTCGCTGTTTGCAGTGGGCAAAATCTGCTGCAAAATGACCGCGTTTCTGGACCAATTCTGCAGCTGATTTTACGCTTCAGACGCAGATACAGTCAGTGGATATAATTTACCCACCAGCGATTACTAGTCCAGGCTGAATGTACAACTAGCTGCCTGCAATCTGTTATTGATGGCCATATTTCCCCTTTACATCCAGACATATTCAGGTCTCTTCTGTGTTGTGATTAATCCGTACAAGAACCTGCCCATATATACGGAGCAAATAGTGGAAATGTATCGAGGAAAGAAGCGACATGAAATGCCTCCACATATATATGCAATATCAGAAGCCGCATACCGGAGCATGCTTCAAGGTAAGACACAAACACTTTGTAAAGGACCACTCAAACATTGTCAAAGTGCGTCTCCTAAAAAATAGCTGATGCAACGTGGTGGGAGGAGATGGGGTTAATCCTTCCTATTCGGATGAAGGACGATGGATGGGGCCAACAAAGGATCAGATAAAATGTATTTGTCAATGCGTTTCAAAGTATATACACCTTCATCCTCAGGACAAAACCTCTAGATCCTTCATTGGCTCTATCCATCGTCCTTCATCTGAACAGGAAGTGTATGATTAACCCCATCTCCACCCACCACATTGCGTTGTACTTCCATGGGGGTCTGCAGCAGCCTGAGTGATTTCTGTGGTTGTGCTCGCACAGCCCCAGGCAGGTGAGCAATTCCCTCACCCACCCATGATATCTTTTAATTGGTTAAGACTAGTGATGAGCGAGCGTGCTGGGATAATGTGCTATCTGAGCATGCTCGAGTCCTAATAGAGTATCTTCAGCGTGCCCTAATACTATGTTCTAGTCCCTGCTGCTGCATGTCTTGTGGCTGTTTGACAGCTGCAACACATACAGGGCATTTATATAACAAACAGCCTATCCCTGCATGTGTTGCAGCTGTCGCACGGCCACAAGACATGCAGCCGCGGGGACTAGAACATAGTATTAGAGCACGCTGAAGATACTCTATTAGGACTCGAGCATGCTCAGCTAGCACATTATCCCAGCACGCTCGCTCATCACTAGTTAGGACCCTATTGCGCCATTGTTTTCTCCCAGCTCTTCCATGTAATAAAGAGCTGATAATATTTCTGGTGGTTCTGAGAACTGAACACATGTGGGATGAAGTTGTGATCTTAGGGGCAGCATTTGCCTGGACTTCCTACCTACAGTCCAACTGAAGAACATAAAGGCGTTCTTTTCCCATAGATTTGATAGAAATAGAGGTAATGACACACAGAACCTAGCGCCTGGATTTACGAGCCGTTACAAAGGCACACTATTAAAGGGGTTGTCCAGGAGTTTTAGATTAATGGCCGGATACTGTAGATCCAGCTCATATTTGAGTCAGTAGGGGGATGTGCAGTCCCCGGCTGTGGCCACTGTGCAGGTGACTGAGCTGTGCAGCTCTGCAGCTTGGCACATCCGGCCACCACCGGGAACAGCTGATCAGCCAGGAGGCCGGGTGTCGGACCCCCACCCATCAGATATTGATGACCTATCCTAAGGATAGGCCATCACTAGAACCCCTTTAACCTCTGCATCACTGGCTCTAGAGCTCTGAATTCATAGTTGCTTCTCATAGGCATTCATTTGTTACCTCGCCTGTTTAAGGGGCTTCTGTGCTATGTGACATTTCTGGTCAGCCAATAACATATCACTTCTCTAATACTTTTGTCTTTTTTTATCAAAAATAGGGAACATCGCATGAATTTTACTGAGGCTTTTAAGGGGTAAAATATGTCCTTATTGAGAGCACCAAGTCAGGAAAGGGAGACCTTTAGGCCATGCAATGCCCCCTGGGAATTAAAATATGCAAATAGCCTCTTCAGAGAGGAAGGTAACACAGAATCGGCGCCATCTACTGGAGGTAGCAGCCTTAAAAGTCAATACTGACCCTCTATACCTCCCTGCCAAATGACTAAGGAAAGGAAGCCAAGTGATAAGACAAGGCCCTTTAGCTGGTTACATCCTATAATGTACATTTATATCATAGACCGCTAAACAAAGTATGAAGCGGGCTCAGGAGCTGATCCTACTTCATAGCTGCAGGTGCCAGCTGTGTTACCTATGTAACCAGAGCATTCACCGATCGTTGTACTTTAACCACTTAACTACTGCTATTACAGCAGCATTTAAAAGGGTATTCCCATCTCCAAGATCCTATCTCAGTGTGTAGTAGGTGTAAGCATAATCATATTAGCAAATACCTCCAATTAGAAATCTAGTGTAGTTCTTCTGATTCGCTATGTCTCTTTCCTCATGTGCAGGCATTGCAGTATCTTGGGTATCCATGGTTACGACCACTAACCGCTAACTATCTTAGGGTCTGTGCACACATTGCAGATTTGTTTTCTCTTTTTCTGTACAGATTTGTCACAAAACCTGAAGGGTTTCCTGATGCCAGAAAAGTGAGAGTCCTGAGGTCTCATGCACACGTTGCTTATTTGTAACTTGGAGATTTGGGGCAGGTTAGGCTATGGTTCCACGTCCGGAACCATAGCGCTTTGGACGGAGCGGAAATTCGCTCGTCTAAGCCGCCCCCTTTCTGACGCGCATCTTTCCGGAGGTGTTCAGGACACCTCCGGAACACCTCGGAAAGAGCGCAGGGCTACATAGCCTGTGTTAATTCTGTGCGGCGACGCACCGTCGCGCAATACGCGAGGACATGCTGCGGTCTAAAAGACGCGCCGCATGTCCGTTTACGCAGGTTTGCACTGCGTATTGTTACGCATGGTGGAGACGGTTCCTTGAAATCCCCTCCACTATGCTGTAACATCTGGACGCTGCGTGTTGGCGCTGCGCCAGCGCACAGCGCCAAACACGCAGCTTTTCCTGACGTGGAAATCCTTAACCTGCAGCGTGTCAATTCTATTAGGTTTATTTATGCAGATGTCACTCCTATAGTGAGCGGGGAAAAATCTGCACTAAAAACCTGTAAAAGATGCATGAAAATGCACCTATTTTATGCAGCGTTTTTCCCGCCAAGTGATGCTAATATTGTTATTACACCTACTACATATTGGAATAGGATGTTGGAAGTGGGAATAGCCCTTTAAATTATGACATTGCTGATAGATGCATCCGGCCTCTGCTGCAGCCAGCTTGGTCTTTAAATAAAGCTACAGGCAGGATACTGTATTGCAGTATATAGTTGAAATGATAACATGATCACGTTTCCTAACGAGAAATGAAAAGATAATACTTTAAAAAAATGAAAGAAAATAAATAAATATAACAACCATAGGAAACTAAATGTGGTGTCAAAACGTGATGCATATCCAGTGCCCTGCGTCGATGATCTCCTAGAGAAGCTAAGGTCAGCCAGATACATCACCAACCTGGACCTAGCGAAATGTTACTTGCAAATCCTTCTCTCTCAAAGTGAAAAGGAGAAGAAGGCCTCGGCTACACATTACGATTGCTTCCAGCATACCAGAATTCCTTTCGGACTGCAAGAAGGCCCAGCTACCTCCTGGAGAGCCATGGACCAGATCTTAACCCCTCACAAAAAAATACGTTGCAGCTTACCTCAACGACATTGTGATATTTAGCCCGGATTGGGGAAGTCATGGTCAGAAAGTCCAGGCTGTGCTGGATGCGCTGAGGAAAGCGGGCTTACCATAAACCCAAAGAAGTGTGCCGTGGGGAACGAGGAGGGAAACTACTTGGGCTACATAGTCAGAAAAGGCAAAGTAAAACCGCAAGTGAATAAGGTGGAGGCAATCCAAAATTGGCTGAAACTGGTCTCCAAGAAACAGGTACAGGCATTTCTAGGAATGGTGGGATACTATCAGCAGGGTATCCCGAATTTTAATCTGACAGCCGCTTCCCGACCGACTTTCTTAAGGGCACGAAGACGTCAATGGCCAAATGATCTCTTGAAGCTGAGATGGCGTTGAAACTCACTGCTGCAAAACTTGAACTTTCATGTGCACCACAGGCCTGGGAAGCTGCATGGCAGCGCAGATGCCCTGTCTATACTTCCCTGTTTGGTGACTGAAGGTGCCAAAACCCGCGGCTTTGGGCAGAGGAGAAGGATATGTGACAAAGTCACTGGCAAAGTGCTTAGCTTCAGTAATATAAACCTAGGAAAAATCATCCAGACACACTAAGTGATGAGAGGGGTTAATCAGCCATGTTTAGTGCTAGGATGATTGAACAGCTGTAGAGTGGGAGGGGTCCAGAGGATAAATACCCACCTTCCAAGAGCTTATGGAGATTGCAGGTCTCCTGGATTGAATGTCCTTGCTAAAGGACATGGAAGCTGGAATCTAAGTCAGGTGAACTAACCAGCCCTATTGTATGGACTTGTTCCTTTGTTTTACCTTCTGCTGTACAATGGCTGTATTTATATTTTCTGGTGACATGGTTTATGAGGATTGCAATAAACCAGACGTTCTTTAAATAGAAACGGTTCCTAAAACCTGGAACCAAAATTTAGGTCCATTAAAAAACCTCTCAGCACTATCTGTACTGGAGCCTGCTGACTGGCTAAGCACCTCGGTGACCCATACTTCCAGGACTTGTCCAGCTGTAACCTTACAAAATGTGCAAACGTTTACATAATCACCCTTTTCCCTGCTTAATAAAGAAATTTAAAAAATTACAAAAAAGAAACATATTTCATGTTGTTTGTATTAAAAAGTCTTATCTTTCAAAATATAAAATTATTTAAACCATATGTTAAACAGCGACAAAATCGCCACCAAAAAGTTTTGTAACTCAAGATTTGCCATTTTTTTGTTGGCCACATTTCCCTCCAAAAATGCAATAAAAAGAGATCAAAATATAATATGTAACCCAAAATAGTTTTAATAAAAATGTCAGCTCAAGGCACAAATATCAAGCTTTTATCCAACTCCAGTGATGGAAAAATAAAAAAAGTTCTGAATCTCAGAAAATGGCAACATGACAATTCTGGGGTTTTTTTAAGTTTCAAAATATTTTTTGCCACCAACGGTAATAATAATAATAATAAAGACTGGACAATTTTAGCGTTACCATAATCGAGTCATTTTTAATGAGTTCCATAAAAAATCAATGTTGAGAGCGCAAACACAGAAAAAAACTCTGCTGCTTAAAGGATAGATATTGACTTTTAAGATTGCTACCTCCAGTAGGTGGAGCTAGAGTCCCTGCTCCCTTCCTCTATGGAGAGGCTGTGTGCATGGACGTTACTGACAGTATAGGGCACAGTATTTATGCCGTACAGCTTGGCACAATCCGTGCAGTCTTATGTGATGGGGACCCTGAGCCATGGACACAGTTATGTAGGTCACATCAGATCTGTGAATCATTATGTCCAGATTGACTTGTAAAGCCAAAAGCTTATTGCAGGATGTTAATCTCGCACCACCTACTGCAGCCTCACACCCACATCACAAACACGAGTCTGCAAATATTGCCCAGCTTCATAATTGCTTCACCTGAGAACAAATCAACCTGCGGCAAATAATGAATAATATTGGCATTTGTAATGACCTGTTTATTTATTTACCTGTGTCTTTTATTTCTTCCCTCTAGATCGGGAGGATCAGTCAATTCTGTGCACGTGAGTGACAATTCCTACCACTTGTTGCATTATGAGATTTGCCTCTATGGAAATAATGGCGTACTTTATACAAGTACGGACAGGCTTGTGGTAGCTGGTTCCTCTGTTACATTCTCTATCATGTTTTCACCTGAGCTCCAATTGAAGGTCTTTTTGATTTAGGTTTTGTTTTCAGTTTTTGTGCTAATGTGCATTACAGCCCATATTATAGCCGAGGACTGCATTGATTAGTATTGTGATTGGAAAGGATGGTCCTTGGAGACATGGTGCCAGCAGTAAATGCTGTGCGAGTTCAGCTATGAAGCACACACATGTATAAATGCAGCTCTATGGTAAATACAGGCTGAGAATCCATGTAAGAAGTAAAACAATGTAGTCATTTCCTGTGTCCAGAGGAGCCAGAAGTAGAGACCAGTGGGGAACCCGGGAAACATTGGACTAGCTGGTGATCTGATAGGATATTACGATACTTACTTTGTATGCCATTCTGACCGTTTAAAAAGATTGCAAAATTGATAACCCCTTTAATAGAATCTGACATGTAATCTACACACATGCATTTATTATTCACCTGTTTTGCTTATGTTTTTATATATGCAGTGGAGAATCGGGGGCTGGAAAAACCGAGAACACGAAAGAAAGTAATCCAGTACCTGGCTCACGTGGCCTCTTCACACAAGGGCCGTAAAGAGCACACCGCGCCGGTAAGAGCTGTATGTGTGGCTGTGTTACTAGCAATGTAGATAGCAGACTTACTCCACCACAAATGCTGACAGTAATGACATATTACTTGACCATTACAAAATGACCTAAGCCCAAGGTAACGTGACAATTACATAGCATTAAGCCTGCTTCCCTAGTGGTGCACTACAGTCCTAACATTACCGCAATCCATATCCCTTGGCCTCTTTCACACGTCCTGATATTTCTGGTACAGGAAAAACACGTAGCGGAGATATCAGTGTCAGTGTGTACGGATGTGTCATACTGGTGGCATATGTGTGGCAACCATGTGCCATGTATCACATCAGTACCACACGTACCTGCTCCTGGGAAGCATCGGTACAAATAGCGCTGTTCCCCAGTACCGAGTGCTGAAGATGGCTCTCCTCATTCTCCCCTGCTCGCACTGAGATCAATGCTAGCAGGGGAGAATGTTGAGAATTTTACTCAACTGATAGCAGGGAGAGCAGGCGGCGGCTAATTGGAGTATTCATCAGATGTCATCTGCGCTATAAATAAATAGGGTTCCCCTGTATTTTTGATAATTAGCCAGGCAAAACTGACAGCTGTGGACTTCAACCCTCAGCTGTCAGCTTCAGTAAGGCTGGTTATCAAGAATAGAGGGGTCACCACCCTGGTTTTTAAATTATTTAAATAATTTAAGAAAAAAAAAAGACGTAGGATTCCCTTCATTTTTGACAACCAGCCTTGCTAAAGCAGACAGCTGGGGGCTGGTATTCTCAGGCTGGTAAAGGGCCATGGATATTAACCTCTCCAGCTTAAAAATAGTAGCCCACAGCTGCCCAGAAAATGCACATCTATTAGATGTGCCAATTCTGGAGCATTGCCCAGCTCTTCTCACTTGCCCTGTGGCGGTGGCAAGTGGGGTTCATATTTGTGTTGTATATGTCACCTTTGTATTGTCCTCTGACATCAAGACCACGGCTTAGTAATGGAGAGGCGTCGGAAAGACACCTATCCATTTCTAATCCTATAGTTGCATGGTAACAACAGCAACACAGCAAGTATAAAGTCTTTCATTTGAAGTAAAAACAGAACACACTTTTCCATTTTTATTTAAAAATAACAAACAGTTATACTCACCTAACACCCATTCCATTGAATCACTCGTCTCCTGTAATGAAATGAAAATAAAAACCAACAATATCCCTCAACTGTCTGACGTTCTGTCCCACGCCGTAATCCATGTCTAGGAATGAATAGTTTTGAACCTGGATGATGGAAAGATGCGGCCAGTTCCACACAGGGTCAGTGGATACACACTAACGTGCACAGACCCATTCACATGTCCAATTCACTTCTATGTGTGTAAGTGTCTCTGGTACGTTTGAAAACTGTCACCACACATACCAGACTCATGAACATCTGAAAGAGGCCTTAATATAGGTCCTTAAAGGGAGTTTGACATTTCTCAGTGATCCTCTATATTATAGGATTTATCAGTGATCCTCTCTATATTGTACGATTAATCAGTGATCCTCTCTATTGTACGATTAATCAGTGATCCTCTATATTATAGGACTAATCAGTGATCCTCTATATTGTAGGATTAATCAGTGATCCTCTATATTGTAGGATTAATCAGTGATCCTCTATATTGTAGGATTAATCAGTGATCCTCTCTACAGGTCCTTCTCAAAAAATTAGCATATAGTGCTAAATTTCATTATTTTCCATAATGTAATGATTAAAATTAAACTTTCATATATTTTAGATTCATTACACACCAACTGAAATTTTTCAGGTCTTTTATTGTTTTAATACTGATGATTTTGGCATACAGCTCATGAAAACCCAAAAATCCTGTCTCAAAAAATTAGCATATTTCATCCGTCCAATAAAATAAAAGTGTTTAAAACAAAATAAAAAAAAAACCATCAAATAATAAAGTTCAGTTATGCACTCAATACTTGGTCGGGAATCCTTTTGCAGAAATGACTGCTTCAATGCGGTGTGGCATGGAGGCAATCAGCCTGTGGCACTGCTGAGGTGTTATGGAGGCCCAGGATGCTTCGATAGCGGCCTTAAGCTCATCAAGAGTGTTGGGTCTTGCGTCTCTCAACTTTCTCTTCACAATATCCCACAGATTCTCTATGGGGTTCAGGTCAGGAGAGTTGGCAGGCCAATTGAGCACAGTAATACCATGGTCAGTAAACCATTTACCAGTGGTTTTGCACTGTGAGCAGGTGCCAGGTCGTGCTGAAAAATGAAATCTTCATCTCCATAAAGCATTTCAGCCGATGGAAGCATGAAGTGCTCCAAAATCTCCTGATAGCTAGCTGCATTGACCCTGCCCTTGATGAAACACAGTGGACCAACACCAGCAGCTGACATGGCACCCCACACCATCACTGACTGTGGGTACTTGACACTGGACTTCAGGCATTTTGGCATTTCCTTCTCCCCAGTCTTCCTCCAGACTCTGGCACCTTGATTTCCGAATGACATGCAAAATTTGCTTTCATCAGAAAAAAGTACTTGGGACCACTTAGCAACAGTCCAGTGCTGCTTCTCTGTAGCCCAGTGCTGCTTCTCTGTTTCTGGTTCAAAAGTGGCTTTACCTGAGGAATGCGGCACCTGTAGCCCATTTCCTGCACACGCCTGTGCACGGTGGCTCTGGATGTTTCTACTCCAGACTTAGTCCACTGCTTCCGCAGGTCTCCCAAGGTCTGGAATCGGTCCTTCTCCACAATCTTCCTCAGGGTCCGGTCACCTCTTCTCGTTGTACAGCGTTTTCTGCCACATTGTTTCCTTCCAACAGACTTCCCATTGAGGTGCCTTGATACAGCACTCTGGGAACAGCCTAATTGTTCAGAAATTTCTTTCTGGGTTACCCTCTTGCTTGAGGGTGTCAATGATGGCCTTCTGGACATCAGTCAGGTCGCTAGTCTTACCCATGATGGGGGTTTTGAGTAATGAACCAGGCAGGGAGTTTTTAAAAGCCTCAGGAATCTTTTGCATGTGTTTAGAGTTAATTAGTTGATTCAGAAGATTAGGGTAATAGCTCGTTTAGAGAACCTTTTCTTGATATGCTAATTTTTTGAGACAGGATTTTTGGGTTTTCATGAGCTGTATGCCAAAATCATCAGTATTAAAACAATAAAAGACCTGAAAAATTTCAGTTGGTGTGTAATGAATCTAAAATATATGAAAGTTTAATTTTAATCATTACATTATGGAAAATAATGAAATTTAGCACTATATGCTAATTTTTTGAGAAGGACCTGTATATTGTACGATTAATCAGTGATCCTCTCTATTGTAGGATTAATCAGTGATCCTCTCTATATTGTACGATTAATCAGTGATCTTCTCTATATTGTACGATTAATCAGTGATCCTCTCTATATTGTAGGATTAATCAGTGATCCTCTATATTATAGGACTAATCAGTGATCCTCTATATTGTAGGATTAATCAGTGATCCTCTATATTATAGGACTAATCAGTGATCCTCTATATTGTAGGATTAATCAGTGATCCTCTCTATTGTACGATTAATCAGTGATCCTCTATATTATAGGACTAATCAGTGATCCTCTATATTGTAAGATTAATCAGTTATCCTCTATATTGTAGGATTAATCAGTGATCCTCTATATTGTAGGATTAATCAGTGATCCTCTATATTGTAGGATTAATCAATGATCCTCTGTATTGTAGGATTAATCAATGATCCTCTGTATTGTAGGATTAATCAATGATCCTCTGTATTGTAGGATTAATCAGTGATCCTCTATATTGTAGGATTAATCAGTGATCCTCTATATTGTAGGATTAATCAATGATCCTCTGTATTGTAGGATTAATCAGTGATCCTCTCTATATTATAGGATTTATCAGTGACCCCCTCTATTGTAGAACCGTCCCCGATGCACAAAATCTGCTTTCAATGAACATATATAAAATATACTAATATACTTTTCATTATGAAAACTGTCCCACTGTGAACACTGTCCCCGATTCCTGCATCTCCACCACTGAATGCTTTGATAAGGGAGAGGGTTTCTGCTCTTTCACTGTGATGGCACATTACCAGTGATGTGTAAAGGCACTGTCACGACAACGACACGACCTGGTGAGATCGTTGGTGCGATCACTATGTGGTCGCTAGCTGCTTCCAAACACAAAGATCTCATCAGAGATCAGCGATCTGTATAACGACCTCTGCGGTCGTTGGGAAAACCTAGTCCCACCTGTGACGCTGGTGAAGTCGTTCATAAAGGGTGTCACACTCAGTGATTCAGGCTCACCAGCGGGACACCAACGACCAAAAAACGTCTCAGAACGTTCATAAGCGATCAACGACATCGCAGCGGGGGCCACATCGCTGCTACATGTCACACACAGCTGCGTCGCTAACGAGATCGCTACTGAGTCATAAAATCGGTGACTCTTTAGCGATCTCGCTTAGTGTGACAGTACCTTAAGAAGGGGCTGGCTGAGAGGCTCATTTTGCTATGTAAGCCATACCCCTTCTTTGTCACATGTGTCACTGTAACAGAGAAGAGGGCTGATTCAGTTATTGGTATCGGCTAGTCAGAATGTCAGATACTCGCCGTAACACTGCTTCGGGGGTGGAGAAGGCTCTCTCCTGTCTGAAGGAGACTGCAGGTGTGGGGCTGAGAGCGGGACACTGACGTGCCTTAGTCTGTAGTACTGCAATATATAGTTTTATACACAAAAATTCTTGTAGGTTATGTAGTAAAAGTTTTATACACAGAACATTACCTGTAGGTTACTGTAGTAAAAAAAACCCTTAGGGTATGTTTCCACGGTCAGGAGACGCTGCGGATTGGACGCTGCAAACAGCCGCAGCGTCCAGATGTTACAGCATAGTGGAGGGGATTTTATGAAATCCTATCTACACTATGCGTTCAAACACGCAGAGGGCAGACCTGCGTATACACACATGCGGTGGGTCTTTCTAGACCACAGAATGTCTATTTATCTTGAGACGCTACGTCTCTGCCAGATAAATAGCACCGTCCTATGTATAGGATGCACCACGCGTACAAAAGCCAGCAGCTCGTCCAAAGCGCTGTCATTCCGGACCGTGGAAACATACCCTTATATTGTCTTGGGGAACTGATATAAACCGCCATATTAGCGGAGTGCAGACACCACTCCATCCTCCTTACTGGAAGTTGTGGTGGATGGAGGCAGTGGGATCCTTTACCCATGTGCACATCCTCATAGGCTGTATAGAGTTAAAAGGTTTGTCCTGTACTCGGACAGCCCCTTCTGAATCCCCGTGTTTTTACCCCAGCGAAATAATAACACTTATACTCGCCGTTCCACTGATGTCTGCACTGACTAAACAGAGATGGTGTGACATAATGGACGTTATTGATATCCGGAGGTGCTGAGAGGACAGCAGCAGCTCTCGCTTCCTCCCAATGTCTTAATTTGTCTGAAGGAGAAGAGTGTGAAGCCAGTTCTGATTGGCCTCAGGGATCTCATGACATAACGTCACGTGATCCCTGGGAGAGCCAGTGCCGACACTGATGGAACGGCGTCTGCATCGAAGGCGGGTACAGGTGTTATTTTACTGGGACGAAACATAAGGATTCAGAAGGGGTTGTCTGAGTAATGGACAATGCCTTTAAATAGGATTCCATAAAAATACTTAAATGATGTCAGAAATATAATTGGGGTCCAAAGAAGACCAGAACCCACCTCTGTTGTACGTTATTGGTGATATATGGAAAGAGACCAGTGTGACAACATGCACGCCCAATAAATGTATGATCTTTATGTTGGTTCAGTAAAAGGTTTACCAGCCGGCATAGAATCCGGGTTCTTCTGGGACCAGTACCCCAGACCAGACCGCAAACATGAAAACATCTCATGTGTAAACAGTAATTCCTTTTTGATTTTCTATGTCTGCACTTCTCACAGGTAGATCACACATGTTGCATGACCTGTATGTGGAGTGCTTGAGTATGACTCTGTGCATAGACATGATACAGCCCACATTGTAGTGCAATGCTCTGCAGTCTCGGCTACTAACAGTCTTTGTTGATTATCTTGTGCACTTTACTAATACCAGATGGAATCTTTCAAATCTGTCAAACACAAGGCAAGTGGACATTGTGTGCACCCTGCATGATCCTTGTAATGCATGCCACTAGCACCATGTAGCGTATTACATGTCCACCAATATCTTGTCACTAGTTTAGCAGTGTAGAAATATTTTACATGAACGTTCCTAGATATGAACCTAACACGGGATATTTACTGAATATTAGCTATGGGGTAAGTCAAAAGTAGGAGAAATGAAATCATCTCATAGCACAAAAGTGCAGAGGAACCCATTACAGCAAGAACTGGTGCTGTATATATTCACCTTCCCAGGTGATACTCCCCAACAACTAGGGGTGCCACACTAATTAGGCCCTATATCACTGGAAGAAAAGATCTTGGGGCCAATTCATCACTTCTGGACTTGAAGTTTTGTTTCTATTTTAGTCTTCCGTTATTTGCTGACTTTTTTGCGCTAAATTCATACAAAAGGCACATGCGGTTCATAAATTGGGTGCAAATCCAAAAATAGTCCTTTTTTCCTGTCTTTAACCGTTCTTGCGATTATTTAGCTCAAAAAGTTGCAAAAAATTGTATTGCACACATGAGATCACACCAAGGGGAAACTGGAGTACATTTGAGACAAATTTTTTGCCACTTTTCTAAAAGTCACAAATGATAAATTGGGCAAAACATCTGGAAAACAATAACCCACGCCCACAATCTTATACATAGAAAATGACAGGTGAGCTCATTTAAAATGGACTTAAAAAAGGGCACAAATGGAAAGATGAATTTGGTGGAAACCCCAAAAAAAGGCCTAACACAAAAAACTCAACTTAAAAAAAAATTGATATTGACTGGTGCCTCTAGTGTGTATATCTTGAGTTGGGAAAATGTTTTTTGTGGCTCCTCACTTTTGACTTACCCTGAGTTTAGCAATCATTTAGTTCTTAATTAATTTGATAAAGATTTTACTGCCAATGGGAAAGTATTATGCTTTTCAGTGAGGCAAAGATTTATATATTCATGTATGTAGGAATAGGTATATTAGATAGATAGATAGGTGATAGATCTTTTTAATGAATGTTGATAGTTTTTAAAACCGTGAAATAACATTTATGCCACTGCATACTACCCAAAAGGATGCCAGAAAGAATACATCCACCCTCTGTGGCCTATGGATGTGTTTGGTGTATGTAAGAGATTTTTGGTGTACCCACCCATTAGGGCATAACCAATGTAATAGATAAAGCTGGTCTCAGTAGACGTGGACACTAACGAACGCAGACAGAATAAAAATGGATGCCTTTGAGCGGTGGTGCTGGAGAAGACTTCTGCGAATCCCATGCACAGCTAGGATCACCAACAAAGATGTTCTTGATCATATAAACCCAGAACAGTTCCTGGAAAGAAAGATCACCTAACGTAAATTTGAGATGGTGTCTATACCAGGGATGAAGGCCAAGCCATTAGAACAGATGCTCCTCGGAATGGTCAGTGGTAAAAGGAAGCGGGAGAGTAAAGTGTGGAGAAACTGGAAAACAAGGAAACCTGCTGAGAATTGGCCTACAGCTTATCCGAAGGGGAAACATGGCTAAATGGCTAAAATCAGAATAAATGACCAAATCTCCTACAGAGATGTAAGCCTGGCCTGATGTGACCATGAGAATTACATTTGCTTTTTAACATTTAATGTCAAAAATGGATCCATTGCATAACTGATGCAAATGAAAGCAGATGGAGCCCATGGATTATTATGGGGTCTGCCTGGGTTCACCATCATGTGTCCATTTATTGCCAATGTAAGAAAGACTTCTGCATGCTATTCTTTTACATCTGTTCAATAAATGGACACGTAATAGGTCCCAGACTCCATAATAATCACCGAGGCCTCTTTGACTCCACTTACATTGGTTACGCGACACATCTGTTTTTGACATTAATATATAATTTGTTCCTAAAAATAGAACAGACAAGCAGCATATTAAAGCACAGGTGTGAACATAGCCGAACAAAGACACAATGTAAAAAAGTATAAAGGCAAAAATTAACATAAATAAAAGCAAAAGTGTGCTATGGACTTCCAACAATAATCCTCAATAACACAAGAAACAATCCGCTGCCTGCATATAAGCCGAAAGTGATATGTAATACAAGGTATGATGTATGCATCCAGTGATGGACAGCTCAGACGTGACCCCATGTTGTGCTGGTACAGATGTAATGTAGCGTGAGCAGTGGTGTAGCGGAGAGCCATGCCTCTTGCAGCAGTTACCGACACCGTGAAGTGTTTGGATGTAGACTGGAGTCAGACATGCTGTATGTGATGTCTTCTGTAAGCCAGGATTCGTGAGAAATAAGAAATCTGAAGAAAGGATTTAGACTTCCGTTCCTGCTTGATCGATTTCTAACTTTGGCTCAAAAAAACCTCCATCAAAATGAAATAATGCAAGAAATGATTTCTTATTGTAAATCTCATGTTTGGTATGTGTGACACACATGGCTCTCATATATGGTCCCCAACGTTATACTCAATAAAGAGCCACAAAACACTCGGGCTAAAGCACGCAGCCTCTAAAAACGCACAGTGCCCTTTGTGAATTGACGTTCATAAATCGTGCACTCTGCGACCCAGTCTTCAGTCTACAGTTTAGTCTAAAGGCCCCATACACATTAGATCAGTGTCGGCCATCGATGTCAGTGGGTTCGGCCGACAATCTAATGTGTATGGGATGCCGTCTGACTCATGGTCAGGGGAGATGTTGATTAGAGATGTCCGATTTTGGACTGATGATTACATAAATAAGCCGCCAGCTGTAGTGTCAGATAGTGGTTTTCTCATGGAGATGGACTGAATGAGCGTTCCTTTGTATGCGAGAGCCGGCTGAGATGGCTGGCGGCTGCTGAACATTCTACCGAAGCATCGTTCTACCGGCAGCCATGTAATGTGTTGGGGGGGGGCCGAAGTCTCCACTTTCTACCACATATGGTTGAGTGGAATTCATTCATTGGCGGACTTGCATTCTGTTCATCAGATAGCGGGGTGCAGGAGCATTGTGGCCTCACTCTTGGGGTTGCCCTTGCTTATATTTGCCATCTCTTAGTTTATTAGATATGACCTACTTACCTAGTCCACTATGTAGTCACCAGTCTTGTCTTTGTTCTTTTTCCCCTATCACCATGAACATCAATCATTAGACATTTAATCTTTTTTTTATCATTGATTTTATATTTCTTTTGCCTACCATTAACATCTGTTTTATGTTTCCCCATCCCTGTTGTGTGCGGTCCTCCCTCAGAACTCCAGTGCTGTGTCTTATGTGAGTAACACTCATTTTGTTAGCTTTTCATTTTGCTTCTTCTGTTTTCTGTTTTATACTTTTTGAATTATGCAAGCCTGTCTTTCATGAGTTAAATGACATTGACGTGATTCTGTCACCATGTATAGATGGCATCGCCAAACATCTTCATGTCTGGGGCCTCAGCTTTTATTACCTTTTGTTTTTGTACTAAAAGAGAACCTTAAAGGGAACCTGTGAGGCGATCCATGGCGCCCAAACCTCGGCCTCTCAAATCAGAGCCTGGCTGCACAATTGCTGCCAGGAATACTCTTTTCCGAAACGCTCCGTCATTTCGGAGAACATGAAGGGGATGAATTATCAAAGCTTTTACGATGTAAAAGTGTAAAAACTTAAAAAAGTATCACATTTTGTGCTAAGTGCAGTTGCCACAAAATGTTGCAATTTTTGACGTTTACATACCACTTTTGATCAGCTCTGCTGAAAATGATGCTGCTGGGGATGAGTCGGGGACCTTGTCATGACCACCATGACACGTGATGGCGGTTTTTACACCAGAAATACTACTCTGATCACTGACTGGAGGAATATTTCTGGCTCAGTGCATGGAGGTGCACGCCACTAAGAAGAAGTGCCAAATAGATTAAGTGGCGTGTGCTTCTTAATGGATTTGGTGCCTCTATTACTCCATTAACACTGCCGTGGCGCGAGCATGTGTTACACCAGTCTGGGTGAATCTGACTAGAATCCTAGGGAAAGATCAGACTAGTCTTACACATGGCTTCAGGTGGTTGACACGTCTCTCCCCATGTACACACATAGGACAAACCTGTCAGTCAGGTAGCGCGATGCCGGGAGCAGCCGCTTTAGGGCTGTAGCAGATTAGTCCTATCCTGGTCCCTGGGCGGATCTCACAGCTATGTTTGGTACGTACCTGACTGCAGTGTGTAGCCAGGCAATGATACATGTCGCTCCTTGTTTGGGAGCATGAATCGGCCGACAGGTTCCCCAGGTTTTACCGGGTATTCCTCAGCACAGATGCCTATGCTGCAGGTTTAAGAAAGGACACCTCAAGCACACTCAAAAGAAAAAAGTCCAAAAAGAGTAATTTCTCATTTTCATGCTTTTATTCATAAACATCTGGAGTTCACACACCAATTATGCTCCAAGTGAGAGAAGTATATAGCCCCAACGTTTCGGCCAATGTGGCCTTTTTCAAGGGGAATCTTCTGTAACCTCAGGGAAGGGGTGCGCAGTGTGTCCCAGGAGAGCAGTCCCGGGACACACCATGCACCCCTTCCCTGATGTTACAGAAGATTCCCCTTGAAAAAGGCCACATTGGCCGAAACGTTGGGGCTATATACTTCTCTCACTTGGAGCATAATTGGTGTGTGAACTCCAGATGTTTATGAATAAAAGCATGAAAATGAGAAATTACTCTTTTTGGACTCTTTTCTTTTGAGTGTGCTCGAGGTGTCCTTTCTTATATTTTGTGAATTTTTTCCTCAGTAGCACCCACTCTGGTTGTTATCAGTGTGCATAGGACTTAGTCTATTTCATTATATGCTGCAGGTTTACCGTGAGTAAATTACAAAATACGAAATAGATAAAACCGCGTCCCAAATAATGAGATTTGTCCAGGAATGTACACGACAGGTGGGGATTATATAACATTGCTTGGTATACATAGACTTCACATTTGTAGATGCGACTTCACAGGAACCAAGTTTGCTGTAAGGATGCCATATTTCTGGTGACCATCAGTGAACAAGCAGTGTACCTCAGGTTTTCCCTACTGGTTTTTCCTGGACACGATTCCCTGCAGTATCTACAAGGGTTGTCTTGGAGGACTTTCTTTTTTAATGACCAGCATCATGCTGAAGATGGTGTTATTCCGGCAGGTGGGCCCTACCAGGGAAGAAGCTATATTGCAGTTGGCTAAGGAGATAACTACTTCTAACCTGAGCACAATTTTGTACATGGCTGAAATCCCTTATAGTAGGAGAGACACATGGATGGGCATGGTGGAGCCTTTCTAATGTCCAGGGTTTGGACGGCTCCATTGTGTGTGTTTTGTACGCTGAGGACTTTTCAGGGTGTAATATGAACAATGTGGAATAACCGCGTCACTCAGCCGTGGGCGCTCAGGTTCCAGGGAGAGTGTCAGGTTCCCGGTCTGTTCTTGAGTTACGAGGTGGTCGGGTGATAGCTCCGTGCACTATGTGTCTCCGTAGCACAGCCAGACGTTTCCTCAGGGGCTACAGGCTGCTTCCTTTGGTCTGTGAGAGGATTGTGGATGCTGATCCTAAACTGTTGTAAAATGTCCATGTTTCCCTGAAGCCCCTGTATATGTCCTGGTTTGTCAGAACTTCTATCAATGGACAGCACCCAGATGTCCCGCAGATGGAAGCCAAGTCCTCTCTGTTTTTTCACAGACCCATTCTCTTGAATGGACCACTTTGGTCTGTAACACAAATCATCACGTCTTCATTTTTTTCAGTGGACACTCGGGTCACAAGAAAAAAGGCATGCTAGCAAACTGCTGTGTGAATGAGCCTTTAGGCAGACATGTGTGAGGTCTATCAGTACCAGGCACCACCAGTGTCACTGTACTGGTGTGGGGAGACGGCTTAGTGGTGATTGGTGGAGTGGATGGTCAGCGAGGGGGACGGTCCTCGGCTCTCACTGACCTGACCGCAAGGCTCATGGGCATCTCTTCCAGGCTGAAGAGTGGACACTATGGGTTAACCCTCTATCGATGTCGGTATGTAAAGATCATGTGTCTCGCACCTGTTGGGCATGTACTGTTGTTGGTTTGCATGCAGGTGCTCTCTAATACAGTGTTTTATTCCATACTTGAAATGTTCTATCTATACATGTACCAAATATTTTCATGGTGAATCGGTAGTAACCCGCCACCACTTCTGTTGGTGCGGTGTACGCGCTGTGTAATGACGTGCACTGTATTGCGATTTTCTGTAATAATTGTTTCTACTCTTAGGGAGAGCTCGAGCACCAACTTCTACAAGCTAACCCCATATTGGAGGCTTTCGGCAATGCCAAGACTGTGAAAAACGATAACTCTTCACGATTTGTGAGTGGGCAATCATTTCATTTCTCCATGCTTTACTTCTACAATATCAGTCCTGTAGTAAATAATAGAGACGCCTGTAACCTCATTGGGAGCGTTCAGTTTGGAGAGTTTTTACAAGTCCGTTTGTTTGCACCTGTTAAAAGTTTCCCCAAATTGTGATCAGTATTAACCCTTAGGATTTGTGATTGCTATCCTCCCTATGGGGGGCTGTTTGTGGAGCCCCTTGTGCTGATGTTTAGGATGCATTCATTTCACTGCTCTGTCCCAGTTTGTAGTTTCCCATTAAATATGACGATATTGGCTTTGGACCTCGTGTAGCCCACCATGTGCACCTCACTTGTAGTATGGTGGATAGACTAGAGCTATCCTGGACTAAATATGGCTGTGAAATGATGATGGGATAATGCAGACATTTGCTGTCGGCACTTAGATAACCTGTTTTATTTTTCACTTTTCTCTGATATTCTATTGATAATACTTTTTACTAGTTATATACTAAAAGCCCAAGGAACAAGAATGGTTCTACCCTGTGCGAATGTGACACACAGCAACTTCTCATATCCCGTCCCACATTTACAGCCATCTCTGATGAGATGGGTTTGATACAGGAAAGATGTATATCTTTGCACTGTGTTAGCCAGTAGATAGAAAAATATTTAGATTGAGAGTCCTCAGTGGTTGATACCTTTTAATGGCTAACTGAAAAGATGGTAACAAATTGCAAGCTTTCGAGACTACTCAGGTCTCTTCATCATCTGATTGGATGATATGGACACACTGACCCTTTTTTGTATTTTAAGGGTCATGTGCCACCTACTGGATAAAGAAGCTAATTGTCGTGCCCAATTGACTCTTTAACCTCCAGTTATTTCCTTCCTCCTGAACCTGTGTAAATGTAAGTGCAGTGTAGTGTCAGTGTGCCAATATTCTGACCGATCACCATCTTCTCTCGTGTCCAGTGCTCCTCTTCTGAGTACCATGATGGCAATCCCGGATCTCACAGCGCTCTGTGTGAGCTGGAGGTCTCTTTTACAGTGTAAGTCTATGTGCAGTACAGTGAGTCTGAATCGCTGTCACGTAGAGGAGCAGATCATTTCTTCTCCCGTAGAAGGTGGCAATCGCAGCATATAGTGATACACTGACACTACACTGACAATTACACAGGTTTAGGAAATAAAACCTTAATGGGAGTGACTTTTTACGCCACTCTAATCTTATTTCAGTGTCACTTCATTTCGTTTACTTTTTATTTTTACTTCTTTCAGGGAAAATTTATCAGAATCAATTTTGATGTAGCCGGATACATTGTTGGAGCCAACATCGAAACCTGTATCCTTTCTGCAAGTTATCACAACGTTGTGTAAAACCAAGATCTGCACTTTTAGCATGCCTGGTATTAATAATGGAAGCTGTTCGTCATCACATAGCGAAAGGTTCTGCATGTTGTCATGTTCCTGCACACATCAGTCACAGGCTGATCACCAGTACTGGTGCTTTATACCATGTTTTAGCTTTTTCAGCTCTAACATTCTCAAGATATTCACACGAAAAATGAAAACGAAGACAAATATTAATTTGAGGCCAAACAACTTGACCGATCGTCCTCAATTTGGCATGTCACTAAATCAGGCACTTGAATGGTTTTAGGCCAGGATTATGCTCTCTTTGGCTTACCGTTCTGAAAATATTCACCACAAAAACGGAATACAAATGCAAATATTAATTTACAGCCAAACTATGGGACCAATCTGCCCCAAATTTACCACATAGGTAAATCGGGCTTTACTGACGGTTTTACATCAGGCTTTAGCGCTCAAAGTCCTACTTGCCACAAAATATAATACAAAAGGCTTCACAAAATATTTGCCAATAAAAAGAACAGTAATGGAAATACTAATTTATGACCAAGCGACTGAACCAATTTGCCACATAGACAAAGTGGGCACTTTGGAAGGTTTAACACTGGGTTTCAATCTCTAGGACCTAACAATTCTCAAGCTAGTCAACAAAAAATGGGATTTGAAACCAAATATTAATTTATGGGCAAACGATGGGTCAATCTGCAGCAAATTTGGTATACAGGTAAATCGGGCTCTTCTGAAGGTTGTAAACTGGGTTTCATCTTTAGACCCTACTGTCCTCGTGGTGTTCACCCCAAAATATGGAACATCAATGCAAATATCAGTAACAACAAAGTTATTAATCACACACTAACAGTGAAACAATGGTGTGGAGTCAGGTAATTCTACAAGAATGTAATTAATGCAGGACACGTTTTTACCCTTCTGGTAATCAAGGTTGTTTCTTTCTCTGACAAACGACGGTCTTGAGATCAGTAAGGAGCTGAAGCACAAACGCCATTTTACATCATGTGACTGCGCTTCTCTACATATATCCAGAAAGTCTGTAAAGATAAAAACCTTTGTGTATAAGTTAGAGCTTACCCATATGGGCTGCTTGTATCCTTCCTTATCAACTCCAAAGATTTACTGGAAAAATCTCGAGCAATCCGCCAAGCCAAGGATGAAAGAACCTTCCATGTTTTTTATCAGCTTCTTGCTGGCGCAGGAGAGCACGTCAAAAGTAAGCCCGAGCTGTGTAATACAGGGTGGAAGTACCTGCTCCTCTCATGTCCCTCTATATCCAACGTGTATGATGCCATTCCTCATCAGATCACACATGACAGGTTCTCAGCGGTTTGTGCTGACTTTGTAGAGTAGGCGTAGGTGAGTATGAATTCAGTCTCACTAGCCATCGTTACCAAGGAGAACCGTGAAGTTGTATTTATGAGTGCTGGATCCTTCAGGGATCAGTTGATTTGGGAAAAAGGTTTGCAGTGATGACCTGACTCTATATACCGAGGAGTGGCCAAAATCACAGCAAAAATAAATGCCTGAAAACCACTAAATGTAGGAGCCCCCTAGGATTGGAGCATTGTTTGTATTCAGCTATTTGCCCTCCCTTGTGCAATTATCAGGCATGTTTTATTAATATTCATGGTAATCAAAGGGGTTTTCATACCAAATACATGTATCATTTATTCACAATCGGATGAGCCACTTTAAATAATCACTAATTGTGAAGGCCGCCATACACTTTATATAAGTCACAGCACACTGCGAGTAGAGGAGTGGCAGCACCCAAAAAGGCTTCCATGGACAGGCTTTGCACTAGCCTCTCTGTCTAGCAGGTCCCACAGGAACTCTGGCCTTCATCCGTTAGCTCTGCTGATCACGCCTGTGTTCTCTTTGAGAGAGCTGCTGCTAGACATCTCCGGCGGTAACTGATAGTTCAGAGAACAAAGTTAATGGAAGTCCAAAATCATTTGGGCAGTGGGAGACTTATGGGCCCTTGTACCCATTAGAAAACCGTCCGGACCTGTCGATATCGGTGGATTTGGATGACGTTATTCTAATGTGTATGGGGCCTTTGGAAGCATCCCTTTACCAAATGCTGTGCCCCCTATTAGGATCCTGAGCAGTCTGCTAGACTTGAAGTGAAACCTCGCAGTAGTCTTTGTCACATTAAAATCAATGTATAGTCTGTGTAAGGCACAGGGGTGACGGCTCTCGTCTGTGGCCAAGAGATGAGAATCCTGATATAAGGACTCGCTTCTGCAAATGTAGAACCCCAGAGCTTATGAAAATGGAGTTTCTAAACTAAATAACTCCTCCAATGGAGGCATCACATTGCATGTATATATTCAGGCCACAATTCCTCAAAGCTTTTTACGTGAGAATTCTTGCGTAAAAAGCCTTGAAAAGTCACAAAATTATGGCACAACACAAGGCTGTGCTAAAATATTTCATCTGGCAGTCTTACGCCATTTTATCCCAAATGGGGCTGTGGCGGGATGGAGGCGTGACTTCCCCTGCTTGTTAAACTCTGGATTCATCTGGCGGTGTCCTCCTGTTCATGAATAAGGAGTAACATAGTTATTAAGGTTGAAGGAAGACTTTAAGTCCATCTAGTTCAACCCATATCCTATCCTAACCTGCCCTAACATGTTGATCCAGAGGAAGGCAAAAAAAAACCAAGTGGCAAACAGTAAGCTTCACATTGGGGAAAAAAATTCCTTCCCGACTCCACATACGGCAATCCGACTAGTTTCCTGGATCAATGCAATATCTAGGAAGCTAGTGAATATAGCCTGTAATATTATACTTTTCAAGAAAGGCATCCAGGCCCTTCTTAAATTTTAGTAGGAAATCACTCATTACATTATACAGCAGAGAGTACCATAGTCTCACTGCTCTTACAGTAAAGAATCTGCTCTGTGATTATGGCTAAACCTTCTTTCCTCCAGACGTAGAGGATGCCCCTTGTCCCCGTCACAGGTCTAAGAGTAAAAAGATCATTAGAAAGGTCTTTGTACTGTCCCCTCATATATTTATACATTGTAATAAGATCACCCCTAAGCCTTCGTTTTTCCAAACTAAATAACCCCAAGTGTAATAACCTGTCCTGGTATTGCAGACCCCCAGTTCTCTAATAACCTTGGTCGCTCTTCTCTGCACCCGCTCCAGTTCAGCTATGTCTTTCTTATACACCGGAGACCAGAACTGCACACAGTATTCTAAGTGTGGTCGCACCAGTGACTTGTATAGAGGTAAAATTATGTTCTCCTCATGAGCATCTATGCCTCTTTTAATGCATCCCATTATTTTATTTGCCTTTGCAGCAGCTGCCTGACACTGGCCACTAAATGTGAGTTTGTCGTCCACCCATACACCCAGGTCTTTTTCAGTGACAGTTTTGCCCAGTGTTTTACAATTAAGCACATAATTATACATCTTGTTTGTTCTACCCAAGTGCATGACCTTACATTTATCCCCAGCACGTTCCCTCATCAAGCCCAATGAAAAAAATGCAGCTCTTGATGAATCGGGGTCAAAGTGTCTCTGTGAGAAAAAGTTTTTGTTATTACAAATTTGCTAAAACTTACCTGACATGCCAGACTTTCAGCACAAGTATACATGAGTACCTGAAATAAGTTTTGTGCGATTTTGATGTTGAAAATATTTTACTTTTCTAATAATTTTTGTGCCTGAGGCTGGCAATGAGTGGTATGCTGAGATGTTCCTCTGTGCAGAAAGTTTAGTATCACATAATGTTCTGGAATGTATTCTTCTCTTCCACCTGTCTCTAGCTGACTTGTTACTGGAGGGCTTCAATCAATATCGCTTTTTGTCCAATGGAAACATAACCATTCCTGGACAACAAGATAAAGAGATCTTCCAGGAGACAATGGAGTCCATGAAAATCATGGGAATTAATCATGAAGAAATCATGTGTAAGTAACAAGCTGTCCTCAATTTGATAACAGTGGAATGTGTACCGCCATCACTTCCTGAAGAATGCTATTGTTGTGCGCTACCCATTGCTGGGGGAGAAGAGTCTGCGGAGTGCGCCACTGCGACTTAAAGGGCTAGTACATGAATTCTATCTCATCTCTTAGATTCAAGTAGCATTTATGACATTTACAGAATGAGCGTTATGTAAAAATGCATAGCAGGCAAAACAGTTGTGAAAGTCGTGTGTATGTAAGGTCTTTATTATATCAGATTTTCCAGAACTCTGGCGTTAGAGACATTTATGGAAACTTCTGTATAGCTGTTAATGGCTTGTTTGTGCAGTACATGGAAACAATAGTTCTATGGGCTCGGGGAGCACCCAAACATAGTAATCAGCAGGGGATAAAGGGAATCATAAAGCCCTAAGGTAAGGACTGAGATACTTTAGATGTGGCTTAGTAATAATAATAATCTTTATTTTTATATAGCGCTAACATATTCCGCAGCGCTTTACAGTTTGCACACATTATCGTCGCTGTCCCCGAAGGAGCTCACAATCTAGATTCCCTATCTGTATGTTTATGGAGTGGCTTCTTGAAAGAAACTTTCCTCCCCTTCCCATAGAGCGCTGTCAGTGGCTGCACACTTTCTATCTCATCTCCAAGAATTTGGGTGCAAAATAAATATATCTGCTTTAAAATGTCTGTGTTTTCTTGTAGCGATGCTGAGGATGGTGTCAGCAGTGCTTCAGTTTGGCAATATTGTGTTCCGGAAGGAGAGGAACACAGACCAAGCTTCCATGCCAGACAACACAGGTGCGCCATTCTTTCTAAACGTGTAGATATATCTTTATCAGTATTATTTGTAGCATAAAAATGGCTCATTTCTATGTGTACTAATTGGGCATATATAGGGGATATAAAAAGTCTACACACCCATGTGAAAATGCCAGGTTTTTATTATGTTAAATATTACTGGGAAAAATCATTAGAGAACTTTTTACACCTTCAGTGTCACATGTAACCTGAACAAATCATTGAGAAACCAACTGAAACCATTCTGGATGGAATAAGCAAAGTAAAGAACTAAAATAATATGCTTGCATATATATGCACACCCTTACACTAATACTTTGCTGAAGTACCCCTTGAATTTATGACAGCTTTTTGTCTTTTTGGGTAGGAGTCTTATCAGATTTTCTATTGGAATCATGTCTGGGTCTGGCAGGCCCATTCCAAAACTTAGATATTATTTTAGCAAGCCATTCTTTTCTTGATTTGGAGGTATGCATAGGCTTGTTGTTGTGCTGAAAGGTGTATTTCATCTTCAGCTTTTTAGCAGAGACCTAAAGGTTTTTTGCAAAATTGACTGATATTTGAAACTGTCCATAATTCACTTCACCTTTAGTAAAGCCCCAGTTTCAGCTGCTGAAAAACTGCCCCAAAGCATAATGCCGCCTCCACTGTGGGTACTGTGTTCTTTTGGTGATGAGCAGTTTTGGCTTTGCACCAAACATACTTTTGGAATTAAGGCCAAAAACTTTAACCTTTGTCTCATCAGACTATAACACATGTTCCCACATGCTTTTGGCAGACTTAAAGGGAATCTGTCACCCCATTTTTGTGATATCAGTTAAAGATATCACTGAATTAGGTAATCTATAGGTAACTATCATATCTCCTGACACCCCAGTTTTGATGTCAAAATACATTTGTAAACTTCGTTTCTCACAGTATGCAAATACATGCGGTCCGGTCCGATGGGCGGCGTTTATTCTGATTCCCCCCACCCGCTCCTCCGATTGCTGCACGTATCCTCGTCTGTGAATATCACAGACGGCGTACTGTTTCCGCACTTGCGCGTTGAAAAGTGCCCTCGCGCGTGCGCAGTGTGCTTTGCCCAACAGTGGGCAAAGTAGAAAATCAGTTCTGCGCATGCGACAGTATTTCCGGCGTCCAGGAAATGACTGCTTGCCTTGGATGACTTCCAGGGCAAGTAAAGTCAGGCAAAATAGTGGCGCATGCGCAGTAATGATTTTATGCTTTGGCCACTGTTGGGCAAAGCACACTGCGCACGCGCAAGGGGCTTTATCAAAGCGCAAGCGCGGAAACCCGACCGCACTAAGAAGAAAAGAAGTGTGTAGGGCAAGACAGTAGGCGATGGGGGAATGAGGATAAACACCGCCCATCGGACCGGACCGCATGTATTTGCATACTGAGAAACGAAGTTTACAAAGGTATTTTGACATCAAAACTGGGGTGTCAGGGGCTATGATAGGTACCAATAGATTACTTATGGGATGCACAATTCAGTGATATCTTTATCTGATATCACAAAAATGGGGTGATAGATTCCCTTTAATGTAGGTTTGGGCAAACCATAGCCAGGCCTGGATGTTTGTCTTTGCATTCAGTGGCAAGACGGAAGCCTTTTCTTACAATGACCAGACATATGAAGAATACGGAAGATTGTTGTCACATGCAGTTCACAACCAGAACTTGCCAGAAATTCCTGCAGCTCCTTCACTGTTGCTGTAGGCATATTGACAGCCTCTCTGACCAAATTTATGTTTATTTTTTCATTAATTTTTGAGGGACTTTCAATTCTAGGTAATGTCACTGTTGTGCAAAATTATAGGGGTTGTCCACTACTATAACAACTGGTTCTTAAACTAAATATTTTACCCCCGATGAAATAATAAAGCCTATACTCACCTCCTGTGCCAGCTCCATTCCAGCGGTGTCGGCACTTGCAGTCCTGGGCTGTGGTGTGGCAGAATGACACGTGATGCTTGGCGACCAATCAGCACCTTTTGACAACAGAACATGAAGAGGAAGTCCAAGATGAGCTGATCCCTGGTTTTCTCCTCATGTTCAGTTCGTGCACAGACAGTGACGCCAGCGTTGATTGGGCGCCAGTGTCAGGTGTCATAACACTGCGTCACAGCCCCGGGGAGAGCGAGTGCCAACACCGCGGTAGCAGGGCTGGCACGGGAGGTGGTTATAGGCTTTATTATTTTATTGGGACCAAACATTTAGTTTAAGAAGAGGTTTTCCTAGTAGTGGATAAAACCTTTAAGCTACTTTACATAATGTCTTCACAGTGTATCATGGTACATCTAATACCTTAAAAATCTTTTGTACCCTCTCCTGGCTGATAACTTAAAAATGAGATCCCTTTGCTGTGTTGTAAGCTGTTTATGAACCATGGCTTTTTATGTAGAAAGCAACTAAGAAAATGTCAGAAAAATCCTACTAGAACAGATTAACTTTATATGGGGTTAATCAGAATCCCTGTAAATTATGGCATCTGTGCCCTGACTACTATTTAATATTATTGTTTTAATGTGATTGGCTAATTCTGAACACAAATAAATCCCAATTATTTTAGTTTTGTTTTTTTTTATTTCCGCCCTCAAAATGATTTGTTATTTTCTCAATAAATTTGTGCAGATTCTGTGACATTAAAGGTGGAAAAAGTTGTGAAATGATTCATCTTGGTAATATTATTTTCCACGACAAAAACCTGGCATTTTAACAGGGGTGTGTATACTTTTTATATCCACTGTGAATGTAATAGAGGGTTAATGGAAAAATGGCTAAGATGATTTAGATAATATATTATTTTTATTTATTGCACCAAAATGAGAATTGGTTGCAAAGTTGTATATCTCCTTTATAAAGTAGGACATGGATAAAAATGTTATTGCATGTACAGACAGATCTTGTGACCATTGTTGCACACACATACAGTAACTGAACTTGTTAAAAGGCTCCTTTCTTGCTTAAAATCTGTATTGATTGGTCACGTAATTCTATGCTGACCCCGTGTGACCTCTGTGCTGATCAGCAACACAACCCAAGGGGCAGCAGATCAAGTGTGCACAAGCTGATGATGTAGAGAGTCCACACAAGTCATTACAGGTCACAGGATTGGAAAAATGTCATTTTTTTCTCCAGAATTTAAAAATAATGTGTTTTCTCCAGTAATGAATGCCTCCCATGTGAGTGATTCATTCTGCTTGTCTTCCTAGCGCTGGGCAGATGTTCGGGCTCTGGCTTAGTTGTGCTCTGTGTAGACAGGCAGCATCACCCACGTTTCTGCAATTGTGTCATGGCTTCAGGCCCTGGAATAACACCCCCAGACCAGTAATTTGTGCTAGGTGTAGCTCACTACCACAGGCTATTCGGACAGCCGTAGACAATCTGCATGATGTAATAGTACCATTGTTCTTTGGTTTTTGTAGCTGCCCAGAAACTGTGTCATCTTCTGGGACTTAATGTCACAGAATTCACCCGTGCCATCTTGATGCCAAAGATAAAAGTGGGACGTGACTATGTCCAGAAAGCACAAACTAAGGAACAGGTGAGTGATAATCTGAGGACTCACACCACGGACACCTCCATGCTACACGCTGACGCTTTTCTTCCTCTCCACAGGCGGACTTTGCAGTGGAAGCTCTTGCTAAAGCCATGTATGAGCGACTTTTCCGGTGGCTGGTTCATCGCATTAACAGAGCTCTGGATAGGACGAAAAGACAAGGTGCCTCGTTCATAGGAATTCTGGACATAGCTGGCTTTGAAATCTTTGAGGTAACTATCCCTGTTTAGGTCTATATTTTACCTCTCAGAAATCCGTATTTAAGGCGGGTGATGTAGGCAGTCAGCTGTGAACAATCGCCATCTTTGGTCACAGCGGCGAACGCAGGGCTGGAATAGTGTAGCTCGCCATGCTGTGTACAGTGCTGATGGCACCTGGAAGGCAGCGCTGACAACTTCTTGTTTTGTGCTTCTACAAGGAAATGGGTATTTTTTTCAGCAAAAAAATAAGACTATTGAGTTGATTTTAGTTAATAAAATAGATATTTCTTGTGCTGAGCATCCACAAATGCTGCAGGGTTTTAAAGGGAACCTGTCCGCTTGTTTTTCTGCAATAAGCTGCGGCCACTGCCTTTCGGGGCTTATCTACAGCACTCTGTAATGCTGTAGATAAGCCCCCGATCTAACCCGAAAGAGAAGAAATACAAGTTTTATTATATTCACCCGGGGGCGGTCCGGGTCCGATGAGTGTTGCAGGTCCGCGTCCGGCGCCTCCCATCTTCTTGCGACGCCGCCTTCCTGCTTGCTTCATCACTCCAGGGCCATTGCGCTTCTGCACGGGCATACATGATTTTCAATGCTTACAAATACTCTTCTCTTCATGGCTTAGACTAGAAGCAAGTCCTTGGCTGGGGCCCACATAGTGTATGACATTCTGGTGGTGTGCGTCCATCATAGGCCTGCAAAGAAAATACTTTCTAACAGTTGAAATTAATTGCTTGTAACCTGCTTATTATTCTGTAAAATGGTACTCCCTATAAAAGTAGGGCATTCGTACTTCATCTCTAATGATGAATCAGAAAGTTGCTGCGACTTTTAGGGCACAGTCAGACGGCCATATTGCTCACGCGGGGGGGGGGGCGCATCGCAATCCTTTCACTGGCCGGCGGCTGTCCTGAGCTGAGTGTGACAATGTATATTTCTACGCAGCTCTCACACTCAGTTCAGGAGAGTGGACGGCCAGTCCGAGGATTGCGATACGATCCTTTCAAGAACAATACGGCCGCCTGACTGCACCCTAAGGAAGAGAATTGTTAGTAGCCGCACCTCGGACACACCCATTACTGTGTGGTTCCCCAATGTTGTGTTCAGCACCTCTCTGTTATAACATGTGATGGTGCGCTTTCCAAGCTTTACGGTCTGTAGGGTCATACAATCATACAATACATACAATGATGTAAGATATAATGGCGTAATAGGGACACTGTATGTTTGATCAAACTATAAACAATTCTTGCCTTGTCTAACTATCCACAGCTGAACTCATTTGAGCAGCTCTGTATTAATTACACCAACGAGAAGCTGCAGCAGCTCTTTAATCACACCATGTTCATTCTGGAGCAAGAGGAATACCAGCGTGAAGGCATCGAGTGGAACTTCATTGATTTTGGTCTGGACCTGCAGCCTTGCATTGATTTGATTGAGAGGCCGGTAAGATGGAACTATATTCTTCCAATACTTTACGTTTGTTCCTATTACATTCTCAGCTGCTGTAAATCCATCCCTGTTATAATCTGGGATCTCTTCTGTTATTTAGGCGAATCCTCCCGGTGTTCTGTCACTTCTGGATGAAGAGTGCTGGTTTCCAAAGGCCACTGATAAAAGTTTTGTAGAGAAGGTCATCCAAGAACTTGGCACTCACCCGAAATTCCAGAAACCGAGGCAACTTCGAGACAAGGCCGATCTCTGCATAATCCACTATGCTGGAAAGGTGGGGCTCTGCAGAACTGCCGTCCCTGTATACAGGCTGACCTCCATTACAGATCGTACAGTGTGGACATATAGATGAAGTGTTACATTAATCCCACAGATTAATAATAAAACTATGATACAGGCTCTAAGGATTGTAAAGCATCCACCATTCCTGGACCTGCGAGCCTGATTCAGGCCAGACTATTCTGTGCTCTTTGTGCACAATTTTGTGTTACTGTGATTAGCCAAGCTGAATGAAGTAATAACCCTATACACTTTACATGATCCTGTCTGAACTCAGCAAACCTTTTTACTAGAAAGATAAGCGAAGAGAAAGAGAACATAGTGTTAAGATGTGACCATATGACTACCAGCTTTTGGGACCTTCGCTGATGTTAAGTTAGCAGCCCCCAGTTCCTCTTGATTATCGTTAGTAGAAATCAAAGCGATATCCCAGTGGCTGCGCACTTCTCCGACTTCAACACAACAACCCGTCACCTCCACGTAGAACAATGGCGTACCAGCAGACCTTGATCAGATGTTTATGGCATAGCCAATGGCCATGCTATGGATGTATATGGGAATGGTCCATTGTCCGCAAGCAGCAACACACGTTTCGGTTTTGTTTGGACTATTGATTGAGTTGTAGAGAAGTGTTGTTTATGTAATTTCTTGGTGTTTGTAGGTGGATTACAAAGCTGATGAATGGCTGATGAAGAACATGGATCCTCTGAATGACAATGTTGCAACTCTCCTTCACCAGAGCACCGATAAATTCACAGGAGAGCTCTGGAAAGATGGTGAGTGCTAGGAAAATAAAGAAGAAAGGTAACAGGTGTAAAAGAGTCCAGTTTTTGCTCTTTTATTCCCCCCTTTCTCCCTGAGTATTCAATCTTTTGTTTTTTCTTAATCCACCACACGTTTTTAGAGATGCAGGCCTTTTTATTTAATGCTGCGTTTTTTGGTCTTTACAAGGGGGTGTGGCGTACAAGATAATTATACAGAGCAGCCATAAGACACGCCCCTATGTAACCCGTTTGCCACACCTCCTTGGTAAAGACATAACTGTGGAACCAAATAACAGATTTTAAAAAACAAAACAGTAATCTCTGAAATGATGGAAATAAAATAAGAGCAAAGCTGTCCACTTTGGTCCTGGTCACAGGTCCTGTTTAGTGATTGTCTGTCCTTACCATAGACACGAATGTTTGGCTGGTGGGGGTCTGACTCCTGAGAACTCCACTGATCACCAGAATGAAGAAGTGTCCATTGTGCACCCCGAGCCTGCATGGTATACACGGCTGTGACTGTGTCTGGTACGGCATCCTAATGAGCCATAGCATTCTGCTGGTCGGTGGGATGTCTCTGATGACCCATTCTAAGGGTTTCCCAATATCATGTTTGTGGTTATTGGACCCTTCCTAACCTCTGGTGCATCAGCAGGCGCACTCTACCCCTGGCCTTAGGTGTCGGTGTGGCATCTTATTGCCTATGGCGTTTTACCTTTTCACAGTTTTTTCACAGTGGGCAGTTCATTCTTTATCTGCGGTAGGTATATGTTCGATATTACTATTAGAATTGCCTCTAACAGGTAGACGACATCATGTCTGTGATGTCTAATTCTTAGTGTATTTTATAGAATTCATCTACTTTCTGTTACTAATTTCCTGACCTTTTGCCTACACTGTATCTATCCTCTACAATGTAACTGTCTCTGTTCGCTTTGCTTTTCCTTCCTTATTCTTTCCTTAAACACCATTTTATCTACACAATAATATTGGTACATCCTGAAATCTCTCTTTACCTGCACTGCTTTGTATTCTACTCTGATATAATTATTTTATATTTTACATACTAAACTAATATACTGACTGTTGCGCACATCACCACTGGTCCCACACATTCATAACCATCTCATTGATAATCTCACTCCAATAATCCACTACCATCACATACTGATACCCACAACTAATGCAACCTAACACCCTGCACTATCCCATACTGATAACCACGATTAATCCATCCTAACACCCTGCAATATCTCATACTGATAACCACGATTAATCCATCCTAACACCCTGCACTATCCCATACTGATACCTCCCAATAATCCATCCTAACACCCTGTACTATCCCATACTGATAACCACGATTAATCCATCCTAACACCCTGCACTATCCCATACTGATACCCCCCAATAATCCATCCTAACACCCTGTACTATCCCATACTGATAACCACGATTAATCCATCCTAACACCCTGTACTATCCCATACTGATACCCCCCCAATAATCCATCCTAACACCCTGTACAATCCCATACTGATACCCCCCAATAATCCATCCTAACACCCTGTACTATCCCATACTGACACCCTCCCAATAATCCATTTTAACACCCTGTACTATCCCATACTGATACCCCCTAATAATCCATCCTACCACCCTTCACTATCCCATACTGATACCCTCCACTAATCCGTCCTACCACCCTTCACTATCCCATACTGATACCCCCACTAATCCAACCTAACATCCTGTACTATCCCATACTGATACTCCTCAATAATCCATCCTAACACCCTGCACTATCCCATACTGATACCCCCACTACTCTGTCCTAACATCCTGTACTATCCCATGCTGATACCCCCCACTAATCCATCCTGACACTCTGTACTATCCCATACTGATACCCCCCAATAATCCATCCTAACACCCTGCACTATCCCATACTGATACCCCCCAATAATCCATCCTAACACCCTGCACTATCCCATACTGATACCCCCCAATAATCCATCCTAACACTCTGCACTATCCATACTGATACCCCCCAATAATCCATCCTAACACTCTGCACTATCCATACTGATACCCCTCACTAATCCATCCTAACACCCTGCACTATCCCATACTGATACCCCCCACTAATCCATCCTGACACTCTGTACTATCCAAAACTGATACCCCCCACTAATCCATCCTGACACCCTGCACTATCCCATACTAATACCCCCACTAATCCATCCTAACACTCTGTACTATCCCATACTGATACCCCTCACTAATCCATCCTAACACCCTGCACTATTCCATACTAATACCCCCACTAATCCAACCTAACACTCTGTACTATCCCATACTGACATTCATATTCGTACCCACAATTGTCCCATACTGATACCCACTAATATTTCATACTGACACATATATTGATTCCCATATCTCTCTCATGGTGGCATTTACAATTTCCCCATATTGCCACCTACGTGGGGATTTTATTTTAATTTCTCATATAATGTTATGACCCTCTCTTTTCTCATTTCATACCATACATAAAATGTCCCTTCCCTTCCTGGCAATGCTATATTTCTTCAGATATCCAGAATATTCAGGCGGTTTATTTCTTTGACTCATACGCTGTGCTGCCACAGGGCCCCGGTGAAAGTAGGTGATCCGTTATTCTGTGTGTTCTTCATCCCCAGTGTCCATGACTCACGCATGCAGTGCTTCCCGTCTGCATCATTACGTTAGACTCCCTCTTGCTGTCATAATGAAGGCATGCTATATAGCCTGAGACTTATTAGCGACACATAATTATCAGTTTTCTGTAATATGTGACATTAAACAGCTCAGCGTTTGGATTGCATTACAAGCCTTGTAGTGTGGTGCCAATGTGGACTGCAGCCTGCATATCCTCCCAACGACCCGTCTCGAAGGCCTGACTATCAGCATTGTATCTCCAGAGTACAGGCTGCCATGATCGCTGTTTGCCTTCTGCTATAACAGTGTCTGCAGGGCAATGGCAGTGCAGTGATTGCTCCAGCCCTGCTTATACAGGGGTAATCCTGAACTCTATTTTAGGGAATTGCTATCTGTACAATTACATGAAAAGTGTCTCCACCCTGAGATCCTAGGAACACTGAAATGTAGCCTGCCTTTGAATGTGTTGGTCTTGTGCCAAGTGACATGTGGGTGCTGTATCACATCCCTGTAGGAGAAGGCTCTCTGCCCATTTGTTCCTATAGTCTGTATCCGCCTCCTGGAGAGACCATTGTATAATGTTTGGATGCGTGCTTGCTCACACATTTTCCATTTTGTGTCATTATTTTGGTGGAGTAATTGACATGCCTACAGTAGAGCCGTATTAATGAGAGCTCCAGATCTGTGACATATTGTAGACCTACGTGCGTGTCATCTTCATCACTCTCATTGATTTGCCTTCAGTGGATAGAATTGTTGGACTGGACCAGATGAGTGGCATGGCCGAGATGTCCTTCGGGTCTTCTTACAAGACTAAGAAAGGAATGTTCCGCACAGTTGGACAACTCTACAAGGAATCTCTGTCTAAGCTGATGTCTACACTAAGAAACACCAATCCCAACTTTGTCCGCTGCATTATCCCCAACCATGAAAAGAGGGTAAGAGCATCTAACTTTGTGCTTTTATATACATTTATCAGAAAAATGTTAGCGTTTGGTGCAGAAAAGAAGCCGGTACAAGCACTTTGCTACATGCGGGCCTTCGTCCTAAATCTCACTAGTGACTCCATCATAGTGGCGATAGTGGGTTTATTATAGCGTATATTGCTCTCTACATTTTACCAGCACTGGATTGGCACTATGAAGGTTCAATAGGGGCTTTCAACGATGTGACACCTTCATTCAATGTCACTAATAAAATTACAAAAAAGCATACTTACCCCCTGGATCAAAGGTCTGCTCTGCTCCAAGAGTGCTTTATCCCCCGGCATGACTGTTACATGAGCGCTGCAGACGATCAGCCTCCCACGTTATAGAAAAAATTTATACTATCCGTCAGGAAATCTGCTCTCAACCACCAAGTGCTGTGACTCCCATCCCACCCTGCATTTCCCCTGGCTCACTTTCCACATTTGATCTCATCACAGAAGAAGAAGTCTCCAGACTCCTCTCTTCCTCTTGTCAGACTACATGCACTACCGACCCCATTCCCTCACATCTCCTCCAGTCTCTTTCTCCAGTTGTCACAACTCACCTATCTACAATCTTTAATCTCTCACTCTCCTCTGGCATTTTCCCATCTTCCTTCAAACACTCCATCATTACTCCACTACTAAAGAAACCCACTCTCGACCCTTCCTGCACAAACAACTACAGACCGGTCTCCAATCTACCCTTCATCTCTAAACTCTTGGAGTGCCTAGTCTACTCCCGCCTCACCCGTTACCTCTCCACTTACTCCCTTCTAGACCCTTCACAGTCCGGCTTCCGCCCCCTACATTCGACTGAAACTGCACTCATCAAAGTGACCAATGACCTTCTGACAGCAAAACGTAATGGCGACCACTCTCTGCTCATTCTTCTCGACCTTTCTGCAGCTTTCGACACAGTTGACCACTGTCTCCTACTGTCTAGGCTCCAGTCACTAGGTATTAAGGACACTGTTCTCTCCTGGTTCTCCTCCTATCTTTCTGACCGCTCCTTCAGTGTTTCATTCTCTGGCTCCACGTCATCTCCTCTTCCTCTCACTGTCGGTGTACCCCAGGGCTCAGTCCTTGGCACCCTTCTCTTCTCTCTCTACACGGCCCCAATTGGACAGACCATCAGCAGATTTGGCTTTCAGTACCATCTTTATGCTGATGACACACAACTATACACGTCATCCCCGACCTTACCCCCGCTGTACTACAGAACGCCACCGACTGTCTGTCCGCAGTCTCCAACATCATGTCCGCGCTCTATCTGAAACTTAACCTCTCCAAAACTGAACTCCTTCTGCTCCCGCCGTCTACTAACCTCCCTAAATCTGACATTTCCCTCTCCGTGGGCGGCACCATAATAATACCCCGGCAGCAGGCTCGCTGTCTGGGTGTTATGTTTGACACCAATCTCTCCTTCACCTCCCATATACAATCTCTTGCCCGCTCTTGCCACCTACACCTAAAGAACCTCTCTAGAATCCGCCCTTTTCTCACCATGGAAACAACAAAAACCCTCACTGTAGCATTGATCCACTCCCGCCTGGACTACTGCAACGCTCTCTATTACTTGGCCTCCCATTACTCGACTATCCCCTCTCCAGTCCATCCTTAATGCAGCAGCCAGGGTCATCCATCTGGCTAATCGGTACTCGGACGCGTCCGCTCTTCGCCAGTCCTTACACTGGCTGCCCATTCATTATAGGATCCAATTCAAAGTACTGGTTCTCACCCACAAAGCTCTCCACATTGCAGCACCCCCCTACATCTCCTCCCTCATTTCTATCTATCGGCCTAACCGACTGCTGCGCTCTGCAAACGACTTTCGACTAACCTCTGCACTAATCCGTACCTCCCACTCCCGACTCCAAGACTTCTCCCGCGCTGTGCCAATCCTCTGGAATGCTCTACCCCAAGAAATTAGAACTATCCACAATTTGCATGGTTTCAGGCGCTCCCTCAAAACACATTTGTTCAGAGCGGCCTATCACACTCACTAATCAAAGTCATTCTATGTGTAAGTGTGTATGTGTAGCCCATTCACTATCTCCATCCATCCCTCACTCCCTCAAGATGGCTGGACGATCATTGTAAATGCACCATTGTATATATACACACCTGTACTTTGTATCTCCCCACCTCATTGTGGATTGTAAGCTCTCACGAGCAGGGGCGGCTTATTTTGCTTTAATTATTGTATTGTTAACTTTGTTACTTATGACTTGTGTTTTGAAACTGTTAAACTGTAAAGCGCTGCAGAATATGTTGGCGCTATATAAATAAAGATTATATTATTATTATCAGTGGTCGCTGATGGTTGCAGTCTTCACACTTCAGTTTAATGACCCAAACACATGGGAAAATAATAGGAAATGTAGAGTGTTCTAGTTCCTCCTAGTAAAAGTATGCACTGTGATTGAAGTTACGATTATCTTTATTCATTAGGCTGGAAAACTGGAACCTCACTTGGTGCTTGACCAGTTGCGTTGTAATGGGGTCCTAGAAGGGATCCGAATCTGTAGACAAGGCTTTCCAAACAGAATCATCTTCCAGGAGTTCAGACAGAGGTAAGTGCATCTTTCATTTTCAGTATTTTTACCCAAGCATATCATTACAAGCGCTTGACGTTCTCGGTTTGGCTTATGCCACACAGGGAATACCTGGCATACTGGCTGTAGTAGCCAACACACAAGCCTGGCTAGCTTACCAGCACCTGGAAACCTATGTAATAGATCCTTGTCACACCGGTGGGTTATCTTCTTCAGTGGTGACATTGCCTACAATGCCAGCGTACTATGTTCCAAGGCCACTTGCACATCAAAGCATTTATCCAGGTTTTCAAACATTTGTAAAAGTTGCTGCCAATACTCATGATTTCTTCTCAAACCCCACCCCTGATCCAGCACTGATTTTCTAGTCGTCCTCCTAATCTTTATTATAATCTACTGGCATGTGAGCGCTGCTTCCTATCCGTAGCTTCAGAGGTCATTTGCCGTACTTATGTCTCCACTGGCCGACCGGTGATGCCAGTGCAGTAACATGAGGGATGCTGCCACTTGTGGACTGTAGCAGCCATATTATCACCTAAAAGACCTCCAGGACCCCCAAACAACAATGCTAGCTATGGGGATGGAGGAAATCGCTTTACTTCATAGGTCCCCAATTGTTTGCAGCTTGTGAGGCATTTTGACAGAGGATCTTCAGCTTACAACATATCACAGGGAACAATATATTAAAGATATGAAGAATAATATTACCTCGATTGAAATTTCTATGGTTTTAAATGTAGTGCCAAGTTCTCGTGTGACCTTGCTGGTCACAGTAGTGTTCTGGAGTTGCCACAGTAAGTTGGAGCATCCCATTGGGGGACTCAAGGGCCAGCATCTTCGTAGCGACCACTTTTTTATACTATGCTTGTAATACCTATTGGTGTAGAAGTTGCAGCTGAAAGCGTGGTGAAGATTACAAGTGCTGGTAAAGTCACTTTCAATAATGTTTTAACTAGCAAAAAAAAAATGTTTTTTTAGATATGAGATCCTGACACCAAATGCTATCCCCAAAGGATTCATGGATGGCAAACAAGCATGTGCAATAATGGTGAGCATGTATTTCAGTTATGCACCAATTATATGACCAGATCTGGTGACTTTTACTGGGTAACATTAGCAGATGGTGGATATCTATCTCATCCTATAATTGTAATGAAAGCTTCTAGGACTTTTGAAGAACCATTTCATGTGACTTTTTATATACATTTTTGATTTACAGATCAAGGCTTTGGAGCTGGACCCCAATCTATACCGCATAGGACAGAGTAAAATTTTCTTCCGGGCTGGAGTGTTGGCTCACCTGGAAGAAGAGCGAGATCTGAAGATCACCGATATAATTGTCCTCTTCCAGGCGGCTTGCAGAGGCTACCTTGCCAGGAAGTGAGTTATAGCATATTGGTCCATGGGACACCGGCCTTCTTGCAGCCATAGTATATGTGGTTATATTTTACAAGCTGAATAATACATTGAAAATGTTTTCTTCATCTCAGAGCTTTCTCAAGAAGACAGCAGCAAATGAGTGCACTAAAAGTGGTTCAGAGAAACTGTGCTGCGTACCTGAAGCTGAGACACTGGCAATGGTGGCGATTATTTACCAAGGTTTGTAGTTATCTAGGTATATTTCACCTGTCCAGTTTTCAGGATCAACGCCATTGTGTTGTCACTTATAAAGAACACTGTGTCTCTTCTCCAGTCCATGGTTGTTGTGGCACCACATATACACATATAATCACATATACACATGCGGGTAAGTGTACAGGGACTGGATTAGGTTACATGGCCACTGTTCCCTGCGTTCTGCATGACTGTGGATCAAACAGATTGCAATATCATTGAACAAGGTTCTCCTCCATGTTCATTAAAGGGGTATAGCAAGTTCTCAATTATCCCCAGGATATGCCCTAATTGTTAGTTGGGTCTGACCACTAAAGGTACTGCCACACTACACAATCCCGCTAGCGATCTCGTTAGCGTCGCATACTAATGAGATCGCTAGCGGGATTGTTTCTATATCGCTAGTAGCTACCTAACTTAGCGATGTCGTTAAGGACGCTATCGCGGTTAGCGATCTCCTTAACGACTTTAGCGGTACAAAAGTACCGCTAAATCGCTAAGAAAAGGTGCTACACTTAGCGATTATACTTACCCAGCGGGAGCGCCGGCGATAAAATAGGGTCCGAAACGATTCCAGCGACGAGCGAGATCACAGCAGGATCTCAGCAGGGAGCTCGTCGCTGGTAGATGCCGCACACTACAACATCGCTAACGGGATCGCTAAATAGTGACGTTTTTTAGCGATCCCGTTAGCGATGTTGTTTAGTGTGGCATACCCTTAAGACTCTCACTGATCTCCAGAAAGGGGCCCTTATCCTCCATTCAAGTGGAATGGCGCCTGTGCTTGTGCGGTGCTGCTCCGTTCACAGTTGTCTGTTGTGGAAATTGTCATGCTGCACTTGCCACCACCATCAGCCCCATAGACTCTGAAGAGAGCGGTAGCACACATGCAGGACCATATCTCCATTTGGACTGATATGACTTTTAATGCAGGTTCCCAGTGGACAGACCCCACTATCTAGCAGTTATCACCATTTTGTGGCCAGCGGATGGTTTATCTGATTAGCCCCGTGATGGTGACTTCACCCTGTAAGCATGCCTTTTCCTGACCTTTAGACTACATGCTGCCTGCAGTTTTCCATCCAGGCTCCTCTGTCTAAATTCTATGGAAATGTTGCTTCATCTGTTAATAACTGTAATAATTAATATGCAAATATTTGTTTCCATAAATGACAGTAGAAATATTTCTTTCTGTAGGTGAAGCCCTTACTACAAGTAACACGGCAGGATGAAGTAATGCAGGCAAAGGTAGTGGAGCTGCAGAAGGTCAAAGATTCCCATCTGAAGACCGAGATGGAACTTAAGGACATGGGAGGCAAATTCCAGCAGGTGAGAGCAGACGAGCAGTAGGACCCCCATGGCTCTTTGTCTTCAGACCCTGATTTGCAGACTGTAGACTAGATTTTCTGGTGGATGCTCTGGCAGCTACTGTGAAACTGATTGCTGGCTGCCATGTTGTACTATATGATGTGATCTATTCAGAAATGGTGTTAGACATTTTCTATAAAAAGGCTTTTCTTTCACTTGCAATTTTGTTCCTATTACTGAACGACATATGAAAATGTGGTCACAGAGTACGGCCAGAGATATGCAATCTGTTCCTTCTGCCCTTCCTTCTTACTAACCAGCAGACCGTGGGAGAAGGAGATTTTGGAGGAAAATAAGACTATGTGCACACTCCTTTTTCAGGCACTGCAAAATCGCCCCCAAGAATGAACATTGCTGTGCTGTTCTGTGTTTTCTTACTCCATTTAACCACTTCAGGGTTCAGAAACCATGAAGCAGTTTATAGACGTCACATGTTCACTCTCCGGGTGGTTACGGCTGGGAAGCCACTCGCAACTATACTTTAATCATAATCACAGACGCAGATTCTTTACTGTAAGAGCAGTGAGACTATGGAACTCTCTGCCGCATAATGTTGTAATGAGTGATTCCCTACTAAAATTTAAGAGGGGACTGGATGCCTTTCTTGAAAAGTATAATATTACAGGCTATAGTCACTAGTTTCCTAGATACTGCGTTGATCCAGGGAGCTAGTCTGATTGCCGTATGTGGAGTCGGGAAGGAATTTTTTTCCCCAATGTGAAGCTTACTGTTTGCCACATGAGTTTTTTTTGCCTTCCTCTGGATCAACATGTTAGGGAAGGAAAGGATAGGATATGGGTTGAAGTAGATGGACTTAAAAGTCTTCCTTCAACCTTAATAACTATGTTACTATATCTTATAGAAATAAAAACACCTCCTTCTGTGAGCGCACTGCAAAAATGACCGCAAAATTGCCAGCGAAGCCGCTTCAGGAAAAAGACCTAAAGTGGCTTTGTCTAGAAAAGCTCAGGGACCCTGATACCTGAAAGTTGGTGTGTGCACATAGCCTGACACATGACTGAAGAAGCAGGCTGCACCCAGAGGAAATGTGCCGCACAGGGCTCGGGCCGGATATGGATACTTCCTAACCCTGAATCCTTATGTGTTATATGCAGATATTGCAGTGGGCTTTACCCTACGCAATGCTCGGGTGGGATTTGCACTGAATATCCTCTAGATTTTGGAAATTTATATACATTTATAACTGGCCATAAGTGTCCGATGCTTGTTCCTGGGTTTTAATCCAGCGTCGTCGTAAATTTACAGTGCAGGATTACAGGTTTTGCTCACTACCACGTCTGCCTTCTCCGTTGCCCTCTGCAAAGCACTCAGTAAGCCCCCATTCCAGTCCAGTCACTAAGGGGTTAAAGCTGTACGTAAAAAATAGAAGCATTTTGTGATCAAAACTATTTGCATAGTTGGTGTATTTTCTATTTTAGTGTATAAAGATAAATCGTGTGCACAGCCTGAAAGGTGCCAGAGTAGGTTCCTACACCGTGAAGATAATGAAAAGAGAACTCGGCACTCAACTTAGCGAAAAGGGTAAATATTTATTGTAGTCCACGGTAGTGAAACGTTTCGGTCCTAAATTTCGGACCTTCATCAGCCACATTAAGTACTGGGAGGGGGTAGAAATACCCAATTCAGAGGTAAGCCGTAGATACTGTTGGGATCAGGTAGATCTCCAAAGTAAGGGTTAAAGGTGAGTATCTGGGTGAGAGTTTTAAGTCAGGTCTCCGCTGCATGCCGTGGGAGGGACGCGGTATCCGCCGCTGGTCCTCTGCACAAGGACTCTCACCCAGATACTCACCTTTAACCCTTACTTTGGAGATCTACCTGATCCCAACAGTATCTACGGCTTACCTCTGAATTGGGTATTTCTACCCCCTCCCGGTACTTAATGTGGCTGATGAAGGTCCGAAATTTAGGACCGAAACGTTTCACTACCGTGGACTACAATAAATATTTACCCTTTTCGCTAAGTTGAGTGCCGAGTTCTCTTTTCATTATTTTCTATTTTAGACACCGCCAGGCTTGATAAAAAAGGTTGTAAATGGGGTTTAAAGCCTTCTAGGTATGTCCAGTACAGTTTATAGTTTTGTCCTAACCTACAATTTAAGGGATTTTATCAGAAAATGTGTTTTACCTGGTTTTCCATATTCTCCACTTTCATGGGACTATGATGAACGTTCTTACGTTGCAGAGGAGCACCATTGGTCAGACTTATATCCATGTACCACCAATGCTCTCCGCAGAAAACCTCAGGAAAATACTGCTGCTAATCAGAAGTACTGCTGCACTCCGTATCCTGCGATCTCTGCCTTTTACAATCTCATACTATAGCGCCATCTGTGTGATGGTATTCTCCAGGACATAAGTCTTGGTTTTAAAGATAACATTTCATTTTTCTAATGTTTCCTTATTCTAGTTGATGGAAGAAAAGAATATTCTGGCTGAGCAGCTTCAAGCAGAGACAGAACTGTTTGCCGAAGCAGAGGAAATGCGTGCCAGACTGGCAGCAAAGAAGCAGGAGCTGGAGGAAATCTTGCATGACTTGGAGTCTCGGGTGGAAGAAGAGGAAGAGCGGAATCTACAGGTGCAGAATGAGAAGAAGAAGATGCAGCAGCATGTGCAGGTAATGGCGCGGCAGGTGCGGGACCGTGGCCTGCAGCACGTCTGCTCCCCAGGGGACACTGTTATATTGGGACAAGAGCAGTCGTATTGTTAGACTTTCATGTGTATTTAGTTATTATAGACATATCTACATATGTATACCATTATACATATAGAATAATTATTCAGAATGATATCACTGTATTAAATGTGTCCATTTTCTGCTGTTCTTTGTAATATTCAGGACTTAGAAGAGCAGCTGGAGGAAGAGGAGGCCGCTCGGCAGAAACTGCAGCTGGAGAAAGTAACAACAGAGGGGAAATTTAAGAAGTTGGAAGAAGATGTTCTCCTGTTGGAAGACCAAAATGCCAAACTCATTAAGGTATGGAAACCAGGCGCACTCAGCCGCTGTGGATTATGTGTTGAACATACAGAAATAATAAGTCCTGTACTGAAGTCTCCACCAGCAACTTGGTACAACGTAATAGTTGGCATGGAGGACACATTTGACTGCACAAGGCCTCTACAGAGAAAACCTTACTGGATTTGTACAATACAATGTGCTAGACAACAATTTATTGCTTTTTATTGTAACAGGAACGGAAGTTGATGGAGGATAGAATTGCTGATTTTACTTCAAACATGGCTGAAGAAGAAGAGAAAATAAAGAGTCTAAGCAAACTGCGCACCAAGTATGAAGCCGTCATTGCCGATATGGAAGGTACAGTATCTCTATTAATAGTTTGGCTTAGAAGCCAAACTTAGATTCTCCGCACTTGTGCTCCTTAGTTGTTTCCAGCCAGCTAACGCTCGGCACGCTCATTGCTATCTAATTAACGCTGCTGGTGATTAAACTAAAGTAAATAATGACAACATTCAATAGCGCTTACGCAGGTGGTACATGAAATTAAAATGAAGTTAATAACAATAATAATCATCAAAAATCTGAATAATACTAATGATACATTTTATTCACAGTGTGGTAATGTGTGTGGACAGAGCTTCGTGTGGTAATGTGTGGGGACGGAGCCTCTCGTGTTAATGTGTGGGAACAGTGCCTCGTGTGGTAATGTGTGGGGACGGAGCCTCGAGTGGTAATGTGTGGGGATGGAGCCTCGTGTGTTAATGTGTGGGGACAGAGCCTCGTGTGGTAATGTGTGGGGACGGAGCCTCGAGTGGTAATGTGTGGGACGGAGCCTTGTGTGGTTATGTGGGGGGACGGAGCCTCGTGTGGTAATGTGTGGGGACGGAGCCTCGTGTTGTAATGTGGGGGACGGAGCCTCAGGTGGTAATGTGGGGGGTGGGATTATGTGTGGTAATGTGGTGGGGGGGCGGGATTATGTGTAGTAATGTGGTGGGGGAGCGGGATTATGTGTGGTAATGTGGTGGGGGGGCAGGATTATGTGTGGTAATGTGTTGGGGGCGGGATTATGTGTGGTAGTGTGGTGGGGGGCGGGATTATGTATGGTGGGGGGGTGGTATTATGTGTGGTAATGTGGTGGGGGGCGGGATTGTGTGGTAATGTGTTGGGGGCGGGATTATGTGTGGTAATGTGGTGGGGGGGCAGGATTATGTGGTAATGTGTTGGGGGGCAGGATTATGTGTGGTAATGTGATGGGGGTGGGATTATGTGTGGTAATGTGGTGGGGGCAGGATTATGTGTGGTGATGTGGTGGGGGGCAGGATTATGAGCGGTAATGTGGTGGGGACGGGATTATGAGCGGTAATGTGGTGGGGGGGCGGGATTATGAGCGGTAATGTGGTGGGGGGGCCGGATTATGAGTGGTAATGTGGTGGGGGGGCGGGATTATGAGCGGTAATGTGGTGGGGGTGCGAAATTATGAGCGGTAATGTGGTGTGGGCAGGATTATGAGCGGTAATGTGGTGGGGGGCGGGATTATGTGTGGTAATGTGTTGGGGGGACGGGATTATGTGTGGTAATGTGTTGGGGGGCAGGATTATGTGTGGTAATGTGTTGGGGGCGGGATTATGTGTGGTAATGTTGAGGGGGGCGGGATTATGTGTAGCGATGTGGTGGGGGGGCGGGATTGTGTGTGATAATGTGGTGGGGGGGCAGGATTGTGTGTGGCAATGTGGTGAGGGGGCGGGATTGCGTGTGGTAATGTGGTGCGGGTGGGATTGTGTGTGGTAATGTGGGGGGCGGGATTATGTGTGGTAATGTGGTGGGGGGCGGAGCTACTGTGCAGGGGGCGGGATTAGCGAGTAATCACGATGCCTCTTATATATATAGATAATGACCAATGGCAAGATATTATCTAATGTTTATGCTTTATGGCAAACATTTCAGATCGTCTAAAGAAAGAAGAGAAGGGCAGGCAAGAGATGGAAAAAATGAAAAGGAAGTTGGATGGAGAAACATCAGATTTACAGGATCAGATTTTAGAGCTTCAGCAGCAAATTGAGGAACTAAAACAACAACTGGCCCGTAAGGAAGAGGAGCTGCAAGCCGCACTCGCCAGGTAACCGAATCAGTGCTCCGTCTCTTCATTACTCCTGATATTTACAGGTAGGATTATTTCATTGGTCTTGTTCCCCATGTAGGATCGAAGAAGAAGCAAGTCAAAAGAATAATTTACTGAAGCAGCTCCGGGAACTCCAATCTCAGATCTCAGAATTTCATGAAGACTTGGAATCTGAAAAGGCTGCAAGGGCAAAAGCGGAGAAGCAGCGGCGAGACCTAGGGGAAGAGTTGGAAGCACTGAAGTCAGAACTTGAAGACACTCTAGATTCTACTGCCACACAGCAAGAACTTAGGTGAGAGTGACCAGGAGGTCTGCAGCGGCAAGCATTGCACAAAATCTAATAAGTGACCCTTCATGTGCTTATCATGCGCAACTCTTTCCTTTCCGGAAATGACTGCTTGCATTGGACGACTTCCGGGGCAAGGAAAGTGAAGGACAATAGTTGCGCATGCGCTGTAATGATTTCATGCTTTGCCCACTGTTGGGCAAAGCACACTGCGCATGCGCGGGGGGAATTTGAAAAGCGCAATCGCTGGAAGCCGAACGCCGTCTGTGCAATTCACGGACGGCCATACGCAAGAGATGCCGAGGAGCGGGGGGTGGAGAGAAGAGAGAAAGCGCCTCCCTCCGGACCGCCCTGATTAGCATACCAAAATACGAAGTTTACAAATATTTTGCTATCAAAACGGGGGTATCAGGATATATGATACATACCGATAGGTTACTTATGGGACGCACTATTCAGTCATATCTTTATCTGATATAGCCAAAATGGGGTGACAGATTCCCTTTAACCCCTTCATGACCCAGCCTATTTTGACCTTAAAGACCTTGCCATTTTTTGCAATTCTGACCAGTGTCCCTTTATGAGTTAATAACTCAGGAACGCTTCAACGGATCCTAGAGATTCTGAGATTGTTTTTTCGTGACATATTGGGCTTCATGTTAGTGGTAAATTTGAGGGGTCTATATGGCAGAAAATACCCAAAAGTGACACCATTATAAAAACTGCACCCCTCAAGCTACTCAAAACTACATTCAAGAAGATTATTAACTCTTCAGGTGCTTCACAGGAACTAAAGCAACGTGGAAAAATTAAAATGTCCATTTTTTCCTTCCAACAAAAGTTTTCTTTTACCATCAATTTTTTCATTTTTACATGGGCAACAGGATAAAATGGATCCTAAAATTTGTTAGGCAATTTCTCCTGAGTACACCGATACCTCATATGTGGTCATAAACCACTGTTTGGGTGCACGGCATGGCTCAGAAGTGAAGGAGCGCCATTTGACTTTTTGAATGGAAAATATGCTGGAATATTTAGCGGTTGCCATGTCGCATTTGGAGAGTCCCTGTGTGCCTAAACATTGGAGCTCCCCCACAAGTGACCCCATTTTGGAAACTAGACCCCCAAGGAACTTTTCTAGATGCATAGTGAGCACTTTGAACCCTCAGGTGCTTCACAAATTGATCTGTAAAAAAAGAAAATCCTTTTTTTTTCACAAAAATTTTCTTTTAGCCTCAGTTTTTTCATTTTAACATGAGCAACAGGATAAAGTGGATCCTAAAATTTGTTGTGCAATTTATCCTGAGTACACAGATACCTCATATGTGGTCATAAACCACTGTTTGGGCGCACAACAGGGCCCAGAAGGGAAGGAGCGCCATTTGACTTTTTGAATGGAAAATTAGCTCCAATCGTTAGCGGACAGCATGACGCGTTTGGAGAGCCCCTGTGTGCCTAAACAGTGAAAAAACCCCACATGTGACACCATTTTGGAAACTAGACCCCTTATGATATGTTGTGAGCACTCAGAACCCCCAATTGCTTCACAAAAGTTTATAACGCAGAGCAGTGAAAATAAAAAAATCATTTTTTTCCTCAAAAATTATTTTTTTAGCCCGCTATTTTTTATTTTCACAAGGGTAACAGGAGAAATTGGACCACAAAAGTTGTTGTGCAATTTGTCCTGAGTACACCAATACCCCATATGTGGGGGGGAACCACTGTTTTGGCGCATGAGAGAGCTCAGAAGGGAAGGAGCGCCATTTTGGAATGCAGACTTGATGGAATGTTCTGCGGGTGTCCTGTTGCGTATGCAGAGCCCCTGATGTGCCTAAACAGTAGAAAACCCCCACAAGTGACCCCATTTTGGAAACTAGACCCCCCAAGGAGCTTATCTAGATGTGTAGTGAGCACTTTGAACCCCCAAGTGCTTCACAGAAGTTTATAAACGCAGAGCAGTGAAAATAAAAAAATCATTTTTGTTCCTCAAAAATCATTTTTTGGCCCGCTATTTTTTATTTTCCCAATGGTAACAGGATAAATTGGACCCCAAAAGTTGTTGTCCAATTTTTCCTGAGTACGATGGTGCCCCATATGTGGGGGGGAACCACTGTTTGGGCGCACGGCAAGGCTCAGAAGGGAAGGAACGCCATTTGACTTTTTTAATGGAAAATTAGCTCCAATCGTTAGCGGACACCATGTCGTGTTTGGAGAGCCCCTGTGTGCCTAAACTTTGGAGCTCAATGCCCCCATTTTGGAAACTAGACGCCCTAAATAACTTATCTAGATGCACAGTGAGCACTTTGAACCCCCAGGTGCTTCACAGAAGTTTATAACGCAGAGCCGTGAAAATAAAAAATAATTTTTTTTTCTCAAAAAATTATTTTTTAGCCCCTATTTTTTATTTTCACAATGGTTACAGGAGAAATTGGACCCCAAAAGTTGTTGTCCAGTTTGTCCTGAGTACGCTGGTACCCCATATGTGGGGCGGAACCACTGTTTGGGCACACGTTGGGGCTCGGAAGGGAAGTAGTGACGTTTTGAAATGCCAACTTCATGGAATGGTCTGCGGGCTCCTTGTTACGTTTGCAGAGCCCCTGATGTGCCTAAACAGTAGAAACCCCCCACAACTGACCCCATTTTGGAAACTAGACCCCCCAAGAAACTTATCCAGATGTGTGGTGAGCACCTTGAACCCCCACGTGCTTTACAGAAGTTTATAATGCAGAGCTGTGAAAATAAAAAATCATTTTTTTCCTCAAAAACTGATTTTTTTTTTTAACCCGCAATTTTTTATTTTCACAAGGGTAACAGGAGAAATTGGACCCCACAAGTTCTTGTACAGTTTGTCCTGAGTACACTGGTACCCATATGTGGGGGGAACCACTGTTCGGGCACACGTTGGGGCTCGGAAGGGAAGTAGTGACGTTTTGAAATGCCGACATTGATGGAATGGTCTGCGGGCGTCATGGTATGTTTGCAGAGCCCCTGATGTGCCTAAACAGTAGAAACTCCCCACAAGTGACCCAATTTTGGAAACTAGACCCCGCAAGGAACTTATCTAGATGTGTGGTGAGCACTTTGAACCCCCAAGAGCTACACAGAAGTTTATAACTCCAGGGCATGAAAATAAAAAAATCATATTTTTTCCACAAACATGATCTTTTAGTCCCCAATTTTTTTATTTTCCCAAGGGTAACAGGAGAAATTAGACTCCAAAAGTTGTTGTCCAATTTTTCCTGGGTACGCTGATATCCTATATGTGGGAGAAAACTACTGTATGGGCACACGTCTGGGCTCGGAAGGGAAGTAGTGACGTTTTGTAATACCGACTTGATGGAATGGTCTGCGGGCGTCATGTTACGTTTGCAGAGCCCATGATGTGCCTAAACAGTAGAAACCCCCCCAAGTGACCCCATTTTGGAAACTAGATCCCCCAAGGAACTCCTCTAGAAGTGTGGTGAGCACTTTGAATCTCCAAGTTCTTCACAGAAGTTTATAACGCAGAGCCGTGAAAATAAAAAATATTTTTTTTTCCACAAACATGATATTTTAGTCCCCAATTTTTTTTTACCCTAGGGTAACAGGAGAAATTAGACCCCCAAAAATGTTGTGCAATTTTTCGTGAGTACGCTGATACCCCATATGTGGGGGTAAACCACTGTTTGGGCACACGTCGGGGCTCGGAATAAAGGGAGCACTGTTTGACTTTTTGAACGCAAAATGTGCCTAAATAGTGGAAACCCCTCAAATGATGCGCCCTCAAATGGCGGTGAGTGGCAGCGTTAACGGACTGCGTTACACCGCGTTATACCGTGGTGTAACGCAGTCCGTCTAACGGACTGCCATTACGCGATATTTATCCAGCCTAACCCTAACATAACCCTAACCCTAAGGCTAACCCTAACTGTAATTCTAACCCTAATAGAAAAAAAAATATTTTCTAAATTTTATTATTTGTCCCTACCTATGGGGGTGATAAAAGGGCATTTATTTACTTTTTTATTTATTTTGATCACTGTGAGAGTTTATCACAGTGATCAAAATAAATTACTGAAGCTGCTGGCCGGCGGGCGCACTGCGCATGCGCCCGCCATTTTCCAAGATGGCGGCGCCCATGAAGAGTCCCGGACGGACGCCGGGACGGATCGAGGGCCAACAGAGGACCGGGGGAGGTGAGGACAGCTGAGGGGGGGAGGGGAAGGCAGGGGGCAGCGGACCGGAGGGGAGCGGACGGAGCGCAGGGGAGCATTTAGTGACGGCGGTGACCGATCGCCGCCGTCACTCGCTGTGGGGAGGGTGGGAACTAGGTGTCCAGCCATGGCAGATGCTATTGCAGCATCGGCCTTGGCTGGATTGTAATATTTCACCAAATTTCATTGGTGAAATATTACAAATCGGTCTGATTGGCTGTTAAGCCACCCCCACTGTGGTGATGCACAAAGGGTCCTGTTACTGCGGGTCGGGGCAGTGACCCCGGTCACCGACCCGCAGGAACATGATTTATAGCATGACGCCTACGTAGGCGTCGTGGGTCAGGACGCCACTGGTTTTCATGACGCCTACGTAGGCGTCATGGGTCGGGAAGGGGTTAAAGGCTTATCGCACAGGGAAAGGTCTATGGGACTAACGAAGATAGCTGAGCAGTGTACTCACTGATATTTGTTAGTCTTATTGACATTGAATGGAGATGCTGCACCCAAGGCTGACCATCGCTTTGTCACTTCCACACACAGGGGACTTGGCACCCCTGATTTTGTCATCAGTAATGGTCACAGCAGTGAGCTCCCACTGTGATCACACATTTATTACCTATTCCTCATATAAGTGATAGTGTTTTTCATTATTTCCTTTCTACAGAATTATCAATATCCTGTAGATAGTTTATCTGCTCTATATCAATGTCATATAATCTATAATCTGACCTATATAGGTGGGAAACCTGTAAGGGCCTTGCAGGCAAAAAAGAAGCTTAAATGAATGTTACATCTCCGATGTGCGCTGTTCTGTAGTCATCATGTAGGTAGGTCAAAGTACTGATTAGTCATGGCTGTGCTCCGATGCGCAATGTGCTCTGATGTGCGCTGTTCTGTAGCTGTCGTGTAGATGGGGCATAGTGGTGATCAGTGATGGCGCTGTGCTCCATGTGTTCTGCGGCCCACTGGTAACTTCATTGACCTACTCAGCCTGTAAATGTGCTGAGTGGGTCATCAGTTAAGTGGTCCTGATTACAACGCAGACTTTTAGACTGGTTCTGTGCCTTGTCCAGATGGTTGGAACTGAGCGGTGCACATTGGAGACATAACATTATTTCTTAACTAAAAATATGAACATAATAGTTTAACATTTTTTTTTGTCTACCTGTATCCTCTTGCGGGACATCTGCACAAAGTATTCAAGTAAATTCTAATTTTTCAATTATATTTTAGGGCAAAACGTGAACAGGAAGTGACTGATCTGAAGAAGAACATTGAAGAAGAATCTAAAGTACACGAGGCACAAATCGTAGAAATGCGTCAGCGGCACACTCAGGCTCTGGAGGATGTTTCAGAACAGCTTGAACAATCACGGCGGGTGAGTATAAAGTCTGGGAAGTAAAGTACTTTTCCCATTGATAAAGGAAGTAGTAGCACAGATACTGAGGTGGCAGACATGTATTATGAGGCAAGTGAGTGATTTCCCAGGGTAGCATATACTCTTGGTAAGACTTGTTAGGTGCCCAGTATCAGTAAATGCTGCGGGTTGGACACTGCATACTTGTGCAGTATCCAACCCGCAGCGTCCAGATTTTACAGCATAGTGGATGGGATTTCAAGAAATCCCATGTCCACTATGCGTGCACCGACGCCCGTGGATCACCTGCGGAGATGGACATGCGACACATATTTCCAGACGCGAGTCTTTGTAAGATAAATTTCACCCATAGAATTTATTGAACGCGGTGAATCCGCACGGTTCAGTAATCACATGCGGAATCACCTGTGTTCAATAGCTGGCAGCGCTTTGGACACTGCGGACATGTGCAGCATCCAAAGCGCTGCCCGTTCCTGATCGTGGACACATATTCTGTTGGTGTGAAATCTGCAAAGGATCGATGATCTGCTGTTAGATTTGGATACATTTTATCCATAATTATCTTCAACAGGGACATAATATTACAGAGATATGAAAAAAGGGATTAAAGCTAAGGAAACATAGTCACCAACTGATGTATGTAAATCCTTGTCACCTAGCAAGATGAGCTGTTCTTATTATAGCTTTCTCAAAGGGGAGTCATTGGAAAATTCCTCAGAAATCTAGTGTAAGGGTTGAGTAAAGAGCTTTATTGTCCATACGGCGCAAGAAAAATGATTGTATTTCCTAAAGAAGTTATCGTATGTGAATGCCAGGGAGTTTAACAATAGATCTTAACATCTTAAACAAATCTGAAGTAGTTAAAAAAGATAGATTGAGCAAAAATATGTCGTCTTTACCAAGGCAAACAGTTTTTATGGCAGCCATGATGCATACGTTTTCATTGTAAGATCGCATTAAGCCATTGCCTCATTTTCCTGGCCGCATCATAATGACTATATTAAAATCTCACATGCCCAGTCCTTACTTCCCGAACATCTGATGTTAAGGAGTGTCGGACCACTCTCTACAGACTAGATGATTTAGCGAATTCCCTAAAATCGATGACATACAACGATGCTACATCTGTTTTTTATCTTTTTAGTTCAAAGTGAATCTGGAGAAAGTGAAGCAGACTCTAGAAAGCGAGAACGCTGATCTAGTGAAGGAAGTCAAGAATCTTCATAGTGCAAAACAAGAATCAGAACAAAAGCGAAAGAAGCTGGAAGGACAGGTGTCTGAACTTCAAGTCCGAGTCTCTGAAAGTGAGAAGGCAAAGTATGAACTGGCGGAAAGACTGCAAAAAGTGCAGGTAAGGCTGACATGTAATATCTGACTGGTGTCGTCCAGTTTCTGATTTATATAGTTAATGAACATACTTGTCCTTCCTCCACTTGTTTCTAGACTCCTCATATACACAAACATGAATAAATGTGGACTGTAAGATAGCAGCTGGACAAGTCTGAATGGAGTATATGTGTCACCGAGGTGCCTAACCTTGGTGATGTAAAACCCAGTGAGAAGGCTCGAGCACTGATAGTGCTGAGAGGTTTATTTAATGAGACCGGATTCTGGGTCCAGGATTTAGGAGTAGCTGGGAGAGGTGGGTGGGACTTGCTGCTCCCATATCTCCTATCTAGGCCTAGCAGCTGATATAAAATGGCAGTTGAGCTGCTCTTTAGTTGCCTGGGAGTAGAGGTACCTCTGGTATGCTAGTCAGATTGCCAGAAGCTGACCAAGTGTAGACTGTGGCTGGTGAGTCTCAGTGACAAAAGGTTTGTGAATTGTGTAGGAAGGACTCTGTCAGTATTGCCATCACTGTGTCTTCCGTTTATGCCAAATAAGGGCTTGTTATCATCTTTTCCTGGAAGTGTCATGGACTTTTTGTGTAATAAATCCTCCTGTGTGAACAAGACAGTTCATGCTTATGTGTATCTCAGCTGCTGCCAAGAGTGAATGAGTAGTGTCCAATGTCTCAGAAATAGCTCCCTTTAACATTTCCAGTTTATGATGTCAGATTGTATACAATTGATATGTCAGTTTGTATGTTCAAGAGAAGAATATCTGTTCTTGTCCAGATACTCCTGACTCCATCAATTTCACCTGCCATAATAAAATGCATTAGATTAGACTCTAGGATCTTTTTCTCCCATAACACTTGTGTTTATTATTTTCACAGGCTGAATTAGATGGTGTATCTGGTACATTGGGATCCACAGAAAGCAAATCCATAAAACTAACCAAAGATTTGTCCAGTGTACAGTCATCACTACAGGACACCCAGGTACGTAGCATCACCTTGTACTGCACATGTTGATATTCGGCACCTCCGCTCCTTTTCTATCTCTCTTAACCGTTGTACCTTTCTGGTAAATCCAAATCCAGGAATTATTGCAAGAAGAGACCAGACAGAAACTAAACTTCAGTTCTAGAGTGAAACAGTTGGAAGATGAGAAAAATAACATTCTGGAAAACCTTGAGGAAGAAGAGGCAGCCAAGAGTCAGCTCACTCGTCAGATTCAGGCACTGCAACAACAGGTAATCGGCGGACCTGAGATGACTAGTCGCCATAACTGGATCTGTCTCTAAACGTGTGTTCTTCTCAGCTACTGGACTCAAAGAAAAAGATGGAGGAACACGGAGGTGCAGTGGAGGGTTTGGAAGAGGCCAAGAAGAAAATGGCTAAGGAGATAGAGCTTATGCACCAGCGCTTTGATGAGAAGCATCAAACCAATGACAAGCTGGAAAAGACCAAGAATCGTCTGCAGCAAGAGCTGGATGATCTTATGGTTGACTTGGATCATCAGCGGCAAATTGTTTCAAATCTGGAAAAGAAACAGAAGAAGTTTGACCAGGTAAATACAGTGATGGGTATTAGCCTATTGGTAATTCATGTGGATGTGTTGTTGCTAAGTAATTACTTTTGGTTTCAAGTGCAATGGGTTCTAGCTGAATGTGTCACAAAAAATGGCCCACTGGTTAACACATCTTTGTTCAAGAATTTTTGGTGTTTTTTTAATTTTTTTTTATTTTTATTTTCCATGACCTTATCTATCTTATAAAGTAAATCTTGAAATCTGGCAAATTGAGCCTCATATCAGAGTGCCACCTCCTGCTCTGTAGGGATCTCTTTTTATAACAATCCTCTAGGCTGGATTATTATTCACAATAGGTGACAGACACCATCCTCCTCCCTATGGGTCCAGTGGTCCATGCGATTGCTGTAAATGACGTCTCTGAATGTTGGTAACAGCAGCTCAGACACGCGAGCAGACCCCATAGTCTTATACAGAAAATAGTAAAAAATATATACAAAATGAAAGTCCAGATGTAATGGAAAAAAATATGTATCAGTATCTGGTTTTCATTAGTGAGGCACTGGCGATAGATTCCCTTTAAATGTTTACATCAGAATCAGTTGTGATGTAGGATTGGTCAATATTGGTGATATATATATATATATATATATATATATATATATATATATATATATACTGTGTATATATATACACATACACTTAGAATTTATACCCGTAAAGCTAAAAAATTATCCATGAAAATGTCTTGGAGTAGTCAGCAGTAATACACAATGGGGCTTAGTAGTGAGTAGGGCAGTTCTGTACATTCTGGATACTCACATGGGCCAGCTGGCGATGTAGTAAATGAGTGCTGGGATTTATTGCTTGTGAACCATTTCACAACTGTTCCTGTGAATTTCTTAGATGTTGGCCGAAGAGAAGAATATATCAGGACGTTATGCTGAGGAAAGAGATAGGGCAGAAGCCGAGGCACGGGACAAGGAGACTAAGGCCCTGTCTCTAGGTCGAGCACTGGAAGAAGCGCTCGACCAAAGGGATGAATTTGACCGACAAAACAAGTTGCTGCGGGCAGAGATGGACGACCTGATCAGCTCGAAGGATGATGTTGGCAAGAATGTAAGGATTCTCTATACCTCTGTCATCTCACAGATTTTAGTGTCATTTTCAAACATTTCCTGCTTTTCTGATGTTAGTCAATGGTGAACATAGAAGATAGGAGACTCTGACATAGATCCAAATGTTTTGTTACCTAGTTCTTTTGGACTTGTGATTCCACTCAATGCCTTTTCCATAATCTTAGGGACAGTTTTCTATCATCTTCTTTGTTATTTATAATGCTGCCCTCCTGTGCAAATTCTGATTGCTCAGTAGCAAAGGGGATGGTTCTCACCAGGACTGGATATCCTCGCTATAGAAGGGTCAGAAACTAAATTTATATGTCATTACAGGTTCATGAATTGGAAAGAGCCAAGAGAGCTCTGGAACAACAAGTTGCGGAAATGAAGACCCAGTTAGAAGAACTAGAGGATGAGCTTCAGGCCATTGAAGATGGCAAACTCCGCCTGGAAGTTAACATGCAGGCCATGAAAGCTCAATTTGACAGGGATCTTCAAAACCGCGATGACTCAAATGATGAAAAGAAGAAACTCCTGATTAAGCAGGTGCATTATATTCAGGTCTGGATTTCTGCCCTTTGTTCTGCTCATATATGTACATCACCTAATATTTTTGGTTGTTTATTATTTTAGGTGCGAGATCTAGAGGTGGAGCTGGATGAAGAACGCAAGCAAAAGGCTCAGATTGTAGCTGGCAAGAAAAAACTGGAGATTGACCTTCAGAACATGGAAAGTCAAATTGATGCTGCAAACAAGGGACGAGAAGAAGCAGTGAAACAGCTGAAGAAATTACAGGTGACTAAAGACATTGCTTGTTTACAATCATAGCTTGGATTTGTTACTTTTCCCTGGTTTCTGAAATCATTTTATCGCTCCTTATTTTCTAGGTTGTTACATAAATTAATTGATTAGGGCCATAAAGACATAATGTGTTCAGTCACCAAATGTTCTGTCACATATTGTGTGATACTAAAGGGGCTGCCCAAATAATGGGAAACTGACAGCCGATACATGCTGCCTGAACCACGGGCAGTATCAGGCACTGACTGTATGGTCTCAGTCATATATGTTTGACTCTGCAATGTTTCAGAGAAAAATATACTTTTAAAAGCCACCAAGGACCAAGATGTACGGGAATCCAGTGTTACAGTCGGGTCCCTGGCAGCTTTTCCCCACCTATTGCCAGTGACTGACAATTCTCTTCCTGGGCACGTATTAATGGAGAGACCTGTCAATCCAGGGGAGCAAGCAGGGAGAAGCCGTGATTTTTAGGCTATGTGCACACATGGCAGAAATGCTCCGGAAAGTTCCGGAGCATTTGCGCAACTCCCCGCCGTGGGTATAACGCATTTGGAATTCACATGTGTTTTCCCGCAAAACACAAGCGTTTTGCAAGTGTTTTTAGCTTGCAGAATGCTCGCGCTTTTCCAAGCGATTTGAAGCATCGATTGGAAAAGTGATTGACAGGTTGGTCACACTTGTCAAGCATAGTGCTTGACAAGTGTGAGCAACTTTTTACTATAGATGCTGCCTATGCAGCATCTGTAGTAAAAGATAGAATGTTAAAAATAATAAAAAAAAAAAATATGGATATACTTACTCTCTGTCGGCCCCCGAAGTCCACATCGGTGCACACGGCGCTGCCGGCAACTTCCGTTCCCAGGGATGCATTGCACGAATGACCTCTGATGACGTAGCGGTCACGCGACCGCTACGTTATCTGGGGTGATTCTATCAATGCATCCCTGGGAACGGAAGTTGCCGGCAGCGCCGTGTGCACCGATGTGGACTCCGGGGGCCGACAGAGGGTAAGTATATCCATATTTTTTATTTTATTTCTAATTTTTACAGGAATATGGTACCCAGGGCATGGAGGAGAGTCTCCTCTCCTCCAGACCCTGGGTACCATCCGCACATGAGGTGCTCACTTTACGCATGGTGGGCATAGCCACATGCATAAAGTGAGCGTTTCAATGCAATCCTATGGCGGTGTAATTGACGCGATTACGCTAAAATAATGAACATGCTGCGTATTTTACAGCGATGCGATTACGCTCGCGAAAAATACGCAGCATGGGCACAGCAATTGCGTAATCCGATAGGATTGCATGGGATGCGTTTTGTTAGCGTTTTTTAAGCGTTTACGCCGCAGCAGAAACGCTTAAAAAAACTTAACATCGGCACATAGCCTTAAAGTATGTCTTTCACTGAAATGCCGCAGTGTTTCACAGTGAAACATACCGGACTGAAATCAGGCTGCCAGTATCTGATAAAGGTTGCCCGTGGATAGTTTGCTGATCAGTGGGTGTCCTAATGTTGGGAACTGCAACTATTGGGAAAAAGTAGAAATTTATCCATGTTACAAATTGAAGTCGGAGATCAGATGCCCTACTGTTTCTCCACTCATGGTCTATGGAGCTGGCCACGCACAAGGCTCAGGGCCCCCATAGAGAATGAATGGAGCAGTGGTCGAGCATTTGCGTCCATTCTAATAGGGATAAAAGTGCCCCATTCTGCTGATCAGGTAGGTCCCAGGGGTCAGACCTCATAATATCATAAGTTATCACCTATCCTGTGGTTTTACTGTATTTTCATTAGATAGTAGAAATATGTAGTTGATGGTAGGTGTGATTTGTATTACAGCTCCAACTGAAAGAAGTATGGCGTGAAGTGGAGGAAACCCGATCATCTCGAGAGGAAATGTTCATCCAATCTAAAGAGAGTGAGAAGAGGCTGAAGAGTTTGGAAGCAGAACTTCTCCAGCTACAAGAGGTTTGTCCCATATGAAAACTTGCCTTCTAAGAAATAAGGAGCTGGGCTTAGAATTGGGCTAGGCATGAGAACCTGGTCATCAGGACCCTGTTGATAGTAAGTCATGGAGCGTTTCTGATACCAGCTCTCATTATCACACGAGGAAACTCATAATTTTGGTGGTGAGCTGATGTCTTACCATGCCACTTCTGCCCATGTGTGACTATCTAAGCTTGGTTTCAGTAAGAAACCTCTGAACATACAAGAAAAAAGTTTTCCATTTGTCTTCCTGTGAATAATGGCAAGCAATGGCATGTGCTATATCGTGTGTAATAGATAATGGATGATTTACTTACATTATTATAGGACTTGGCTGCTGCAGAAAGGGCAAAACGACAAGCTCAACAGGAAAGAGATGATCTGGCAGATGAACTGGCTAATGGTGTCAGTGGCAAGTAAGTGTCATCATTCCACCTACATGTTGAGCACTTTAGCTATAGATTAAAGGGACAGAGAGCGTCACCTGTATGGGCTCATGACCGTGCACGACAAGGTTATTGATAGAGTCTTCCTGGGGAGCACAATGTCCTACAACACAGATTTATTGTGACCGAGAAGTTATGTCTAATTTTAAGGTGCTCCGTGTTTTCAGCAGGGTTTACCAACAATCAGCTTTACATAGGCGTGGACCTGATGTCAGGCCTACAAGACTTATCTGCACTGATTCATGTCAGATATATTAGATGTATGTCAGCACAAAATGACTGTATAAACCAAGCTCAGGCACTTGGTGCACCCTTGGTGTGGCCAAACAGTTCATTGCACCTTCCCACCCACTTTTTGCATCTATCTCCTCACCTTCTTCTTGATTGACAGCTCTGACTTAAGGGTATGCCACACTAAACAGCGTCGCTAACGAGATCGCTAAAATACGTCACTATTTAGCGATCTCGTTCGTGACGCTAACGTGTGTGGCATGTAGCAACGACGTGGCCCCTGCTGTGATCTCGCTGATCGTTCACTAGAGTTCTGGACCGTATTTAGATCGTTGGCGTCCCGCTGGTGAGCCTATATCGCTGTGTCTGGCACCTTTTGTGAGCGATGTGCGCTGTTTTTTACATCGCAATGACCGTTAAAGTCGTTAATGAGATCGCTAACCGCTTATGCGTCGTTAACGAGATCACTAAGTGTGGCAGCTACTAGCGACATTAAAACGATCACAAAAACGATCTCATTAGCTTGCGTCGTTATTGAGATCGCTAACGAGATCACTAAGTGTGGCAGTACCTTTAGAGGAGTCAGAGGAGGGCGGAGATGGATAGAAATAAGTAGATTGAAAGGTGCAATGAGGTGTTCGGTCACTCCAAGGGTGCACCAGTTAAAGCTACTGATATGTTTATCTCACAGAAGATTGTATAAGCTGACCACATTGAAGCAAACTCTCAGCTGTGAGAGGTGTTAAGTCTATACAAACAAGAATAAAAATGTTCATCCAAGACGTACATCACATAAAGGGATTTCAGTATTAATCTCGTCTTATTCCCTGACAGGTCAGCCTTGTTGGATGAGAAACGTGCTCTGGAAGCCAGGATTGCTCAGATGGAGGAGGAGCTGGATGAGGAGCAGAGTAATATGGAGCTTCTTAATGATCGATATCGGAAGTATACCCTACAGGTAAGATCATACAGTAATAGGACTAAGGTACAGACGTAAGAGAGCATGGTACAATGACAATGATGGCACTAACATGGCAACTAAATACCAAACCAGCCTTTGTAGAGACCTATGGCTGCACCTCTGCCTTCTGTACATGCAGACATAAAGCACTTGTGTCTCCTGTACACTAAGCACCAGCACTAGCACACAGTCAGATCTGTCATGGCAGTATGATGTATCCGAAATAGCAATTAATGTTCCTCATCCTTCTCTTTTCTATAGTTATATGACACCGGAGCAAAGGACAAGAGGCACTTTTACTAGTAGTATAAGGTGTTTAGCCTCTCTTTGTGTAGGCAGCTAATGCTCTATGAATTGCACCATGGGCGTACCCAGGATCAAAACTAGGGGGGGGCAAGCCAATGTCACATCTTATACAGGTTACATCATATACACTGTACATTATACTGCATATTAGGTATGGAGCGTTAGAACTGTTGTATATTGTATAATACAGCAGTGTATGCGACACTACGCTGTATATACCATATATTATACATGGCACACTCACCTCTATACAAAGAATAAGAGGCATTATAACCTGTATATGAAAAGTATAATACAGAGTGTATATACACTCTATATACTCACACGATGTGTATGACCTGTATACACCATATACTACACTCTATATAACGCACACGATGTGTATGACCTGTATACACCATATACTACACTCTATATACCGCACACGATGTGTATGACCCTGTATACACCATATACTACACTCTTATTTTGAAGTAAAAAAAATAAAAATAAACAGGAACAAACACAATACTTAAAATAATGAAGAAGTAAAGTTAAAAATCAACAAACTTACTGGTATTTCAATGGGAACTATGGGCCTGCTTTTGGCTAATGAGATGGTCAATGTTCGGTTCCATATTTGTCACAAGTGAAGCAATTTTTCTCTTTCTTGATATATTTCCTAGGGATTCCAAATTGCTATTAGTAAAATACCAATATATATACAGCGCTACAAAAACAATATACCAGCAATAAAACTGCCCACACAGAGACATACAGCCTGCACTGCCCATCATTGCAGCCTTGCCAATCATTTCATCCTCATCAATGGTGGCGCAACTCCGCTTTTAGCTCAGGCTCAGACTGGTGTGGTGCCAAAGTCCCTAATAGGCAGGTAAATGTCCCCAATAGGCAGCATTGATCCCCAATAGGCAGCATATGTCCTCAATAGGCAGCATATGTCCTCAATAGGCAGCATAGGTCCCCAATAGGCAGCATAGGTCCCCAATAGACAGCATAGGTCCCCAATAGACAGCATAGGTCCCCAATAGGCAGGTAAATGTCCCGATAGGCAGCATAGGTCCCCAATAGGCAGCATAGGTCCCTAATACGCAGCATATGTCCTCAATAGGCAGCATAATCCCCCATAAGCAGCATAGTAGTCCCCAGTAGGCAGCATAATCCCGCATAAGCAGCATAGTCCCCAATAGCCAGCATAATCCCCCAATAGCCAGCATTATCCCCATAGCCAGCATAATCCCCTATAGCCAGCATAATCCCCCTATAGCCAGCATAATCCCCCAATAGCCAGCATAATCCCCAATAGCCAGCATAATCCCCCAATAGCCAGCATAATCACCTATAGCCAGCATAATCACCCATAGCCAGCATAATCCCCCTATAGCCAGCATAATCACCTATAGCCAGCATAATCCCCCTATAGCCAGCATAATCACCTATAGCCAGCATAATCCCCCTATAATCAGCATAATCCCCCTATAGCCAGCATAATCCCCCATAGCCAGCATAATCCCCCTATAGCCAGCATAATCCCCCTATAGCCAGCATAATCCCCCTATAGTCAGCATAATCCCCCTATAGCCAGCATAATCCCCCTATAGCCAGCAGAATCCCCCTATAGCCAGCAGAATCCCCCTATAGCCAGCAGAATCCCCCTATAGCCAGCAGAATCCCCCTATAGCCAGCAGAATCCCCCTATAGCCAGCAGAATCCCCCTATAGCCAGCAGAATCCCCCTATAGCCAGCATAATCCCCCTATAGCCAGCATAATCCCCCACAGGCCGGGCCCGGCGTCAAAAAAAAAAAAAAAGCCAGTACTCACCTATCTCCCCGCTGCACTGAAGAAGCGCGCTCTGGACTCCGTCTTCTCCTGAGTCCTGGCACAGGCGGCGTGACGTCATCAGGGCGCGCAGGCGGCGTGATGACTATCACGTCGCCTGTGCTGCATATGGAAGGCCGCAAGGCCTTCCTAACTCAGCACATTGCGCCCGCGATTAAAGGGCCCGCCGCCCGCCGGCAATGAACTGTCAGTTCAATGTCGGCGGGGCCGACGGGCCGGATCATGCACCGTGCGCCCCTGCTTCTAGGGGGGGGGCACTTGCCCTCCCCTGCCCCACGGTGGGTACGCCCATGAATTGCACGCAGGTTTGGTGGGTTGCATCACTATGGATATTTTGATAAGCTAGTATTATGTTCCCCTTTATAACCTCCATTTATAACCACATACACGGCTAGAGTACTTGATGCTTCCCGCAGGTGGAGACAATGACCACTGAGCTGGCAGCAGAGCGGAGCTTCTCCCAGAAGGCAGAGAACGCACGCCAGCAAATGGAGAGGCAAAACAAGGAGCTCAAAGTGAAATTAAATGAGATGGATTCTAGCGTCAGGGCAAAATACAAGATTGCCATTGCATCCCTGGAGTCTAAGATTTCTCAGCTGGAGGAGCAAATGGAACAAGAATCCAAGTAAGTATGGATTGGACCTCATGTATTGCTACTGCCTTGGAGAAAAAGACTTATCAACAGTGTCCTGACCAGGTCCAGCAGTCCATTCCTAATCTGCACACATTGCACCTGCTAAACAGCTGCAAATCTTTGTTTTATGTAATAAAAGTGGACAAAAGAGAATCAGTAGCTTTGGTTCCATTACAAGTGGGGACTCAAGAAGCAGAGTTTAGGTGGCCAAGAAACTACAGACATATGGGGAATCCTTACAGGGCCATACTATTGTTGTTGTTGTTGTTATTATTATTTATTTCTATAGCACCATTGATTCCATGGTGCTGTACATGACAGGGGGTTACATGCAAATTACAGGTATCACTTACAGTAAACAAACTAACAATCACAGACTGGTACAGAGGGGAGAGGACCCTGCCCTTTCGGGCTTACATTCTACAGGATGGTGGGAAGGAGACAGTAGGTTGGGGGATTGCAGCAGTTCCGGTGTTAGTTGAGGCGATATCTCCGGTAGTGGTGATGAGGTAGCGGAGTCATTGCAGGCTGTAACCTTTCCTGAAGAGGTGGGTTTTCAGGTTCCGTCTGAAGGATCTGAATGTGGTTGATAGACGTGTTGGGGCAAAGAATTCCAGTGGATGGGGGATATTCGGGAGAAGTCTTGGAGGCGGTTGGATGAGGAGCGAATAAGTGTGGAGGAGAGAAGGAGGTCTTGGGAGGACCGGAGATTACGTGAGGGAAGATATCGGGAGATTAGTTCAGAGACATAGGGGAGACAGGCTATAGATGGCCTTGTAGGTCAGTATTAACAATTTGAACTGGATACGCTGAGGGAATGGGAGCCAGTGAAGAGATCTGCAGAGGGGAGAAGCGGAGGAGTAGCAAGGAGAGAGATGAATTAGTCGGGCAGCAGAGTTAAGGATGGACTGGAGAGGTGCGAGGGTGTTAGCAGGGAGGCCACAGAAAAGGATGTTGCAGTAGTCGAGGCGGGAGATGATGAGGGCATGCACAATCATGTTAGTAGATTTAGGGTTGAGGAAAGGACAGATTCTGGAAATATTGTTGAGCTGGAGGTGACAGGAGGTAGAAAGAGCTTGGATGTGTGGTGTGAAAGACAGGGCAGAGTCGAGGGTTACTCCGAGGCAGCGGACTTCCGGTACAGGGGAAAGCGTGATGTCGTTAATTGTGATAGATAGGTCAGGTAAGATCTGTGAGATGGGGGAAAGATGATGAGTTCAGATTTGTCCGCACTGAGTTTGAGGAAGCGAGAGGCGAAGAAGGAGGATATGGCTGATAAACACTCCGGGATTCTGGACAGCAGAGAGGTGACATCTGGGCCAGAGAGGTAGATCTGAGTGTCATCAGCATAAATGTGGTACTGGAATCTGTGGGACTTTGAGTTGCCCCAGGCCAAGTGTATAGTTTGAGAAGAGTAGGGGTCCTAGAACAGACCCTTGGGTTACTCCAACAGAGAGAGGATGGGACAAGGAGGTAGTGTGGGAGGTGGGAGTGGGAGACGCTGAATGTGTGGTTGGAAAGATATGAGGAGATCCAGGATAGGGCGATGTCCTTGATGCCAAAGGAGGAGAGGATCTGTAGTAGAAGGCAGTGGTCAACTGTGTCAAAAGCAGCTGACAGGTCTAGAAGCAGGAGTATAGAGTATTGTCCATTCGCTTTGGCTGTAAGTAGGTCGTTAGTAATTTTGGTCATGGCTGTCTCAGTGAAGTGATGGGTTCGGAAACCAGATTGTAGATTGTCAAAGAGCAAGTTAGATACTACCATTTATTTATCTCTCTTATATAACGCCATTAATTCCACAGCGCTTTCCAGACATCGTCACTGTCCCCATTGGGGCTCACAATCTAATTTCCCTATCAATATGTCTTTAGAGTGAGCGAGAAGAACATAGAACCCATAGGAAACCCACGCAAACACTGGGAGAACATACAAACTCCTTGCAGATGTTGTCCTTGGTGGGATTTGAGCCCAGGACACCAGCAAAGCAACAGTGCTAACCACTGAGCCACCGTGCTGCCCTACAAGGACTGTCCTCGCAATGGCCATTTGTCTTCTATCCCCTGTATAAGTAATACATGTGTGATCCCTGCTGGCCTACACAGATCACTAAGATATTTGCCCAACGTTCGGTTCCTCTCCGCTACATAACTGTAATGAGGAGAAGTGGATGGAGCGGTGTCAGGCACACAAGGGGTGCTCTGTTAAAGGGAATCTGTCACCCCATTTTAGTCATATCAGCTAAAGATATGACTTTATAGTGCGACCCATAAGCAAGCTATTGGTATGTAGCTTATATCCAGATTCCCCCGTTTTGATAGCAAAATACCTTTGTAAACTTGGGATTCTTTTCTGTAAATCAGGGCGGTCTGGTCCGGAGGGCAGCGTTTTCTCTCTTTCCCTCCCCCCCCCCGCTTCTCAGCATCTCTTGCGTTCTGCTTCCCGCGATAGCGCTTTTCAAATTCCCCCCGCGCATGCGCAGTGTGCTTTGCCCAACTCTTTCCTTGCCCCGGAAATGACTGCTTGCCTTGGACAACTTCCGGGGCAAGGAAAGTGAATGACAATAGTTGCGCATGCGCTGTCATGATTTTATGCTTTGCCCACTGTTTGGCAAAGCACACTGCGCATGCGCGGGGGGGAATTTGAAAAGCGCTATCGCGGGAAGCAGGACGCCGTCTGTGCTATTCACAGACGGCGATATGCAAGAGATGCCGAGGAGCGGGGGGGGAGAGGAGAGAAAACGCCGCCCTCCGGAGCGGACCGCCCTGATTTAGAGAAAAGAATCCCAAGTTTATAAAAGGTATTTTGCTATCAAAACGGAGGTATCAGGATATAAGGTACATACCAATAGGTTGCTTATGGGACACACTATTCAGTCATATCTTTAGCTGATATGGCCAAAATGGGGTGACAGATTCCCTTTAAGTCTGTGGGATGGAGGTGGATTCTGTTAGCCCAATGGATATATGGCGGGGCATGGGTAAAATTGTCACTTCAATCAAAATCCTCCCCCTAGGTGATGTTGTTCAGTGAGAAGGAACGAGAGTCTTGGGACCCAGTGTTAGTGGGGACACCAGTTATAAATAATTTATTATTTATTATGTGGATAGATGATAAATATTTCACAGATATCCAGTTACCCTCTACACCCTTGGATAAAACGTTTTTTTGTGAATTTCAAAAATATAAAAGCAGTGATTCATTTCCATGTGTCATCTTCATCTTGCTTAATTGTTCACAATAAGAGTAATATTGACCAGGGGTGTTCAAACTTTTACATGTCACTGTACATGAATTCACATTCAGTTATGATATGTCAAGATTTAAATGTTAAGAAATTGAGTCACATCAACATTATGACCTTTAATTACCAGGGAGCGTGTTTTGGCTAACAAACTGGTTCGACGTGCCGAGAAGCGGCTAAAAGAGGTCATCATACAAGTGGAAGAAGAGAGAAGGAACGCCGATCAGTTCAAGGATCAGGTAGACTCACATTTTTGGATTTTTTTTGTTTTTATTACTTTTTCATTATTCATTTTCTCATTCTGTGCTAGATTTGCACACCTGTTTGTTTAAGTGGATTAATATAGAAATTCCTGCCATACTCATCTGTATATACCAGGGGTGGGGAACCTTTCTTCTACCAAGGGCCATTTGGGTATTTATACCATCCTTCAGGGGCCATACAAAATTACCACCTTGAAAATTACACCTTTTGCATTTGGTCAAACTTTTATTTAGCTCAGTCCTCATGATGGAGCTGCTTCTCTTTGGTGCGGCTGTCATGTTAGGTGATATTGATGATGTTGCTACTTGTAACTGCTTTTCCAGATTTGCATCTGTCTCGAGTGCAGGCGATGACAACTTATGATAAGCTTTATGAAGAACTTGCAGCAATAAGTTGTACCGAACACAGACGTATATTACACTGCAGGTCTCCTCACAGGGGGAAATCCATCATTGCTCACATTACATTTATAGAGCTCAAGCAGAGTGAGGTCTGCTGTTTATACATCACATAAGAGACAGGTAGCCTGCTGTCTACATCACAGAGTAGACACTGAGACTGCTGTATATACATCACATAGGAGACATGGAGACTGCTGTTATACAGCACATAGGAGACACTGAAACTGCTGTATATACATCATATAGGAGACAGACTGCTAGAGACTGCTGTTATACATCACATAGGAGACACTGAGACTTCTGTATATACATCACATAGGAGACACAGACTGCCACATACACCACATAGGAGACACAGAGACTGCTGTATACATCAAATAACAGTCACAGAGACTGCCGTATACACCATATAGGAGACACCAAGACCACTCTATATATCACCGTAGGTACAGAAACTGCCATATACATCACATAGGAGACACCAAGACTGCTCAGTTCATCGCAGGAAACCCCGAGACTGCCATATACACCCCTGGTGTAGACAAATCACAGGTCTTGCTCCCCCCTCCAATGAAATGATGCATTATAAGAAATGTGCTTTCCTTTTCTAGCTGGAGAAAGCGCACATCCGCATGAAGCAGCTGAAACGTCAATTGGAGGAAGCTGAAGAAGAGGCATCAAGAGCGAACTCTAACAAGCGCCGCCTGCAGAGGGAACTGGAAGATGCGACTGAATCTGCAGAATCTATGAACCGAGAAGTGACCACACTCAGAAGCCGGTTAAGGTAAGGGGGTCAGGTCTTTCACTAATTGCAAAGTAGAGTGGAAATCCGGTCAAAATGCTGTTTTAAGATCATAAAGGTGTGGAAAGTCTATGATATCAGGCACGACAGGTTTCCAGGATGAAAGGGCTTAATAGAAACCGGAAAGAGGAAACATCGTTTTAATTTTTATTTCATAAACGAATAGTACTCATGACAACAGAAATCTGCTTCTTTCACGTCTTGGACTGATCTTTCATTCTCAATTCACAGGTAAAGCCTATATTAAAGGGGTTGTCCACTACTAGGACAGCCCCTTCTTAAACTAAATGTTCGGTCCCAATAAAATAATAATGCCTATACTCACCTCCCATGCAGGCTCCATTCCAGCGGTGTCTGCACTCGTCCCGAAGCTACGATGCTCGGCGCCCAATCAGTGCTGGTGTCGCTGTCTCCGCCTTTGGACAAGCTGAACATGAAGAGCAAGCCAGGGATCAGCTGCGGCCTGGATTTCCTTTTCATGTTCAGTTTGTCCGAAGGCGGAGACAGTGACACCAGCACTGATTGGGTGCCAGTGTCACAACACTGCAACACAGCTCGAGAGCGACTGCCGACATTGCGGGAACTGCGACAACACGTGAGGCAAGTATTTATTCTTTTATTGGGGCCAAACATGTACTTTAATCAGATTTTCACATTACTGAGAAAGGACATGACAGTTGGTGCTTTTAGAATTCTATGTAGAGGGGAGATGGATGGAGGAGCTGGAGGCAGACACATTCTACTGCAAGTTCTCCTGAAACAACAGTAAGGGCTCATCTGGACATCAGTGCAAATCAGTCTAAGCTTGGCCTGCAATATCCAGACTGGCCACAGGTCTCCCGACAGCAGCATGGCATCTTCACATATTTCTATGAGGCTGTCACGCTCAATGAACCCTTACAGTTCTCCATAGAACTTTGAGTGCCAATGACCCTCTACTATCTCAGTAATGGGAAGGTCTGTGTTGGCTGAAGACAGATTTTAACCATGAATTAAGAATTTTGAGATTGATCAGTCTTGGTAGAAAAAGACGCAGATTTTATTATTCCTACGTATACTAATGATTTTTGGACGCTGCTCTATTACAGAATAACAAATTTTTAAGGCTGGGTTTGTTTCTTCTTAACATATATGTCAGCAAAGCTCCTGCCAGACACACTAAACCTGTCCAGAGGGTTTAGTAGCCTTTCACCCCTTCATCCAAGGAGCTGCCAGTAGCAGCTTGGCAGTGTCTGAGACTGCCGCACTGCTAGATCAGTTGCCAATCTGTGATTGGTGGGAGGGGTAAAAGCGCCCACCCCCTGCGAAGACTGAACAAATGACTAGTTGGTCTGCAAGCAGAAATGTCACATACTGTGCTCCAAAGGTAACATGTGAATATGTCGGCAAAGGAGTGATGCAGCACAAGACTGAACAGAGCGGCAGAATCAGGGGAGATCTGCGATGTTTACATTAGTATTTAATTTTAACTGAAGGTGCCAGACATAGCATAAACAAACATATACTTACATCCCGGAGTGGCGCTCTTAGGGTATGTGCACACGTTGCGGATTTGGCTCAGGAATTTCCTGAGCGGATTCTGCCTCTCTTGGCAGAAAACGCATATAAAAATCCGCCCTTTTTTTTGCAGGTTGGCATGCGTTTTTTGGCCTGTGGATTTCATTAATTCTATGGGTGTAGGAACGCAGCGGATCCGCAGAAAGATTTGACATGCTGCGGAAAATAAACCGCTGCGGATTCCATGCGTTATTTTCCGCAGCATGTGCACAACAATTTTTTTTACCGTTGCTTAACATTGTTTGGGCAAACACTTGCGGATCTGCTGCAATTCTGCGCCGAAAATACGTTGCGGGTCCACAACAAATCCGTAATGTGTCCACATAGCCTTACTGCGATGTCAGCTCTGTGATTTCTGGCAGTCACTGACCTTATTACGTCATGTGAGTGCTGCAGCCTGTCAGTGGCCGCTGATGGGCTGCAGCGCTCACAGTTCTCTCAGATGGAACCGTTCCATCCAACAGAAGCCGCTTATAGACTGAAGGGCTCATGTGACATAGCAATGCCACGTGACTGGCGGGAATCACAGTCGACATTGCAGTCATGACGCTGCTCCGGGAGGTACGTGTATCTGGTTTTATGCTATGAGGAGCACACAGGCAGTTAAGAATGGGGTTTCCAGTAGTGGATAACCACTTTAAGATTGTGATGAAGTGATCAGTGTGTTAATGGATTCCAGACAGCATCCTGGGCCCTGATGACTTGGTCACATATGTCTTATCTCCTGTGCTGGTCTGACAGTCCACACCAATAACCACTTAATAATCAGTAATGTTTATTCACAGACTGTTCGAACTTCTTATATTCACTTCTTCCTGTGAAAACTGAGAAGTTTCTGCATTTTTATTATATTAAAGAATAATGTTCGGGGTCCTAGAATTTCTATGAAGACCCTATTTATAATGATTCCATACCCCCCTCTGTGTGACAGGAGGGGCGAGCTACTGTCTCCTGAGTTGTGCACTGTTCAGGGGTCTATTGAACGATCAGTGGGGTCTCTGGACCTTCAATGAACAGCAGACAATTAAAGAGCCTGAGGCATTTCAATAAGCATGTTCAAAGTGTAGCTACTCTCTAAATATATCATCTTCTGATGCTTCATATACACAGTGCAAGTAAAGGGAGGGATTTTGTGTCATTCACCTTTAAAGTGCTGTACTGTATAGTCATGACCCGAGCCTGGAACGGTTGGCCGGGTACAAAGGCGGCAGGAAATGTGTGTTGTGTGGTTACTGTAATGAGTGTTTGCATAGTAGTGTCCGGAGGCCGCAGGTTGCACTTCTGGTTTCTATAACTTCTCTTTTTCTTTTACTGTTTCTTTCTGTTTTCCAATCACAGCAAATTAGAGCGTCAGCAACGCAAGTACGTGTATGTGCATGACCCTGTGTGAGAGTTGATTTGCTTTCCTGTTGCTTACAGTTCCCGCCGGCCCCTCATAGTGTCCTGCTGTATTGCGCACTCAGCGCTCTTCCCTTTGTTCTCGCTGCCGCACAAGTCATTGGCTATCAGACTGAATTATTACTTTGTTTGTTCAATGCAATCTTGAACAGAGCATCGTGTATATGTTAGAAAAGAGTGCAACTCTGCATCAGCGACATTGTAAAGTGTATTTCAGTGACCGGCATCATAAGCTATTCCCAGATGTAATGATGCTCTGTCATTTTAGCAATGTGCTGCAGCCGCCCAGCCAGCTGCCGCTAGCATTGCTGGTGGTAAATCACCTGGACAGGAGAATTACCAGAGCTCCGGGCCTTATACTAACATTGTTCCTGCTGTACAGGGAACACTTCTAATAATAAAATTGCATAGTGGGTTTTTATGTTTCTTTTTTTAAAAGATAACACTAAGAAGCGGTTTCCCAAAAAAGCAAAGATAAATGAGACAATGAGACCTCAGGTCTATGTGTTGTAGAACAATGTACTTTGCCATGTACACGGGGCATAAGTCTTGCTTAACTATTATTTTTTTTATAGGGTTAATTGCATTTATTTGTTTGTTTTAAAGTGAGGAGCTCATACCAGCTTGTAAGATTGGAGTATTTGAGCCTCTGTTCACATGCCTTCTTCCTGGGAGGAATTCACTAGCACCAGTTGCTTTGGAAGGAGCAGTATACTTTTATTCCATCAGATAAGGAGTATGATCTTTAGGACAAGGAGAGAGCAGCTACTACTGTAAGGTTGTAATGGTGCTTTGTCATTCTTGTGTAGCCGTGTTCTCAGTATGGACACAATGAGGATGTGTGTACATGTATGTATTTCTACCTTCAGACTTGATTAGTCCTAGTGTGGCAGAAATGCCACAATTACAGTGCCAGGAGCTCACCGCTTGTAGTGCCAAGCAAGCTTTATGGGGAAAAAAAGATGCAATCCTTCTTTATTCTTTTAAGAATATCTTTATCGTTGCAGTAAAAATCTCCAAGTTATTTTTAATATTAAGGATAATTCAATTTTCACTAAATAATGAAATTCTTCCCAGACATTAGAATTTAATAAGAGTGATTGCATTTTTAGCTGTAAAGCATAACTAATCCTTTGTAGTGCTTTGATGTGAAGTGTGCGCAGTCACTGATTTAGATAACCCACTGTTTATTTGCTTTTTTACATTACCCTTTAATCTCTGGCATGTTTTGGCTGTGTCTCCTCGTGCCCAGCCATCCCTCTTATATGACTGAAAACCTTGTGTCTCTCCGTAGCTGTGTGCACAGCAAAAAAAAACCTGTCCACGTTTATTACAGTCCAGGTGCCAAGAGCACAAAGGAATCCTGTGTAAGAGTGGGAGATGTTCTGGCCGGTGACAGCAGCAGCCGGACCCCTCCTGGGCCGAGCCATTACTGAGGATACAGTGCACACTGACTCCCTGTGTTAGCTATCAGTGCCCCATGGTGGGCCGGGCCATGCTGGCGCGTTACAGTTTACTCACATTAACTATGTGCAGACCACATCTATGTATAATCACATGTGGTGGAGGGAAATTGTGTAATACATTCCACCCACCTCTAATAACTAACGCCAAGTCACTGCCTTATTCCTTCACTGTCCATTATCACAATGGACCTGCACCGTCCTCCTCTCTGGAGTCTAAACATACAAGTTTATGGGATGACATAAGCCATAATTAATCATTATAGTTAATGTGACGTACAAAGAATGGATTAATTCTCATCAGTCCTTGCCCAAATCAATTTCACCATCTTATTTCTAAAATGTTATCTATAAAATGGGTGAGAAGATGGCCATGGAATAGTCTTGTAGATGTAGAGCTCATGTACTGTGCCCGTTATGTATGTGGGGTGTACCGTTATATTACACTGCCCCATACCCTAAGGGCCATTCGGTTCCTCTGTCTGCAGCGTCATGTGGAATCTGTAAGAAGTAAATCAGATTGTGCAGCAATTCTTTCCTGGATGCATTACTGCTGCAGAGGAGACATAGGGCATCACATCAGCACCTATAGGTCCGCACTACGTGTCCCCTAAGCCTGTGGGCACTGTCATATCATAGCCTCGTCCATCTCATTGTACATCATCAGTATTATTACTGCTGCAGAGGAGGTATAGGGCATCACATCAGCACCTATAGGTCCGCACTACGTGTCCCCTAAGCCTGTGGGCACTGTCATATCATAGCCTCGTCCATCTCATTGTACATCATCAGTATTATTACTGCTGCAGAGGAGCCATAGGGCATCACATCAGCACCTATAGGTCCGCACTACGTGTCCCCTAAGCCTGTGGGCACTGTCATATCATATCCTCACCCGTCTCATTGTACATCAGTATTATTACTGCTGCAGAGGAGTATAGGGCATCACATCTCACCTATAGGTCCACACTATGTGTCCCCTAAGCCTGTGGGCACTGTCATATCATATCCTCACCCGTCTCATTGTACATCATCAGTATTATTACTGCTGCAGAGGAGCCATAGGGCATCACATCAGCACCTATAGGTCCGCACTACGTGTCCCCTAAGCCTGTGGGCACTGTCATATCATATCCTCACCCGTCTCATTGTACATCAGTATTATTACTGCTGCAGAGGAGGTATAGGGCATCACATCTCACCTATAGGTCCACACTACGTGTCCCCTAAGCCTGTGGGCACTGTCATATCATATGCCTCACCTGTCTCATTGTACATCATCAGTATTATTACTGCTGCAGAGGAGCCATAGGGCATCACATCTCACCTATAGGTCACACTACGTGTCCCCTAAGCCTGTGGGCACTGTCATGTCATAGCCTCGTCCATCTCATTGTACATCATCAGTATTATTACTGCTGCAGAGGAGCCATAGGGCATCACATCAGCACCTATAAGTCCACACTATGTGTCCCCTAAGCCTGTGGGCACTGTCATATCATATCCTCGCCATCTCATTGTACATCAGTATTATTACTGCTGCAGAGGAGCCATAGGGCATCCCATCTCACCTATAGGTCCACACTATGTGTCCCCTAAGCCTGTGGGCACTGTCATATCATATCCTCACCGTCTATTGTACACATCAGTATTATTACTGCTGCAGAGGAGGTATAGGGCATCACATCAGCACCTATAGGTCCACACTATGTGTCCCCTAAGCCTGTGGGCACTGTCATATCATATCCTCGCCCATCTCATTGTACATCAGTATTATTACTGCTGCAGAGGAGCCATAGGGCATCACATCAGCACCTATAGGTCCACACTATGTGTCCCCTAAGCCTGTGGGCACTGTCATATCATATCCTCGCCCATCTCATTGTACATCAGTATTATTACTGCTGCAGAGGAGACATAGGGCATCACATCTCACCTATAGGTCCACACTATGTGTCCCCTAAGCCTGTGGGCACTGTCATATCATATCCTCACCCGTCTCATTGTACATCAGTATTATTACTGCTGCAGAGGAGGTATAGGGCATCACATCAGCACCTATAGGTCCACACTATGTGTCTCCTAAGCCTGTGGCACTGTCATATCATATCCTCACCCATCTCATTGTAATCATCAGTATTATTACTGCTGCAGAGGAGACATTAGGCATCGCATCAGCCCTATAGGTCCACACTATGTGTCCCTAAGCCTGTGGGCAACTGTCATTCATATCCTCACCCGTCTCATTGTACATCAGTATTATTACTGCTGCAGAGGAGGTATAGGGCATCACATCAGCACCTATAGGTCCGCACTACGTGTCCCCTAAGCCTGTGGGCACTGTCATATCATATCCTCGCCCATCTCATTGTACATCAGTATTATTACTGCTGCAGAGGAGCCATAGAGCATCACATCAGCACCTATAGGTCCACACTATGTGTCTCCTAAGCCTGTGTGCACTGTCATATCATATCCTCACCTGTCTCATTGTACATCAGTATTATTACTGCTGCAGAGGAGGTATAGGGCATCACAACAGCACCTATAGGTCCACACTATGTGTCCCCTAAGCCTGTGGGCACTGTCATATCATATCCTCACCTGTCTCATTGTACATCAGTATTATTACTGCTGCAGAGGAGGTATAGGGCATCACATCTCACCTATAGGTCCACACTATGTGTCCCCTAAGCCTGTGGGCACTGTCATATCATATCCTCACCTGTCTAATTGTACATCAGTATTATTACTGCTGCAGAGGAGCCATAGGGCATCACATCTCACTATAGGTCCACACTATGTGTCCCCTAAGCCTGTGGGCACTGTCATATCATATCCTCGCCCATCTCATTGTACATCAGTATTATTACTGCTGCAGAGGAGCCATAGGGCATCACATCAGCACCTATAGGTCCACACTATGTGTCCCTAAGCCTGTGGGCACTGTCATATCATATCCTCACCTGTCTCATTGTACATCATCAGTATTATTACTGCTGCAGAGGAGCCATAGGGCATCGCATCAGCACCTATAGGTCCACACTGTGTCCCTAAGCCTGTGGGCACTGTCATATCATATCCTCACCCATCTCATTGTACATCAGTATTATTACTGCTGCAGAGGAGCCATAGGGCATCACATCAGCACCTATAGGTCCACACTATGTGTCCCCTAAGCCTGTGGGCACTGTCATATCATATCCTCGCCCATCTCATTGTACATCATCAGTATTATTACTGCTGCAGAGGAGCCATAGGGCATCGCATCAGCACCTATAGGTCCACACTATGTGTCCCTAAGCCTGTGGGCACTGTCATATCATATCCTCACCCATCTCATTGTACATCATCAGTATTATTACTGCTGCAGAGGAGCCATAGGGCATCACATCAGCACCTATAGGTCCACACTATGTGTCCCCTAAGCCTGTGGGCACTGTCATATCATATCCTCACCCATCTCATTGTACATCATCAGTATTATTACTGCTGCAGAGGAGCCATAGGGCATCGCATCAGCACCTATAGGTCCACACTATGTGTCCCCTAAGCCTGTGGGCACTGTCATATCATATCCTCACCCATCTCATTGTACATCAGTATTATTACTGCTGCAGAGGAGCCATAGGGCATCACATCAGCACCTATAGGTCCACACTATGTGTCCCCTAAGCCTGTGGGCACTGTCATATCATATCCTCACCTGTCTCATTGTACATCATCAGTATTATTACTGCTGCAGAGGAGCCATAGGGCATCACATCAGCACCTATAGGTCCACACTATGTGTCCCCTAAGCCTGTGGGCACTGTCATATCATATCCTCACCCATCTCATTGTACATCATCAGTATTATTACTGCTGCAGAGGAGGTATAGGGCATCGCATCAGCACCTATAGGTCCACACTATGTGTCCCCTAAGCCTGTGGGCACTGTCATATCATATCCTCACCCATCTCATTGTACATCATCAGTATTATTACTGCTGCAGAGGAGCCATAGGGCATCGCATCAGCACCTATAGGTCCACACTATGTGTCCCCTAAGCCTGTGGGCACTGTCATATCATATCCTCACCTCTCATTGTACATCAGTATTATTACTGCTGCAGAGGAGCCATAGGGCATCACATCAGCACCTATAGGTCCACACTATGTGTCCCCTAAGCCTGTGGGCACTGTCATATCATATCCTCACCTGTCTCATTGTACATCATCAGTATTATTACTGCTGCAGAGGAGCCATAGGGCATCACATCAGCACCTATAGGTCCACACTATGTGTCCCCTAAGCCTGTGGGCACTGTCATATCATACCTCACCATCTCATTGTACATCATCAGTATTATTACTGCTGCAGAGGAGGTATAGGGCATCGCATCAGCACCTATAGGTCCACACTATGTGTCCCCTAAGCCTGTGGGCACTGTCATATCATATCCTCACCCATCTCATTGTACATCATCAGTATTATTACTGCTGCAGAGGAGCCATAGGGCATCGCATCAGCACCTATAGGTCCACACTATGTGTCCCCTAAGCCTGTGGGCACTGTCATATCATATCCTCACCCGTCTCATTGTACATCAGTATTATTACTGCAGTCGCTATTAACCATTACTGGTACATGACTGGCTTGTGTCACAGCAGACATTCAATAGGTAGACTCAGACATTAGGAACAACTCCAACTTGGCGATTTACGATGTGCGGAACTTTTCTATCACTTATTTGTAGTCTATAGCAATGACACTGAACCGATGGGGATTATCATTTGGGTCTCACTTCATGATCGGGTTTCTGCTCTTTGTTCTTCTTCCCTTGCAATTGAAGATTTTTCCGGAATTTTTAGTATGAGGCGTTGCTACAGCTATTACAGAAATGTGAGCTGCTTAGACGATTAGGAACAATAGTTCTCACCTCTACTCTGGATAGATGATAAATGTCTGATTGCTCAGGGCCCGGATGTCTTCCTCTCGCCAACCCAAGTAAGCGATCCCAGATGTGTAGTGTGAATGGAGCGTAGTAAGATGTGCAATCACCACCCACATCTTCAGACAAACTTTATCATTTGCTTTTGGGGAAGGGTATGAAGCCCATAATACCTTATTCAATAATAACTTTATAATACGATTACTAAAAATTTCTAATATATTTCTGCATCCAAGGCCTAGTCTGTGGTGACCTAAGCCCGGTGCTGCCTGTGACATGTGTACGGACTCCATGGTTGTGGTCCTATATGGTTAGAGCCAAGTTTATCTCCAATCACAGCAGTATTGCGGGTGTGCTGGAGGAGGCGGAGGTTATACAGACAGTTATTGATAATGTTAGTGTAACCATCTAACCAATCTATGATTATCACGCTGCTCCAGCATGTTGTACAATATTCTCATTTGGTTATTACGTTCTCTAAGTAAGAGAAAACTATATAACAATCTACCATTGTATGTGCTGTAACATGTTCTAACCTCTTGCAGGAGAGCACCGATGCAGTTTACTACCCGAACCATTCGTCAAGTATACCACCTTGAAGCTGTTTCTGATGAGGAACCAGAGGCAAATAGTGGAGAGCCATCAACCAACCACCAGCAACAGCAACCTCAGCCCGAGTGAGGCCCGACACGGCTATAGGAAGGTGGTGGTCCGAACACCTCCCCAAACTGAAAGACAGACTGGTTTAACAGAAATGGACAAAATGACGCATCGCTTCACATAATTCACAGACCACTCGCCTCAATTACAATGACCTCTGAATGAGTGACTACACACTCCATATGAGTGCACTTAACCCGTGTTTCCTTATCTCAGCCATGATTTCACCGAGCACTTTATTTGGTAGTAATTCAAGCTTTTGGCAAGTTGTGAGAATACTGGTTTCTTGGCATTTAGCTACAACAGGTGGCGCTCCATGGAGCTCATAGACACATGGATATACATATGTATCATACAGACCTATCACTTTTAGTATTAGCGAGACTGAAAGCGTCCTCTGAGATCTCATCACACTTATTAGCAGTTCAGATATGCTCTGGTAGATTTCTTCATAAACTGTCTTCTCTTAAGAAGCCACAATGGTATGTGTGATGGAAACAACAACTGTGTCATTCGCCACGACTAACCTTGTACATTGCTAAACGGGTTGTATGGGGAGGAAAAGTTTTTACAAAAAGCTAAGAATTAAAAAAATAAATGAAATGCAATACTGAATTTACCGTTCCCTGATGCCCCCATCCTGATGCTGCCCGTTTCCCCTCCAGACCACCTTCCCGCTACAATGATAAAACATCACTGTTAGGGTTGAGATCACTCCCTGCACAAAGTGACGCTGATGTAATAGGAGCACACCGCAACTTACAGAAACCAGCATAACGCTAAGCTTAGCTCGTACCTCCACGTTCTCAATGAAATGATTGGAGGACATGCCCTTTGCGATTGAATCCCTTTCCTAAATCTGTCTGTTACTAGCTGATGACCTGCAGCACGGAGTGCCCGAAGTCTGGGTGGAGGAGTACACTAAACCAAGCAGCCTCCCGCATGTCACTCCTAGCTGCCATCTCAGTGCCGAGCGAGTGCTGTAAGATCCTATGACGTGCGCTCATGCACTGGAGACAGTGGCCAAGCAGCCTCCTGCGCGTCACTCCTAGCTGCCGTCTCCAGTGCCGAGTGAGTGCTGTAAGATCCTATGACGCGCGCTCATGCACTGAAGACGGCCAAGCAGCCTCCCGCGCGTCACTCGTAGCTGTCGTCTCCAGTGCGAGTGAGTGCTGTAAGATCCTATGACGCGCGCTCATGCACTGAAGACGGTGGCCAAGCAGCCTCCCGCGCGTCACTCCTAGCTGCCGACTCAAGTACCGAGCGAGTCCTGTAAGATCCTATGACGCGCGCTCATGCACTGAAGACGGTGGCCAAGCAGCCTCCCGCGCGTCACTCCTAGCTGCCGACTCAAGTACCCAGCGAGTGCTGTAAGATCCTATGACGCGCTCTCATGCACTGAAGACTGTGGCCAAGCAGCAGCAGAAGGACGTTGCTTATTTAGTGTAACCCACAATACCACAGCACAGAATTCAGGTGGTCCGTGCTGCGGATTATCTTCTAAAATGTGTAATCAAGTGATCTAGAAATGTGATTAAACTGCAGTTTTGCTCATTTTCTTGTGAAAGCGGAGGTACGATTTACTAACGATATAATATATCCCGTCCCTGTTTCCTGGTGTCCCCAAGCATTACTTCGCCAAATGGTGTACAGAACATTTATTACTGTTAGCAGACGTATTCTTCATTTGTTGCATCCCTATGGCAAACCTGCACAACAAGCATGAGGCGTTACCTAAGTGTCTTACCCTTACTGTATGTATTGTCCTCGCGTATTTCTGCTGTCTTGGTGTGGATATGTACTTTACCATTTTCCTCTGGCAACTTTCCATATACAAAGGCAGCAAATATATACCATTCACATGTTAAAGGGAACCTGTCACCCCCCCAGGGCCTTTTTAAGTAAAAGAGTCATCTTCAGCAGCACTAAGGCTGCATTCTGTGAAGGTGGCTCTTATGTTTCTGATCGCTAGGAACGCTGAAATAGACACTTTTATAATCTGTCCGACATACCTCTATTGTGTCCGGGAGGTAGGTCTTCTCCCCTCCTGTGTCAGCGGCATCAGCTGTGTCAATCATCCCCCTCGTGTTACCGACCCCCGCCTCCTCTCCTTCCGGCGGCGCTTTGTGTATCGGCGGCCCCAGATCCTGCCCCGCAGTGTGTTACGATGTATTCACAGGTTCCCTTTAACATAGCCGCTTCTCACAATGCAAACTTCCCATGTCATTGCTGTCTAGGATAGTTCTTATAATGCCCAGATCGTGGTCAGACAGTCTGGACACTGGCCATACTATTATTGGTATGTTACGGTTTGGTTACAGAGACTCCATCATTTCTAAGCCATGACTTTATCATTTCTTTATGAATGTGACTAGAACAAGAGCTACTTAAAGGGAATCTGTCAGACAATTTTTGCTTTCTCATCCGAGAGCAGCATAATATGGCACACGGGAGCCCAATCCCAGTGCTGTGTCACTTACTGGGCTGTATGCTGCAGTTTTGATAGAATCCCTGTTTTCACGGTTGTAGATGTAGTAGTGTTCAACATGCTGAGCTGTGTATAATCCCACCCACACCCCTGATTAGCATCTTTCTGTGTACAATGTGAGCAAGCTGCCAATCAGTGGTAGGGAAGGGATACACAGAGCAGGAGGACTACATGTCAGAAGACCACTAGTCCTCTAGTGATAATCTCCTGCTGATAAAACACTGAGTTTATTAAAAGTGCAACAAGTGACACATCACTGGATTCAAGGGCTCTGTCTATATTTTATGCTGCTCTCAGATTAAATAGCAAAAACCTGCTGACAGAGTCCTTTTAATATTGGTGCCTTAGCGATATTTGGTATCCCCCAGTAAGGGTTCACCTCATACAAAACGACATGGATACCACGTAACATAAAAAAAGAATTCATTTGATCCTACAGTCAGTAGGTAGCAATTATAAAGGCAGAATTATGCAAAAAATATTGTGACTTTTTCCAATTTTGCGCTGGTCTTGTGTCTTTTTATCATGGCTTTGACGTACTTGAGGACGTGGTTAACGACGACAAGATGAATTCACTACAGTTTATGATGGTAAAGAGAGTATGTCATGTTCTCACATGCTATTTAACTTTAAATTTCTACTGGTAGCTGCTGGCCTTCAGTCATAGAGGTGTGAACAGACATGCTATAGTCACCGTCAATCACAGTGCCGGGGTGTGCCAGTTACCATTCAGTGCAGCACAGCACATCTGTGCAGAGCGAGCCGTCAATCACAGTGCCAGTCACCACTGAGTGCACAGCACATCTGTGCAGAGCGAGCCGTCAATCACAGTGCCGGGACGTGCAAGTCACTATTCAGTGCACAGCACATCTGTGCAGAGCGAGCCGTCAATCACAGTGCCGGGGCGTGCCAGTCACCATTCAGTGCACAGCACATCTGTGCAGAGCGAGCCGTCAATCACAGTTAGTGATGAGCGAATTTGTTTGGATTCGGTTCCGAAAACGATCGGAATCGAATATTGTTTTTGCAATATTCGTCGAACACAGCGAACGTCATTAGAATCAATGAGAGTAGAAATTACCGAATATATTCGGAACCAATCATAAGACATACATTCGTCACGAATATGGCTCGAATATGTCAAAATCAGATCACATTCGGGGACAGAATCCGAACAAATTCGCTCATCTCTAATCACAGTGCCAGTCACCACTCAGTGCACAGCACATCTGTGGAGAGCGAGCTGTCAATTACAGTGCCGGGGCGTGCTAGTCACCACTTAGGGCACAGAGCATCTGTGGAGAGTGAGCTGTAAATCACAGTGGGGGCATGTCAGTCACCATTCATGGCACAGCGGATCTGTGCAGAGCGAGCCATCAATTACAGTGCAGGTGCGTGCTTACAGCCGCCGCTCACAATACTCTATGATCCTCTATGACTGAAAGCTGGCAGATCCTGGGAGAAATAAAGCTCATGTTCTCCCTGTAGCCGCACTTTCAGTAAATGGCCAGACAGGTATTGTAGCACTATTCTCCTGCACAGTAACCCTATATCTGCAGGTTAGTAGCATTTGAGAATGTGACCGGTTCCCTGTAACTGCTATAGATTTCAGCCAGGTCAAATATACATAATATTTATGAAGAGTTTTTCCCCTTGAAAAATATTTGGTACATCTGACTCCATTGGGACTTTGGTTTCAGACAGGCACATGCAATACCAGTCTTGATTAATTCCTCCAATATAATTGACAAGTAACTGAGGCCTGGTATTGGCTCTGTGGCTAATTGTGCCTAAATGATCTTCGCAGCTCGCAGTTATTGTATCATTAGCTGTCCGTACATTTAATGTATTGGGAGTGTGACTTGGAAATAGAAAAACCGGCCGAGGCCCTAAACCTCTGACACATGTGAAATCAGTGGTTGTACTGGTTTTGGAAGACTAGGCATGCTGGATAAAAACTGGACCAGACTACTGTTAGGTTTTCTTCTTAATGGAGACACAATTAGATATTTAGATTGTTTTTTCTCTAATCATTTTCATAGATGGCATCTCAGACAAAAATGCTCGAGAGCTTCATGGCCAGACATCCAAAGTGTAAGGTTACTATAGGGTATTCCAGAACCAAAATGCACAGAATTCTACTGAAGAGCCTATGATGTGTAAATGACGTGTTCACCGGGCTCACAGGTTCATTTTTAAAATAGTCTTATATTTTTCTGTTAAAATCTAAAGATGTATTTTTATGACAGTTCAAGAAGCTTCGGTTGGTCTTTCCTTGTGTGTTCTTTATTTTGCTTCCTATTTTTTTTTTTAAAGAATAGATTGGCATTGTGCTACTGGTAAGCCATTTGTCAGACATCTCTCCAGTGTCACCGTCGGGAACAGATGTATGGCTGTGATTAAAGTGTCATCTCAAACCTCTGTTTGTCTCTCTGATATGTACAGTACAGACAATAACTAACGTTCAACCTCCTTGTATTGAAAATTTTACATTCATCATATAGTTATAAATGCGGCAACGCAATAAATATTTTTTAGGTTTTCTTATGTTAGATCCATATTTAAATAAGTCATTTAGGAAGCTCAATACAGAAGTAAGCTATAATATCTTGGAACCAAATGCTAAGATTAAAACATTTCTATTGAAAGCTATGAGATGTATGTATGTGCCTAAAATAATAAAAAATTATAGTCAAACAATTCATTTTGAACACAGTAATGTGAGAGTCAGTTATCAACAGAAAAACAGCTCACTGCACAGTGTACCTGATTGTCCTTCTTCCCCACAATTAAGCATCCTGCTTGCTTCTAATAGACTCCTTTTAAGTCTTCCTGCTTTTCCTTTTTTTTTGCTTTGCTATCAATACCAAAATTACAGCTTTACATGAGCTGGTGGAGCTGGAAACATTTCTGCTTGCCAGATTAACATTTTAATTATCATTCAGAGAAATATGCATCTCTCTCCACTTTTTGTGAGTCCTCAGTGGTTGATGCCTTTTAATGGCTAACTGAAAAGATGGTAACAAATTGCAAGCTTTCGAGACTTCTTAGGTCTCTTCATAAGGCATAAAATAACACAAAATCTGAAGAATCACATATTTATACACAATACAGCACAGAAATAATGCAATAGATAAGACAAGTGACGTGAAGCCGGATAAGGAGTGTGAAAGTTTTATTGTCCTGTGATTGAAGTCTGATCCATGGTCCTGATGCCCCCAAATCATCTGAGGAGCACATTTCTTAGTTGATGTAGAAACTAAGGTCTGTATTTGGGGGAGACCGGGCAAGAACTTAGAGCAAGAATGAATTCTCGTCACACAATAAAAGAAGGAAGAATAGATCTACCAGTGGCCAAAGATTTTTGGATCCCTGATCACAGCACCATGGACATGAAATTACTAGTATTAAAGGTAACTTCAAATCTCAGAGAGAGAAGGGTTTGGGAGCAGGGCCAGCGTCAGCACCGGCATACCCGGACAAGTGAGGTGCGTGTCTGTGTGTATCAGTGTGTGTGAGAGAGTGCTGCGGTGCTGTCTGTGTGTGGTGCTGTATGTGTGATGGTGGTGGGGGGAGGCAGTGATGGTGGTGAGGAGCCGGAGGCAATGATGATGATGTTGGGGAGGAAATGATGATGGGGAGGCGATGATGATGGGGAGTCTTTCCACAGCGCCCTTTCCTGAGCCGTAACAGCGCAGAACAACAGTGCAGAGGAGAGCTCCATATTTTGTATGGAGCATTATATGGGGACCAGTATCCTGTATGGAGCATTACTTGGGGTCCAATATTCCTTATGGAGCATTATATTTGGCCCATAATACTGTATGGAGGACTATGTGGTGCCCATAATATTGTATGGAGGACTGTACTGTCCGGTCTGTACTGTGCGCTGTGAGGATTTGGCGGTTTCAGAGCTATTGTAGAATTTACAATAGATATCACTCATGTAATGGAAGAAGTGAAGTGTTTGGCATTGTACTATACCCTTATTTCTCTGCAGTATCTGTGCATCATGAATCGTGGTCTGTGTTAAAGGGGCCCACTGAGACTCTTTCGCCCGGGGCCCATAAAAACCTGGAGCCAGCCCTGTTTGGGAGTACAAACTTATGACAACCTTTGACACACTCAGTGCAGGAATGAGTGTGTTGCATGGATTTATGTCTTTCTACATCAACTTAGGAATGTGCTCCTCAGATCATTTGGGAGCTTCACAATCATGGACCAGACCTCAACCACAGGACAATAAAACTTTCACACTCCTTATCTATGAACTGTTCCAATATTTACAGCCACAACTGCTTCTCCCTCCTGATCTGCTTCACTCACATCTTATCTATTGCATTACTCCTGTATCCTTTTGTGCCTAAATATGTGACTCTTCAGATTTAGTATAAGGGCCCCGTCACACATAGCGACACACCAGCGATCCCGACAACGATATGCACTTGTCAGGATCGCTGGTGTGTCGCTACATGATCGCTGCTGAGCTGCCAAACAGGCAGCGATCAGGACAGTGACACTGCGGGTAACATCGCTTAGTTACCCGCAGTGTACGTTGGATACCAGCCCGCTGGTGCAGGGAGCTGGTAACCAAGGTACACATCGGATCCTTACCAGCCTGAAAAACCAGGCCTCAGCAGTCTGCTTCATCTGGCTGGTTAACAAAAATAGGGGGGACCCCATGCCATTTTTTTTCGAGGGGATCCCCTATTTTTGTTAACCAGCCAAGATAAGCAGACTGCTGTGGCCTGGTATTAGGCTTGCAAGGTCCATGGATATTGGCTCCTTAACAGCCTGAAAAACCAGGCCTCAGTAGTCTGCTTTATCAGGCTAGATAACAAAAATAGGGGGGACCCCACGCCATTTTTTTTTTGAGGGGATTCCCTATTTTTGTTAATCAGTTCACTTCAGGTCAGCCGGGATTCCCTCTGACATCACTGATGCTGTGCGGTGTCCCTGGCTGAACTGAGATGATTCAGTCGGGGGTTTACTGTGAGGCTGTCAGCATTAGCTGCGGTCCCTGCAGTAAACATTAACCCTTTCAGAAGGATTACATCGGGGGACCTGACTGAACATCGGATAGGTAAGAATAATGTTGCTTTATTATTTTATTTTTATTACAGGTGAACAAGGGCTTTGCAAGGAATGGCAGTAAAATAAAATATGGTCAAAAACTGTGTTTATTTCAATAAAATGATTTTTAATTAAAGTGTGTGTGTTTTATTTTTATTTCATACAATAGGATTAATAATTGATAGTTGTCTAATTGACAGCTCTCAATTATTAACCTGGCTTAAAGTCACCTTTCAATAGCAAGGTGGCTTTAACCCCTTATTAACCCATTCGCCACCGCTACAGGGCAATGGGAATAGACGGGCAAAGTGCCAGAAAGGGCGAATCTAATTATAGATTTGCCTTTTCTGGAGTGTCTGGGGGCAGATGTTAGTAGCCAGGGGGGGCCAAAAATAATGGTCCCTCTCTGGGCTATTACTATTTGCCCCCACTCGCTGGCTTTGTCTGTCTGGTTGAGAAAATAGGGTGGGAGCCCACGCATTTTTTTTCAACAATTTTACACACATATATATATATATATATATATATATATGTATATATACACATGTCATTGAATTGTGACACACATATATATATATTTATAGTACATTTCTACATAGTATAATAGCCGCTAATTCAATTGCCGGCTTTTGTGAATTTACAGAACCCGACATTAAATGACACATGGTTTACACAGAGTTAACCATGTAATTTTATGTAGTTTGATATATGGTTTTCCCTAACAATTACATGAGTGTATGTGTGCAAAATTTGACACATGTAGGGGTTAATTAAAGGTGTAAATTCGTAGCTAAAAATGTGTTTTTTTACAACGAATTTACACTTTTAATTAACCCCTACATGTGTCAAATTTTGCACACATACACTCATGTAATTGTTAGTGAAAACCATATATCAAACTACATGAACAGACATGGTAACTCTATGTAAACCATGTGTCATTTCATGTCGGGTGCTTCTGTAATTTTACAAAAGCCGGTATTGCCCGGCAATTGAATCAGAGGCTATTTTACTATGTAGAAGTGTATGAACTATAAATATATGTATATATATAATGTCACAATGACATGTGTGTGTGTGTATTATATATATATATATATATATATATATGTATTCTATGTGTGTATATCTAGTGTTTACAAGGAAAGAAAGGTTTTTTTAATTCCGATATTTCTGTCCTATTGACTTGCATTGGGTTTCCGGTATCAGATCGGCGATACCCGATACTTTCTGAGTATCGGGCCGATCCGATATTTTGGGATATCGGGCAGTATCACTCAACACTAGTCACAGCCCAGACAAGCGCTAACAGCTCCAGCTTAAAAGAACTGTAGTTAGCTGAGTTTCGTCCAGAGTTTGTCAAAGACCGACTGACGTATGCTATTACTCGTTCCTGGCCCCCCTGCTCCTGGACCAGCTCTGCTCCCAATCCTTGAAGACTTCCGTCTGTGTGTGGAATGACTGGACAATCATATTGAGTGCCAACACCGTGTCATTGGTCAAGGCTTTTTTCAGCTGATCTAGGGCTCGATATTGAGAGGGTCCCCAAGCAATGGACCTATTTGGGCATTTTGCGGTCCTTTTCAGTAACTTGTGAAGAGGCTCAGCTATCTTAGTGAAGTTCGAGAAGAAACGTTTGGAATATTCTGTTAGTCAAAGGAAGGTTGGTAGCTCTCGAAGAGTCCATTGTTATGATTTGGTAGCTGAGGAGTGCAGGTAAAAAAGGCAATACACCAGAGCAGTTGGAATCTATGAGATTGCAGTACCCTGACTAACCACCACAACTAGAGGCAGCCGTGGAGCGTTCCTACGTTGGTCCTAGACTCCTCGTCACAGCCTGAGAAACTAACTATACCTAAAGATAGAAAGAGGAAAGCTATCTGCCCCGGAGCAGATCCCCAAAGAACATAGAAAGCCCCCAAACATGTAATGGCGGTTAGACAAGAAGAAATACTGACACAGACAGAAAATAGTATGAGCAAACGTTGGGGCCCAAACTATCTAAATAGAAAAGGATAGGAAGGGCACTTACTGCAATCCCAAAAAACCCTGAAAAGCACCAACTTTACTAATTTCAAAAACACCTGAGATCACACGACCTCTACCACCTAAATTAGTTCTCTGGTGTAACAAAATCAAAACAGCAGCCACTGAAAAAACTGGAAAAAGCAAATGTACAAACATCAGTGGCTGAACAAAACTGAGAGGGCAAAAGCCCCCGGAGGGGACCCTGAAGGCCCCCACAGAAGTGCAGGACAAAATGCAAAATCAAGCACAAAAGCAAAAAGAAGAAAATGTCTTATCTGTTAGCAGGAGATGCAGACACGACACAGCAGGCTACAAAGGAAACAGGAATCAAGGATTGCGACCAGAACAATTGATCACCGGCAACCCTGATGGGAAGGTGACTCCCTTATATAAGACCAGTCAGTAACACCTGATTCCCAATCCTCACAATCTTCACTGGACAGTCCAGTACCGTTTGTAACCACCAGAGGGAGCCCCTGCTCAGAACTCATTTCAAGTCCATTCACAACAGTACCCCCCCTTGAGGAGGGGTCACCGAACCCTCACTTGAGCAACCAGGTCGGTCAGGATGAGTTCTATGATACGCACGGATGAGTCTCCTAGCATGGATGTCCGAAGCAAACACCCAAGAATTGTCTTCCTGACCATAACCTCTCCACTTAACCAAATACTGGAGTTTCCGTCTAGAAAAACGAGAATTCAAAATTTTCTCAACCACAAACTCCATATTGCCCTCAACCAGAACAGGGTCAGGAGGCAAAGCAGTAGGAACCACTGGCTCAACAAACCTCTTCAACAAGGACTTGTGGAACACATTATGGATCTTAAATGTTCCTGGAAGAAGCAAACGAAAAGAAACAGGATTAAGAATCTCCATGATCTTATAAGGTCCAATGAACCTAGGCTTAAATTTAGGAGATGCCACTCTCATAGGAATATTTTTTGAGGACAACCAGACCAAGTCCCCACTTTAAACCGGGGACCATCAGTCCTATGCCGGTTAGCAAACCGCTGGGCCCTCTCCTGAGAGAGGGACAACCTCTGCACTACCTGGTCCCAAATCTGTTGCATACGCTCCACAACAGAGTCAACACCTGGACAGACAGAAGCCTCCGTCTGTCCTGAAGAAAATCGAGGGTGAAACCCAGAATTACAGAAAAATGGAGACATCAAAGTGGCAGAGCTAGCCCTATTATTAAGAGCAAACTCAGCCAAAGGCAAAAAAGAGACCCAGTCATCCTGATCAGCAGACACAAAGCATCTTAGATAAGTCTCCAATGTCTGATTTGTTCTCTCAGTTTGACCATTGGTCTGAGGATGAAACGCCGAGGAGAAAGACAATTGAACACCAAGTTTAGAACAAAAGGTCCTCCAAAATCTGGAAACAAACTGGACTCCTCTGTCAGACACAATGTTCTCAGGAATGCCGTGTAACCGAACCACGTGCTGAAGGAACAAAGGTACCAATTCAGAGGAGGAAGGCAACTTAGGTAATGGCACAAGATGTATCATCTTGGAAAACTTATCACAAATCACCCAGATGACGGTCATTTCTGAGAAACAGGGAGGTCGGAAATGAAATCCATAGAGATATGGGTCCATGGTCTCTTGGGCACAGGCAATGGCATCAACAAACCACTAGAGCGAGAGCAAGGCTTGGAGCGAGAGCAAGTCCCGCAGGACTGCACAAATTCCCTGACATCACGAGACAAGGTAGGCCACCAAAAGGACCGACTAACCAAGTCTCTGGTACCAAAAATTCCGGGATGACCGGCCAACGCGGAACAATGAATCTCAGACATCACACTCTTTTTCCAGTGGTCCGGGACAAACAATTTCCCAACAGGGCAGCGCTCGGGCCTATCCTCCTGACACCCCTCCAGAGCCAGTCTCAAATTGGGCGAGATGGCGGAAAGAACTACACCTTCTTTCAAAATAACAGAAGGATCAGATAACTCAGGAGAGTCCGCAAGGAAACTCCTTGAAAGGGCATCCGCCTTAACATTCTTAGTGCCAGGAAGAAAGGAAACCACAAAATTAAAACGTGTGAAAAACAAGGCCCACCTGGCCTGTCTAGGATTAAGTCGCTTGGCAGATTCCAGATAAACCAGATTCTTATGGTCAGTAAGGACCACCACCTGATGTTTGGCTCCCTCCAGCCAATGTCTCCACTCTTCAAAAGCCCACTTCATGGCCAATAACTGCCGATTACCCACGTCATAATTACGTTCAGTAGGAGAAAATTTTCGAGAGAAAAAGGCACAAGGGTTACTTTTAGAGGTCTCTGGATCTCTTTGGGACAAAATGGCACCTGCCCCAATTTCAGAGGCATCAACCTCCACCTGAAATGGCAGAGAAACATCAGGTTGCCGTAGAACAGGAGCAGAAGTGAATCTCTGCTTAAGTTCCTGAAATGCAGAGACTGCCTCAGGAGGCCAATTCACCACATCAGAACCCTTTTTGGTCAAATCAGTTAATGGTTTAACAATAACCGAGAAATTACCAATAAATTTACGATAAAAATTGGCAAAACCCAAAAATCTTTGAAGAGCCTTTAATGAAGTAGGTTGGACCCAATCACAGATGGCCTGAACCTTGACCGGGTCCATTTCAATAACAGATGGGGACAAAATAAATCCCAAAAATGAGATCCTCTGTACGCCAAAAAGACACTTTGATCCCTTCACATACAGAGCATTCTCTCTCAAAATCTGGAATACAGTTCGAACATGTTTCACATGAGAGTCCCAGTCATTGGAAAAAATCAAGATATCATCCAAATAAACAATCAGAAATTTATCCACAAAATCCCTGAAAATGTCATTCATGAAGGACTGGAAGACAGAAGGAGCATTAGTGAGCCCAAAGGGCATCACAAGGTACTCAAAATGCCCCTCAGGGGTGTTAAATGCCGTCTTCCATTCATCCCCGTGCTTAATGCGAATAAGGTTATATGCCCCCCTGAGGTCAAGCTTGGTAAACCAAGTAGCGTTTTTCACCCTGGAAAACAGGTCAGAAATCAAGGGTAACGGGTATTGATATTTCACAGTAATATTGTTCAAAAGACGATAATCAATACACGGCCTTAATGAACCATCCTTTTTGGCCACAAAGAAAAAACCGGCACCTAAGGGTGAAGAGGATGGTCTGATATGACCTTTCTCCAAAGACTCCTTGATATAAGACGCATAGCGTCATGTTCAGGTACAGACAAGTTAAAAAGGCGACCTTTAGGGAATTTACTACCAGGCACTAATTCAATAGCGCAGTCATAGCTCCTATGGGGAGGCAAGGATGCAGATTTACTTTCGCTAAACACATCAGAAAAATCAATCAAAAAGTCAGGAACATCCTGAGCCTGGGGGGAGGCAGAAAAAACAGGAGTGTTGGTATTAACACATTGGCAGCCCCAACTGGTTACAGACACAGATTTCCAATCCAAAACAGGATTATGAGACTGTAACCAAGGGAAACCCAGCACGATAATGTCATGCAGATTATACAGAACCAAAAATTTGCAGCTCTCCTGATGATCAGGTTCAACCCTCATTATCACCTGAGTAGAGAACTGAGGTTTATTCTCAGCCAAAGGGGTAGAATCGATCCCCAGTAGGGAAATAGACTTCTGTAGGGGTATCAAGGGAAACCCACAACGTTTAGCGAAATCAAAATCCATCAGGTTAATAGCTGCTCCCGAATCAACGAAAGCCTGAGCAGAAAATGAGGACAGAGAGCATATCAGAGTAACAGTTAATAAAAACTTAGTCTGAACACTACCCAAGACAACTGAGCGTGCAAAACGTCTTCCCCGCTTAGGGCAGACTGAAATAGCATGAGAGGCATCACCACAGTAGAAACATAACCCATTGCGCTTTCGAAACTCATGACGCTGTGCCCCAGAAACCACTCTATCATACTGCATGGGTTCAGAAGCAGGTTCACAAGGCAACACTATTCCACGCATACTTCTCCGCTCACGCAAACGTCTGTCAATTTGAATCGCTAATGACATAGAATCATTGAGACCAGAGGGGACAGGGAATCCCACCATAACATCCTTTACATTATCTGACAGACCCTTCCGAAAAAGGGCTGCCAAAGCGTCGTCATTCCATTTGGTCAGGACTGCCCACCTACGGAATCTCTGACAGTATAACTCAGCGTCATCAAGCCCCTGATTTAATGCCAACAAGGCTTTTTCAGCTTGATCAGTGACATTAGGCTCATCGTACAATAACCCCAAGGCCTGAAAAAATGCATCAACATCACTCAAAACAGGATCCCCAGGTGTCAGGGAAAAAGCCCAATCCTGAGGATCGCCGCGCAGGAGAGAGATGACAATTTGAACCTGCTGTGCTGCGTTCCCTGAGGACTTAGGTTTTAAGGCAAAAAACAATTTACAATTATTTTTGAAATTCAGAAACTTGGCTCGATCCCCCAAAAACAAATCTGGCATGGGAATCCTAGGTTCCACAACAGGCAACCTAGCAAGATAGGTAGCAATACTCTGAACCTCAGTGGCAAGCTGATCCACACGGCCAGACAACTGTGCAAACTCCATTGAGAGAAAAAATCCTCCCCAGCACCCAGAGATACAGAGGGAAAAAAAAAATGCAACAAACAGAAAAATATCTCTGACAACTCTGACAACCTTTTTTTTTCTTTCACAATATTTTTCCCTTCTGTGAGTACCATATAATTTTCAGTTATGGCCGGTGATACTGTTATGATTTGGTAGCTGAGGAGTGCAGGTAAAAAAGGCAATACACCAGAGCAGTTGGAATCTATGAGATTGCAGTACCCTGACTAACCACCACAACTAGAGGCAGCCGTGGAGCGTTCCTACGTTGGTCCTAGACGCCTTGTCACAGCCTGAGAAACTAACTATACCTAAAGATAGAAAGAGGAAAGCTATCTGCCCCGGAGCAGATCCCCAAAGAACATAGAAAGCCCCCAAACATGTAATGGCGGTTAGACAAGAAGAAATACTGACACAGACAGAAAATAGTATGAGCAAACGTTGGGGCCCAAACTATCTAAATAGAAAAGGATAGGAAGGGCACTTACTGCAATCCCAAAAAACCCTGAAAAGCACCAACTTTACTAATTTCAAAAACACCTGAGATCACACGACCTCTACCACCTAAATTAGTTATCTGGTGTAACAAAATCAAAACAGCAGCCACTGAAAAAACTGGAAAAAGCAAATGTACAAACATCAGTGGCTGAACAAAACTGAGAGGGCAGAAGCCCCCGGAGGGGACCCTGAAGGCCCCCACAGAAGTGCAGGACAAAATGCAAAAATCAAGCACAAAAGCAAAAAGAAGAAAATGTCTTATCTGTTAGCAGGAGATGCAGACACGACACAGCAGGCTACAAAGGAAACAGGAATCAAGGATTGAGACCAGAACAATTGATCACCGGCAACCCTGATGGGAAGGTGACTCCCTTATATAAGACCAGTCAGTAACACCTGATTCCCAATCCTCACAATCTTCACTGGACAGTCCAGTACCGTTTGTAACCACCAGAGGGAGCCCCTGCTCAGAACTCATTTCAAGTCCATTCACAACAGTCCATGGCGGAGGTCAGTTTCTTACAGCTTCCACTTTGCTCCCGGCCAGGCTGACTCCACCTGAAGATACCACGTGCCCTAAATATTTACAGCTTCCACTTTGCTTCCAGACAGGCTGACACAACCTGAAGATACCACGTGCCCTAAATATTCGATTTCTGTCTGAAACAAATTACATTTTCGTGGCTTCAACTTCAGACCGTGGGCCTGTAAACAGGTCAGCACTTTTCGTAGCCTTCGTAGATGTTGCTTGTAGGTGAGTGCATGAACAATGATGTTGTCCAGATAGATCTCAATGGATTCAAAATTCAGCTCTCCCAAACAGTGTTCCATTAACCGCTGAAACGTCCCAAGTGCATTGGTGAGTCCGAAAGGCATTCTATTGAACTCATACAAGCCCACTGGTAAAATGAAAGCTGTCTTGGGATTGTCTCTTTCAGCCACCGGAACCTGCTAATAGCCACTTGCCAGATCTTAGCTGAAGAAATTCTTCCATTCTAGGAAAAGTGTAAGCGTCTCGTACGGTGACACTATTCAACTTGCGATCGTCAACACGGAATTTGAAGCTTCCATCCTTCTTTTAGACGAGCACTATTGGTGCAGCCCATGGACTCTCCTGCACTACACTACTACTCCACATTTGTGATAGCATGGCTTTTACTTCCTGGTACAGGTTAGGGGGAATTTGTCTATATCGCTCTTGGATTGGAGGTGTGTCTCCCATTGGAATCTCGTGTTCAAAGTGTGTTTTACATCCAAAATCATCTTTATTTCTGGAGAAAGCAGATTGAAAATCCCATAACAGGTCTTCTATCAGCTGAATTTGTCAGGAGGAGAACCGACTGCACTTGTATTATTTCGAGGATCTTCCGACGATTCCACCCTGGAGTCAGCTCTGTCCTTGGAGCTTCGGACACAGTCATAGTCCATGGTTTCTGTTCCTCAACAATCAGGGCCAGTTGAATTTTGTGGACTGCCTCTCCTCCACACATGAACAAATCAGCAACTTTTTTGCCTGTACAAAGCATGACAGGAGAATCATGTTCATTGTACATTGGCATAGTACATGCGATCATCAGGCCTTGTTCGGTTCCTGTTGGCGAAACGCGCATTGGGGCTGACAGCTCATGGTCCCAGGTAGATACAATGGGTAAGAGCAGAATTTAGCTTTATCTTTGAAGTTTTTGTTTCCCTTAAAGTGGTACATACCTTATTATTGAGCTAGTGAATATACCCTTTTGAAATGCATGGATTGTAAATGATCTATGGACTAGCACTTTCTGTAACTTGGGAACAATGTCTGTATGAGCACTAGCACTTTATAAATATTTTTCACTTTTTGCTCTTCCTCAATCTATTACAAATTACTGGGACCAATGTGCTTTACATCTGTGCAAACCATCTATCCACGTTGTCGCTTTTTGTGAATTTTGTTACTTAATTTTTAATGTATTATCTCTACAGTAAACTTTATATTTTTTATGCCATTTTTGCTTTTTTTTCTTGCTTTTTCACTAATTATGGGAGCATCCTGTGCTAAAATAGCCCCCCTCACCACTTGGTATAGGGCTTGACTGATTTCATAACTGTGTTCTGTTCCAAGGGTTTTGATTATAATTACTGCATCAATGCGGCATGGCATGAAGGCCTTTAGCCTGTGGCACTGCTGAGGTATTATGGAAGCCCAGATTGCTGTGATAGCAGCCTTCAGCTCGTCTGCATTGTTGGGTCTGGTGTCTCTCATCTTCCTCTTGACAATACCCCATAGATTCTCCAAGGGGTTAAGGTCAGTTGAGTTTGCTGGCTAATCACGCACATTGATACTGTTGTTTTTAAGCCAGGTATTGGTACTTTTAGCAGTGTGGACAGGTGCCAAGTCCTGCTAGAGAATGAAATTTCCATCTCCAAAAAGCTTGTCGGCAGAGGGAAGCATGAAGTGCTCGAACATTTCCTGGTAGACGGCTGCACTGACTTTGGTCTTGATAAAACAGTGGACCTTCACCAGCAGATGACATGGCTCCCCAAACCATCACTGATTGTGGAAACTTCATACTAGACCTCAAGCAGCTTGAATTGTGTGCCTCTCCACCCTTCCTCCAGACTTTGGGTCCTTGATTTCCAAATGAAATGCAAAATTTACTTTTATCTGAAAACAACACCTTGGACCACTGAGTAACAGTCCAGTTCTTTTTCTCCTTGGCCCAGGAAAGACGCTTCTGGAGTTGTCTATTGGTCATGAGTGGCTTGACACAAGGAATGCGACACTTGTAGCCCATGTCCTGGATACATCTGTGTTGGCTATTGAAGCAATGACTCCAGCAGCAGTTCCCTCCTTGAGAATCTCCTCAAATTTTTGAATGACCTTTTCTTAACAATCCTTTCAAGGCTGCGGTTATCTTGGTTGCTTGTGCACCTTTTTCTGCCACACTTTTTCCTTCCACTCAACTTTCTATTAATATCCTTGGATACAGCACTCTGTGAACAGCCGGCTTCTTTAGCAATGATCTTTTGTGGCTTACCCTCCTTGTGAGTGTGTCAATGACTGCCATCTGGACATCTGACAAGTCAGCAGTCTTCCCCATGATTGTGGAGCCTACTGAAACAGACTAAGGGACATTTTTAAACACTTAGGAAGCCTTTGCAGGTGTTTTTTTGTTAATTATTCTAATTTACTAAGATAATGACTTTTGGGTTTTCATTGGCTGTAAGCCATAATCATCAACATTACCAGAAATAAACACTTGAAATAGATCACTCTGTTTGTAATGACTCTATGTAATATGCATTTCACTTTTTGTATTGAAGAACTGAAATAAATTAACTTTTTGATGATATTCTAATTTTGTGAGAAGCACCTGTATCATTTTGCTCTGCTTCTCCTTCTCTGTAACATGCCACCCACATATCGAACTATATGTCTTACATGACAGGTTCCCTGTAAAGTTAAAGGACTCTGGCTATTCAGACATTGATGAAATATTTCTTTTGCAAATTTTCAGGCAAAATCTGTACAAATATGTGCAATTTATTTATATGCTATATAAAAAATGATTTATTAAGATGCTTGAAGTGCGTAGTGTTACTAATATGTGGATGAATATCCAGGCAGAAGTGTTTTAAGCAAAAACTCTTACCCTGTTTCACAGGTGTCAAAATAAAGGGAGTAAAGAAGCTCTACAGATTTTTCATCCACGTATTTCTGGGGAGGGGTGACACACACTTGACAAAGAAAGTATTATCTTTTTTGTGAAATTCTGTGTGAATTATAATAATAAATCATCTATGTGTGTGTGTTACATGTGTATAGGGACTGTTGATCTAAGATGGAACCTTGCCTTGGTTCTCCTGCCCTGGATGTGATAATGTTAGAGACACAAAATAATTTTGTCTATAATACAAACACGTTGTACAGATGGAAATATGAATGAACAGATACCACAGTGTACTGTATAAAAGTATAGTTTTATTTAAAGTTTTGTATTTTTACACTCCTGAAAATTGTTTTATGAAAAATACTCATGTTGCCAAATGCCACAGTGCAGTTGTCATAAATATTTTATTTTTAAAATGCGGTAATTAGCTTTATCAGGAATAGTTTTTCATGGAATCAGTTGTTTTTATTGATACCATTTTGGGGTGCATATATTTTGTTTCCCAATTTTTCTACATTTCTTTTTGGGTGAGATGGAAAAAAGCACAGATCTGCCATTTTTTTACGTTACATGTCATGCAGTATGAAATAAAAAAATTACATATATTCTAAGGAGTCATATGATAGCGGCATTAACAAGAAAGAGAGAGAGAACAGAGAATGAATGAAAAAAAAATGCAAATTGTCTGATATACACACATTCACAGAATCTTGGGATCTTTTGTAAGCCTCTGCCATAGTAGCCATTTTGCAACACACAATTAATACATACACACGTGGTCAAAATTGTTGGTACCACTCGTTTAATGACAGAAAAACCCACAATGGTCACAGAAATAACTTGAATCTGACAAAAGTAATAATAAATCAAAATCTATGAAAATGAACAAATGAAAGTCAGACAATGCTTTTCAATCATGCTTTCACATAATTTAAAAAAAATAAAACTCATGAAATAGGCCTGGACAGAAATGATGGTACCCCTGAAAATAATGTGACAACAGGGACATGTTAAATCAAGGTGTGACCACTAAGTAGCATCACACGTGTCTACAATCTTGGAATCAGTGAGTGGGCATGTATATAGGGCTACAGATACTCACTAAGATGTTTGGTGACATGGTGTGTATCACACTGAACATGGACCAGAGGAAGCGAAGGAAAGAGTTGTCTCAGGAGATTAGAACGAAAATTATAGACAACCATGTTAAAGGTAAAAGTTATAAGACCATCTCCAAGCAGCTTGATGTTCCTGTGACAGTTGAATATATGCTCCATGGGACTGTAGCCAACCTCCCTGGACGTGGCCACAGGAGGAAAATTGATGACAAATCAAAGAGACGGATGATAAAAATGGTAACAAAACAGCCCAGAAAAACTTCTAAACAGATTAAAGGTAAACTTCAAGCTCAATGAACAGCAGTGTCAGATTGCACCATCGGTCGTTGTATGAGGCGAAGTGGACTTCATGGGAGATGACCAAGTAGGACACCATTGTTGAAAAAAAATAATAAAAAAGCCAGACTGGAATTTGCCAACTACATGTTGACAAGCCACAAAGCTTCTGGGAGAATATTCTTTGGACAGATGAGACAAAAGTGGAACTTTTTGGCAAGGCACATCAGCTCTATGTTCACAGATGGAAAAATTAAGCATATCAAGAAAAGAACAGTGTCCCTACTGTGAAACATGGAGGAGGCTCTGTTATGCTCTGGGGCTGCTTTGCTGCATCTGACACAGGGTGTCTAGAATATGTGCAGGTATAACAACCCTGCCGGAATCACTGAATGGCCTCCCATCCCCCACCTGCCTTACACACCAGTTTACTCACTACTCTGGGCCTTGCTGTGAGTTCTGTCGTCTGCCGGCTCCATGCTGTGTACCTCATGTCTCCTGCCTGCTCTTTGCATACTTCCTGGCTGTGTGCATAGGGGGGTGGCATCGGCACTTCCTGAGTCTTATAGAGACAGTGTGTACTTTGCTAAGGTGTTCCCAGCCAATTTCCATGAGGCATCAGGTACTTAAGGCTTTCCCACCCGTAGGAGGCCTGAGCAATGATTTCTCTAGTCGTGCCTTCAGTGCAGATCCTGTTATGTTTTCTGCCTTCTCTTGGGGGCTTCATACACAGAACTGTTTCGGTGCTTGCATACATTGGTCTATACCGGTGTTTCTTGTTTCTGCCTCCAGGGGGCTGAATACCCTGTCCTGTACCTGTGTCTCTCATTTCCGTCTCCAGGGGGCTACATAGCTTGGCCTGTATCCTTTATCCTGAATCTGTTCCTGTACTTGACCTTGTCTGAACTCTGTCCTAAACCTTTTTATCTCCGTGTCTGTAGCTTCCTTTCTTGGCAGTGTGTATCCTTGTGTCCTCTCCGTCTGCCTGCTCTCGTCCCTCGCTCTGCGGTTCTGCTCACCGCTCTCAGCGGCTCTGTTTTGCTCGCCGCTCTCAGCGGCTGTTCTGCTCGCCGCTCTCAGCAGCTCTGCTCTGCTCACTGCGCTCCGCAGCTCTGCTCTACACTTGCTCTGCCTGCCTGCCTGAGTATCAGCCGTGCCCACCTGTCTGCCAGTGTCTCAGCCGTGCCCGCCTATCTGCCAGTGTCTCAGCTGTGCCCGCCTGTCTGCCAGTGTCTCCGCCATGCCCGTCTGTCTGCCAGTGTCTCAGCCGTGCCCATCTGCCAGTGTCTCAGCCGTGCCCGCCTGTCTGCCAGTGTCTCAGTCGTGCCCGCCTGCCTGCCAAGAGTGCCAGCCGTGTCTGCCAGAGTGCCAGCTGTGCCCACCTGCCTGTCAAGAGTTCCAGTCGTGCCCGTCCATACTTGCCCACACCTGCTAACTGTAATTAGTCCCTCAGTGAGATCAGCTGCTACAGCCAGACACCGCCCAGGAGTAGTACCTGGATTATTCAGGATACTCTCCAATCGTGTGACAACAGAGCTTATTTATTCAGGAACAATCAGGAACAATATATGATAAGTTTAATAGATCAGGAATGAATCATTTGTGTGTCTCTATCTGTTCAGCATCTATAGCAGGCTGCTTCTCTCATACAAAGACACAGCAAAGCAGGAAATACAGTCACATGCTCTTCCTGTGTATGCCTCTGGGAGTTTTTTTTAACTTTATAAACAGCATACAAATCTAGCAACTAAACACTCATCGACAGGAATGGAGTTGTTGCACCAAACATATTTCAACAGCTCCAGACTCTGGGACCTTGATTTCCAAATGAAATGCAAAATTTACTTTCATCTAAAAATAACACCTTGGACCACTGAGCAACAGTCCAGTTCTTTTTCTCTTTGACCCATGATGAACGGTTGCAGGATTTGGGAATGTTTAGCTTGCAAAAGAGAAGACTGCGAGGAGACTTAATAGCTGTCTACAAATATCTCAAGGGCTGTCACATTGTAGAAGGATCATCTTTATTCTCATTTGCACAAGGAAAGACAAGAAGCAATGGGATGAAACTGAATGGGAGGAGACACAGATTCGTGTTCCAGACTACCATTACATACAACCCAGAACAAAATGGCATTGCAGAGAGAAAGAACCGCACTCTCTGTGAAAGTGGAAGACGTATGATGTATGATGCGAATCTACCTACAACGTATTGGGGAGAAGCCACCATGACCGCTTGCTATCTTCAAAACAGAGTGCCAGGTACCACAAATAAAACTCCATATGAGCTATGAAACTGCGAGAAGCCTAATCTGAAGCATCTCAGGATATTTGGAAGCAAAATGTTTGTGTATGTTCCCAAAGAAAAACGCACATGCAAAGCAAGGAGTCCTGGTGGGCTATAGCGAAACTCAAAAGGGATACAGAATTCTTCACCCAGAGACCAACACAGTAACAATCAGCAGAGATGTAGTGATTGATGAAAACTCTCTATCGCTCAAATTCCATGAACTTACACCAGTTATTCAACCTAAGAAGCAAGAACAAGAATCTCAATCATCAAAACCAGATACCGAAAAGGAAAACACTGAAGTGTGGATAAGCTCTGAAGCCACCAAGGAAGACACAGGAGAACCAAGTCAACCTCCAGTTAGGAGATCAGAAAGGCCAAACAAAGGTATCCCAGCTAGACACCTTTCTTATATGGTCAGGACACTTCCTGAACCAGAGCCACAGTCATGGCAAAAGATGCAAAAATTGCCTGTCCACGAGAAGCAGAAGTGGATAAATGCTGCTAATGAAGAGATGGAGTCCCTTCACCAACTCCAGACATATGAGCTTACTGAGCTATCACAAGGAAAAAGAGTTATTGGATGTAAGTGGGTCTTCAAAAACAAATATGACTAAGAAGGTAAAGTTCACCAGTTTAAAGGTACTGCCACACTAAACAATCCCGCTAGCGATCACGATAACGACGCATACTAATGCGATCGCTAGCGGGATTGTTTCTATATCGCTAAGTGCGGCCACATTTAGCGATATAGTTAACGACGCTATCGCCGTTAGCGATCTTCTTAAGACTTTAGCGGTACAAAAGTACCGCTAAATCGCTAAGAAAAGGTGCCACACTAGCGATATATACTTACCCAGCGGGAGCGCCGACGAGACACACAAATGATTTAATGCCTGATCTATTAAGCCTATCATATATTGTTCCTGAATAAAGAAGCTCTGTTGTCACACGCTTGGAGAGTATCCTGAGTAATCCGCTGCCAATAGGAGCAAGAGTGGAGCGGCATACAGTCCAAGCAGCTTGAGGTCTACTGTGAAGTTTCCCAGTCAGTGATGGTTTGGGGAGCCATGTCATCTGCTGGTGTAGGTCCACTGTGTTTTATCAAGACCAAAGTCAGCACAGCCGTCCACCAGGAAATTTTAGAGCACTTCATGCATCCCTCTGCTGACAAGCTTATTGGAGATGGAAATTTCATTCACCAGCAGGACTTGGCACCTGTCCACACTGCCAAAAGTACCAATACCTGGTTTACAAGCAACAGTATCACTGTGCTTGATTGGCCAGCAAACTAGCCTGACCTTAACCCCATAGAGAGTCTATGGGGTACTGTCAAGAGGAAGATGAGAAACACCAGACCCAACAATGCAGATGAGCTGATGGCTGCTATCAAAGCAACCTAGGCTTCTATAATACCTCAGCAGTGCCACAGGCTGATCGCCTCCATACTGCGCCGCATTGATGCAGTAATTGATGCAAAAGGAGCCCCAACCAAGTATTGAACATACATTTCAGTAGGCCAACATTTCTAATTTTAAAATCATTTTTCAAGTTGGTGTTATAAAGTATTCTAATTTACTGAGATAATGACTTTTGTGTTCACATTGGCTGTAAGCAATAATCATCAACATTAACAGAAATAAACACTTGAAATAAATCATTCTGTTTGTAATGCCTTTATATAATATATGAGATTCACTTTTTGTATTAAAGAACTGAAATAAATTAACTTTTTCTAATTTAGTGAGAAGCACTTGTATACTGCATACAGTATATTACATAGTCTCCTCTCATTATGTATATTGCTGCCCCTTTTACATAGTGCCCTCTCTTGTTATGTACAACACTATTCCACAAGACACAGACAAGCGGTGGATTCCGCATCTCAGCTGCAGCCCTGGATGATTCTCCTTTCTCATAAGGCTATATACCTTTACTTCTGCTATCACTTATAGCACACAGTCATACTAACCAAGGCTCTATAGTGAATTCCACCTTTAGTGTCCACATGTGACTGATGTATTTAAACAGGGTAGCTGATGAAGGTCGTGAGACCGAAACGTCCTCCCTGTATACTACTTTATTTGGACCATAATAAATTCTGTTTTCGTTAATCTATTTGAAGTTGAGTGCAGAGTTTCTTTTTCTTCTTCTACATGTGGAAAGTCGTGCACCAGCTGCAAATGACCTCGCAACCTGCGGACAGCTTCCACAGCGGCAACCAGGGACTGCACATGGGATGGTCATGCAGCAGAGCAAAGACCTAACAACCCATGTACGGCTATAAGGAAACAGCCATACAGTCAATGTAAAAATATATACTTTATTAAATATAGAATTCATAAAATGTACAAATGTAAGGACAATGGCAGGGGAAAAGGAGACAAAAATAGAGGAATAGCAATGCACATGTATAACACAAGCCACACGATCACGCCCCCTGATGAAGGAGCTCCTGTGTAGCTCCGAAGCGTGCGTCGGGGTCGCCTGAAGGTCTCCTGCTCCTGCACTGTCTCAGGTAATGGAAGTATACATTGGGGCTTGCCCTCGTTGCCTACATTATCTATGGGTTTCCGCTAAAAAGCGTATATATTATATGATGGCATTCAATGGTATTCCCCAGTGCTATGGGATTTTACTACATCCTGTCACTATGTCCATACTTGTATACGGTATTAACCTGTAATATTTCTGTCCATGTTTGATAATGATCCTACTCAGGGGCGGACACAGACTGTAGTGGGCCCCTGTGCAAGAAATTTTTTGGGCCCCCCCCGCACTTTATAGGGCAACAAAGTTATGTAATCATATAGATTGTAATATTTATTTAGAACACAACTATCAAATCTAAATAGTAAAGTTGTTTAATATGATCATAAAAACTAATAGGGAGATAGATGATACCTACCTGCCCGTTCTACCTACCACTTGCATAGGTCAGTCACAAACCTCAGTGGGCCCCTTTAACACAGACCACGATTCATGATGCACAGATACAGCAGAGAAATATGGGTATAGTACAATGCCAAATACTTCACTTCTTCCATTACATGACTGATATCTATTGTAAATTCTACAATAGCTCAAAAACCGCCAAATCCTCACAGCGCACAGTACAGACTGGACAGTACAGTCCTCCATACAATATTATGGGCACCACAGTCTCCCCCTCATCACCCATATAATACCCCATGCAGGATGTCACCCCCCATATAATGCTCCATACAGAATACTGGACCCAAAATAATGCTCCATACAGAATACTGGACCCAATATAATGCTCCATACAGGATACTGGTCCCCATATAATGCTCCATACAGAATACTGGACCCAATATAATGCTCCATACAAAATATGGAGCTCTCCTCTGTGCTGTACTGCTTCTGCACTGTTACGGCTCAGGAAAGGGCGCTGTGGAAAGACTCCCCATTATCATCATGATTGCCTCCCCATCATCATCATTGCCTCCTTATCATCATCATTGCCTCCCCATCATCATCATGGCCTCCCCATTATCATCAATGCCTGCCCATCATCATCATCATCTCCTCCCCATCATCATCAATGCCTGCCCATCATCATCTTCTCCCCATCATCAATGCCTGCCCATTATCATCAATGCCTGCCCATTATCATCATCTTCTCCCCATCATCATCAATGCCTCCCCATTATCAGCAATGCCTGCCCATCATCATCTCCTCCCCATCATCATCAATGCCTGCCCATCATCATCTTCTCCCCATCATCAATGCCTGCCCATTATCATCAATGCCTGCCCATTATCATCATCTTCTCCTCATCATCATCAATGCCTCCCCATTATCAGCAATGCCTGCCCATCATCATTTTCCCCATCATCAATGCCTGCCCATTATCATCAATGCCTGCCCATTATCATCATCTTCTCCCCATCATCATCAATGCCTGCCCATCATCATCTCCTCCCCATCATCATCAATGCCTGCCCATCATCATCTTCTCCCCATCATCAATGCCTGCCCATTATCATCAATGCCTGCCCATTATCATCATCTTCTCTCCTCATCAATGCCTCCCCATTATCAGCAATGCCTGCCCATCATCATCTCCTCCCCATCATCATCAATGCCTGCCCATCATCATCTTTCTCCCCATCATCACAATGCCTGCCCATTATCATCAATGCCTGCCCATTATCATCATCTTCTCCTCATCATCATCAATGCCTCCCCATTATCAGCAATGCCTGCCCATCATCATCTCCTCCCCATCATCATCAATGCCTGCCCATCATCATCTTTTCCCCATCATCAATGCCTGCCTATTATCATCAATGCCTGCCCATTATCATCATCTTCTCCCCATCATCATCATCAATGCCTCCCCATTATCAGCAATGCCTGCCCATCATCACACACAGACAGCACCACAGCACACAAGCACTCTCTCACATACAGACATACACACACACACACACACACACAAAGCACCGCACTACATACACACAGACACACACACACAGAGACACACACACACACACGTCTTACCTGTCCAGCGTCCGCGCTCTCTGCCACAGCCGGCCGCTGAATGATGACGTCATTCAGCAGCGCTGCTGTGAGAGGAAGCGCCGGCGCCCCCTGGAGCCCGGAGCTGCGGCAGCGGAGGCACGGGAGAGGTAAGTATTGTGCCAGCTGATGCCGGGGCCCTGAGCAAGCGAGGGGGGGGGCCCAGTGGCGGCGCTGACACCGCTAACGGGCGCGGGGGTGCCAGACTGCCAGTAGGCCCTCCCGCCTGCTCAGGGCCCCGGCACTTGCTCGGGTGTGCCGGGTGCTGACGCCGGCCCTGCCTCCCGCAGCGCTGCTCTTCTCCTTGTGCCTCGGCTGCGTAGTGCACCACATGGCTAATTTGAGTAGGTAAATAATTAGCCATGCGGTGCTGGAGGGGCCCTCTCCCCTGGGGCCCCCGTTCAATGAACGGGCTGCACGGGCGGTAGGTCCGCCCCTGATCCTACTATGTATGTAAATATCCTTTTGACATAGTGTACATCAGTAGCAGGAACGGGCTACCTATTTGACTTGTGTTATACAGTTAGGTCCATAAATATTTGGACAGAGACAACATTTATCTAATTTTGGTTCTAGACATTACCACAATGAATTTGAAACAAAACAAATCAGATGCAGTTGAAGTTCAGACTTTCAGCTTTCATTTGAGGGTATCCACATTAAAATTGGATGAAGGGTTTAGGAGTTTCAGCTCCTTAACATGTGCCACCCTGTTTTTAAAGGGACCAAAAGTAATTGGACAGATTAAATAATTGTAAATAAAATGTTCATTTCTAGTACTTGGTTGAAAACCCTTTGTTAGCAATGACTGCCTGAAGTCTTGAACTCATGGACATCACCAGACACTGTGTTTTCTTCTTTTGATGCTCTGCCAGGCCTTCACCGCGGTGGTTTTCAGTTGTTGTTTGTTTGTGGGCCTCTCTGTCTGAAGTTTAGTCTTTAACAAGTGAAATGCATGTTCAATTGGGTTGAGATCAGGTGACTGACTTGGCCATTCAAGAATATTCCACTTCTTTGCTTTAATAAACTCCTGGGTTGCTTTGGCTTTATGTTTTGGGTCATTGTCCATCTGTAGTATGAAACGACGACCAATCAGTTTGGCTGCATTTGGCTGGATCTGAGCACACAGTATGGCTCTGAATACCTCAGAATTCATTCGGCTGTTTCTGTCCTGTGTCACATCATCAATAAACACTAGTGACCCAGTGCCACTGGCAGCCATGCATGCCCAAGCCATCACACTGCTTCCGCCATGTTTTACAGATGATGTGGTATGCTTTGGATCATGAGCTGTACCACGCCTTTGCCATACTTTTCTCTTTCCATCATTCTAGTAGAGGTTGATCTTGGTTTCATCTGTCCAAAGAATGTTCTTCCAGAACTGTGCTGGCTTTTTTAGATGTTTTTAGCAAAGTCCAGCCTAGCCTTTTTATTCTTGATTCTTATGAGTGGCTTGCACCGTGCAGTGAACCCTCTGTATTTAATTTCATGCAGTCTTCTCTTTATGGTAGATTTGGATATTGATACGCCTACCTCCTGGAGAGTGTTGTTCACTTGGTTGGCTGTTGTGAAGGGGTTTCTCTTCACCATGGAGAGTATTCTGCGATCATCCACCACTGTTGTCTTCCGTGGGCGCCTGTTATGTTTCGGTAGCTGAGGAGTGCAGGTAAAAAAGGAAATACACCAGAGCAGTTGGAATCTATGAGATTGCAGTACCCTGACTAACCACCACAACTAGAGGCAGCCGTGGAGCGTTCCTACGTTGGTCCTAGACGCTTCGTCACAGCCTGAGAAACTAACTACACCTAAAGATAGAAAGAGGAAAGCTATCTGCCCCGGAGCAGATCCCTAAAGAACATAGAAAGCCCCCAAACATGTAATGGCGGTTAGACAAGAGGAAATACTGACACAGACAGAAAATAGTATGAGCAAACGTTGGGGCCCAAACTACCTAAATAGAAAAGGATAGGAAGGGCACTTACTGCAATCCCAAAAAACCCTGAAAAGCACCAACTCTACTAATTTCAAAAACACCTGAGATCACACGACCTCTACCACCTAAATTAGTTATCTGGTGTAACAAAATCAAAACAGCAGCCACTGAAAAAATTGGAAAAAGCAAATGTACAAACATCAGTGGCTGAACTAAACTGAGAGGGCAAAAGCCCCCGGAGGGGACCCAGAAGGCCCCCACAGAAGTGCAGGACAAAATGCAAAAATCAAGCACAAAAACAAAAAGAAGAAAATGTCTTATCTGTTAGCAGGAGATGCAGACACGACACAGCAGGCTACAAAGGAAACAGGAATCAAGGATTGAGACCAGAACAATTGATCACCGGCAACCCTGATGGGAAGGTGACTCCCTTATATAAGACCAGTCAGTAACACCTGATTCCCAATCCTCACAATCTTCACTGGTCAGTCCACTACCGCTTGTAACCACCAGAGGGAGCCTCTGCTCAGAACTCATTTCAAGTCCATTCACAACAGTACCCCCCCCTTGAGGAGGGGTCACCGAACCCTCACCTGAGCAACCAGGTCGGTCAGGATGAGTTCTATGATACGCACGGATGAGTCTCCTAGCATGGATGTCCGAAGCAAACACCCAAGAATTGTCTTCCTGACCATAACCTCTCCACTTAACCAAATACTGGAGTTTCCGTCTAGAAAAACGAGAATTCGAAATTTTCTCAACCTCAAACTCCATATTGCCCTCAACCAAAACAGGGTCAGGAGGCAAAGCAGTAGGAACCACTGGCTCAACAAACCTCTTCAACAAGGACTTGTGGAACACATTATGGATCTTAAATGTCCCTGGAAGAAGCAACCGAAAAGAAACAGGATTAAGAATCTCCATGATCTTATAAGGTCCAATGAACCTAGGCTTAAATTTAGGAGATGCCACTCTCATAGGAATATTTTTTGAGGACAACCAGACCAAGTCCCCCACTTTAAACCGAGGACCATCAGTCCTATGCCGGTTAGCAAACCGCTGGGCCCTCTCCTGAGAGAGGGACAACCTCTGCACTACCTGGTCCCAAATCTGTTGCATACGCTCCACAACAGAGTCAACACCTGGACAGACAGAAGCCTCCGTCTGTCCTGAAGAAAATCGAGGGTGAAACCCAGAATTACAGAAAAATGGAGACATCAAAGTGGCAGAGCTAGCCCTATTATTAAGAGCAAACTCAGCCAAAGGCAAAATAGAGACCCAGTCATCCTGATCAGCAGACACAAAGCATCTTAGATAAGTCTCCAATGTCTGATTTGTTCTCTCAGTTTGACCATTGGTCTGAGGATGAAACGCCGAGGAGAAAGACAATTGAACACCAAGTTTAGAACAAAAGGTCCTCCAAAATCTGGAAACAAACTGGACTCCTCTGTCAGACACAATGTTCTCAGGAATGCCGTGCAAACAAACCACGTGCTGAAGGAACAAAGGTACCAATTCAGAGGAGGAAGGCAACTTAGGTAATGGCACAAGATGTATCATCTTGGAAAACCTATCACAAATCACCCAGATGACGGTCATTCTCTGAGAAACAGGGAGGTCGGAAATGAAATCCATAGAGATATGGGTCCATGGTCTCTTGGGCACAGGCAATGGCATCAACAAACCACTAGAGCGGGAGCAAGGCTTGGAGCGAGAGCAAGTCCCGCAGGACTGCACAAATTCCCTGACATCACGAGACAAGGTAGGCCACCAAAAGGACCGACTAACCAAGTCTCTGGTACCAAAAATTCCGGGATGACCGGCCAACGCGGAACAATGAATCTCAGACATCACACTCTTTTTTCCAGTGGTCCGGGACAAACAATTTCCCAACAGGGCATCGCTCGGGCCTATCCTCCTGACACCCCTCCAGAGCCAGTCTCAAATTGGGCGAGATGGCGGAAAGAACTACACCTTCTTTCAAAATAACAGAAGGATCAGATAACTCAGGAGAGTCCGCAAGGAAACTCCTTGAAAAGGCATCCGCCTTAACATTCTTGGTGCCAGGAAGAAAGGAAACCACAAAATTAAAACGTGTGAAAAACAAGGCCCACCTGGCCTGTCTAGGATTAAGTCGCTTGGCAGATTCCAGATAAACCAGATTCTTATGGTCAGTAAGGACCACCACCTGATGTTTGGCTCCCTCCAGCCAATGTCTCCACTCTTCAAAAGCCCACTTCATGGCCAATAACTCCCGATTACCCACCTCATAATTACGTTCAGTAGGAGAAAATTTTCGAGAGAAAAAGGCACAAGGGTTACTTTTAGAGGTCTCTGGATCTCTTTGGGACAAAACGGCACCTGCCCCAATTTCAGAGGCATCAATCTCCACCTGAAATGGCAGAGAAACATCAGGCTGCCGTAGAACAGGAGCACAAGTGAATCTCTGCTTAAGTTCCTGAAATGCAGAGACTGCCTCAGGAGGCCAATTCACCACATCAGAACCCTTTTTGGTCAAATCAGTTAATGGTTTAACAATAACCGAGAAATTACCAATAAATTTACGATAAAAATTGGCAAAACCCAAAAATCTTTGAAGCGCCTTTAATGAAGTAGGTTGGACCCAATCACAGATGGCCTGAACCTTGACCGGGTCCATTTCAATAACAGATGGGGACAAAATAAATCCCAAAAATGAGATCCTCTGTACGCCAAAAAGACACTTTGATCCCTTCACATACAGAGCATTCTCTCTCAAAATCTGGAATACAGTTCGAACATGTTTCACATGAGAGTCCCAGTCATTGGAAAAAATCAAGATATCATCCAAATAAACAATCAGAAATTTATCCACAAAATCCCTGAAAATGTCATTCATGAAGGACTGGAAGACAGAAGGAGCATTAGTGAGCCCAAAGGGCATCACAAGGTACTCAAAATGCCCCTCAGGGGTGTTAAATGCCGTCTTCCATTCATCCCCGTGCTTAATGCGAATAAGGTTATATGCCCCTCTGAGGTCAAGCTTGGTAAACCAAGTAGCGTTTTTCACCCTGGAAAACAGGTCAGAAATCAAGGGTAACGGGTATTGATATTTCACAGTAATATTGTTCAAAAGACGATAATCAATACACGGCCTTAATGAACCATCCTTTTTGGCCACAAAGAAAAAACCGGCACCTAAGGGTGAAGAGGATGGTCTGATATGACCTTTCTCCAATGACTCCTTGATATAAGACCGCATAGCGTCATGTTCAGGTACAGACAAGTTAAAAAGGCGACCTTTAGGGAATTTACTACCAGGCACTAATTCAATAGCGCAGTCATAGCTCCTATGGGGAGGCAAGGATGCAGATTTACTTTCGTTAAACACATCAGAAAAATCAATCAAAAAGTCAGGAACATCCTGAGCCTGGGGGGAGGCAGAAAAAACAGGAGTGTTGGTATTAACACATTGGCAGCCCCAACTGGTTACAGACACAGATTTCCAATCCAAAACAGGATTATGAGACTGTAACCAAGGGAAACCCAGCACGATAATGTCATGCAGATTATACAGAACCAAAAATTTGCAGCTCTCCTGATGATCAGGTTCAACCCTCATTATCACCTGAGTAGAGAACTGAGGTTTATTCTCAGCCAAAGGGGTAGAATCGATTCCCAGTAGGGGAATAGACTTCTGTAGGGGTATCAAGGGAAACCCACAACGTTTAGCAAAATCAAAATCCATCAGGTTAATAGCTGCTCCCGAATCAACGAAAGCCTGAGCAGAAAATGAGGACAGAGAGCATATCAGAGTAACAGTTAATGAAAACTTAGTCTGAACACTACCCAAGACAACTGAGCGTGCAAAACGTCTTCCCCGCTTAGGGCAGACTGAAATAGCATGAGAGGCATCACCACAGTAGAAACATAACCCATTGCGCTTTCGAAACTCATGACGCTGTGTCCCAGAAACCACTCTATCACACTGCATGGATTCAGAAGCAGGTTCACAAGGCAACACTATTCCACGCATACTTCTCCGCTCACGCAAACGTCTGTCAATTTGAATCGCTAATGACATAGAATCATTGAGACCAGAGGGGACAGGGAATCCCACCATAATATCCTTTACATTATCTGACAGACCCTTCCGAAAAAGGGCTGCCAAAGCGTCGTCATTCCATTTGGTCAGGACTGCCCACCTACGGAATCTCTGACAGTATAACTCAGCGTCATCAAGCCCCTGATTTAATGCCAACAAGGCTTTTTCAGCTTGATCAGTGACATTAGGCTCATCGTATAATAACCCCAAGGCCTGAAAAAATGCATCAACATCGCTCAAAACAGGATCCCCAGGTGTCAGGGAAAAAGCCCATGTGAATAATATCTTTGGCACTACTGTGGGAAAGATGGTGCCAGAGAAGGATCCCAATCCGTATAGTGATATGTAATATAATCTCGGCACACACCATATGATTCAGTGATAGTAATTTAATAAAGTTCAAAAGGCCAGTACATACAGACGTTTCGGTCTGAAACAAGACCTTCCTCAATGTACTGTAATATAGAACAACATATAGAGAAAATGAAACAAAAAAAGGGGGGATGGGCATAAACAAAGTATATACAGATATATGTAATATATGGACATATTTGCATATTGATGAGCAAAAGTAGATAACCATTAACATATAATGTTTGGAAACATCCAATATTATCTCTTCGGATAATGATATAAGAAAATATGCACTGAGAGGTGTATACCAACCCCTATGTGGAGACCAGAACTTATGGGCAACAAAATATACGTACCAGTAACTGGCAATAATAGACCAGGTGATAATTATGTGAAAATCTGGGAATAATATTGTAACATGAAAAGCATTAATTATGTGGAAAGTGAATGGTGTCAAGAGATATTGTTATCATATACATACCACATATAAAGCTCTAAGAGGTGCACTGCAGACTATTGTCTGTAGGAAGAAAGGTGACTAGATGATATAGGTCACGAAAGTTATCCGCTGTTGTGATAAAGGATTGGTTCAAAAACAGTATCGCTGATGAAGGTAAGTGCTTACCGTTAGAATGAACTCAGGAAGTGCAGCGGCTGTGACGCGGTATACCACCGCTTGTCATGGAGCGGTGAGGTAAGTGAGCTGCTGGTATAAGAAGCCAAAGCAGCGTGGAGACCGGACCGGAAGTCCGGTACCGGAAGTGACGAGGCGTGCGTGTCATCGTGCGTTCTGGCACAGGAACCAGTATGGTGGTTGGCAAAAATAATTACTTGTGTGACACAGGCGCCATATTGTGATTGGAAAAACGCAGATGAGTGTTAGTGACAATCCATAACAGCGGAAAAGGTGGATAGATCATCCTGACTCTGGATGGTGAAAAGAATTCGTGTTCCCAGTTTCGTGCACATAGAGAGGGGTGCTCACAATGGTAGATTCTGTAATAAAAACAAATAATCAGTATCCAATATATCAGGCTTATAACAATTATGTGACGTTAAGGAATAACAAAACCGAGTTATACGGTAAATGACATAATGTCATATTCTCTATTAAGTCCATGAGGGTGTAGTGTATTGAGTTCATGGATCCAGAAAGCCTCTCTTTTCTTGAGGAGGCTGATACGGTCGCCCCCCCTCCTAGGTGCTTGTATGTGTTCAATAACCTGGTATTTAAGTTGCGCGATATTGTGGCCAGAAGATATGAAATGATTCGGAATTGGAAGAAGCAGATTTTTGCATCTAATCGTGGACTTGTGCTTAGATATACGGTCTTTAATGACCTGTGTAGTCTCACCCACATACATTAATCCACAGGGCATTTTAATAGGTAAATGACAAAGCTGGAATTGCAGGTAAAATATCCCTTAATTTCATATTTTTTGCCTGTCTGAGGATGGAAAAATGCATTGCCTTTAGTAATGTTGTTGCATTGCATGCATTGTAGGCATGGAAATGTCCCAAATTTTGGATTCGTGATGAAACGCTGTTGTTTCGGTGGGTGAGAGGAACCAATGTCCGCTCTGACTAGATGATCTCTGATGTTCCGAGGTCGGCGAAAACAAGGGAGAAACGGTTTAGTGAATTCCTTAATATTGGGATGTGCTGTATTAAGTAGATGCCAATGTCGACGTATACTCGAGTGAAGTCGATAGGCTATGGGATGGTAGTCATGCACAAATGGGATTCTGTCCTGGGTGTCAGATCTAGCAGTAGTGGATTGTCTATGTTGTTGAGAGTGTGTTCGGGATAGCCCCTTATCCGAAATTTGGAACGCATTTCTTCGCTGCGTATGTCTCTTGTAGGTATATCTGAAACGATTCTTTGAACCCTTTTGAGTTGGGATCTTGGAATTGAATTTTTCATTTTGGTAGGGTGAAAACTCTCATAGTGTAGAAGGCTATTGCGGTCTGTTGGTTTGGTGTATATGTCTGTTGACAATTTGTTGTTAGTTGATCTTAGGATATGAACGTCTAAAAAATTGGCACTGTTCATATCAGAAGTCATGGTAAAATCTAGGCCAGGCCAAGATGTGCGTAAAAGGAGAAGAAGTTATTGAGGGAATTTAATGAGCCATTCCAAATGCAGAAAACATCATCGATGTATCTTTTCCACATTATGGCATATGTGCGGAAAAGATCATTGGTGTATTTAAGCTCTCCTCATAATGGGCCACGTAGCAATTAGCATACGGAGGTGCTGTATTCGAGCCCATTGCGGTCCCTTTGGTCTGTAAGTAAAAAGTATCACCAAATAAGAAATAGTTCTTGGATAGTATGGTGGTGAGTAACTCACAGCACATGTTGATTTGGTCTGGATTGAATGTCGAGGATTCGAGAAGCCTTCGTACAGAGAGAATACCTTCTTTGTGTGGTATGGATGTATAGAGGTCCTTAATGTCAAAAGTGACAAGTAGGGCTTCCTCAGGGATACTGTCAAGATTGTGTATAATGTTGAGGAATTCACCCGTGTCTAGGATGAAAGAGGCAGTTTGTTTGATGAGTGGTGTGAGAATTTTTTCTAAATATTTCGCTATTGGAGAAAAAATAGAGTCCGTGGAGGCAACTATGGGCCTCCCCGGTGGGTTAGTTAGGCTTTTGTGCACTTTAGGTAGAACATAGAAGACTGGAATGATGGGAAATTTCTTTTGGAGATAATCACCAGTCTTGGTGTCTATGGTGCCCTTCATAACATATTTAGTGATGGTGGCCTGGATATCAGACTTGATCTCATTAGTGGGATCACGGTCTAGTTTTTTATAGATTGTGATATCATTCAGTTGTCTGTGTATTTCTTCTAGGTACATAGTTTTGTCGAGTACGACAATTGCTCCCCCTTTGTCTGCTGGTTTGACTATGATGTTTTTATCATCCTGTAGGTTCCGTAGAGCCTGTTGATCTAATGGGGTCATGTTGGATGGAAAAAATAGTTTTTTTCTGTTCATTTCTACTTTGAGTGACATGAATGTATTTTGGATGAAGGAGATAAATGTCTCCAAAGCGTGGGAACCTAGGGGGGGTCTGAAAGTGCTTTTGTTTTTAAGGCCCAACCTTTGGGCTGATAGCAATGTGCTGGTTGTGCTAATGGGGGTGTTACAGGATGTGTTATTAGCAAAGTACAACTTTAGTCTGAGGGATCTAAAAAAGCGTTGTAGATCCATGTCGAGTTTAAAGGTGTTGTACTTATAACTGGGGCAAAAGGAGAGGCCCTTTTGTAGCAACCGATGTTCTGCTATACCCAGACTCCTAGAAGAAATATTTATCACCAGGGGATTGTTACCTGGGAGCGGGTCACACGGTTGAAGTCTTTTCGAGTGTCTCTGTCCTCGGCGGGTCCTCTTCTTCTTGTGGACCGCCTCCTTTGTCCTAAAAAACGGTTTGACGTGTAGGGTCTTTCTCTGTCTGAACCAGACGTGGATGCATCTGTGGAGGATCTGTAGTAAGAACGTGAAAAGTTCCCAGACGTAGGCGATACTTGCCATTTGTAGACTCTTTGTTGTTCGTAATCCTCAGTGTCACGGGCGAATTTGTTTCTCTTTCTTGTTTCGGTCTCTCGGCGATGTAGATTGATCGTTTCGTTGATCTTGCTTTTGAGGTTGGTAAATTCCTCTGTGGATGTAGATGCAGTGAGTTGTCTCTCGATGTTAGTGATTTCTTCTTTACTTTTGGTGATGGCTCGATGAAGGTGTTCCAGCGTGAGGCTCATCGTACAATAACCCCAAGGCCTGAAAAAATGCATCAACATCACTCAAAACAGGATCCCCAGGTGTCAGGGAAAAAGCCCAATCCTGAGGATCGCCGTGCAGGAGAGAGATGACAATTTGAACCTGCTGCGCTGCGTTCCCTGAGGACTTAGATTTTAAGGCAAAAAACAATTTACAATTATTTTTAAATTCAGAAACTTGGCTCGATCCCCCAAAAACAAATCTGGCATGGGAATCCTAGGTTCCACAACAGGCAACCTAGCAAGATAGGTAGCAATACTCTGAACCTCAGTGGCAAGCTGATCCACACGGCCAGACAACTGTGCAAACTCCATTGAGAGAAAAAATCCTCCCCACCACCCAGAGATACAGAGGGAAAAAAAAAATGCAACAAACAGAAAAATATCTCTGACAACTCTGACAACCTTTTTTTTCTTTCACAATATTTTTCCCTTCTGTGAGTACCATTCAATTTTTTGGGCCGGTGATACTGTTATGTTTCGGTAGCTGAGGAGTGCAGGTAAAAAAGGAAATACACCAGAGCAGTTGGAATCTATGAGATTGCAGTACCCTGACTAACCACCACAACTAGAGGCAGCCGTGGAACGTTCCTACGTTGGTCCTAGACGCTTCGTCACAGCCTGAGAAACTAACTACACCTAAAGATAGAAAGAGGAAAGCTATCTGCCCCGGAGCAGATCCCCAAAGAACATAGAAAGCCCCCAAACATGTAATGGCGGTTAGACAAGAGGAAATACTGACACAGACAGAAAATAGTATGAGCAAACGTTGGGGCCCAAACTACCTAAATAGAAAAGGATAGGAAGGGCACTTACTGCAATCCCAAAAAACCTGAAAAGCACCAACTCTACTAATTTCAAAAACACCTGAGATCACACGACCTCTACCACCTAAATTAGTTATCTGGTGTAACAAAATCAAAACAGCAGCCACTGAAAAAATTGGAAAAAGCAAATGTACAAACATCAGTGGCTGAACTAAACTGAGAGGGAAAAAGCCCCCGGAGGGGACCCAGAAGGCCCCCACAGAAGTGCAGGACAAAATGCAAAAATCAAGCACAAAAACAAAAAGAAGAAAATCTCTTATCTGTTAGCAGGAGATGCAGACACGACACAGCAGGCTACAAAGGAAACAGGAATCAAGGATTGAGACCAGAACAATTGATCACCGGCAACCCTGATGGGAAGGCGACTCCCTTAAATAAGACCAGTCAGTAACACCTGATTCCCAATCCTCACAATCTTCACTGGTCAGTCCAGTACTGCTTGTAACCACCAGAGGGAGCCTCTGCTCAGAACTCATTTCAAGTCCATTCACAACAGGCGCCCAGGTCTTTTGCATTGATGAGTTCACCAGTGCTTTCTTTCTTTCTCAGAATGTACCAAACTGTAGATTTTTCCACTCCTAAAGTTGTAGCAATTTCTCGGATGGGTTTTTTCTGTTTTTTGCAGCTTAAGGATAGCTTGTTTCACCTGCATGGAGAGCTCCTTTGACCGCATGTTTCCTTCACAGCTAAATCTTCCAAATGCAAACACCACACCTCAAATCAACACCAGCCCTTTTATCTGCTTAATTGAGAATGATATAATGAAGGGATTGCCCACACCTGTCCATGAAATAGCCTTGGAGTCAATTGTCCAATTACTTTTGGTCCCTTTAAAAACAGGGTGGCACATGTTAAGGAGCTGAAACTCCTAAACCCTTCATCCAATTTTAATGTGGATACCCTCAAATGAAAGCTGAAAGTCTGAACTTCAACTGCATCTGATTTGTTTGTTTCAAATTCATTGTGGTAATGTCTAGATCCAAAATTAGATAAATGTTGTCTCTGTCCAAATATTTATGGACCTAACTGTACATGTGCATTGCTATTCCTCTATTTTTGTCTCCTTTTCCCCCCTGCCATTGTCCTTACATTTGTACATTTTATGAATTCTATATTTAATAAAGTATATATTTTTATGTAGACTGTATGGCTGTTTCCTTGTGGCTTTTCCTGTATTCTGTACAGCTAGTCTCATATGTCCTTACATATACATGCATATAGCATGATACTAATATAATAGTCTTTTTTACTAACATCGTTTGCTGCGTGTAATATGGTGTTTGTATTCCTTTTCTGCCATGTACAGCTATGCAGCAGAGCAGGGAACTGAGCAGGCTCCATACAGGTAGCAGCCAACAGTATCCCAGCTCAATTAGGGGGAAAGGAGCAAAGTGTTAAAGCAAAGACATGCATTGTCACGCTGACAACCAGGTACAGACAGAACAGCATGACATTATCCCTCCTAAAGCCCCCTCTTCTGAAGTCCCAAAAACATACACAAACTTTTCTTGGGATAGGCGGTAAGTCCCAGTTCACAAGCAGCAGAGTTCATTGCTCCAGAAATCCAAACCGCTATCCAGGGCAGGGTTGATCAATCTAGTACACTACCAGCTGGGATCCGAGCCATCTCATTCGTCGGCCAAGTGGGGCTCGGAAACAGTCTTACCGTCCATACATGCTCAGCTGAGTCCAAGGCCTGAGCTTCAGTCACAATTAGCTGCAACCGCAGGGAGCATCCCAGCCCATAAACGCCCCCACTCCAACTGACCACAACGGCGTGGGGCGCGCATACCCAGAGGACACAATATGGGCTCTCTATACCGCAGAGGGGGACCCGGGACTTACCGAACTAGGGAAGGGCAGAGACCAGGGTTTTGAGGCAGCTCAGCATGTGGACAAGGAAAAGATACGTAGGACTTAATTACACTGCACAACTTCAGGTATAGAGAAAGTAAAGTTTTCTAAAGTAAAGTCACACAGTACATAAACCAAACATGACTATGCCAGGCTCTCGATTCCACACTTCCCAGAAGGGTACCACCCAGTGGACCCCAAGGCACCAACGGATCACCGAGGCACACATAGGTAGGACATCAGGACACAGGCAGGACATCAGGGTACACGAGGTCATCAGGACGCAGGCAGGACATCAGGGTACAAGCTACAGGCAGCGGTCATCAGGTTCCAGACTGCGGTCGTCAGGCTGCGGACATCGGACCTAGGAAGGAACTCAAGCGGGATGGTGCTAGAACCACAGGATTGCCGGGCCTGCCTGGAGCTAGCACCGCATGGTAGTCAGAGCACAGAGTAGTAGATTCTCAGCAGAAACACCGGTTATAAGAGACTCAAAGTCACTGGGTACGAGGCTCCAGACACAGAAGGATTCCAGGAACATAACACAGCAGACACAATTCAGACAAGGTCAGGTACAGGATCAAGGATTCAGGCCTAAATATACCACCTCCAGGACAGGCGGAGGAACAGGACCAAACCGGAATCAAGGCAAGGACTTTGGTATCAAAACATACACAGGAGAGGTGCAGAAACACAAAACACATAGCAAAGTTCAGGAGCTTTGTGAGTAGCTCAGGTGCTTTGTGAGTAGCTCAGGCCCCGCCCATAGGGCAGGGGAACTTTACCTCAGCAATTGGCTGGGGACAGCATTTCAAGTACACACTAACCCTGATAAAAGCAGGGGAGGTGTGACCGCACATGCCCTAAGCACACACACAAACCATTACAGCACAATCAGTGCAGGAACTGAGGCTCAGGCACCTGGCAGAGGCTGCACGCCCAGACACACTTGATATATTAGAAAAACCAAAATGCCACAAAAGGATACAGACTTGAATAATATAGAAATTACTGGAGGACAAAAAGTCAAAAATGTATCTCAAATATGAAATTTATTTATAATTACATATAATATTAATACAAAACTATCAACTGTATAATGATCAATTGTATACATGGATTTAAATACATAGTGATCCACCAAAATTCAATAGTATTAATGGACACTTCGGGCACCTACAAGCCAACATATGAAGCACCAGCAATATGTAATTAGGGCATTAGATAGGTAATACAGGTGAAAAATCAACACAATCAATGCGGTGACTAAACTCAGTGAGCAACCATAATATGCACTGTGAAGGACGCCCCCGTCCTTCCACATCACCAATGTGACGTAACTCCACAGGCAGAGCTCTCCGGCGCCCCCTTTGTCTCTCAGGTCAGTAAGGGAACTGCACCTAGAGCAAACGGCCGCCAGGGAGGGTGTCCTGTTACCCACTGGTATTCTAAGATTCGTGATCAGAGTAAAAGCATCAGCCCAAGATTAATTTTATGGTTTAATTGCCTTAAGGGCGTACTAGATAATTACAGAAATATACAGTAAGCTATACAAAGGAATTACAATGGATTTGCAGTCAGAGTAAAATACAATAATGGTACAAGGCTTAGAGGTAGCTAGAGGTCAATATTACCAGGTTGTAAGGACATGTGGAGGCAGGGAGCTCTGCGATCCCCAGGTGAAAGTCTTAGTTGCTGGACAGTCCCCCAAAACGTGTACCGCTGCTCCCTTGGCAGATCTGTCCCTTTGGTCCGTTTTCCATGGTCCTGCTGCTGTGAGAAAGGATCCAGTCTGCCCATAGCTCACAGTTCTTAAACCTGCTAGGTCCCTCCCATCGGTGTCTGAGGGTGGGAGGATAATCTCCACCCTTAGCCCCCTGCAGAATTTATTCCCAATATCTAGCACAGGGGTTAACTTTCTTCAGGATGATCGGATCAGGACACGAGAGGTACCAGCGGATGCAGTATGTTTTGCCTGTCGCATGGATATCAAACCTGGCCCGATTGGGTCATTGTGGATGGCCAATCTCTATATCTCAGCCCCCCAAATCATCACTGACTCGGGAGTTGCACCATCAAATGCCCGAGGTCCGCCGGGTCACACAGATATTTTTATGAGAATGTACCTACAAAGATGTGCTCATAATTCATAATCCTAGAACGGAGCCTTCGTGTCTGGAAGATACAATTGGTGTGTTTCTGTGTCCGGCTGGCAGGTATAATCTAATTGAAGCCTCTACCTTGAAGCACGCATACTAATTGGCCTGGCTATTCATATTGAGCAGGAAATTCTGTCTTGGGCCTGAATTAGCATACTAATGACCTTCTTATTCAAACGTGGGCCTGAATTGCTTAGCATACTAAAGCCCTTTTGCTTCATAGTGGACATTAAACCCTTTCGTATTGAATTTGCTAACAGTCCCTGTGCAGTTAGCAGCCTGTTGCTCTGTGCACAGACAAAATGGAGGCTGGTATAGACCCTATCCAAGATGGTGGTGTTCCTTTCCTCACATGCACCTAATGCTGGTGCTAACATGAAACAAATAATAAATAAAGACTTATAATTAAATATAAGAGGTTAAATTACCCATGTCAGTAGTAGGACGTCAGCAGCCACAAAGTGCTCTGAAACCCTGATGCATGTTTCGCGAGCGCTAGGCTCGCTTCCTCCTAGGCTCACATCGGCGGGTGGGCTCAACTCATAGAATAGGCGCAAACTCCCCTCATCCAGCTGAGAGCACTGCGCCAGCCATTTCCACATCATCCTATAAATCCCAGCAATGACGTCGCTAGGCTGTTCTGTGTGCACAGGTCCTGTGATAAGGTCACAGGAGGGGAGGAGTCAGGGGTCACATGATCAGGGGCCTCTGTATGCAGGACTTTGGAGTGCTGGTTGTCATGGTGCTGGATGAGGGGAAGTTTCTGTGTGGGGTCAGGAGGGGTTTACAGGGTGGATGTAGCAGAGCTGTTTGTGTATGAGGTGTACGGAGCAGAGCCACGTGTGTATGGGTTGTACGGAGCGGAGCCATGTGTGTACTTGGTGTACGGAGCGGAGCCGAGTGTGTATGGGGTGTACGGAGCAGAGCCGCGTGTGTATAGGGTGTACGGAGCGGAGCCGCGTGTGTATAGGGTGTATGGAGCGGAGCCGCGTGTGTATAGGGTGTACAGAGCGGAGCCGCATGTGTATAGGGTGTACAGAGCGGAGCCGCCTGTTTATGGGGTGTGCGAAGCTGAGCCGCGTGTGTACAAGGTGTACGGAGCGGAGCCGCATGTGTTCTTGGTGTACAGAGCGGAGCCGTGTGTGTACGAGGTGTACAGAGCGGAGCCACGTGTGTAGGAGGTGTACGAAGCGGAGCCACCTGTGTACGGGGTGTGCGGAGCTGAGCCGCGTGTGTACAAGGTGTACAGAGCGGAGCCGCGTGTGTTCTTGGTGTACGGAGCGGAACAACGTGTGTACGGGGTGTACAAAACAGAGCCCTGTGTGTACAAAGTGTACGGAGCTGAGCCATGTGTACAGAGCAGAGCCATGTGTGTATGAAGTTTACGGAGTGGAGCCATGTGTGTACTGATCGGAGCCGTGTGTGTGAAGGGTGTACGGAGCAGAGCCGTGTGTGTACGAGGCATACAAAGCGTTTCTTGCTTTCTGTTTCTTTCTCTCTCTCTGTTCTTTCTTTCCCACTCTAATCTTTCTTTTTCTTTCTCTCTCTGTTCTTTCCTTGTTTCTTGCTCTGTTCTTTCTTTCCCTCTCTCTCTGTTCTTTCTTTTCCCTCTTTCTTTCCCCTCTTTCATTCTCTCTGTTCTTCCTTTCTTTTTCTTTCTTTGTTTCTCTCTCAGTTCTTTCTTTCCCTCTCTCTGTTCTTTCTTTCCCCTCTTTCATTCTCTCTGTTCTTCCTTTCTTTTTCTTTCTCTCTCTGTTCTTTCTTTCTCTCTCTCTGTTATTCCTTTCTCTTTCTCTCTGTTCTTTCTTTCTCTCTAATCTTTGTCTCTCTGTTCTTTCTTTCTCTCTGTTCTTTCTTTCCCCTCTTTCTCTCTCTGTTTTCTTTCTCTCTCTGTTCCTTCGTTCTCTCTGCCTCTCTGTTCCTACTTTCTCTTTCTTTCTTTCCCCTTTCTTTCTTCCTCTCTGTTCTTTCATTCCCTCTCTAATATTTCTTTCTTTCTCTGTTCTTTCTTTCCCTCTCTAATCTTTCTTTCTGTTTCTTTCTTTCTTAACCCCTTCACCCCCAAGGGTGGTTTGCACGTTAATGACCGGGCCAATTTTTACAATTCTGACCACTGTCTCTTTATGAGGTTATAACTCTGGAACGCTTCAACGGATCTTCGCGATTCTGAGATTGTTTTCTCGTGACATATTGTACTTCATGATAGTGGTAAAATTTCTTCGATATAACTTGCGTTTATTTTTGAAAAAAAAAACGCAAATATGGCGAAAATTTAGAAAATTTTGCAATTTTCAAACTTTGAATTTTTATTACCTTAAAACAGAGAAATTTCTCACACAAAATAGTTAATAAATAACATTTCCCACATGTCTACTTTACATCAGCACAATTTTGGAACCAAAATTTTTTTTTGTTAGGAAATTATAAGGCTAAGTGCACACGTCAGCAATTTTCGCGTTTTTTTCACGTTTTTTCCCACGGCAAAAACGCGAAAAGAACGCAAGCATTAAGCATCCTATTCATTTAAATGGATTCCGCAATTTTTGTGCACATGCAGCGTTTTTTTCCACGAAAAAAACGCTTTGCGGAAAAAAAAGCAACATGTTCATTAATTTCGCGTAATCTCCACGTAATGTAAGCGGTTCATGTGCGGATGGTACCCAGGGTCCGGAGGAGAGGAGACTCTCCTCCAGGCCCTGGGTACCATATCCCTGGTAAAACAATAATGAAAATAAAAAATAATGACATTCTCACCTTCCGGCGGCCCCTGCAGCCTTCCCGCCTCTCAGCGACGCTCCCGTTTCCAGTAATGCATTGCGAGAATCACCCAGATGATGTAGCGGTCTCGCGTGATGCTACGTCATCTGGGGTCTGTCGCAATGCATCCTTGGGAACGCGATTGGCCAGGAGCGTCGCTGAGAGGCGGGAAGGCTGCGGGGGCCGCCGGAAGGTGAGAATATCACGATTTATTATTTTTTTTGTTATTTTTACATTAGATCTTTTTACTATTGATGCTGCACAGGCGGCATCAATAGTAAAAAGTTGGTCACACGTGTCAAACACTATGTTTGACTCGTGTGACCAACCTGTCAATCAGTTTTCCAAGCGATGCTACAGATCGCTAGGAAAACGCTAGCATTCTGCAAGCTAATTACTCTTGCAAAACGCTAGTTTCAGGCGGGAATATGCATACAAAAAAAATGCGTATTTCCCGTGGCAGAGAAGTGCGGGATTGCCGCAGAAATTTCCGCGGCAATTCCGCAACGTGTGAACTTAGCCTAAGGGTTAAAAGTTGACCGGCGATTTCTCATTTTTACAACAAAATTTTCCAAGCCATTTTTTTAGGGACCACCTCATATTTGAAGTCACTTTGAGGGGTCTATATAGCAGAAAATATCCAAAAGTGACACCATTCTAAAAACTGCACCCCTCAAGGTACTCAAAACCACATTCAAGAATTTTATTAACCCTTCAGGTGCTTCACAGGAGCTGAAGCAACGTGGAAGGAAAAAATGAATATTTAACTTTTTAGCCACAAAAATGATCTTTAATTAACTTTTTTTTATTTTCACAAGGGTAATAGGAGAAAATGGACAGATAAAGTTGTTTTGCAATTTCTCCTGAGTACGCCAATACCCCATATGTGGGGGAAAACCACTGTTTGGGCACACGGCAGAGCTCGTAAGGGAAGGAGCGCCGTTTGACTTTTTCAAACCAAAATTGGCTGGAATTGACATTGGACGCCATGTCGCGTTTGGAGAGCCCCTGATGCGCCTAAACAGTGGAAACCCACCACAAGTGACACTATTTTGGAAACTAGACCCCCTATGGAACTTATCTAGATCTGTTGTTTGTTGTCCAATTTGTCCTGAGTATGCTGATACCACATATGTGGGGGGGAAACTGTTTGGGCGCACGGCAGGGCTTGGAAAGGAAGTAATAACGTTTTGGAATGCAGACGTTGATGGGTCATGTTCCGTTTGCAGTGCCCCAGATGTGCCTAAACAGTGGAAACCCCCCACAAGTGACCCCATTTTAGAAACTAGACCCCCTAAGGAACTTAACTAGATCTGTGGTGAGCACTTTGAACCCCCAAGTGCTTCACACAAGTTTATAATGCCCGGGCATGAAAATAAAAAAATCCTATTTTTTTCACACAAAATTATATTTTAGTCACCAATTTTTTATTTTCCCAAGGGTAACAGGAGAAATTGGACCACAAAAGTTGTTGTCCAATTTGTCCTGAATACGCTGATACCCCATATGTGGGGGGAACCACTGTTTGGGCGCACGGCAGAGCTCGGAATGGAAGGAGCACCATTTGACTTTTTCAAACTAAAATTGGCTGGAATTGAGATTGGACACCATGTCGTGTTTGGAGAGCCCCTGATGCGCCTAAACAGTGGAAACCCCCACAAGTGACACCATTTTGGAAACTAGACCCCCTAAGGAACTTATCTAGATCTGTTGTGAGCACTTTGAACCCCCAAGTGTTTCACAAAAGTTTATAATGCCTGGGTGTGAAAAAAAAAAAAAATTTCCACAAAAAATATTTTTTAGTCCCAAATTTTGATTTTTCCCAAGGAAATTGGACACCAAAAGTTGTTGTCCAATTTGTCCTGAGTACGCTGATACCCCATATGTGGGGGGGGAACTGTTTGGGAGCACGGCAGGGCTTGGAAAGAAAGTAGTAACGTTTTGGAATGCAGACGTTGATGGGGGTCATGTTCCGTTTGCAATGCCCCAGATGACCCTAAACAGTGGAAACTCCCCACAAGTGACCCCATTTTGGAAACTAGACCCCCTAAGGAACTTATCTAGATCTTTGGTGAGCACTTTGAACCCCCAAGTGCTTCACACAAGTTTATAATGCCCGGGCATGAAAATAAAAAATCCTATTTTTTTCCCACAAAAATTATCTTTTAGTCACTAATTTTTTATTTTCCCAAGGGCAACAGGAGAAATTGGACCACAAAAGCTGTTGTCCAATTTATCCTGAGTACGATGATACCCCATATGTGGGGGGGAACCACAGTTTGGGCGCACGGCAGAGCTCGGAATGGAAGGAGCACCATTTGACTTTTTCCAACCAAAATTGGCTGGAATTGAGATTGGACGCCATGTTGCATTTTGAGAGCCACTGATGTGCCTAAACAGTGGAAACCCCCACAAGTGACCCCATTTGGGAAACTAGACCCCCTAAGGAACTTATCTAGATCTTTGGTGAGCAATTTGAACCCCCAAGTGCTTCACACAAGTTTATAACGTAGAGCCGTAAAATTAAAAAATCATATTTTTTCCACAAAAATGATCTTTTCACCCCAATTTTTATTTTCCCAAGGGTAACAAGACTCCAAAACTTATTGTGCAATTTGTCCTGAGTACGTTGATAACCCATATGTGGGGGTAAACCACTGTTTGGGTGCATGGCAGAGTTTGGAAGGGAAGGAGCGCCGTTTGACTTTTTCAATGCAGAATTGGCTGGATGCCATGTCGTGTTTGGAGAGCTCCTGATCTGCCTAAACAGTGGAAAACCCCCGACAAATGACACCATTTTGGAAAATAGACCCCTCAAGGAACTTATCTAGATGTGTGTTGAGCACTTTGAACCCCGAAGTGCTTCACAGAAGTTTATAACGTACAGCCGTAAAATAAAAAATTATTTTTTTTTTACTAAAATGATTTTTTCGCCCACAATATTTTATTTTCACAAGAGTAACAGGGGAAATTGGACCCCAAAAGTTGTTGTCCAATTTGTCCCGAGTACACTGTTACCCCATATGTGGGGGGGAACTGTTTGGGAGCACGGCAGGGCTTGGAAAGAAAGTAGTAACGTTTTGGAATGCAGACGTTGATGGAGGTCATGTTCCGTTTGCAATGCCCCAGATGACCCTAAGCAGTGGAAACTCCCCACAAGTGACCCCATTTTGGAAAGTAGACCCCCTAAGGAACTTATCTAGATCTTTGGTGAGCACTTTGAACCCCCAAGTGCTTCACACAAGTTTATAATGCCCGGGCATGAAAATAATAAATCCATTTTTTTCCCACAAAAATGATCTTTTAGTCACTAATTTTTTATTTTCCCAAGGGCAACAGGAGAAATTGGACCACAAAAGCTGTTGTCCAATTTGTCCTGAGTACGATGATACCCCATATGTGGGGGGGAACCACAGTTTGGGCGCACAGCAGAGCTCGGAATGGAAGGAGCACCATTTGACTTTTTCCAACCAAAATTGGCTGGAATTGAGATTGGACGCCATGTTGCATTTTGAGAGCCACTGATGTGCCTAATCAGTGGAAACCCCCACAAGTGACCCCATTTGGGAAACTAGACACCCTAAGGAACTTATCTAGATCTTTGGTGAGCAATTTGAACCTCCAAGTGCTTCACACAAGTTTATAACGTAGAGCCGTAAAATTAAAAAATCATATTTTTTCCACAAAAATGATCTTTTCACCCCAATTTTTATTTTCCCAAGGGTAACAAGACTCCAAAAGTTATTGTGCAATTTGTCCTGAGTACGCTGATAACCCATATGTGGGGGTAAACCACTGTTTGGGTGCATGGCAGAGTTTGGAAGGGAAGGAGCGCCGTTTGACTTTTTCAACGCAGAATTGGCTGGATGCCATGTCGTGTTTGGAGAGCTCCTTACATGGGCGTACCCACCGTGGGGCAGGGGAGGGCAAGTGCCCCCCCTAGAAGCAGGGGCGCCTGGTGCATGATCCGGCCCGTCGGCCCCGCCGACATTGAACTGACAGTTCATTGCCGGCGGCGGCGGGCCCTTTAATCGCGGGCGCAATGTGCTGAGTTAGGAAGGCCTTGCGGCCTTCCATATGCAGCACAGGCGACGTGATAGTCATCACGCCGCCTGCGCGCCCTGATGACGTCACGCCGCCTATGCCAGGACTCAGGAGAAGACGGAGTCCAGAGCGCGCTTCTTCAGAGCAGCGGGGGAGATAGGTGAGTACTGGCTTTTTTTTTTTTTTGACGCCGGGCCCGGCCTGTGGGGGATTATGCTGGCTATAGGGTGATTATGCTGGCTATAGGGGGATTATGCTGGCTATAGGTGATTATGCTGGCTATAGGGGATTCTGCTGGCTATAGGGGGATTCTGCTGGCTATAGGGGGATTCTGCTGGCTATAGGGGAATTCTGCTGGCTATAGGGGGATTCTGCTGGCTATAGGGGGATTATGCTGGCTATAGGGGGATTATGCTGGCTATAGGGGATTATGCTGGCTATAGGGGGATTATGCTGACTATAGGGGGATTATGCTGGCTATAGGGGGATTATGCTGGCTATAGGGGGATTATGCTGGCTATGGGGGATTATACTGGCTATAGGGGGATTATGCTGACTATAGGGGGATTATGCTGGCTATAGGTGATTATGCTGGCTATAGGGGGATTATGCTGGCTATAGGTGATTATGCTGGCTATAGGGGGATTATGCTGGCTATAGGTGATTATGCTGGCTATAGGTGATTATGCTGGCTATTGGGGGATTATGCTGGCTATTGGGGGATTATGCTGGCTATTGGGGGATTATGCTGGCTATAGGGGGATTATGCTGGCTATAGGGGATTATGCTGGCTATGGGGGATAATGCTGGCTATTGGGGGATTATGCTGGCTATTGGGGACTATGCTGCTTATGCGGGATTATGCTGCCTACTGGGGACTACTATGCTGCTTATGGGGGATTATGCTGCCTATTGAGGACATATGCTGCGTATTAGGGACCTATGCTGCCTATTGGGGACCTATGCTGCCTATCGGGACATTTACCTGCCTATTGGGGACCTATGCTGTCTATTGGGGACCTATGCTGTCTATTGGGGACCTATGCTGCCTATTGGGGACCTATGCTGCCTATTGAGGACATATGCTGCCTATTGAGGACATATGCTGCCTTTTGGGGATCAATGCTGCCTATTGGGGACATTTACCTGCCTATTAGGGACTTTGGCACCACACCAGTCTGAGCCTGAGCTAAAAGCGGAGTTGCGCCACTATGTGCATTGATGAGGATGAAATGATTGGCAAGGCTGCAATGATGGGCAGTGCAGGCTGTATGTCTCTGTGTGGGCAGTTTTATTGCTGGTATATTGTTTTTGTAGCGCTGTATATATATTGGTATTTTACTAATAGCAATTTGGAATCCCTAGGAAATGATATCAAGAAAGAGAAAAATTGCTTCACTTGTGACAAATATGGAACCGAACATTGACCATCTCATTAGCCAAAAGCAGGCCCATAGTTCCCATGAAATACCAGTAAGTTTGTTGATTTTTAACTTTACTTATTCTTTATTTAAGTATTGTGTTTGTTCCTGTTTATTTTTATTTTTTTTACTTCAAAATAAGAGTGTAGTATATGGTGTATACAGGGTCATACACATCGTGTGCGGTATATAGAGTGTAGTATATGGTGTATACAGGTCATACACATCGTGTGCGTATATAGAGTGTAGTATATGGTGTATACAGGTCATACACATCGTGTGCGGTATATAGAGTGTATATACACTTCTGTATTATACTTTTCATATACAGGTTATAATGCCTCTTATTCTTTGTATAGAGGTGAGTGTGCCATGTATAATATATGGTATATACAGCGTAGTGTCGCATACACTGCTGTATTATACAATATACAACAGTTCTAATGCTCCATACCTAATATGCAGGATAATGTACAGTGTATATGATGTAACCTGTATAAGATGTGACATTGGCTTGCCCCCCCTAGTTTTGATCCTGGGTACGCCCATGGCTCCTTATCTGCCTAAACAGTGGAAACCCCCGACAAATGACACCATTTTGGAAACTAGACCTCTCAAGGAACTTATCTAGATGTGTGGTGAGCACTTTGAACCCCGAAGTGCTTCACAGAAGTTTATAACGTACAGCCGTAAAATAAAAACATTTTTTTTTTTTACTAAAATGATTTTTTCGCCCACAATATTTTATTTTCACAAGGGTAACAGGGGAAATTGGACCCCAAAAGTTGTTGTCCAATTTGTCCTGAGTACGCTAATACCCAATATGTGGGAGAAAACTACTGTATGGGCACACCCTGGGGCTCGGAAGGGAAGTAGTGACATTTTGGATTGCAGACTTTGATTGAATGGTCTGGGGGCATCATGTCGCATTTGGAGAGCCCCTGATGCGCCTAAACAGTGGAAACCCCCCACAAGTGACCCCATTTTGGAAAATAGACCCCACAAGGAACTTATCTAGATGTGTGGTGAGCACTTTGAACCCCAAAGTGCTTCACAGAAGTTTATAATGTACAGCCGTAAAAATAAAAAATCATTTTTTTTTACAAAAATGATTTTTTCGCCCCCAATATTTTATGTTCACAAGGGTAACAGGAGAAATTGGACCCCAAAAGTTGTTGTCCAATTTGTCCTGAGTACGCTGATACCCCAACAGTGGAAACCCCCCACAAGTGACCCCATTTTGGAAAATAGACCCCACAAGGAACCTATCTAGATGTGTGGTGAGCGCTATGAAGCCCCAAGTGCTTCACAGAAGTTTATAACGTACAGCCGTAAAAACAAAAAAATATTTTTTTTTTTTACAAAAATGATATTTTCGCCCTCAGTTTTTTATTTTCCCAAGGGTAACAGAAGAAATAGGACAAATTGCACAATAACTCTTGGGGTCCAGAGTACGCTGATACCCCATATGTGGGGGTAAACTACTGTTTGGGCGCATGGCAGAGCTCAGAAGTGAAGGAGCGCCGTTTGACTTTTTCAACGCAGAATTGGCTGGAATTGAGATCAGACGCCATGTCACATTTGGAGAGCCCCTGATGTGCCTAAACAGCGGAAACCCCCAATTCTAACTCCAACCCTAGCACACCCCTAACCCTAGTCCCAACCCTAACCACAAACCTAACCCTAACACACCCCTAACCCTAATCCTAACCCTAATCCTAACTTTAGCACCAACCCTAACCCTAACTTTAGCCGCAACCCTAATCCTAACCCTAATGGGAAAATGGAAATAAATACATTTTTTTAATTTTATTATTTTTCCATAACTAAGGGCGTGATAAAAGGGGGTTTGATTTACTATTTATAGTGGGTTTTTATGATTGACAGCTGTCACGCTAAAAGACGCTTTTTATTGCAAAAAATAGTTTTTGCATCACCACATTTTGAGAGCTATAATTTTTGCATATTTTGGCCTACAGAGTCATGTGAGGTCTTATTTTTTGTGGTACGAGTTGACATTTTTATTGGTACCATTTTTGAGCACGTGACATTATTTGATCGCTTTTTATTTCGATTTTTGGGAGGTTAGAATGAACAAAAATCAGCAATTCATAAATTTCTTTTGGGGAGGCGTTTATACCGTTCTGCGGTGGTAAAATTGATAAAGCAGTTTTATTCTTCGGGTCAGTTCGATTACGGCGATACCTCTTTATATAATTTTTTTATGTTTTGGTGCTTTTATAGAATAAAAACAATTTTATATAAAAAATTATTATTTTTGCATCGCTTTATTCTGCGAGCTATAACTTTTTATTTTTTCGCTGATGATGCTGTATGGTGGCTCGTTTTTTGCGGGACAAGATGACGTTTTCAGCGGTACCATGTTTATTTATATCAGTCTTTTTGATCGCGTGTTATTCCACTTTTTATTCGGTGGTATGATGATAAAGCATTGATTTTTTGCTTTGTTTTTTTTTTTTAAGGGGTTCACTAAAGGGGTTAACTAGTGGGAGAGTTTATAGGGGGGTCGTTACTGACGCGGCGATACCAAATATGTGTACTTTTATTGTTTTGTTATTTTTATTTACAGGAATAAATGAATTTATTGGGAAATTTTTTATTTTTATTTTGGAACTTTTTTTTACACTTTTTATTTTTATTTTTTTAACTTTTATACTTTGTCCCAGGGTGCGACATCACTGTGTAGGGTGAGATCGCTGGTGTGACAGTGTGCACAGCACTCTGTCATACCAGCGATCGCTCTGGCAGTGCTGCAGGCTTCTCAGTGCCTGCTCTCAGCAGACACTGAGGAAGCCGCCTCCCTGCAGGACCCGGTGGCCATCTTGGATCCGGGTCCTTGGAGGGAGGAAGGCCTCAGAACAGCGCGATCACATCGCGCTGTTCTGAGGGTCTCAGGGGAGCGTGCAGGGAGCCCCCTCCCTGCGCGATGCTCCCCTGTGCCCCTGGTACACCGCGATCATGTTTTATCGCGGTGTGCCAGGAGTTAATGTGTCGGGAGCGGTCCGTGACCGCTCCTGACACACAGTCCCGGATAATCAGCTGACACCCGGCGGCAGCTGATCGCCCTGGACGTACTATTCCGTCCATGGGAATGAGGTCCAGGGTCACATGGACGGAATATTACGTCCGATGGAATAAAGGGGTTAATGTCTGTTTCTCTCTCTCTGTTCTTTCTTTCCCTCTCTCTGTTATTTCTTTCTTTCCCCTCTTTCTTTCTTCCTCTCTCTGTTCTTTTTTTCCCTCCTGATATTTCTTTGTCTCTCTCTGTTCTTTCTTTCCCTCTCTAATCTTTTTCTCTCTCTGTTTCTTTCTGTGTTCTTTCTTTCTTAATATATGTTTCTTTCTCTCTGTTCTTTCTTTCCCTCTCTAATCTTTTCTCTGTTCTTTCTTTCTCTTTCTAATTTTTCTTTTTCTTTTCCTCTCTCTCTGCCCATTCTTTCTCTTTCTAATCTTTCTTTCTCTGTTTTATTTCTCTCTCTGTTCTTTCTTTCCCTTCTTTCTTTCTCCTCTTTCTTTCTCTCTGTTTTCTTTCTCTCTCTATTCTTTCTTTCTCTCTACCTCTTTGTTTTCTTTCTCTCTCTGTTCTTTCTTTCCCCTCTTTCTTTCGCTCTCTCTGTTCTTTCTTTTTTTTCTCTCTCTGTTCTTTCTTTCATCCTCTCTCTGTTCTTTTTTCCCCTCTCTAATATTTCTCTCTCTGGTCTTTCCCTCTCTCTCTGTTTCTTTCTTTCTTAATATCTGTTTCTTTCTCACTGTGTTCTTTCTTTCTCTCTCTAATCTTTCTTTTTTCTTCCTTTCTCTCTCTGTTCTTTCCTTCGCTCTTTTCTTTCTTTCTCTCTCTGTTTTCTTTTTTCTCTCTCTGTTTCTTTCTTTTCCTCAGTACCAGCCCCTGTGCCCACAGCACCAGCCACTGTGCCTCAGTACCAATCAGTGTGATCAGCAGTGCTAGATGGGTGCGGTTGGGGCGTGGACTAGTTTTGAAATGGGTGTGGTAGGGAGGGCGTGGCCTAAAATTTGCCGCAGTGCGCCACAACCTGTGTCCCTCTTTCACTTCTTCAAAAGTTGGGAGGTATGATGGTGGGCCCCAAGAATGATTTTTCTCTGGTGGGCCCAAGGCACTCCAATCCTACGCTGGCTATGCAGCAGAGCAGGGAACTGAGCAGGCTCCATACAGGTAACAGCCAACAGTATCCCAGCTCAATTAGGGGGAAAGGAGCAAAGGGTTAAAGCAAAGACATGCATTGTTACACTGACAGCCAGGTACAGACAGAACAGTGTGACATTATCCCCTCCTAAAGTCCCCTCTTCTGAAGTCCCAAAAAATTACGCTGAAACTTTTCTTGGGATAGGCGGTAAGTATAATATATTTCCGGGTTCTCGGTTTCCTCCCACATTCCGAAGACATACTGATAGGGAATTTAGATTGTGAGCCCCAATGGGGACAGTGCCACTAATGTCTGTAAAGCGCTGTGGAAATAATGGCGCTATATAAATGAGTAAAATATAAAATAAATAAAAATAAATATATATATACAGGGTGGTCCAAAAGTAGGTGGACAGAAAATAACATTTTTATTTTTAGGGGCAACATCACATTTGAAGTCACTTTGAGGGGTCTATATGATAGAAAATACCCAAAAGTGACACCATTCTAAAAACTGCCTCCTCAAGGTGCTCAAAACCAGCAATTTTTGGAATATTTAAAAAAAAATGAAACATTTTACTTTTTTTCACAAAATATTTACTTCAGATCCAATTTTTTTTATTTTTCCCAGGGTAACAGGAGAAATTAGATCCTAAAAGTTGTAGTGCAATTTGTCCTGAGTACACTGATACCCCATATGTGGGGGTAAACCACTGTTTGGACGCATGGTAGACGCTTTTTATTGCAAAAAAGTTTTTGCATCACCATATTTTGAGAGCTTTAATTTTTCCATATTTTGGCCCACAGAGCCATGTGAGGCCTTGTTTTTTGCGGGATGATTTGACATTTTTATTGGTACCATTTTTGGGCACATAACATTTTTTTATCGCTTGTTATTCCGGTTTTTGGGAGACAGAATGAACAAAAAAAAGCAATTCTTGAATTTCTTTTGGGGGGGTGGGCGTTTATACCGTTCGTCTTGTGGTAAAATTGATAAGGCAATTTTATTCGTCGGTTCAGTACAATTACACTGATACCTCATTTATTTCATTTTTTATGTTTTGGTGCTTTTAGACCTTAAAAACTATTTTATATAAAAAATAATTATTTTTGAATCGCTTTATTCTGCGAGCTATAACTTTTTTATTTTTTCGCTGATGATGCTGTATGGCGGCTCATTTTTTTGCGGGACAAGATGACGTTTTCAACAGTACCATGTTTATTTATATCCGTCTTTTCGGCGGTATGATGATAAAGCATTGTTTTTATACTGTCCATCTTCTTTTGGACCACCCTGTATATATATAATATTTATACAGCTCTGGCAAAAAATTAAGAGACCACTGCACAGTTTTATAAAAATCAGCTTCTCTACATGTCTGACAGCCATTCCATTCCAGTGTCAGTTGAATTCCAGCCAGAGTACACCTCATTCTACTTAATGTGCTTCTGATTAGGTGATCACCTGAACCAAATCTTATTTAACGAAGGAAAGTATAAAAAACACTGCTGTGGTGTTCACTATACTCTTGCAATAGGACAAGCTGGATGGCAAAACAAGTGCTAGTAATATCTCAAAATTAATATAAATGAAAAAATAGCTTTTAACCATGCCAAAGGAGTTGAAAAGAAAAGTCTTGAGTGAGGAAAAGAAGGGCTCAATTTTGGCTTTACTAGAAGAGGGATACAGTGAGCGTCATGTTGCCTTCATCCTTAATATTTCTAAGACAGCAGTCCATTTCAACAAGGTCAAGCAGCAGACATTGGGAACAACAAAGCACAGACTGGCAGAGGGCAAAAACGACTCTCCTCTGACCGGGATGACCATCATATTCTTCGAATGTCACTCAGCAACCGCAGGATGACATCAAGTGACCTACAAAAGGAATTGCAAATGGCAGCTGGGGTGAAGTGCACGGCAAGAACAGTGTGTAACAGGATCCTAGAGGCAGGGCTCAAGTCATGTAAAGCTAGAAAAAAGCCTTTCATCAATGAGAAGCAAAGGTGAGCCAGGCTGAAGTTTGACAAAGACCATAAGCATTGGACCATTGAAGACTGGAGTAAGGTAATCTTCTCCGATGAGTCTAATTTTCAGCTTTGTCCAACACCTAGTCGACTATTTGTTAGATGGAGATATGGAGAGGCGTACAAGCCACAGTGTCTTGCACTCACTGTGAAATTTGGTGGAGGATTGGTGGTGATCTGGGGATGCTTCGGCAAGGCTGGAGTCGTGCAGATTAATCTTTGCGAAGGACGTATTAATCAAGCCGCATACAAGGTTATCCTGGAAAAACAGTTGATTCCTTCTGCTCAGGCAATGTTCCCCAACTCTGAAGACTGTTTTTTCCAGCATGACAATGCACCATGCCACACAGCTAGGTCAACTAATGTGTGAATGAAGGACCACCACATCAAATCCCTGTCATGGCCAGCCCAATCTCCAGACCTGAACCCCATTGAAAACCTCTGGAATGTAATCAAGAGGAAGATGAATAGTTGTTCTGTCTCCAACATCTAACTGTTTTCTGAAGTTGTTTGTTTTGCATTGTGTATATAGGAGTTTAACAATCTGCTTGTTTTGGCTCCCTATAGTGACCAGTGTCATATTCGCAGTTGTTTTTTGTTTCATTTTCAATTATCTTTCACTCCTTTTGCAATGCATTATGGTAGCTTCGCAATGCATCATGGCAGCCTTGCAAAGCATTCTGGTAGCTTTCCCTCCACTTTCCTCCATGTTCCTTCAGCCTGCATCCAGGAAGCATCATCTTTTCCTCTCTCCTTGTGATAGCATTGCCGGTATGTACCCATGCTTTCTGTTGCTAATTCCTGTCCCATATTAGCCTAGTTTAATCAGTCCTGCTCCTGGTCAGCTATTAGTGTGCAAATGTTCATTCATGATGTATGCTATGTATAAATGTATTTCTGTTGTACCCTGTACTGATTGTATGTATATTATGCTTGTATTATAGTTTCACCACGCATCAATATATCAAGTTCAATAAAAGCACAGATTCAATCACAATCTCCTTATTGGACCCCGGTATAGCGGTTTAGCTGTCTTTATAGCTGCAATGACGTCTGCCTCATTCAGTGAGGACAGAACAGTGAAACGGCGGCAAATCCAGCTAGTGGGAGTTCAGTGAAACGGTGTCCATCCAGCTTGCAGGAACTATTGAAATTGCAGCCATCTACCTAGTGAGATTCAAGTCACCAGCTACAAAGAGACTTAATACAGCTACAGCAATCTCTGCACAGCCAAGCATTCCCCAAAGACACCATATCCCAAAAATACACAGGATAAAATCTGTTACTTCCGTCTCCTCAAAGACTATATCCATCAGCAGCGCGGTCGCCATTGCCCGCAAATGCTGAGGCCGCCAAAATGCGAGCAAGCTATGCTGAATAAGAGATGCAACTTAAATTAGAGAAGGAACGCGTGGATGCCGCCTTAGAGAGCCTCGCAGCAAAAGAGAAGCAGCCGCAGCCCTCGCCGAAGCAGAATCTCTAGAAACAGCGCAAAACCCTGAGCTGCATAGCCGAAGCAGTACGTCAAGTCTTGAGTTTCCACTGAAAGATTCACCACAACGCACATCCCAGTACATTAATGAACTTCCCAATCCAAACTATAACCTTGAAACGGCATCGGAACAAGAACATGACATCTCTAGTGAAAGGAGTGAGAGTTATCATGAGGCTCAGCTACAGGACAGATACAAACACGAAAATGTGGAGCAAAACAACTCTGCTAATGACTACCTTGCCCCTCACCAGGTAAATGGATTGCCCGCCAGGGCAGTGGGATACTCGGTACCGGGCCGGTGTATTGAAGGGATGTGTCACAGCGGCAGTGACCCGGTCCGTGGCCCTGGGCGTCCAATAAAAGGGTAATATTTACAGGGGATGTTTAGAGTTTGTAGTAATGTAATCGTGAGGCCACTTGTGGTATCTGGTCAGAGATGACCAGCACTGCAGTGCAGATCCTCTGAGACTAATGGTGTGATGCAGCAGAGTTGGAATAGCTTCCCACAAGTGAAGCTGGTGGTCTCAGGGCAGGTAGATGTTGTACTATTAGAGTAATGGTACTGAGAGATGTAGCTGAGTGTAGTAGGTGATGCAGGAAGAAACTGAGAAACAATCAGCGAGTTGCAGTTTCCAAAGCATTACTCACAGTTCTGGTGGCCAACAGTACAGATGCCCGCTTGGTACCGTGTCCTCCACGTGAGGGGCTCAGCAAACCCTCAGGTAGATTGGGAAACACCTTTCCAGGACTCCTATCTATATACAGTACAGACCAAAAGTTTGGACACACCTTCTCAATCAAAGATTCTTCTGTATTTTCATGACTATGAAAATTGTAGAATCACACGGAAGGCATCAAAACTATGAATTAACACATGTGGAATTATACATTACACTTTACAAAAAAGTGTGAAACAACTGAAAATATGTCTTATATTCTAGGTTCTTCAAAGTAGCCACCTTTTGCTTTGATTACTGCTTTGCACGCAGAAAAGGTGAACGGATGGACTCTAAATGCCTAGTTCGCTCTGTGAAGCATGGAAGAGGTGGTGTGATGGTGTGGGGGTGCTTTGCTGGTGACACTGTTGGGGATTATTCAAAATTGAAGCGGTGAGTGGTCCAGCTCACCCCAAACCTTCTCGATTGGGTTCAGGTCTGGTGACTGTGGAGGCCAGGTCATCTGGCATAGCTCCCCAACACTCTCCTTCTTGGTCAAATAGCCCTTACACAGCCTGGAGGTGTGTTTGGGGTCATTGCCCTGTTGAAAAATAAATGATGGTCCAACTAAACGCAAAGCGGATGGAATAGCATGCTACTTTAAGATGCTGCGGTAGCCATGCTGGCTCAGTATGCCTTCAATTTTGAATAAATCCCCAACAGTGTCACCAGCAAAGCACCCCCACATCATCACACCACTTCCTCCATGTTTCACGGTGTGAACCAGGCATGTAAAGTCCATCTGTTCACCTTTTCAGCATGCAAAGAAGTAATCAAAGCAAAAGGTGGCTACTTTGAAGAACCTTGAATATAAGACATATTTTCAGTTGTTTCACACTTTTTTGTAAAGTGTAATGTATAATTCCACATGTGTTAATTCATAGTTTTGATGCCTTCAGTGTGATTCTACAATTTTCATAGTCATGAAAATACAGAAAAATCATTGAATGAGAAGGTGTGTCCAAACTTTTGGTCTGTACTGTATGCGTCTCTTTTACTGGCCGTCTCACTGTGCTGATTTTCCCGCCTTCTATCCTTCCAGCACCTTCACAAAGTGTCCCAGATCAGCGGCCGCAAATCCTGTTGGATAACGTCTTATCTCTGCGTTTCCTTAATTCTATATAGCTACCTCCCAGGCGAAGACAATTGTGGTAGTTGTCTGTGATCCCTAAAGTTATCACAGCAGTCGACTTGCTAGCTGAGTCATAAAATCCTCCACTAGGCTAAGAGGTCGAGTTCCCTCTGCGACCTGGTCCCTCTGCCTACAGATCGGGACCGACGGATGGTTCTTGCTCTCTCCGAATCCCTAAAACCCCTTCCTCTGTAAGGTTCTTTGTCTCTGTTGACATGTTCCTTGAAACTCAGTTTTCCGTCGGCCATTTTGCTTTCTGTCTTTCTGCAGCTCTTGCCCTCAGTTAATATGGAGTTTCCAGTTTTCATGTTCCCGCCCTGATTCTTCCCTCTTGCTTCTTAAGCAGCCTCAGCTGAACAATCAGTGCTCCTGAATCAAGCCTCAGTCAGTCTGTGACCTGACTCCTGGAAACCTTGGACTTGTACTCCAGCTATTCCCTACTGAGGAACCTTGGAACACTTTTGGACTCTGGAAACCTGCTGTTGGTGAATCCACGTTTGCAGAGGAATTACGGTACAGAGAAGAGATCCTGAACCTGCTTTGGAGATTTATTGTAGTGCTTGAAGTTACTCTGGCCTGCTGTGTCTCCTGTCGCTGTTCCTGCAAACTGTGTGAACTTTTCAGCATGCTTGTATGAAGTAATACAAGTCATTTCATTTCAACCTATGTCTCCTGTGTTTTCCTCACACCCAAGCACAAGACGCTATAGGAACTGTACACTATACATGACAAGATTCAGGAGCCAATGTTTAGTGTCTGCTGGGTCTGGGAAAGCCGTGTCTGCTGTGACTGTGGATATCAGATGTCCGTTTAATACCTTATGTGATGACAGTGGTTGTGACTTCTCACAACCATTCCAGGTGAGCGCATTTCCTTAAAATTTTACTCTGGAGTGTTACCACAGGTAAACACTATTGTTTTTTTTTTTCCTTTCCTCTTCTCCTTCCAGCACTTCTGCCTTAAAAGATCTGGAAGATGGAGGCCCGCATAAAGGAACTTTGCGGAGTGACTGATACAATCCTTTCAGATGTACAGACTTTAAAAACCCGTTTTGCAAGCCTACAGGACCTCACTAATCATAATTTGCAAGTGTTTGGACAGACTACCCAGGAATTGCGAGCCAGGATTGAGGCTCTAGAGGAACGAGCCCAGGCTCCTGCCATAACCCCGAGTTCTGGGATCCCCAAATTACCTCCTTTTCGTTTTGGCAGTGAACGTGAGAAATTCAGGGGATTTATTAATCAATGCAATTTATTTTTCTCTGCACATGCTTCACAATTTCCCACTGAACGATCCAAAGTGCTTACTATAATCATGTTGCTTACCAATAAGGCTTTGATGTGGGCAAACCCTCTGATTGAGACTGAGGATGATTGTTTGAATCACCTTGATGGTTTTATTTCAGCCATGGGGCAGGTGTTTGATGACCCAATCGAGGTGCAACAGCTGAAGCAGCCATGTTAACTTTGCGCCAAGGTAAGCGTTCAGTAGCCGAATATGCCCTGGATTTCAGGAGATGGGCTCTTGATACCACTTGGGACACTTCCGCTAAAAAATCTATTTTTCGGAAAGGGTTGTCTCCACTGATTAAGGATGAACTTGCTCGTGCCGACCCTCCCACTGCGTTAGGTGACTTTATTAACTATTGTATCCGTATTGATGCTCGTCTGACTGAACGCAGACAAGAGAGATGGTTCGAAAATAATCGCACTAACCTTTTACTACCTCCCTCCTCAGCTAAGGAACCTTTGAGTAGGATCACAAGGGAACCAGAACCTGAACCCATGCAGGTGGACTCTTTACAAAGACGGGTTAGTGATGCACGCAAAGAACATCGTATAAAGGAAAATCTATGTTTCTACTGTGGTAAGTCAGGGCACTTCATTATAAACTGCCCCAGCCGTTCTCGTAAGACTACTGCAGCAGTCATTCACTGTGAGTGTTGCGAGAGGAGCTCTGTCATGTCCGAGCCTCAGGCTCCAGAGAGATCTGCTGCAAGAGATCTTGATTTCTCGGACTTAAACTCTGTTAGTTCTGGGGACGATGACGGTATAAACGCTGCAATTTTTCAAGTTTCCTCAGCGGTGTCCCAGCTGAGTTGTAAAAGAGACAATTCTCATTGCTTCCTTTCCATCAAACTCTGGGTTGACTCAGTCTGGGTGTCTAGCTCTGCTATGATCGACTCAGGAGCAAGTGGAAATTTTATGGATATCTCCTTTGCTCTGAAACAGGGGATACGTTCAGTGAAGAAGGCTACTCCAGTACAGATGGAGACTGTGGATGGCTCTCTACTGACTTCTGGACCAGTGGATCAAGAAACAGAGCCTTTGAGGGTTCTTATGGGTAAAGATCATCAGGAGAAAATGTCTTTTATGCTTATCTCTTCTCCCCACTTTCCCATTATTCTAGGGCTACCATGGCTGCAGGCGCAGAATCCTACGATTAACTGGGAGACCAAGGAATTACACTTTCCGGAGAAACAGATGAGTCAAGGAGTTTCAGCTTGCTCTGTTCCTAAAGGAACCATGTCAGTCCCTGAACTACCAGCTGTATACCAGGACTATGTGGATTTATGTGACAAGAAGAACGCTGATCAGCTTCCTCCTCACCGTCCATATGATTGTCCAATTGAATTATTGCCTGGAGCCGAGATACCTTTTGGTAAGATCTACCCCCTAGCGGGGCCCGAGCTAAAAGCTTTGAAGGATTATATAGACGAAAATTTAGCCAAGGGCTTCATACGCCCCTCTTCATCTCCCGCAGGTGCACCCATCTTCTTTGTGAAGAAGAAAGATGGATCTCTGAGACCCTGCATAGACTATAGGGAACTCAATAAGGTTACTATTAGAAACCGTTATCCATTGCCTTTAATCCCTGAGTTGTTGGAGAGAGTGCGGCATGCCAAAATTTTCTCTAAACTGGATCTCCGTGGGGCCTATAACTTGGTCCGCATTAGACCTGGGGATGAATGGAAGACTGCTTTCAGGTCACGCTATGGACACTTTGAATATCTAGTTATGCCTTTTGGTCTGAGTACCGCCCCAGCCACTTTCCAACACTTCGTGAATGATATCTTCAGGGATCTCCTAGATACATTTGTGGTGATTTATCTGGATGATATTCTAATTTTTTCTAACTCCACAGAGGAACATCATGGACATGTGAGAATGGTCTTAGAACGCCTAAGACAAAACCATCTCTACATCAAACTTGAAAAATGTGAATTCCATAGGACCGAAATTCAATTTCTGGGGTATGTACTATCTACGCAAGGGATTAGTATGGATGGAAGCAAGACCCAAGCCATCAAGGATTGGCCAATTCCTAGAAATGTGAAGGAGGTGCAGCGTTTCATCGGGTTTGCCAACTTCTATAAGACGTTTCATTAAGAATTTTTCTGAGGTAGTGTCACCTATCACCCAACTTACCCGGAAACAGTCTAGGTTCTCCTGGACCCCGCAAGCTCAGGAAGCATTTTCCTGTTTAAAGGATAAATTTACCACCGCACCTATCTTAGTACATCCCAACCCCGAGCTTGCCTTCATAATAGAGGTGGATGCTTCAGACTGTGCCGTTGGAGCTATACTCTCTCAGAGAACAGGTGAGAAGAATGTCTTGCATCCCTGTGCCTTCTTTTCCCAGCAGTTGTCTTCAGCTGAGAGGAACTACGATGTGGGCAATAGAGAATTGTTGGCCATTATTGCCGCCTTCAAGGAATGGAGACACCTTCTTCAGGGAGCTGCACAGCAAATAGTCGTCCTGACAGACCATCGTAACCTTGAATTTATCAGGTCGGCTAAGTGCCTGACTCCTCGCCAGGCTCGCTGGAATCTTTTCCTAAACTAATTTAATTTTGTCATTTTTATAGACCAGGATCGCGCAATGGAAAGGCTGATGCACTCTCTAGGATTCATTCAGCAGAGACACGCCACTTACTCCTCCTAAGACTATTCTTCCTGACTCTAGATTCCTGGGAGTGATTCATAATCAAGACCTACTTAAGGACATCAAGAAAGCATACCATGCGGATTCTTTGTTGGCTCAACCCCAAGGGACGTAAGTCTTGTTTTTAAGAATGGTGTGTGGATTCAGGGACAACGTCTGTATATACCTGAAACAGTCAGATTGAGAGTATTGCAACTCATCCACGATTCCAAGATAGCCGGGCATAGGGGAATTCTAAAGACACAAGAATTTCTTTCTCGTTTCTTTTGGTGGCCCACTTACAGGAAAGATGTCTTAAACTATGTCACTTCATGTGAAGTCTGTGCAAGATGCAAACACCTCGCTCCTCACCAACTGGTCTGTTGCAACCTCTTCCCACCCGTCCCGCCCGTGGGGATCCATTTCTATGGACTTCATTGTGGAGTTACAAACCTCTCAAGGGAAGAACACCATTCTAGTGGTGGTTGACCGTCTAACAAAGGCAGCTCATTTTATCCCTTGTGTCGGCTTACCCACTGCAAAACAGACATCAGACTTGATGATTAAGAATGTGTTTCGCTTACATGGAAATGTTTAGCCACTGTTAGATGGTTTTTTTTGTCTGTAATCGTATGACGATGGGACCTCATCCTTGCTCTCAGTCTCTGTCCTGTTTCTCCAACATAGAGGCCACCCACTGGACATATATTGCATAGAATTAAATATACCACATTAGAGGAGGAACATGTGAATGTCCCGGGGATCTTATAGTTTTGCTGTGTGTTGGGGATTTGGATCTTGTCGCTGGTTTCTATATGACTGCAAGTTTTGCATCTTCTCCCATTGCAAGGATATGTCCCTCTTGGTGAATCTGAGGGCATTGAACTTCGGATCATGATGTTTCTTAAATTTGGAGGTTGCCTGTAACATAGCAAGGGGGGGTCTTTGAATAATATTTTTAACTGGTCGTCCTTGTGTAGTATATGGTGAAGTTTTTTAGCCGTTTTTCTCAGTATTTCAAGCTGTGGGTTGTAGGTCACTACCAGAGGTACACGGTGATTTTCCTCTCTTTTCCTGTATTGAAGTAGTTGACTTCTAGGGATCCTTGTGGCCCTAGTGATCTGGTCCTCAATGGAGGTGGGATGGTAACCTTGAATTAAAAATGACATTTTAAGTTGGGTTAGGTGTTTATCCCTGTCCCTAGGACTGGAACAGATACGGTTGTATCTGAGGGCCTGGCTGTAGACAATGGACTTTTTAATGTGTTTAGGATGGAAGCTGTCCCATCTGAGGTATGTGGGACGGTCAATTGGTTTCCGATACACTGATGTTTGGAACAAACCATTTTGGATTTTTATGGTGGTGTCTAAGAAGTTGATTTTTGTTTTTGAGTGGTCCAATGTCAAGTTTATGGTAGGATGAAATTTGTTGAATTTGTCATGGAAATCTAGAAGTTCTTGTTCAGACTCAGTCCAGACTATTAAGATGTCATCAATGTAACGGAAATAGGCAAATGGTTTGATGGAGCAGGATTTAAGAAGTCATTTTCCAGTTTAGCCATGAAGAGGTTGGCATACTGGGGTGCCATTTTACTTCCCATAGCGGTGCCGGTGCGTTGTAGATATAGCTCCTCACCGAAAGAGAAAAAGTTGTGTGTGAGGATGAATCTGGTGAGTGTTATTACAGACTCGGACGGGATCCCATTGGCCTCAAGAAACATTCGGCAGGCAGTTAGTCCATCTTCGTGTGGGATGTTAGAATATAAGGATTCGACATCCATCGTGGCTAAGATGGTGCTGTCGGGGAGGGAACCTATCGTGGATAGCTTATTTAGCAGGTCTGTAGTGTCCTGTATATAGCTGGCTGTCTTCCTTACCAGCGGCTTAAGGATGTTTTCTACCCACCCTGAGATTTCTTCAGTGAGTGTTCCCACCCCTGAGATGATTGGCCTCCCTGGGTTGCCTGGCTTATGAATCTTGGGAAGCATATAGAAAGTTCCCATCCTTGGATTCTCAGGTATTAAATCCAGAAGGTTTATGGAGTCTGTACACAGACATTTGATGACTTTTTTCAACTCCCTCAAATATTTTGGAGTTGGGTCATCATCCAGTTTGGTATAGTACTGTATATCCATCAGTTGTCTGTGTGCCTCTTTGATGTAGTCGGTTGTATTGAGGAGAACTATGGCACCACCTTTATCCGCAGGCTTAATAGTGATCTCCCTGTTGTTCTTAAGGTCGTAAATGGCCTTTCTTTCATGCAAACTGATATTAAATGTTTTCTTTGCTTTTTTATCCAATATCGTGGACTGCACCGAATGTCTAAATGAGTCAATATATTGGTCCAAAATGATGTTGCGGCCAGAAGGAGGTGTCCAGTCAGAGTTTTTCTTATTCTTTAGTCTGACTTGAGTTTGGCTGCTCAGAAGCCCCAAGTCCTCTTTGACAGAGAAGAACTCCTTCAGTCTAAGTCTCCTGAAATATTGTTCCATGTCACTACAAAGTTCTGTTTTGTCTAGAGATTTTGTAGGACAGAATGTGAGACCTCTGGAAAGTACATTGAGTTCTAGGTTAGTGGGTTTGTAGAAGATAAGTTAATAACACAGCTGACTTTACCTGTGTCCTTTTGGCGGTTTTGCCTCTTGCTGTCGTGTTCAGGAGGAGCTTGACTGTTGCTGGAATATAGTCCTGCTTTCAGTCGAAGTCTGTGGAGTTTCTTTTTCTTGTTGTATATTAGGTACGACTGCAGAGTAGTATAGTAAAGCTGCATTTTCTGCTGTGTGTCACCAGAAATTGTACTCCTTAAAGATATTATTTCCATTTGGACCTTTTTCTTGGTGCTGTAGAAAACATGAATAAGGTGGTTCCGTAGTCTCTCCGACGTCCTGTGGCAGAGGTGTTGTGAATAATGAGTATTGTAAGTATTCCGAATAGGATTCTTTAAGCTTAGTCCTTTGGGTATTAAGTGTTCCTTCTTGCATCTGGTTAAAAAGAAGATGTCACTGTCCAGTTGTGCCAGTTTCTTCAAACGGTTTTTCAGTTCCATAGATGTACGGTACATTCTGGTATCCTCTTTTTAGATAAACGAAAAAAGATTGGTTTGGTACCGTGTTAGCCAGTAGAAAAAAACATATAGAGTGCTTTCAGTGGAGAAGCAAATAGGAATCTTGTGAGTATGATACCTTTTAATGCTAACAAAATATAGTTTAGATATTAGAGGCGAGCTTTCGAGACTGCTTATGTACTTCATCAGCTGGTATAGCAAAATATTTGAAGAAACCAAATTATACAGTGAAAAGCAAAGGCATGGTGTGATACATGGACATTTAAATAAACAAACACTGAAATAAACAAACACTGAGCTTAAAGAGAGAATCCTTAATTAGGTAAGATTAGATAAGTGGTGTGAAAGTTTCATGGACCCCATATGCATGTGAGATCAAAGGACTGATGGTGTCTCCATTGTTTTTGGAGGAAGTTGCTCAGATTTGGTAATGGGACATGAAACCGCCTGACAAATTGAGTCCTGTGTGAATAGAATCAAAGATGTTAATGAATTTGCTTTCCCAAACTCTGCGATGGTTTTGCGATTGGAAATTGCCTCTTAGAATGAAAATTTTCATATTGTCTATGTTGTGTCCTGGACCACAGAAATGTTTAGCCACTGGTAGATGGTTTTTTTTGTCTGTAATCGTATGACGATGGGACCTCATCCTTGCTCTCAGTCTCTGTCCTGTTTCTCCAACATAGAGGCCACCCACAGGACATATATTGCATAGAATTAAATATACCACATTAGAGGAGGAACATGTGAATGTCCCGGGGATCTTATAGTTTTGCTGTGTGTTGGGGATTTGGATCTTGTCGCTGGTTTCTATATGACTGCAAGTTTTGCATCTTCTCCCATTGCAAGGATATGTCCCTCTTGGTGAATCTGAGGGCATTGAACTTCGGATCATGATGTTTCTTAAATTTGGAGGTTGCCTGTAACATAGCAAGGGGGGGTCTTTGAATAATATTTTTAACTGGTCGTCCTTGTGTAGTATATGGTGAAGTTTTTTAGCCGTTTTTCTCAGTATTTCAAGCTGTGGGTTGTAGGTCACTACCAGAGGTACACGGTGATTTTCCTCTCTTTTCCTGTATTGAAGTAGTTGACTTCTAGGGATCCTTGTGGCCCTAGTGATCTGGTCCTCAATGGAGGTGGGATGGTAACCTTGAATTAAAAATGACATTTTAAGTTGGGTTAGGTGTTTATCCCTGTCCCTAGGACTGGAACAGATACGGTTGTATCTGAGGGCCTGGCTGTAGACAATGGACTTTTTAATGTGTTTAGGATGGAAGCTGTCCCATCTGAGGTATGTGGGACGGTCAATTGGTTTCCGATACACTGATGTTTGGAACAAACCATTTTGGATTTTTATGGTGGTGTCTAAGAAGTTGATTTTTGTTTTTGAGTGGTCCAATGTCAAGTTTATGGTAGGATGAAATTTGTTGAATTTGTCATGGAAATCTAGAAGTTCTTGTTCAGACTCAGTCCAGACTATTAAGATGTCATCAATGTAACGGAAATAGGCAAATGGTTTGATGGAGCAGGATGTTAAGAAGTCATTTTCCAGTTTAGCCATGAAGAGGTTGGCATACTGGGGTGCCATTTTACTTCCCATAGCGGTGCCGGTGCGTTGTAGATATAGCTCCTCACCGAAAGAGAAAAAGTTGTGTGTGAGGATGAATCTGGTGAGTGTTATTACAGACTCGGACGGGATCCCATTGGCCTCAAGAAACATTCGGCAGGCAGTTAGTCCATCTTCGTGTGGGATGTTAGAATATAAGGATTCGACATCCATCGTGGCTAAGATGGTGCTGTCGGGGAGGGAACCTATCGTGGATAACTTATTTAGCAGGTCTGTAGTGTCCTGTATATAGCTGGCTGTCTTCCTTACCAGCGGCTTAAGGATGTTTTCTACCACCCTGAGATTTCTTCAGTGAGTGTTCCCACCCCTGAGATGATTGGCCTCCCTGGGTTGCCTGGCTTATGAATCTTGGGAAGCATATAGAAAGTTCCCATCCTTGGATTCTCAGGTATTAAATCCAGAAGGTTTATGGAGTCTGTACACAGACATTTGATGACTTTTTTCAACTCCCTCAAATATTTTGGAGTTGGGTCATCATCCAGTTTGGTATAGTACTGTATATCCATCAGTTGTCTGTGTGCCTCTTTGATGTAGTCGGTTGTATTGAGGAGAACTATGGCACCACCTTTATCCGCAGGCTTAATAGTGATCTCCCTGTTGTTCTTAAGGTCGTAAATGGCCTTTCTTTCATGCAAACTGATATTAAATGTTTTCTTTGCTTTTTTATCCAATATCGTGGACTGCACCGAATGTCTAAATGAGTCAATATATTGGTCCAAAATGATGTTGCGGCCAGAAGGAGGTGTCCAGTCAGAGTTTTTCTTATTCTTTAGTCTGACTTGAGTTTGGCTGCTCAGAAGCCCCAAGTCCTCTTTGACAGAGAAGAACTCCTTCAGTCTAAGTCTCCTGAAATATTGTTCCATGTCACTACAAAGTTCTGTTTTGTCTAGAGATTTTGTAGGACAGAATGTGAGACCTCTGGAAAGTTCATTGAGTTCTAGGTTAGTGGGTTTGTAAGAAGATAAGTTAATAACACAGCTGACTTTACCTGTGTCCTTTTGGCGGTTTTGCCTCTTGCTGTCGTGTTCAGGAGGAGCTTGACTGTTGCTGGAATATAGTCCTGCTTTCAGTCGAAGTCTGTGGAGTTTCTTTTTCTTGTTGTATATTAGGTACGACTGCAGAGTAGTATAGTAAAGCTGCATTTTCTGCTGTGTGTCACCAGAAATTGTACTCCTTAAAGATATTATTTCCATTTGGACCTTTTTCTTGGTGCTGTAGAAAACATGAATAAGGTGGTTCCGTAGTCTCTCCGACGTCCTGTGGCAGAGGTGTTGTGAATAATGAGTATTGTAAGTATTCCGAATAGGATTCTTTAAGCTTAGTCCTTTGGGTATTAAGTGTTCCTTCTTGCATCTGGTTAAAAAGAAGATGTCACTGTCCAGTTGTGCCAGTTTCTTCAAACAGTTTTTCAGTTCCATAGATGTACGGTACATTCTGGTATCCTCCATTTAGATAAACGAAAAAAGATTGGTTTGGTACCGTGTTAGCCAGTAGAAAAAAAACATATAGAGTGCTTTCAGTGGGAGAAGCAAAATAGGAATCTTGTGAGTATGATACCTTTTAATGGCTAACAAAATATAGTTTAAGATATTAGAGGGCGAGCTTTCGAGACTGCTTACGTCTCTTCATCAGGCTGGTATAGCAAAATATTTGAAGAAACCAAATTATATACAGTGAAAAGCAAAGGCATGGTGTGATACATGGACATTTAAATAAACAAACACTGAAATAAACAAACACTGAGCTTAAAGAGAGAATCCTTAATTAGGTAAGATTAGATAAGTGGTGTGAAAGTTTCATGGACCCCATATGCATATGAGATCAAAGGACTGATGGTGTCTCCATTGTTTTTGGAGGAAGTTGCTCAGATTTGGTAATGGGACATGAAACCGCCTGACAAATTGAGTCCTGTGTGAATAGAATCAAAGATGTTAATGAATTTGCTTTCCCAAACTCTGCGATGGTTTTGCGATTGGAAATTGCCTCTTAAGGGTATGCACACTAAACAATATCGCTAACGGGATCGCTAAAAAACGTCACTATTTAGCGATCCCGTTAGCGATATTGTTCAGTGCGGCAGCTTCCAGCGACGAGCTTCCTGCTGTGATCTCGCTCGTCGCTGGAATCGCTCCGGACCCTATTTTCTCGTCGGCGCTCCCGCTGGGTAAGTATCTAATCGCTGTGTGGCACCTTTTCTTAGCGATTTAGCGGTACTTTTGTACCGCTAAAGTCGTTTAAGAAGTCGCTAACGGCGATAGCGTCGTTAACTATATCGCTAAATGTGGCCGCATTTAGCGATATAGAAACAATCCGCTAGCGATCTCATTAGTATGCAACGCTAAACGAGATCGCTAGCGGGATAGCTTAGTGTGGCAGTACCTTTAGAATGAAAATCTTCATATTGTCTATGTTGTGTCCTGGACCACAGAAATGTTTAGCCACTGGTAGATGGTTTTTTTTGTCTGTAATCGTATGACGATGGGACCTCATCCTTGCTCTCAGTCTCTGTCCTGTTTCTCCAACATAGAGGCCACCCACAGGACATATATTGCATAGAATTAAATATACCACATTAGAGGAGGAACATGTGAATGTCCCGGGGATCTTATAGTTTTGCTGTGTGTTGGGGATTTGGATCTTGTCGCTGGTTTCTATATGACTGCAAGTTTTGCATCTTCTCCCATTGCAAGGATATGTCCCTCTTGGTGAATCTGAGGGCATTGAACTTCGGATCATGATGTTTCTTAAATTTGGAGGTTGCCTGTAACATAGCAAGGGGGGGTCTTTGAATAATATTTTTAACTGGTCGTCCTTGTGTAGTATATGGTGAAGTTTTTTAGCCGTTTTTCTCAGTATTTCAAGCTGTGGGTTGTAGGTCACTACCAGAGGTACACAGTGATTTTCCTCTCTTTTCCTGTATTGAAGTAGTTGACTTCTAGGGATCCTTGTGGCCCTAGTGATCTGGTCCTCAATGGAGGTGGGATGGTAACCTTGAATTAAAAATGACATTTTAAGTTGGGTTAGGTGTTTATCCCTGTCCCTAGGACTGGAACAGATACGGTTGTATCTGAGGGCCTGGCTGTAGACAATGGACTTTTTAATGTGTTTAGGATGGAAGCTGTCCCATCTGAGGTATGTGGGACGGTCAATTGGTTTCCGATACACTGATGTTTGGAACAAACCATTTTGGATTTTTATGGTGGTGTCTAAGAAGTTGATTTTTGTTTTTGAGTGGTCCAATGTCAAGTTTATGGTAGGATGAAATTTGTTGAATTTGTCATGGAAATCTAGAAGTTCTTGTTCAGACTCAGTCCAGACTATTAAGATGTCATCAATGTAACGGAAATAGGCAAATGGTTTGATGGAGCAGGATGTTAAGAAGTCATTTTCCAGTTTAGCCATGAAGAGGTTGGCATACTGGGGTGCCATTTTACTTCCCATAGCGGTGCCGGTGCGTTGTAGATATAGCTCCTCACCGAAAGAGAAAAAGTTGTGTGTGAGGATGAATCTGGTGAGTGTTATTACAGACTCGGACGGGATCCCATTGGCCTCAAGAAACATTCGGCAGGCAGTTAGTCCATCTTCGTGTGGGATGTTAGAATATAAGGATTCGACATCCATCGTGGCTAAGATGGTGCTGTCGGGGAGGGAACCTATCGTGGATAACTTATTTAGCAGGTCTGTAGTGTCCTGTATATAGCTGGCTGTCTTCCTTACCAGCGGCTTAAGGATGTTTTCTACCCACCCTGAGATTTCTTCAGCGAGTGTTCCCACCCCTGAGATGATTGGCCTCCCTGGGTTGCCTGGCTTATGAATCTTGGGAAGCATATAGAAAGTTCCCATCCTTGGATTCTCAGGTATTAAATCCAGAAGGTTTATGGAGTCTGTACACAGACATTTGATGACTTTTTTCAACTCCCTCAAATATTTTGGAGTTGGGTCATCATCCAGTTTGGTATAGTACTGTATATCCATCAGTTGTCTGTGTGCCTCTTTGATGTAGTCGGTTGTATTGAGGAGAACTATGGCACCACCTTTATCCGCAGGCTTAATAGTGATCTCCCTGTTGTTCTTAAGGTCGTAAATGGCCTTTCTTTCATGCAAACTGATATTAAATGTTTTCTTTGCTTTTTTATCCAATATCGTGGACTGCACCGAATGTCTAAATGAGTCAATATATTGGTCCAAAATGATGTTGCGGCCAGAAGGAGGTGTCCAGTCAGAGTTTTTCTTATTCTTTAGTCTGACTTGAGTTTGGCTGCTCAGAAGCCCCAAGTCCTCTTTGACAGAGAAGAACTCCTTCAGTCTAAGTCTCCTGAAATATTGTTCCATGTCACTACAAAGTTCTGTTTTGTCTAGAGATTTTGTAGGACAGAATGTGAGACCTCTGGAAAGTACATTGAGTTCTAGGTTAGTGGGTTTGTAAGAAGATAAGTTAATAACACAGCTGACTTTACCTGTGTCCTTTTGGCGGTTTTGCCTCTTGCTGTCGTGTTCAGGAGGAGCTTGACTGTTGCTGGAATATAGTCCTGCTTTCAGTCGAAGTCTGTGGAGTTTCTTTTTCTTGTTGTATATTAGGTACGACTGCAGAGTAGTATAGTAAAGCTGCATTTTCTGCTGTGTGTCACCAGAAATTGTACTCCTTAAAGATATTATTTCCATTTGGACCTTTTTCTTGGTGCTGTAGAAAACATGAATAAGGTGGTTCCGTAGTCTCTCCGACGTCCTGTGGCAGAGGTGTTGGTACCAAACCAATCTTTTTTCGTTTATCTAAATGGAGGATACCAGAATGTACCGTACATCTATGGAACTGAAAAACCGTTTGAAGAAACTGGCACAACTGGACAGTGACATCTTCTTTTTAACCAGATGCAAGAAGGAACACTTAATACCCAAAGGACTAAGCTTAAAGAATCCTATTCGGAATACTTACAATACTCATTATTCACAACACCTCTGCCACAGGACGTCGGAGAGACTACGGAACCACCTTATTCATGTTTTCTACAGCACCAAGAAAAAGGTCCAAATGGAAATAATATCTTTAAGGAGTACAATTTCTGGTGACACACAGCAGAAAATGCAGCTTTACTATACTACTCTGCAGTCGTACCTAATATACAACAAGAAAAAGAAACTCCACAGACTTCGACTGAAAGCAGGACTATATTCCAGCAACAGTCAAGCTCCTCCTGAACACGACAGCAAGAGGCAAAACCGCCAAAAGGACACAGGTAAAGTCAGCTGTGTTATTAACTTATCTTCCTACAAACCCACTAACCTAGAACTCAATGTACTTTCCAGAGGTCTCACATTCTGTCCTACAAAATCTCTAGACAAAACAGAACTTTGTAGTGACATGGAACAATATTTCAGGAGACTTAGACTGAAGGAGTTCTTCTCTGTCAAAGAGGACTTGGGGCTTCTGAGCAGCCAAACTCAAGTCAGACTAAAGAATAAGAAAAACTCTGACTGGACACCTCCTTCTGGCCGCAACATCATTTTGGACCAATATATTGACTCATTTAGACATTCGGTGCAGTCCACGATATTGGATAAAAAAGCAAAGAAAACATTTAATATCAGTTTGCATGAAAGAAAGGCCATTTACGACCTTAAGAACAACAGGGAGATCACTATTAAGCCTGCGGATAAAGGTGGTGCCATAGTTCTCCTCAATACAACCGACTACATCAAAGAGGCACACAGACAACTGATGGATATACAGTACTATACCAAACTGGATGATGACCCAACTCCAAAATATTTGAGGGAGTTGAAAAAAGTCATCAAATATCTGTGTACAGACTCCATAAACCTTCTGGATTTAATACCTGAGAATCCAAGGATGGGAACTTTCTATATGCTTCCCAAGATTCATAAGCCAGGCAACCCAGGGAGGCCAATCATCTCAGGGGTGGGAACACTCACTGAAGAAATCTCAGGGTGGGTAGAAAACATCCTTAAGCCGCTGGTAAGGAAGACAGCCAGCTATATACAGGACACTACAGACCTGCTAAATAAGCTATCCACGATAGGTTCCCTCCCCGACAGCACCATCTTAGCCACGATGGATGTCAAATCCTTATATTCTAACATCCCACACGAAGATGGACTAACTGCCTGCCGAATGTTTCTTGAGGCCAATGGGATCCCGTCCGAGTCTGTAATAACACTCACCAGATTCATCCTCACACACAACTTTTTCTCTTTCGGTGAGGAGCTATATCTACAACGCACCGGCACCGCTATGGGAAGTAAAATGGCACCCCAGTATGCCAACCTCTTCATGGCTAAACTGGAAAATGACTTCTTAACATCCTGCTCCATCAAACCATTTGCCTATTTCCGTTACATTGATGACATCTTAATAGTCTGGACTGAGTCTGAACAAGAACTTCTAGATTTCCATGACAAATTCAACAAATTTCATCCTACCATAAACTTGACATTGGACCACTCAAAAACAAAAATCAACTTCTTAGACACCACCATAAAAATCCAAAATGGTTTGTTCCAAACATCAGTGTATCGGAAACCAATTGACCGTCCCACATACCTCAGATGGGACAGCTTCCATCCTAAACACATTAAAAAGTCCATTGTCTACAGCCAGGCCCTCAGATACAACCGTATCTGTTCCAGTCCTAGGGACAGGGATAAACACCTAACCCAACTTAAAATGTCATTTTTAATTCAAGGTTACCATCCCACCTCCATTGAGGACCAGATCACTAGGGCCACAAGGATCCCTAGAAGTCAACTACTTCAATACAGGAAAAGAGAGGAAAATCACCGTGTACCTCTGGTAGTGACCTCCAACCCACAGCTTGAAATACTGAGAAAAACGGCTAAAAAACTTCACCATATACTACACAAGGACGACCAGTTAAAAATATTATTCAAAGACCCCCCCTTGCTATGTTACAGGCAACCTCCAAATTTAAGAAACATCATGATCCGAAGTTCAATGCCCTCAGATTCACCAAGAGGGACATATCCTTGCAATGGGAGAAGATGCAAAACTTGCAGTCATATAGAAACCAGCGACAAGATCCAAATCCCCAACACACAGCAAAACTATAAGATCCCCGGGACATTCACATGTTCCTCCTCTAATGTGGTATATTTAATTCTATGCAATATATGTCCTGTGGGTGGCCTCTATGTTGGAGAAACAGGACAGAGACTGAGAGCAAGGATGAGGTCCCATCGTCATACGATTACAGACAAAAAAAACCATCTACCAGTGGCTAAACATTTCTGTGGTCCAGGACACAACATAGACAATATGAAAATTTTCATTCTAAAGGGTATGCCACACTAAACAATATCGCTAACAGGATCGCTAAAAAACGTCACTATTTAGCGATCCCGTTAGCGATATTGTTCAGTGCGGCAGCTTCCAGCGACGAGCTTCCTGCTGTGATCTCGCTCGTCGCTGGAATCGCTCCGGACCCTATTTCATCGCTGGAGCTCCCGCTGGGTAAGTATCTTATCGCTGTGTGGCACCTTTTCTTAGCGATTTAGCGGTACTTTTGTACCGCTAAAGTCGTTAAGAAGATCGCTAACGGCGATAGCGTCGTTAACTATATCGCTAAATGCGGCAGCATTTAGCGATATAGAAACAATCCCGCTAGCGATCTCATTAGTATGCAACGCTAACGAGATCGCTAGCGGGATTGCTTAGTGTGGCAGTACCTTAAGAGGCAATTTCCAATCGCAAAACCATCGCAGAGTTTGGGAAAGCAAATTCATTAACATCTTTGATTCTATTCACACAGGACTCAATTTGTCAGGCGGTTTCATGTCCCATTACCAAATCTGAGCAACTTCCTCCAAAAACAATGGAGACACCATCAGTCCTTTGATCTCACATGCATATGGGGTCCATGAAACTTTCACACCACTTATCTAATCTTACCTAATTAAGGATTCTCTCTTTAAGCTCAGTGTTTGTTTATTTCAGTGTTTGTTTATTTAAATGTCCATGTATCACACCATGCCTTTGCTTTTCACTGTATATAATTTGGTTTCTTCAAATATTTTGCTATACCAGCCTGATGAAGAGACGTAAGCAGTCTCGAAAGCTCGCCCTCTAATATCTTAAACTATATTTTGTTAGCCATTAAAAGGTATCATACTCACAAGATTCCTATTTTGCTTCTCCCACTGAAAGCACTCTATATGTTTTTTTTCTACTGGCTAACACGGTACGAAACCAATCTTTTTTCGCTTACATGGAGTACCGGATGAGGTCATTTTGGATCGAGGGGTGCAATTCACTTCAAGGTTTTGGCAAAATTTCTGTGCAGCATTGGACATTAAAGTAAACCTTTCTTCTGCTTTTCATCCCCAGACTAATGGACAGACAGAACGAACCAATCAGACCCTGGAGCAGTATCTCGCTGTTTTATCTGCCACCTACAGGATGATTGGGTGGATCTACTTCCACTGGCTGAGTTCTCTTATAACAACTCTCAGAGCGCCTCCACTAAGCAGTCTCCTTTTTACTCCAATCTAGGTTATCATCCTAACATTCTTCCTCGATTTCCCATAGATACGCCCTTGCCGGCAGTGGCTGAAAGAATCACTTCTTTACAAAAGAATATGGATCTTCTAAAGGAAAATCTAGAATTGGCTCAGGAAAGGTACAAGAAAGCAGCAGATAACCTGCACCAGCTTTCAAGGTAGGAGATTTGGTCTGGCTGTCAACCAGAAATCTTAAATTAAAGATTCCATCGTCTAAATTGGGACATAAGTACATTGGACCTTATAAGATCAATAAGATTATAAGTGCTGTTGCTTGTCGTCTTCAACTGCCCAGAACTATGAGAATCCACCCTGTCTTTCATGTATCCCTACTAAAGGCTGCAACAACCAATACGTTTCCTGGACGTTCTTCTCCTTGCCCTGACCCAGTGCTGGTCGATGGTCAGGAAGAATTTATGGTGGAAAGGATTTTAGATTCCAGGTTGTACAGATATCAGTTGCAATATTTGATTAAATGGCAGGGCTACCCAGTGGAGGACAACTCATGGGAACCAGTCAATAATGTAAATGCTCCTCGCCTGCTCCGCCAGTTTCATCAGAGGTACCCTGACAAGCCTGGTCTGAGGTCATCCGGAGGTTGTCCCTAAGGGGGGAGTAATGTAAGGTTCTTTGTCTCTGTTGACATGTTCCTTGAAACTCAGTTTTCCGTCGGCCATTTTGCTTTCTGTCTTTCTGCAGCTCTTGCCCTCAGTTAATATGGAGTTTCCAGTTTTCATGTTCCCGCCCTGATTCTTCCCTCTTGCTTCTTAAGCAGCCTCAGCTGAACAATCAGTGCTCCTGAATCAAGCCTCAGTCAGTCTGTGACCTGACTCCTGGAAACCTTGGACTTGTACTCCAGCTATTCCCTACTGAGGAACCTTGGAACACTTTTGGACTCTGGAAACCTGCTGTTTGGTGAATCCACATTTGCAGAGGAATTACGGTACAGAGAAGAGATCCTGAACCTGCTTTGGAGATTTATTGTAGTGCTTGAAGTTACTCTGGCCTGCTGTGTCTCCTGTCGCTGTTCCTGCAAACTGTGTGAACTTTTCAGCATGCTTGTATGAAGTAATACAAGTCATTTCATTTCAACCTATTTCTCCTGTGTTTTCCTCGCACCCAAGCACAAGACGCTATAGGAACTGTACACTATACATGACATCCTCTCTCTCTCCAGAAGCTTCTCTCTCTTTCTGCTTCTTTCTCTTTCTTCTCTCCACTTCCCGGACTGAGCTCTTCCCAGCTCCTAGTCCCCTCTGAGTCTCTCTTTAGACTCCTTCCTTTTCCTCCGCAGCCTTCCCTCAACGAGAGCTGCTTCACTACACGTCCGTATCCTTCCTCTTCCTCCTCACAACTCCCTAAACTCTGCCTTGTGCTTCCTAAAGCTTCACTCTTCCTCTTGCTACTTACTAACTCCACCCACTCATACACTCTTTACTAACCAGCCTGGGACGAGACCATCCTCCCGCAGGGTACGTCCAGGGTGCCCAGCTGCTATAGTGTGTGTTGGGTGCAGGTGTTAGAGTCCTAGGTGGTGCCCCCTCCTTACCTGAGAGTAAGGTATCACACCTCTGGGTGAGGCGCAATACCTCTGTGGCAACTGAACCCTCAGGGGCACCACATAACCAACGTGAATCACCTTGCTGACACATCGCACGTCAGACCGAAGCAAAATGACACCGGCTGGTGCCACCCAGAGGATACTAACAGGTACGAACGCACCTCACATCACTTTCAGTGTGACACATCACCAGTATACTCTGCTGACAACTGATTCACAACAGAATTTGAAAAATTCTTCACATGACATGATCTGGTTGCCAAGGGACTCATGAAATTCACTGACCAAGCTGAAGGTTACAGAGCTTGGAAAGCTTCCTTCCAAAATGTCACTAGAGACGTGGGGCTACAACACAGGGAAGAGATAGACCTCTTAGTCAAATACCTTGGGGAAGAGTCAGTCAAACATGCAGTAAGGATCAGAGACATTAATATAAACTGCCCTGAGACTGGCCTCAAAGAGATCTGGAAGAGGCTGGATGAGTGTTACGGCTCAGCAGAGGTAATAGAAAGAACCTTGTTCAAAAGAATTGATGACTTTCCTAAAATATCTAACAAAGGTCTCCAGAAACTTAGAGAACTAAGTGACCTGCTAAAGGAAGTCCAAGTTGCCAAATGTGAGGATGATCTACAAGGACTTGCATACCTTGACACAGCCAGAGGTCTTAACCCTATAGTCCAAAAGTTGCCCTACAATCTACAGGAGAGGTGGCTCACACATGGTTCAATGTACAAATACAAACACAGTGTTCCATTCCCTCCCTTCTCCGTTTTTGTAGACTTTGTACACCAACAAGCGAGAATCAGAAACAATCCCAGCTTTGACTTTGCAATGTCATATTCCACACCGTCACCAGCTGCAAACCCACGCAAAACGTCTGTGGCAGTGCACAAGACTTATGTTTCTTCTCCAGGTTCCAATTACAGGTCTGCTGGCTGCTCCCAATCAGAGACAAAGGTGCAGGACCCTGACAAGCAGTGCCTGCTCCATCAGAAGCCTCATCCTCTCCTGAAATGCAGAGCCTTCAGAGGAAAATCTATGCCAGATCGCAGAAGCTTCCTGAATAAGAACGGTATCTGCTACAAGTGCTGCTCATCCACAACTCATCTCGCCAAGGATTGCAAGGTCAGTGTAAAATGCACAGAATGTGGCACCACAGATCATAACACTGCCCTACACCCTGGCCCAGCTTCGTGGAGTACACAAAACACGCCAGCTGACAGTGAGCATGGCGGGGAGGAAAGGAACACTGATGCAGCTACGCCAGAGATCACTTCACAATGTACTGAAGTCTGTAAAGGGACAATAGACAGTAGATCCTGCTCAAAAATATGCCTCATCAGAGTGTACCCAAAGGGCCATAGAGGCAAAGCTGTAAGACTGTATGCTTTCTTGGATGATCAAAGTAATTGATCCTTGGCTAGATCAACATTCTTTGACCTATTCAACATCAAAGGGCCAAGCACCCCCTACTCATTAAAGACATGTGCAGGTACTGTGACAACAGCAGGTAGGAAAGTTACTGACTACCAGAGTTACTGACTACCAGAGGAAATGAGCGAATTACAAAATGACAATGAAAGACTCAGAAAGGAGATAGCAGAACTCAAAATACAGAGTCCTCAATGTCTGACCCAGCAGGGGGCAATGGAAACAAACCAGAGTGCAGAAAACATGGCCTCCACTGACCAGAATGTGGAGACCCCAAACAACAACACAGCAATAACCTATAATATGAATAATACTGAAACTAAGAAAAGTGAGCCAGCGAGAAGCGAACCAACCACCAGCAAAGCCAGCATCACAGACCCCCACCATCAGCCACTTAACCCATCCCAGACACCACAAAGCCCTGATATCGTCCTAATAATGGACTCAAATGGGAAGTACCTAAATGCACAACGGCTATTCCCAGGAAAACGGGTCAGAAAAATCCACTGTGCAACTATTGAACAGGTGACAGAGGTCATCAATAATCCACGTTTTACCAACCCAAACCATATTATTATACACACAGGTACAAACAATCTGCCAGACCAGCACAAGCAGATCGCAGCACAACTGGCCCAACTAGCAAAGAAGGCAAAACTAAAATTCCCAGACAGCAAAATCATTCTGTCATCCCTGCTCCCAACAAAGGACATATCCAGGCAAACCACCCAAAGCATCAATATGGAACTGACAGAAAGGGTCAAGACTGTCCCAAACGTGACCCTGGCACAACACCTTTCCATAAACCACCATCACCTATATGATAATAAGCACCTCAACAAACAAGGGGTCAGCCTCCTGGCCAAAGAGCTGAAAGACATCGTACTAAACAGAGGACCTAGGCCCGGATTCAACAGTGACCAACATCACACCGAAAGACCCCTAACAATAAAAAGACAGAAAACCCCAATCCTATCTCCAGAAGCTGGAAACAAAGCTCTTCACCCAAAATCAGACCATCAGAGGAGGAAACCTCCATGGAGGGGTCCACCGACCCCACACAGATACACGCAGAGCAGAGATACGGATGAGGTAAAGACCCTGCTCAGCGCACTATGCAGGAAACTAATGTGACTGGATGGAACCAAGCACACCTACAAAACAGTCAGAAATCCAGTTTGTCCTACACAGCCATACTCATTACAAGGTATATACACACAAGATAAATAGAAAAATGACTTCACTTACAATCAGCAGCTGGAATATTCAGGGTCTCAACACCTCGACCTTTGGATGTAAAACAAATGACCCGGACTTTATACAAAGACTGAAAAATATAGACATCCAGATCCTCCTGGAAACATGGACCAGAGCCGAAAACGAATCCCTGGCGCCCATCGGATACAGGGAAATCTCTGTCCCTGCCCTGAAAAATAAAAACATGAAACAGGGCCGGAGCTCAGGAGGAATACTGATCTGGTATAAAGACGAGCTCCACCAATACATCAAACCGGTGAAGAGAGGAAGCAGCCACATATGGATCAGGATCAGCAGCTCCATCCTCACCTCTCAGTCTGATGTCCACCTCTGCGCCACCTATATACCACCGCCAGAGTCCCCCTACTTCAATCCAGAGAGCTTCGAGATCTTACAAAGAGAAGCCGCCCACTATCAGGCCCTGGGCAAAGTTCTCATCTTTGGAGACCTCAACGCAAGAACAGGGAGAGAAAACGACTTCCTGACCACGGATGGGAACATCTACATATTTGGAGCAGAGAATGACGGCCAAGACTCAGTACACACAGAGAGAAACAGCTATGACAGTACAGTCAACAAAAGTGGTAAAAGCTCCTGAACGTATGTAGAAGTTTAGGACTTCATATTCTTAATGGACGTACCAAAGGAGACTCTTTAGGGAGGTATACACTAAACTCCCATGTAGGGAGGAGTGTAGTAGATTATGCCATTACAGACATGAGCCGGGCAAATATCAGCGCCTTCATAGTCACCCCACAAACGCACCTGTCAGACCACAGCCAACTTCTTCTGTACTTGAAATCTACAGAGAAACCACCCACTCAAAAGCCACAGCATAGCGGCCTCTTCAACCGGCCTCCATCATATAAATGGTCCAAACGTCGGCACTAAAGTACAAAGAGGCTCTCACAGACCCGAAATACAGCGGATGCTCCACCACTTCTACAACCACGAGTACCAGCCTAACCCAAAGGGAGTGAGTCAAGCTACAAAAGACCTCAACAATATATTCTATGCAATGGCCAGACTGTCCGACCTTAAAAAAGTTGACTACAAGAGACCAAAAGAAAAACAGACCAACGGCTGGTTTGACAGAGAATGTAAAGCCGTACGGAAGACCCTGAGAACAGCCTCAAACAAGAAACATAGAGACCCCAACCACCCTGGTCTGAGGGAAGCCTATGAAACCATACAAAGACAGTACAAAACCATCCTCAGGAGGAAGAAGCAGAGTTACATCTCTGCCAAGCTTAACCAACTCCAAGATGCTCTTCAAGATAATTCCTTCTGGGAACTATGGAACCACATGGGCACAAAAGACAAGAAAAACAACATCCATATCCAAAATGGCAACATCTGGCTCCAGTACTTCAGAGACCTCTATAAAGACATCCCAAAGGAAGAACTAAACCAAGAACAGGAAAACATAATGGCAAAACTAAAAGCAATGGAGGAAAAAGTAAAAAATTTCCAAAACCCAGTGGATACACCTATTACATTACAGGAAGTAGCAGAGAGAATCTCTTCCATAAGATGTAGAAAAGCCGGTGGCCTGGATGGAATCCTACCAGAAATGCTGAAGTACAGCCCACCAGAAATACAGGCTGCAATGGTTAAACTCTTCAATATTGTGCTAAGTGCCGGCTACTTCCCTCGTACCTGGAACCAAGGCCTCATCACACCCATCCACAAGAATGGGGACAGGTATGACCCAGCCAACTACAGAGGCATATGTGTCAGCAGCAACCTGGGGAAACTGTTCAACAGCATCCTGAACAAGAGGATCCTCAGTTTCCTCACCGAACATAACGTCCTCAGCAAGAGCCAAGCAGGGTTCATGCCAAACCACCGCACACTGACCACATCTATACCCTGCACAGCCTCATTCAGAGACACGTCCACAATACAAAGAACGGAAGATATACCTCACTTTAAAAAGGCCTTTGATTCGGTGTGGCACCCGGGCTTATTCCTGAAACTGCTGGAGAGCGGAATAGGAGGAAAGACCTACGATGTTATCAAAAGCTCCTACACCGAGAACCTCTGCAGTGTGAGTGTGAACGGTAAAAGAACGGCTTATTTCCAGCAGAGCCGTGGAGTCAGACAAGGCTGCAGCCTAAGTCCAACGCTCTTCAACATTTACATCAACGAGCTGGCTACCGCTCTGGAATCTTCCACAGCACCAGGTCCCACCCTCCACGACACCCAGGTGAAATTCCTGCTGTATGCAGATGACCTGCTGCTTCTGTCACCAACCGAGAAAGGCCTCCAAGACAACCTGAAAATCTTAGAGAAATTCAGCTCCACCTGGGCACTACCGGTCAACCTAAAGAAAACCAACATCATGGTGTTCCAGAGGAGAAAGAGAAAATTAGACCAGCACCCTTCATTTGTCCTCAACAACTGCGCCCTTACAGGAACAGACAAATATACCTACCTGGGCCTAGAGATTCACCGGTCAGGAAGCTTCAAACAAGCCATAGAGACCCTGAAAGACAAGGCATGTAAAACCTTCTATGGCATCCGAAGGAAACTTTACCATCTGAAGCCACCAGTGAGGGTCTGGTTAAAAATCTTCGACTCGGTCATCGCCCCAATCCTCCTGTATGGCAGTGAAGTCTGGGGTCCTCACACCTACCCGACTGGTCAAGATGGGATTCCAGCCCAACAGAAATATTCCACCTGGAATTCTGCAAGCACCTTCTCCAAGTCCATCGGAGCACCTCCAACAGTGCCTGCCGGGCCGAGCTGGGCAGATTCCCTCTACACCTAACGTTCTAAAGAGGGCACTGTCATTCCGGGCTCACCTACGTAGGAGCAATCCAAGCTCCCATCACCATAAAGCCCTGACACACGTAGGTGAAACAGAAAAACTAGGACCCTCGGAACAGCTCACCCAAACCCAACCTGACCAGAACACCAATCACAACAACCTGACAAAAGCCGAAATCAGGAAGATGGTAGACGAAGGCCAGGAGAGGTATGTCAGTGACTGGAAGAACGACATCATCAGCTCCCAGAAACTGACCATGTACCGGAGTCTACAGAGAGACTACAGTCTGGCCCCATACCTGGAGAAACTCCCGACCCCAGAGACCGCCAGATCCTGAGCCGGTATAGACTCAGCGCTCACAGTCTGGCCATCGAATCCGGCCGACACAGGCAGAGCTACAAGCCCAGGGAGGAGAGACTATGCCAACACTGTGACCAGGAGGCCATAGAGGACGAAACCCACTTCCTGCTACACTGCTCCAAATACTCAGCAGTGAGGGACACTCACTTCAGGAGACTCTCACATCTCTTCCCGGATTTCATCACCATGAAGGAGGAAGAGAAAACACATATCTTGCTGGGGGAAGAAGAGAGAGCAGCGGAGATAGCAGCGCGGTATGTGAGCGAATGTCATAGACTGCGAGAAAGAGAACTATGATATGCCATGGACTTCTATAGCCCCCACCCCGGATCTGCCCCCATCACCCCTCCCTATGCCATGGACTTTTATAGCCCCCACCCTGAACCTGCGCCCCCATCACCCCTCCCTATGCCATGGACTTCCATAGCCCCCACCCTGGATCTGCCCCTACTCAACATCCCTATCCCTATCCCCCTTTTACACACTTGCTTTGGCAAAACTAATGTGTATTTAGTCCTGCCAATAAAGCTTCTTTGAATTTGAATTTGACTACCAAATTGAGTCCTTAGACAGACAATTCTGCCTACCACTACCTACAATCATCGAGTGTAATCAGATCCCAGACAACAGATCTGAAATACCTACGCCAGATGTGGCAATCCATCACGCTCACTTAAAACGCATAGCACACCTCATACCGGAACTCGACCATCAGGCCCAGATAATTCTGCTGTTTTGAGAGAATATCCTGCAGGTTCATAAAGTGAGACATCATATCAATGGACTCCACAATGCTCTCTATGCCCAAAAGCTAGACCTAGGATGGGTCATAATAGGGAACGTATGCTTGGGACGCATGCACGCCCCATCTTCTGTGACAAGCATGCTGACAAATACATTGGAGAAAGGACGCCCATCTCTGTTTTATCCTTGTAACAACGAATTCCATTTCAGAGAGCTACCACACAGGATACAACTGCCCAATCATCTAATAGACTTTACTCATGACAGCAGTATAGTGTCAGGAAACTATGAGGATCAGTTAGGGTGCACAGTCTTCCAGAGAACTAAGCAAGACAACCAAGTGGCAATGTCAGTAGAGGACAAGTTGTTCTTACAGGTAATGGACAAGGGACTTGTTAAAGATGAGACCAACAACTGGGTCGCACCTCTTCCCTTCAGAACCTACAGAACACGTCTACCGAACAACAGAAATCAGGCATTAAAACATTTCTCCTTTCTCAAACATAATCTGCAAAAGAAACCAGAGATGAAAGATCACTTTTTCTCCTTCATGTCAAAGATTTTTGAGAATAGTCATGCAGAGCTAGCTCCCACTCTAAAAGACTCTGAAGAATGCTGGTTCCTACCCATGTTTGGAGTATACCACCCTAAGAAACCAGGCCAAATTAGAGTGGTGTTTGACTCCAGTGCTAAGTTTGAAGATATCTCCCTGAATGATGTTCTACTGACAGGACCAGACCTCAATAACAAACTGCTGGGAGTACTTATGCATTTCCGTTAGGATTCCATTGCCTTCATCACTGACATCCAGTAAATGTTCCATTGTTTTCTTGTGAGAGAGAGACTGGAACTTTGCAGATCTTTGGCAACAGTCCTTCACCTGCAGTTGCCATTTATGGACTCAAAAGATCTGCTCAAGAAGGAGAAACAGAATATGGATCAGATATCAGACAATTCATAGATAAAGACTTTTATGTTGACGACTGTCTGAAAGCCATGCCTTCAAATGAGACTGCCATCAGTCTTCTCAGGAGAGCCCAAGAGATGCTTGCTTGCTCGAACCTCAGGCTTCACAAAATAGACTCAAACAGCCAAGAACTCATGGAAGCATTCCCTTCACAAGACTTATGTAACAGTCTCAGAGACTTGGACTTGGGGTCAGAAACAGCACCAATGCAACGCAGCCTCAGGCTTCTCTGGAATCTACAGTCAGACACTTTCACCTTCCAGGTCAGCAAGGAAGAAAAGCCTTTCACATGTAGAGGTGTCCTGTCCATCATCAACAGTCTGTACGATCCCTTGGGTTTCGCAGCTCCTGTTACTATACAAGGCAAAGCCTTACTAAAGCCCCCGTCTCACACAGCGATCTCGCTACCGAGATCGCTGCTGAGTCACTAGTTTTGTGACGCAGCAGCGAGCTCACCAGCGATATCGCTGTGTGTGACATTCAGCGGCGATCAGCCCCCCTGCTGGGTATCGCTGATCGTCGCTGAAAGGCCAGGACATTTTTTTGATCGCTGGTCTCCCGCTGACAGGCACGCATCGCTGCGTGTGACAGGCGGGAGACCAGCGATCCACTGGTAACCAAGGTACACAGCGGGTTTCCAGGCGTGGGGCTGTGCCTAGAAACCCGCTGTGTACCTTGGATACCAGCTCCCTGAAGCAGGGAGCTGGTAACCAAGGTACACAGCGGGTTTCAGGCACCGCGCAGCGCCTGGAAACCCGATGTGTACCTTGGTTACCAGTTCCCTGCATCAGGGCGCTGGTATCCAAGGTACACTGCGGGTAACTAAGCGATGTTACCCGCAGTGTCGCTTGTACTGATCGCTGCCTGAGCTGCCTGTTTGGCAGCTCAGCAGCGATAATGTAGCGATACACCAGCGATCCTGATCGTTGTCGGGATCGCTGGTGTATCGCTATGTGAGACCCAGGCTTAAGAAACTTAACTAAAGAAACATCCGACTGGGATGCACCTCTGTCACCTGATAAGAGAATCCAGTGGGAAGGATGGAAGAACTCTTTAGCAGACCTCTCCAACCTGAACGTGCCAAGACCATACACCGCTGTGCCGTCTACAGAACTACAAAGCCAAAAACTGTACGTATTTGCAGATACTTCTGTCAAAGCAATTGCCGCTGTCGCCTATCTCAGAACTGTAGACTCCAAATATCAGAGACACATTGGATTCGTTATGGGGAAGGCCAAACTTACTCCACAACCGGAGCACACTATACCCAGGTTGGAGCTTTGTACTGCAGTCTTAGCCATTGAATTAGCAGAGTTCATCGCACCCGAGATGGATATCGACCTGACACAGGCCAAGTTCTACTCAGACAGGAAAGTAGTCCTTGGATATATCCACAATAAAACTAGGCGATTCTATGTTTATGTCAACAACAGAGTGCTATGAATTAGGAGATCAGTTCATCCAAAACAGTGGCATTACATTCCAACGGACCAAAATCCTGCATATCACGCAACTAGATCAGTTGACGCCAGTCGACTAGGAAGCACAACATGGCTCTCAGGACCAAAACTATTGTACACTGAGGAACGTTTCTCAGACACCTTTGAACTAGTAGGAGAGGACTCAGATGCTGAAATCCGCCATCAGGTGTCTACACTCTATACAACAACCTCTGCTATCCAGCTTGGATCTCACAGATTTGACAAATTTTCAAGTTGGAAGTCACTTTATTCAAGCTATTACTTGCCTGACTCATGTAGCTCGATCATTCAGGACCACCAGAGCTTGTGACACTGAAAAATGTTAAGGTTGGCATCTTTGTAAAAATACCTGTTACCTCAGACTTGGAATTCTCCAGAAACCACATCATCTTCACTGTTAAAAGAGAAACCTACTTTGTAGAAATCCAATGTCTCATTAACAAAGCTCCAATACCAGAGAGCAGAGCAGTGTATTGAGGAAACTCGACCCATTCATCGACAACAATGGCCTGCTGAGAGTAGGAGGCCGACTCAAGGAAGCTAAAATGGAGTTTGAGGAGAAATTCTCTCTTATCCTCCTGGAAAATGTCATGTTGCCTACTTAATCGTACAGCACTATCACAATCTGGTCAAGCACCAAGGAAGACTATTTACAGAAGGAGCCATCAGAACTGCTGGCCTGTGGATTGTCGGTGCAAAGAGACTCGTCAGTAGTATCATCTACAAATGCATTACCTGCCGTAAGCTTCATGGTTCGACTCAAACCCAAAATATGGCTGACCTACCAGCAGATAGACTCAGCCCAGACCCTCCTTTTACCAGCATTGGTCTCGATGTGTTTGGGCCTTGGTCAGTTGTTACACGCCATACGAGGGGCGGACTAGCCAATAGTAAATGTTGGGCTGTCTTGTTTACTTGTATGTCAATCAGAGCTGTCCACATAGAGCTCATTGAGTCCCTTGACACTTCAAGCTTCATCAATGCTTTAAGACATTTTATTGCCATCCGTGGTCCTATCAAGCACATACATTCAGAAAGGGGTACTCATTTCATTGGTGCAGCAAAAGAACTAGGAATGCCTTCAAATCTAGACTATAAGGCTCTCGAGAGGATCCTCAGTGACCAAAGTTGCACATGGTCATTCAACCTGCCTCACTCTTCACACATGGGTGCATCATGGGAACGAATGATTGGTCTAGTACGGAGAATTCTCGACTCCACTCTTCTTCAAGAAGGAGCAGCGAGGCTTACCCACGAAAGCCTGATCACCTTCATTCAGAAGCCACAGCTATAATCAATGCAAGACCCTTGGTTCCAGTCCCTAACGACCCCGAGGAGCCCTTGTTATTGACTCCAGCTATTCTCCTTACCCAGAAAACAGGACTATCCGGTGCCCCTCCAGGAGGATTCTATGCCAAGCACCTCTACAAGCGCCAATGGAGACAGGTACAAAGTCTTACAAGTACTTTCTGGGACAGGTGGCGCAAACAGTATTTGTCCACCCTGCAGCCATGGGTGAAGTGGCAATCCACTAGGCCTAATCTGGGCATTGGTGTCCTTGTTCTTGTGAAGGACTGCCAAGTTCACCGGAACCAGTGGCCACTTGGTCTAGTGACTGCAACATTCCTGAGTAGAGTTGAGCGAAACAGGTCGGTCAGATTCATAAGTCGCCGACTTTCGCCAAAGTCGGTTTTCGTTGACCGAAACCCGACCATAGCGTGAAGTCGGCCATGCGTTGGCAAAATGAACGCCAAAGTCGGTTTTCCCAGAATGCTTTCAGGCACCTTTTTTCAGCCAATGAGCAAGGACGTACACTGTGTGCAATGAGATAACATGTGCAGCGTCCACCACCATCTTAGAGAAGGGCATTGCAGTGATTGGCTTGCTTTTGGGGCGTCATATTGTCTATAAAATCCCTGACCGCCGATCGCCAATTTACTTCTGCCGATCTTATGTCACGCTGTCACTGCGTACAGGATGTCAGGGTCCTATGCTGACCCTAAGCTGGGGCCTGACTAATCCCTCTACCTGGAGGTACTGTTAATGGTACAGAGGTCCAGGCCGCCAGCGTTTAACCCTACCTCCTGAGAATCCCTGAACCTCAGTAATCTAGTCCTGAGAAGGACCCCGATCACAACAGTAGGGGACAGGGTAGTAAATGCTTATACACAGTACTAGACAACGAGACAGTACAAGGGGAAAACCAAAAACCACCTTGCATACAAAAACTCACACCACAATAACAGAGGGAACACAAACGGGTAAGGAGATAAATGATAAAGCGAGGAAGGGAAAAAACCACACCGAGTACACTTCACTCCAAACTCTTCAATACCACGATCCGCTCTGATGGTCTGTATGAAATGCTTTCACCGACAACTACCCTATCAGACCGGCAGGTATTTGAAGGAGTCCCAATACTGCAGAATTAACTGCAGCTGGGTGAGGCTGGGCCTCGTCTAGCACAGAGAGAGAGAATTAACTCCCTCACTGCCGAAAAACACCAAGCACCAAAAACTCAGCTGCGAGAAGTCAGGCTGTGCAATCGCGACGATCTTCGTGGCGACACACCGTGACCATCTTAACAGTAGGGAGAGGTTGCTGACGCTGTTTATCAGTAGGGAGAGAGTTAGGGCTGGAAAGAGAAGCTCTTATGTGCTTGTGTTGATAGCAATTGTGCTGTACAGTTAGTGTGCAGTGACAGGGGAGGTTTTCTTGTGTGCAGCAGCGCTGGTTATTAGGCTGCCTGAAAGCTGTATTGATGTGTGTACACTGCTGTGCAGTGTAAGGTTCTATGTATATATTCCTGAAACTCAGTTTGTTCGTCAGCCATTTTACTTTCTGTCTTGCTGCAGCTATCTTGCCCTCAGTCAAAATGGAGTTTCCAGCTTGCATGTTCCCGCCCTGATTCTCTCCTTTGCTTCTTAAGCAGCCACAGCTGAGCAATCAGTGCTTCAGAATCTAGCCTGCAGTGAACCTGTGACTTGACTCCTGTAAGCCTTGGACCTTGTACTCCAGCTATTCCTACTGAGGAACTCTGAAGCACTTGTGGACTCTGAACCCTGCTCTTTGAAAGACCCACGTTTGCATGGACTTACGGTAACAGAGAAGAAGATCCTGAATCTGTATTGGAGAGTGATTGCTGAGCTTGGATTACTCTGGCCTGCTGTGTCTCCTGTTTCTGTGTCTGCAAACTGTGTGACTATTTCTGCCAACTTGTATGAAGTAATACAGGACTTTTCTATATCAAACCTGTGACTCCTGTGTTTTCATCGCACCCAAGCACAAGACGCTATATGAACTGTACTACATACATTACAAGATTCTGAAGCCAAAACGTTAGTGTCTGCTGGGTCTGGAAGGCTGTGTCTGCTGTACTGTGGATATCAGACGTCCGGTTGTACTTTCTGTGATGACAGTGGTTGTGACTTCTCACAACCATTCCAGGTGAGCAATTCCCTTAAGTTTTTTCTTTTTGCAGTGTTACCACAGGTAAACACTATTGTTTTTTTTTTTTTTCCTTTCTTTTCTCTTTTTTGTCTGCTGTAACTCTGGATATCAGATGTCTGGTTGAAACTTTCTGTGATGATAGTGGTTGTGACTTCTCACAACCATTCCAGGTGAGCAGTTCCCTTAATTTTTTTTTCTCTCTGCAGTGTTGCCACAGGTGAACACTATTGTTTTTTTTCTCTCCTCTTCTTCCAGTAATCCTGTCTTAAAAGATCTGGAAAATGGAGGCCCGCATAAAGGAACTTTGCGGAGTGACTGATAATATCCTTGCAGATTTGCAGAATATAAAGACCCGTTTTACAAATCTACAGGACCTCAATAATCACAATTTGCAAGTGGTTGGACAGACTACCCAGGATTTGCGAGCCAGGATTGAGGTTCTAGAGGGGCGAGTCCAGGCTCCTGCCGTAGCCCCGAGTGCTGGGATTCCCAAGTTGCCCCCTTTTCGTTTTGGCGGTGAACGTGAGAAATTCAGGGGATTTATTAATCAATGCAATCTTTTTTTTTCTGCACATGCTTCACAATTTCCCACTGAACGATCTAAGGTGCTTACTATAATTATGTTGCTTACCAACAAGGCTTTAATGTGGGCAAACCCTCTGATTGAGACTGAGGATGATTGTTTGAATCACCTTGATGATTTTATTTCAGCCATGGGGCAGGTGTTTGATGACCCCAATCGAGGTGCAACAGCTGAAGCAGCCATGTTAGCTTTGCGCCAAGGTAAGCACTCGGTAGCTGAATATGCCTTGGATTTCAGGAGATGGGCCCTTGATACCACCTGGGACAGTTCCGCCAAAAAATCTATTTTTCGAAAGGGGTTATCTCCACTGATTAAGGATGAACTTGCTCGTGCCGACCCTCCCACTGCGTTAGGTGACTTTATTAACTACTGCATCCGTATTGATACTCGTCTGACTGAACGCAGGCAAGAGAGATGGTTCGAAAGCAATCGTACTAACCTTTTCCTACCTTCCTCTCCAGCTAAGGAACCTTTGAGTAGGATTACACGGGAACCTGAACCTGAACCCATGCAGGTAGACTCTTTACAACGACGGGTTAGTGATGCACGCAAGGAACATCGTTTTAAGGAGAATCTATGTTTCTATTGTGGTAAGTCAGGGCACTTCATTATAAACTGCCCCAGCCTTCTCGTAAGACTACTGCAGCACTCATTCATTGTGAGTGTTGCGAGAGGGGATCTGTCAGGTCCGAGCCTCAGGCTCCAGAGAGATCTGCAGCAACAGATCTTGATTTCTCTGACTTAAACTCCGTTACCTCTGAGGACGTTGACTGTGTAAACGCTGCCATTTTTCAAGTTTCCTCAGCGGTGTCCCAGCTGAGTTGTAAGAAAAACAATTCTCATTGTTTCTTTCCATCAAACTCTGGGTTGACTCAGCTTGGGTGTCTAGCTCTGCTATGATCGACTCAGGGGCAAGTGGAAATTTTATGGATGTCTCCTTTGCTCTGAAACAGGGAATACGTTCAGTGAAGAAGGCTACTCCAGTACAGATGGAAACTGTGGATGGCTCCCTGCTGACCTCTGGACCAGTGGATCAGGAAACAGAGCCTTTGAGGGTTCTTATGGGTAAAGATCATCAAGAGAAACTGTCCTTTATGCTTATCTCTTCTCCCCACTTTCCCATTATTCTAGGGCTACCATGGCTGCAGGCTCAGAATCCTACCATTAACTGGGAGACCAAGGAATTACACTTTCCAGAGAAACAGATGAGTCCAAAAGTTTCAGCTTGCTCTGTTCCTAAAGGAATCATGTCAGCCCTGAAACCAGCTGTATACCAGGACTTTGTGGATTTATGTGACAAGAAGAACGCTGCCAGCTTCCTCCTCACGTCCATATGATTGTCCAATTGAATTATTGCCTGGAGCAGAGATACCTTTGGTAAGATCTACCCCCTGGCGGGCCCGAGCTAAAGGCTTTAAAGGATTACATAGATGAAAATCTAGCCAAGGGCTTCTACGCCCCTCTTCATCTCCTGCAGGTGCACCCATCTTCTTTGTAAAGAAGAAAGATGGATCTTGAGACCATGCGTAGACTATGGGGACTCAATAAGGTTACTATTAGAAACCGTTATCATTGCCTTTAATCCTGAGTTATTGGAGAGGTGCGACAATGCCAAAATTTTTTCTAAACAGATCTTCGTGGGGCCTATAACTTAGTCCGTATTTAGACCTGGGGATGAATGGAAGATGCATTCAGGTCACGCTATGGACACTTTGAATATTAGTTATGCCTTTTTGTCTGAGTACCGCCCCAGCCACTTTCCAACAACTTGGTGAATGACATCTTCAGGGATCTCCTAGATACATTCGTGGTAATTTATTTGGATGATATTCTAATTTTTTCTAATCCACAGAGGAACATCTGGACATGTGAGAATGGTCTTGGAAGTCTAAGACAAAATCATCTTTACATCAAACTTGAAAAGTTGAATTCCATAGGACCGAAATTCAATTTCTGGGTATGTACTGTCTACACAAGGAATTAGTATGGTGGAAGCAAAACCCAAGCCATCCAAGGATTGGCCAAGTCTAGAAATGTGAAGGAGGTTACAGCGCTTCATCGGGTTTGCCAACTTCTTAGACGTTTCATTAGAAATTTCTTGAGGTAGTGTCACCTATCACTCAACTTACCCGGAAAAGAGTCTAGGTTTTCCTGGACTCCCCAGCCCAGGAAGCATTTTCCGTCTAAAAGATAAATTTACCACTGCACCTATCCTAGTACATCCCAACCCCGAGCTTGCCTTCATATAGAGGTGGATGCTTCAGACTGTGCCGTTGGAGCTATACTCTCTCGGGAAAACAGGTGAAAGAATGTCTTGCATCCCTGTGCCTTCTTTTCCCAGCAGTTGTCTTCGGCTGAGAGGAATACGATGTGGGCAATAGAGAGTTGTTGGCCATTATTGCCGCCTTCAAAGAATGGAGACACCTTCTTCAGGGTGCTGCACAGCAAATAGTCGTCCTGACAGACCATCGTAACCTTGAGTTTATCAGGTCGGCTAAGTGCCTGACTCCTCGCCAGGCTCGCGGGAATCTTTTTCTTAAACCAATTTAATTTTTTCTCTTATAGACCAGGATCGCGCAATGGAAAGGTGATGCACTCTCTAGGATTTACTCAGCAGAGAACGTCCAATTACTCCTCTAAGATATTCTTCCTGACTCTAGATTCCTAGGAGAATTCATAATCAAGACCTATTAAGGACATCAAGGAAGCATACCATGCGGATTCCTTTTTGGCACAACCCCCAAGGGACGTAAGTCTTGTCTTTAAGAATGGTGTGTGGATTCAGGGACAAGTCTGTACATTCCTGAAACAGTCAGATTAAGAGTATTGCAAAATCATTCACGATTCCAAGATAGTGGGCATAGAGGAATTCTAAAGACACAGGAATTTCTTCTCGTTTCTTTTGGTGGCCCACTTGCAGGAAGGATGTTTTGAATTATGTCATTCTGTGAGGTCTGTGCAAGATGCAAAACACCTCGCTCCTCACCAACTGGTCTGTTACAGCCTCTTTCCACCCCGTCCGCCCCTGGGATCCTTTCTATGGACTTCATTGTGGAGTTACAACCTCTCAGGGGAAAGAACACCATTCTAGTGGTGGTTTGACCGTCTAACAAAGGCAGCTATTTTATCCCTTGTGTCGGCTTACCCACTGCAAAAAAGACTTCAGATTTGATGATTAAAGATGTGTTTCGTTACATGGAGTACGGATGAGGTTATTTCGGATCGAGGGGTGCAATTCACTTCTAGGTTTTGGCAAAATTTCTGTGCAGCATTGGACAATTAAAGTAAACCTTTCTTCGCTTTTCATCCCCAGACTAATGGACAGACCGAACGAACCAATCAAACCTGGAGCAGTATCTCCGCTGCTTTATCTGCCACCTCAGGATGATTGGGTGGATCTACTTCCATAGCTGAGTTCTCGTATAACAACTCTCAGAGTGCCTCCACTAAACAGTCTCCTTTTTACTCTAATCGGTTATCATCCTAACATTTACCACGATTTCCCATAGAAACGCCTTTACCAGCGTGGCTGAAAGAATCACGTCTTTACAGAAGAATATGGATCTTCTAAAGGAAAATCTGGAATCGGCTCAAGAAAGGTACAAGAAAGCAGCAGATAAATTTCGTAAACCTGCACCAGCTTTCAAGGTAGGAGACTGGTCTGGTGTCAACCAGAAATCTTAAGTTAAGGATTCCATCGTCTAGTTGGACATAAGTACATTGGACCCTATAAAATCATAAAATTATAAGTGCCGTTGCTTGTCGTCTTCAATGCCCAGAACTATGAGAATCCACCCTGTCTTTCATGTATCCCTACTAAAGGTGCGACAACCCAATACTTTCCTGGACGTTCTCTCCTTGCCCTGACCCCAGTGCTAGTCGATGGTCAGGAAGAATTTGTGGTGGAAAGGATTTTAGATTCCAGGTTGTATTTAGAAATCAGTTACAATATCTGATTAAATGGCAGGGCTACCAGTGGAGGACAACTCATGGAACCGGTCATAACGTTAATGCTCCTCGCTTGCTCCGTCAGTTTCATCAGAGGTACCCACACAAGCCTGGTCTGAGGTCATCCGGAGGTTGCCCCTAAGGGGGGAGTAATGTAAGGTTCTTATATCTGTTTCTGAAACTCAGTTTGTTCGTCGGCCATTTTGCTTTCTGTTTTGCTGCAGCTATCTTGCCCTCAGTTAAAATGGAGTTTTCCGCTTGCATGTTCCCGCCCTGATTCTCTCCGTTTGCTTCTTAAACAGCCACACCTGAGCAATCAGTGCTTCAGAATCTGGCCTGCAGTGAACCTGTGTTCTGACTCCTGAAGCCTTGGACTTTGTACTCCAGCCATTTCTACTGAGAAACTCTGGAGCTCTTGTGGACTCTGAACTCTGCTCTTGAAAGCCTCACGGTTGCATGGACTTGCGGTAACATAGAAGAAGATCTGAATCTGTTGTGGAGAGTTATTGATGAACTTAGATTACTTTGGCCTGCTGTGTCTCCTGCTTCTGTGTTGCAACCTGTATGTTTATTTTGCCAATTTGTATGAAGCAATACAAGACTTTCTTTTTCAACCTGTGTCTCAAGTTTTTTCATCGCACCCAAGCACAAGACGCTATATGAACTGTATCCATACATTACAAGATTCTGAAGCCAAACGTTAGTGTCTGCTGGGTCTGGAAAGGCTTGTCTGCTGTACTGTGGATATCGGATGTCCGGTTGTACTTTCTGTGATAACAGTGGTTGTGACTTCTCACAACCATTCCAGGTGAGCAATTCCCTTAAGTTTTTTTTTCTGCAGAGTTATCAACAAGGTAAACACTATTGTTTTTTTTTTTTTTTCCTCTTCTCTTTTGTCTGCTGAAACTGGATATCAGATGTCTGGTTGAAAGCTTTCTGTGATGATAGTGGTTGTGACTTCTCACAACCATTCCAGGTGAGCAGTTCCCTTAAAGTTTTTTCTTTCTTCAGTGTTGCCACAGGTGAACACTATTGTTTTTTTTTTTTCTCTCTCCTCTTCTTCCAGTATCCTGTCTTAAAAGATCTGGAAAATGGAGGCCCGCATAAAGGAACTTTGTGGAGTGACTGATAATATCCTTGCAGATTTGCAGAATATAAAGACCCGTCTTACAAATCTTCAGGACCTAAATAATCACAATTTGCAAGTGGTTGGACAGACTTCTCAGGATTTGCGAGCCAGGATTGAGGTTCTGGAGGGGCAAGTCCAGGCTCCTGCCATGGCCCGAGTTCTGGGATTCCCAAGTTGCCCCCTTTTCGTTTTGGTGGTGAACGTGAAAAATTCAGGGGATTTGTTAATCAATGTAATCTTTTTTTTTCTGCACATGCTTCACAATTTCCTACTGAACGATCTAAGGTGCTTACTATAATTATGTTGCTTACCAACAAGGCTTTGATATGGGCAAACCCTCTGATTGAGACTGAGGATGATTGTTTGAATCACCTTGATGACTTTATTTCAGCCATGGGGCAGGTGTTTGATGACCCCAATCGAGGTGCAACAGCTGAAGCAGCCATGTTAGCTTTGCGCCAAGGTAAGCACTCAGTAGCTGAATATGCCTTGGATTTCAGGAATGGGCCCTTGATACCACCTGGGACAATTCCGCCAAAAAATCTATTTTTCGAAAGGGGTTATCCCCACTAATTAAGGATGAACTTGCTCGTGCCGACCCTCCCACTGCGTTAGGTGACTTTATTAACTACTGCATCCGTATTGATACTCGTTTAACTGAACGCAGGCAAGAGAGATGGTTCGAAAGCAATCGTACTAACCTTTTCCTACCTTCCTCTCCAGCTAAGGAACCTTTGAATAGGATTACACGGGAACCTGAACCTGAACCCATGCAGGTAGACTCTTTACTACGACGGGTTAGTGATGCACGCAAGGAACATCGTTTTAAGGAGAATCTATGTTTTTACTGTGGTAAGTCAGGGCACTTTATTATTAACTGTCCCAGCCGTTCTCGCAAGACTACTGCAGCACTCATTCATTGTGAGTGTTGCGAGAGGGGATCTGTCAGGTCCGAGCCTCAGGCTCCAGAGATAGCTGCCGCAACAGATCTTGATTTCTCGGACTTAAACTCCGTTACCTCTGAGGACGTTGACTGTGTAAATGCTGCCATTTTTTCAAGTTTCCTCAGCGGTGTCCCAGCTGAGTTGTAAGAAAAACAATTCTCACTGTTTTCTTTCCATCAAACTCTGGGTTGACTCAGCCTGGGTGTCTAGCTCTGCCATGATCGACTCAGGTGCAAGTGGAAATTTTATGGATGTCTCCTTTGCTCTAAAACAGGGAATACGTTCAGTGAAGAAGGCTGCTCCCGTACAGATGGAAACTGTGGATGGCTCCCTGCTGACCTCTGGACCAGTGGATCAGGAAACAGAGCCTTTAAAGGTTCTTATGGGTAAAGATCATCAAGAGAAACTGTCCTTTATGCTTATCTCTTCTCCTCACTTTCCCATTATTCTAGGGCTACCATGGCTACAGGCTCAGAATCCTACCATTAACTGGGAGACCAAGGAATTACACTTCCCAGAGAAACAGATGAGTCAAAAAATTTCAGCTTGCTCTGTTCCTAAAGGAACCATGTCAGTCCCTGAATTACCAGCTGTATACCAGGACTATGTGGATTTATGTGACAAAGAACGCTGACCAGCTTCCTCCTCACCGTCCATATGATTGTCCAATTGAATTATTGCCTGGAGCAGAGATACCTTTTGGTAAGATCTACCCCCTGGCGGGGCCCGAGCTGAAGGCTTTAAAAGAGTACATAGACGAAAATCTAGCCAAGGGCTTCATACGCCCCTCTTCATCTCCTGCAGGGCACCCATATTCTTTGTAAAGAAGAAAGATGGATCCCTGAGACCATGCGTAGACTATAGGGAACTTAATAAGGTTACTATTAGAAACCGTTATCCATTGCCTTTAATCCCTGAGTTATTGGAGAGAGTGCGACATGCTAAAATTTTTTCTAAACTAGATCTTCGTGGGGCCTATAACTTAGTCCGTATTAGACCTGGGGATGAATGGAAGACTGCATTCAGGTCACGCTATGGACACTTTGAATATCTGGTTATGCCTTTTGGTCTGAGTACCGCCCCAGCCACTTTCCAACACTTGGTGAATGACATCTTCAGGGATCTCCTAGATACATTCGTGGTAATTTATTTGGATGATATTTTAATTTTTTCTAACTCCACAGAGGAACATCATGGACATGTGAGAATGGTCTTGGAACGTCTAAGACAAAATCATCTTTACATCAAGCTTGAAAAGTGTGAATTCCATAAGACCGAAATTCAATTTCTGGGGTATGTACTGTCTACACAAGGAATTAGTATGGATGGAAGTAAAATCCAAGCCATCAATGATTGGCCAAGTCCTAGAAATGTGAAGGAGGTACAGCGCTTCATCGGGTTTGCAAACTTCTATAGACGTTTCATTAGAAATTTCTCTGAGGTAGTGTCACCTATCACCCAACTTACCCGGAAAGAGTCTAAGTTCTCCTGGACTCCCCAAGCCCAGGAAGCATTTTCCCGTCTAAAAGATAAATTTACCACTGCACCTATTCTAGTACATCCCAACCCAGAGCTTGCCTTCATAATAGAGGTGGATGCTTCAGACTGTGCCGTGGGAGCTATACTCTCTCAGAGAACAGGTGAGAAGAATGTCTTGCATCCCTGTGCCTTCTTTTCCCAGCAGTTGTCTTCGGCTGAGAAGAACTACGATGTGGGCAATAGAGAGTTGTTGGCCATTATTGCCGCCTTCAAAGAATGGAGACACCTTCTGCAAGGAGCTGCACAGCAAATAGTCGTTCTGACAGATCATCGTAATCTTGAGTTTATCAGGTCGGCTAAGTGCCTGACTCCTCGCCAGGCTCGCTGGAATCTTTTCTTAAATCAATTTAATTTTATTATTTCTTATAGACCAGGATCGCGTAATGGAAAGGCTGATGCACTCTCTAGGATTTACTCAGCAGAGACACGTCCAATTACTCCTCCTAAGACTATTCTTCCTGACTCTAGATTCCTAGGAGTGATTCATCATCAAGACCTAATTAAAGACATCAAGGAAGCATACCATGCGGATTCTTTTTTGGCTCAACCCCAAGGGACGTAAGTCTTGTCTTTAAGAATGGTGTGTGGATTCTGGGACAACGTCTGTATATACCTGAAACAGTCAGATTGAGAGTATTGCAACTCATTCATGATTCCAAAATAGCCGGGCATAGAGGAATTCTAAAGACACAGGAATTTCTTTCTCGTTTCTTTTGGTGGCCCACTTGTAGGAAGGATGTTTGGATTATGTCACTTCATGTGAGGTTTGTGCAAGATGCAAAACACCTCGCTCTTCACCAACTGGTCTGTTACAGCCTCTTCCCACCCCGTCCCGCCCGTGGGGATCCATTTCTATGGACTTCATTGTCGAATTACCAACTTCTCAAGGGAAGAACACTATTCTAGTGGTGGTTGATCGTTTAACAAAGGCAGCTCATTTTATCCTTGTGTCGGCTTACCCACTGCAAAACAGACATCAGATTTGATGATTAAAGATGTGTTTCGTTTACATGGAGTACCGGATGAGGTTATTTCGGATCGAGGGGTGCAATTCACTTCTAGGTTTTGGCAAAATTTCTGTGCAGCATTGGACATTAAAGTAAACCTTTCTTCTGCTTTTCATCCCCAGACTAATGGACAAACCGAACGAACCAATCAAACCCTGGAGCAGTATCTCCGCTGCTTTATCTGCCACCTACAGGATGATTGGGTGGATCTACTTCCATTGGCTGAGTTCTCTTACAACAACTCTCAGAGTGCCTCCACTAAACAGTCTCCTTTTTTCTCTAATTTAGGTTATCATCCTAATATTCTACCACGATTTCCCATAGAGACGCCTTTGCCAGCAGTGGCTGAAAGAGTCACGACTTTACAGAAGAATATGGATCTTCTAAAGGAGAATCTGGAATCGGCTCAGGAAAGGTACAAGAAGGCAGCAGATAAATTTCGTAAACCTGCACCAGTTTTTAAGGTAGGAGACCTGGTCTGGCTGTCAACCAGAAAATCTTAAGTTAAGGATTCCATCATCTAAGTTGGGACATAAGTACATTGGACCCTATAAAATCAGTAAGATTATAAGTGCCGTTGCTTGTCGTCTTCAATTGCCCAGAACTATGAGAATCCACCCTGTCTTTCATGTATCCCTACTGAAGGCTGCAACACCCAATACGTTTCCTGGACGTTCTTCTCCTTGCCCTGACCCAGTGCTAGTCGATGGTCAGGAAGAATTTGTGGTGGAAAGGATTTTAGATTCCAGGTTGTATAGAAATCAGTTACAATATTTGATCAAATGGCAGGGCTACCCAGTGGAGGACAACTCATGGGAACCAGTCAATAACGTTAATGCTCCTCGCTTGCTCCGTCAGTTTCATCAGGGTACCCACACAAGCCTGGTCTGAGGTCATCCGGAGGTTGCCCCTAAGGGGGGAGTAATGTAAGGTTCTGTATATCTGTTTCTGAAACTCAGTTTGTTCGTCGGCCATTTTGCTTTCTGTTTTGCTGCAGCTATCTTGCCCTCAGTTAAAATGGAGTTTTCCAGCTTGCATGTTCCCGCCCTGATTCTCTCCGTTTGCTTCTTAAACAGCCACACCTGAGCAATCAGTGCTTCAGAATCTGGCCTGCAGTGAACCTGTGTTCTGACTCCTGAAGCCTTGGACTTTGTACTCCAGCCATTTCTACTGAGAAACTCTGGAGCTCTTGTGGACTCTGAACTCTGCTCTTGAAAGCCTCACGGTTGCATGGACTTGCGGTAACATAGAAGAAGATCTGAATCTGTTGTGGAGAGTTATTGATGAACTTAGATTACTTTGGCCTGCTGTGTCTCCTGCTTCTGTGTTTGCAACCTGTATGTTTATTTTTGCCAATTTGTATGAAGCAATACAAGACTTTCTTTTTCAACCTGTGTCTCAAGTATTTTCATCGCACCCAAGCACAAGACGCTATATGAACTGTATCACATACATTACAAGTACATTGGACCCTATAAAATCAGTAAAATTATAAGTGCCGTTGCTTGTCGTCTTCAACTGCCCAGAACTATGAGAATCCACCCTGTCTTTCATGTATCCCTACTAAAGGCTGCGACACCCAATACGTTTCCTGGACGTTCCTCTCCTTGCCCTGACCCAGTGCTAGTCGATGGTCAGGAAGAATTTGTGGTGGAAAGGATTTTAGATTCCAGGTTGTATAGAAATCAGTTACAATATCTGATTAAATGGCAGGGCTACCCAGTGGAGGACAACTCATGGGAACCGGTCAATAACGTTAATGCTCCTCGCTTGCTCCGTCAGTTTCATCAGAGGTACCCACACAAGCCTGGTCTGAGGTCATCCGGAGGTTGTCCTTAAGGGGGAGTAATGTAAGGTTCTATGTATATATTCCTGAAACTCAGTTTGTTCGTCAGCCATTTTACTTTCTGTCTTGCTGCAGCTATCTTGCCCTCAGTCAAAATGGAGTTTCCAGCTTGCATGTTCCCGCCCTGATTCTCTCCTTTGCTTCTTAAGCAGCCACAGCTGAGCAATCAGTGCTTCAGAATCTAGCCTGCAGTGAACCTGTGACTTGACTCCTGTAAGCCTTGGACCTTGTACTCCAGCTATTCCTACTGAGGAACTCTGAAGCACTTGTGGACTCTGAACCCTGCTCTTTGAAAGACCCACGTTTGCATGGACTTACGGTAACAGAGAAGAAGATCCTGAATCTGTATTGGAGAGTGATTGCTGAGCTTGGATTACTCTGGCCTGCTGTGTCTCCTGTTTCTGTGTCTGCAAACTGTGTGACTATTTCTGCCAACTTGTATGAAGTAATACAGGACTTTTCTATATCAAACCTGTGACTCCTGTGTTTTCATCGCACCCAAGCACAAGACGCTATATGAACTGTACTACATACATTACATGCAGACTGCTATTTACACAGCACTAATACTTATATTCTTTTTTTCTGCACAGTTACCGACCGTTCATTTTTTCCCACACCGTATAGAGCTGTACGCTCCTCACACACTACCGTGTACCGGCTGGTACCACGGACATATACATGCTGAGTGCTGACTATCTGTGTGTGACTCCCAAAATAAATACGGAGATTTAAATTTTTCCCTACACCGTATACAGCTGTATGCTTCTGATACAGTACCGTATATCTGCTCTTTGTATTACGTTCAAATCCATACTGAGAGAGCGTCTGTGTGTGACTCCGGAAATATATACGGAGATTTACATTTTTCCCTACACTGTATACAGCTGTCTGCTTCTGATACAGTACCGTATATCTGCTCTTTGTATTACGGTCAAATCCATACTGAATGAGCGTCTGTGTGTGACTCCGGAATTATATACGGAGATTTAAATTCTCCCCTACACCATATACAGCTGTACGCTTCTGATACAATACCATTTTTCTGCTTTTTATATTCTGGTCAAATCCATACTGAGTGAGCGTCTGTGTGTGACTCCGGAAATATATACAGAGATTTACATTTCCCCCTACACCGTATACAGCTGTCCGCTTCTGATACAGTACCATTTTTCTGCTTTTTATATTCTGGTCAAATCCATACTGACAGAGCGTCTGTGTGTGACTCCGGAAATATATACGGAGATTTAAATTTTCCCCTACACCGTACAACTGTCCGCTTCTGATACAGTACCGTTTTTCTGCTTTTTATATTCTGGTCAAATCCATACAGAGTGAGCGTCTGTGTATAACTCCGGAAATATATACGGAGATTTAAATTTTCCCCTACACCGTATACAGCTGTACGCTCCTCATAAAGTATCATATATCTGCTGGTATTTTTGGTACATTTTCCCAAACATGAGGAAGTATGGTGGAAGAGGCCGCGGACGTGGGCGGGGGGGCCAGCTGGTACTGATGGTGGTGGTGGTGCATCTGCTGGTAGTGCCAAAAGCACAATAGCACCTAACCAGAAGGCCTGGAAGGCTCCCTTTTCTGGGAGTAGGTAAACCACTTTTAAAGCTGAGCATCAGGAACAGGTTTTGGCTTACATTGCCGAAACAGCCTCCAGCTCTATCGCCTCCTCTTCTGAAATTTCAAAAAATGCAAGCACTGAGTCATCAGTGCAGGCTCCTGGTCAGGAACAACACCTTTACTTGTGTCCTTCACCCCCACCAAAAGTGAAGGATGCGGCAGGCCACACTTCAGATTACTCCATGGAGCTCTTATGTTTCTTTTTTTCTTTTTTGATTTTTAATACAATAAGGTGAAAAGTTTTTTTTTAATGTTGACTGTTTTTTTTAATCACTTAACATTTGATTAAACTTTTACTTTTTTTTAGTTCCACTAGGGAATGTAAATATAGAAATGTTTGATCACTTATATGAACCGTATGGAAGCTGCAGCTTGTTCAGTGTGAACTCTGCCCTGAATTGAACACTTCCGTTTTATGCTGGGAGCTGCTGGAGCTCAGGCTGAAGCTACGACTGGTGCTCATGTATTGCAGTATATTGGCTATTAAGCTGTACCTTTGGCAAGAATGAATAGGCATCTAACGTGTTAAACATTCAGGATAGAGGATATCTCCATTTCCAGTCATTACAGTAGTAACCTGTATATTATAGTCTACTGCAGCTGTCTATGGAGCAGCATTAGCTCCAGAACTCACCTCATTCAACTCCTCGGTACTTTCTGATGTAAATATACAGAAAAGAGTGCAATTGCTTAAATGGGTTGCCCACCAATTTTCTTTCTTAAATGCATGCTAATGGGGCTAAACATCATTTTTGAACTCAGGTTTCATTACAAATTTTGCACCGTTTGCCTCCTACAGCCACTGTATTCCACTGTCCATTGCTGGTTGAAGAATGAGGTAACGGTATCGGCCACATTATCTTTATTTCATCTGATGTGTTTGAGACATGATTTGTGGCGCTTACTATTATACAGGTATGACAGGTTCTCCTCTGTTCTTGTTAGTGCTGCTTTCCTCACAGATGGCACAGCTCTCCAGTCCATACAATAGCTGCTGGTGGGGGAGCAGTGACCAGTTCTCTCCATCAGTCTTGTCCAATAGAAAATCTCACATGAGTAAGCTGCTTTCCTATTGGAGGAGGCTGATGGACTGATCTGGTCACTGCTCCCCCACCAGCAGCTATTGTATGGACTGGAGAGCTGTGCAGAAAGCTGCACTAAAATAAAGATGTTATGGCCAAACCCATTGCCTCATTCTGCAGCCAGTAACAGTGTAATACTGCGGCTATAGAAGGCAAACAGTGCAAAATCTTTAACGAAACCCAATTGCAAAAACGAGTTGTAGCCCTATCGCATGCATTTAAGTAAGAAAAAACAATTGTCTCCAAAGATAGACAACCCTTTTAATTAAAGAATATTCGGAGTGCACAAACAAAGAGTGTCTTCGAGTTGTTAATGAAAAGTCTGTGGATACCAGTACACATTCGAGGAAATATCCACTGCACATTCAATTCTGGTCAAGCAAAAGTGATGATGTTTAGGTATTTACATAGGTAACGCATTCAGAAGGAAGAAATTGCTTCTCGATTGCGACAAAGGTTTGATGTTTTCGATTCAATGAATCTTTCTCAAAATTGTCACAGGGTATTTGAGAAGTCAGGGTCATGTGGGTTGCGCTGTAAGGACACGGAGTGTCCTTATTACCTAAGTAAATTAACATCATCACTTCTATTTGAACCAAATTGAGTGTGCCATGAATAATTCCTTTGAACCCCTTTAATAACACGGAGGTACTCTATATACACTCAGGGGTAGCTCATAGGTTATTACTGTATTCTTGCAGCGCAGTGGCCTTGGGTTCAAACCGGATTAATGGAATCAAATGCGCAGAGACTGAATGTTCTTCACATGTCTGTATACATTTCATAGCTGCCACCTGTCTACATTCCTGGACAGTCTGTAAAAATAGGGCACTTTTTCCACAGTCTGTAAAAAGTTTTTTGATGCGCCTGTGATTTTTTTTACGTAGCTAAGAAAGCTTGTGTTGATTTACAGTTTGTAGTAAATACCACTAATGTCTTCATATCAGTATTTTGGGTTGTTGATATGTATTACATGTAAATAATCTTAATGATTCATGATGGTCCATTGTCCATCCATTGCGTCTGTAATAAAGTGTGGACACTAGGGGATTTCTAAACCAGTTCTCATGAAAGAAAAGAGAAGATCAGGTTGCCAACCATAGAAGGTTTGTTCACAAACTCAAAAAACTTTCCTGGTAGGTTATTTGGCAATCAAAGAAATTGACTCCAGTGTATATCTGAGATAGGGAGATTAGATTGTGAACCCCCGGGGGTAGGAGTGGTGGGGCAGCACTTTTGTCTATGGTGACAATCTTTGTACAACATTGCAATGTAAATAATACAGAGAAATAAGAGGTTGGTATGGCAGGTGGCGGTAAGTACCCATTTAGAGGATTTTTGATGTTATTTCAATAAAAACTATCCTTGTTGGTAAAAACAAAAATCACAGTCTTGTTTTCATTTTTAAAGAGTCTAATAAGAAATTAAATCTGTGCTGTGATTGGCTGCTATGGACAATTATGTCATTTTTTCTGTTACACAGTTTCATAGAGCTCCCCCATAGTGTTTCAGGCATGTTGATGCTCTAGTACAGGGTGGGGAACCTCAACTCAACTCAACTCTGGCCTATAGGAAAAAAAAGTTGTTTCTTCGATGTGATAAGTAGAAAAAAAAACGATGGCAAAATAGTTGTTCCCAAATAAAGAAATTGTTAATAAATGATATTAACTATTGTATTTAATCTTTTTTTCTTTTTTTGTTGAAACATTACTAGATATGATGAGCCTCATTGTTTTACATTTGATTTACATTTATTTACAAATGTTACATGAAAAAATAAAACATCCTGCACAAAACAAGGCATCGTTTGCATAGTAAGCTGAAATTGTGACTATTTGTACAATTAACTGATATCATAATTAGCAATTATACTTATAACATAAATCTTATTCAGTTTGGGCGCCGATGTTACCGCTTGTTTCTGAAGGGTTTGGAGCTGCTACTATAACAGTTTCTGTGTATTGCTGGCTTCCAGCAGACATTGTTCTTTTTGCAGAGTTCTCTGGACATCCTGCTCCAATTTTCAGATTTAGAGATCCGTGTCCTCCCCTTTGCCTGTTGCGGATATACTCTTTATAATTTTTGGTAAGTAAAGTGTACAAGAAGGGGTTAATACAGCTGTTGCCATAAGTGAGACATGTAACTAGATTGTTCACATAGATTTCTGTCTGAATGGATATTTTCAGCTCCCCATGGCTATAGAGGGGTATTAACTGCCAGATCCAAAATGGGAGAAAGCAGGCCCAAAATGCAAGCACTATGATGAAAATCATAAGTATTACTTTTTGTTTTGGAGATCTTTGAAGTTCTCTATTTAGGAGGCTTTTAGTTTGCGAGATCCAATAGGCTCTTGCAAGCTTAATGTACAAATAGCCAATTATAACCCCAGGAGCAAGAATGCTGGTAGTAAATAGCACAGTTAGATAGGCTTTGTAATGTTCATCACTCCATATGGGGGTGCAAAGTTTTCTGATGCTTCCATCATCTAAAGTCCGTTCTTCCTGATGTATCATTAACATCATGGGTAAAGTCAGCAGGAAGGACAAAATCCAGATTGCACATGCTAAGGTTTTTCTGTAACTTCTTGACCTTCTCACAGTATCAAATGGCTTAGTGACAGCGATATACCGCTCTGTGCTCATTACGGTTAGGATGAAAATGCTGGGTGCATTGTCAGAAGGTCCAAACTCAAAAGGACTCGGCAGCCTATTTCTCCGAAGTACCAGTCCTTTACAAAGCTATTGTGAACAATGAATGGAATAGTGGAAAGATACAATAGATCAGCCAGCGCCAGGTTGACTATATGGATGTACATTGATGTGGCGGTGGTCATAGAGATGCACATCACCACCAATGTATAAAAGTTTCCGACAACTCCGATAACACACATTAAAGACAGAAGGATTCCAATGACAGATGTTGCAATAAGATCATCAGTGACTGATTCCTGATTTGTGAGATTGCTTGAATATTTGTGAAATGTTCATTTAATTTATTTTCATCATATAGATCCATGTTTTATATGTGCTTGAAAATATTTTTGGTTGAGGTTTCCAGTCTGTAGGAGCACCTATCAGATGCTCATTTCTGTAACTTCTACTTTGAATGTTTCCTTGAGGATCCCAATGACATTATTGGTCTTGATATTGATCAATTTATGTCTCTTGTTTTCATCATATTAACCTGTAAAAAGACGATTTAGTGACTTACAGTACAGAAGAGTGACCGTCGTTTCAATGTGTTTTCAGTAAGTCAACAATATAAATGAAAATAAGAAAATTAGTAATATTTCTTGTTAGAGAAAAATGTCCCTTTCATTACTCATCAGACTTCTTTGCTCAATTTAGATGTTCAGCACACTGAGGGATCAGATTACAGTTGCTGCCTATAGATGTCTGTTGAGTGGGGAAGGAGAGGAGGAGGAAATTAGAGACAGAGAAAACTAATTAAAAAAATGACAATACAAATCATGCAATTGTCAGAAGTAGCAATTATTCTCATGCACACACACTCAAATTATCCTAAAAATCAGGTTACATTTTATTATCATGAGATACAGAGAAAAAAACATGCAAACATGCCAATCAGTGTTTAATTGACTGAGAAGTTAGCTGTATTTAATGAGACTTATTTGTAGACTGATAATTATCTCATGTGTGGGGTATCATCCTGGTTCTTGTTTCTGAGACGAGTTAATCAGCAGGTCTCTCCTGGAAAAGTTTTATGTTCCCATAATAAAACAGCAGTTGAAATGCAACAAACTATAATTCTGTAGATTCACAAAAATGTACTGTGTGAATGTAAATCCACAAATGGAGTTTCTGTAAGATGCAGGTTAGAGCCTAATTCTTAGTATTAGTAAAAATCCCTGCTGACCGCACACGGTAAATAACATATTAAGTTAATTTTACAGTGTTAATTATGGAAATATGGCACTTATATACGCACCTTAAGGCCTCTTTCACACGTCCGTGTCTCTGGTACGTGCCGTGACAGTTTTCACAGTACCGAAGGGAGAAACGTACTCACGTAGACCCATTCAAATGAATGGGTCTGTGCACATGTCAGTGTGTTTCCACGGACCCTGTGTCCATGGGCAAAACACGCTGACATGTCCGTTTTTTTTGTCACCACGGACGGCAAAACGTCCCGCACACGTGCACACAGAGAACACACTTTGATGTCCTCTGTGTGCACGCACGGCCACCAGGGAAGAAGCGCTACAGTAAGCACTCTTCCCCGGCAGCTGGTGCTGAAGCCGGCTGTCATTCTTCCCTGTTCTGCCGGCGAGCAGAGGAGAATGATGAGCGCTATATTAAAGTCCGAACGACAGCAGGTGGCGGCTTTTGGGACTGTTTCCCCCATCATCCGACACCTGCTGTCACTAATAACAGTGACAGTAGGTGCAGATGATTGGGGTATTCCAAAGTCCCCACCTGCTGTCGTTCGGACTTTAATATAGCGCTCATCATTCTCCTCTGCTCGCCGGCAGAACAGGGAAGAATGACAGCCGGCTTCAGCACCAGCCGCCGGGTAACAGCGCTTATAGTAACGCTTCCTCCCCGGCGGCTGTCCGTGTGGTACTGATGTGGCACACGGTTGCCATTTGTAGTACACACGGATACGGATATCTCTTGTACCGGTTTTTCCGGTACCGGAAATATACGGACGTGTGAAAGGGGCCTAAGGCAACTTTCTTTGTATTGCGTTATTGGCCGTCAGTGTAGTGTCAGAGAGACACATCTGAACCATATGATCAGTTTTTGGGAATCATCAGTAGAGTGATAAAGGAGTTCCATCATTCTATCCACACCCTTGGTTGCTGCAGATGAGGTTAAATAGCAGAGTTTGGAGACATATCTGATTCCCTTTATTACCAGAGGGTTCTTTCTGTCATTTGCAGCAGACTCTGACGTGATCACTGTATGTGTGTATACATAAGGTGCAGTACAAGGTTTAGAATCAATGAATATAATATATATACAGTGCAGACCAAAAGTTTGGACACACCTCATTCAAAGATTTTTCTGTATTTTCATGACTATGAAAATTGTACATTCACACTGAAGGCATCAAAACTATGAAGTAACACACTGCTGAGGATTTATTCAAAATTGAAGGCATAGTGAACCAACATGGCTACCACAGCATCTTGCAGCAGCATGCTATTCCATCCGGTTTGCGTTTAGTTGGACCATCATTTATTTTTCAACAGGATAATGACCCTAAACACACCTCCAGGCTGTGTAAGGGCTATTTGACCAAGAAGGAGAGTGTTGGGGTGCTACGCCAGATGACCTGGCCTCCACAGTCACTAAACCTGAACCCAATCGAAATGGTTTGGGGTGAGCTGGACCGCTCACCGCTTGAATTTTGAATAAATCCCCAACAGTGTCACCAGCAAAGCACCCCCACACCATCACACCACCTCCTCCATGCTTCACGGTGTGAACTAGGCATGTAGAGTCCATCCGTTCACCTTTTCTGCGTGCAAAGCAGTAATCAAAGCAAAAGGTGGCTACTTTGAAGAACCTAGAATATAAGACATATTTTTAGTTGTTTGTTTCACACTTTTTTGTAAAGTGTAATGTATAATTCCACATGTGTTAATTCATAGTTTTGATGCCTAGTCATGAAAATACAGAAAAATCTTTGAATGAGATGTGTCCAAACTTTTGGTCTGTACTGTATATAACTCTGAACACACTAAAAAATCTAATAAGAGGAAAAAGCATTAGAGCTGCTTGAGTATAAAGTTTTCAGACTTTTAAGCTTTGAATAACGTTTTTAACAGTGTTTTTCAGTGGCTTTTTATTTCATAACATTTTTAAAATTATTTTTTTTCTAGAAATTTTCAAGCCTATAGCAGTAAAAATGTCACAAAATGTAGCAAAGCAGTGTGCTGCATTCTAGCATAAGCTGACATTCACAGAAATGTTCTGTTCTGTGCTGTAAGATTCATGGAAGGATCAGCAGTTTTTATGTACATATTTCAGGCGTTTAGTTACATTGAGAAGTCTACGAAGAGTAATTCCTGGTAAAATGAAACTATTTCCATTATATTTTTTCTCTCACTTGGTTCCTCTCCTGCTTTTGACTGATAAATACTAATGTGAAAATACTGACCAAATACAGTGAAAACTGCCATTAATTTCAAGCATTCATTTGTTATGGTGGAATTTGTAATCTGCGTTTTTATAGCATTTCACATATAACAGAAAAACCAATGGGAAAAAAGTTAGAAAAATATGTGAAGCATACTGAATTTAAAAAATGCTACACATTCAAAAAGGCAAATAAAAAGGTGCCAAAACCTCAAGATTTGCTATACATTTAATAATTTCTTTATAGGGGTTCAAGTACTATCTGCCTGCAGAAAAATAAATACCTGAAAATAAAATTGGAAATTTTCACAAAAATGCTGTGAATAAACTCACTTTTATACTGAAAGTCATGGCAGTTGGAGGCAATAAGAGTTCAGGATGAGCTTCAAATCCAGAAGCAAAAACAAAACAGGGACCTGACAAATATACTGCAGTTGTTTTTATGAGCTCACTCCATAAATGCTATATGTTTTTGGGTCTGAGACCCCTGTCAGACCACCAGATTGTCCTATCCCCACTATTAAGAAATGGCTGAAGCACTGCTATGGTGTCCACGTTCTATGCCCAGGGGAAAGACTACCTCTATTATATTATTATTCAATATTATTATTTATATTGAATGGTAGCAAAAGAAATGTACAGTGCTTGAAGTGGAGAAAGAACTCACCTGCGATGGAAAATGTGCAAAGTAATAACATTTTTCAAGAGTTAAGTATATTCTGTTAGCGTCTAGAAGCACTCACATTGTAGTCGGCAACCAAAGTGAGGATTTCCTAAAGATCGCTTCCCGTAGGCTGACAAGGTACTAATCCGTGGTGCTTGGTCGTCCTTATTTCTGTGACTTTTCTTGTGGCCAGACAAGTCACTTGCTATTCCTGATTGACCGTCCTTGGACCATATGAAGTACTGTGAATCATTACTGAGATCATCTGTCAGGTTTTCCTCTTTCTTTTTGTGGCTTGTATGTGAATTCTCATATGTTAACATTCCATGCACCCTGCTAATACTGGTATGTCAAACCTCTTCTCCATGTCCTCTATTCTAACACGTTAATAATTTCTCTCGTCCCAGCTGCTTTTTATATTTACACCATTGGCTCGATTCATTTTTGCATTTGCACTTTTTTGGTATTTTTAGCCTGGTTTTTTATTTGCCGAAAATTCATTTTTTAACTTACGACTTTTTTAAGTATTTTTTTTTAAAATGTGTTTGCTTATTGTTTGACAAATATGGGTGCGGTTTTTACTTTCGAGTTGTCTGCAAGCAATTCATGAATTGTGACTTTTTAAAAAGTTGCAAAATATTTTAGCAAATGTACCGCAGTCCCCCTTTTGGGGTGATTTTATATACAACTGGAACTTTTGAGAAAATGTTGCAATGTTTAGCGGAACATGTGACCTTTTGCTCTATAGACATAAAAAGCTAAAATTAAGAAAATGCTTTATGCAGAAAATATTTGATGCACAATTCATGAATCAGGTGCCCTATGTTGAAGAATTCTATGCAAAAATTTAAAAGAATACCACAGAACAAAAAAAAAGTGACTTCATCATTTAGTTTTTTTTTGTCTAGTGGTTTTTGTTGAGGTTTTTTGCCCCAAATTCTTCAAAGTGGTGCATGAGTTTCATGAATTTTGTGAAAATTGACTCATTGTTCTGTATTTTAACTTGTTTGCACCTTTTAAAAGCAAAAAGTTCCTATAAAATGTTGCAGAATTTGTTAAAAAAATAGAGGCATAGATAAAATCACTCCTGGAGAGACTAGAGTACATTTGCACATTTTTTTACTTTTTAAGAAGTGCAATTGATGAATCATTTGTAAAGCTCTAGAACCAAGCCCACATTGCCGTACATCAAGAAACAAGTGAACACATATAAAAAAGACTTAAAAAGTGTGAATTAGGGTTTGCTCACATCTGCATGTTAAAAATTGCTCAGTTTCTCTGCCAGATAAGTTGGCGAGTGTGTGATTTTTTTTCTCGCCTAGCATCTATATGGAATGTGCTTTTTACATCATCTTTTACATACTAAAATGCTCTATGTAAAATAAATCTAGTTGTCATACATTAAAAAGCAATCTTATATATACATATAGATAGATGATAGAAAGATGTTAGATATATAATAGATATATAATAAATTGATAGATATTACATAAATAGATATATAGATGGATAGATAGATATTCTGAAGATATTTCACAAGCCCCCTACATGCAATAAGCTTGCACCCTCTAGTGCCTTTCATGTGGCAGTAAAGGGTGTTTAGCCCAATAAATAAATAATTTAAAAAAACTATGTGGGCTTTCCCCTATTTTTGATAACCAGCAAAGGTAAAGCAGACATCCGTGAGCTGATATTATCAGGCTGGAAAGGTCCCTGGCTATTAGGCCCTTCCGAGCCTAAAAATTCTAGCCTGTATCTGCCCCAGAAGTGATGCATACTTCACATTAGATGTCCCAATTCTGGCGCTTCACCTTAGCTCTGATTGCAATGGTGCTATGGCACTTGGGGTAATGGGGCTTAGGGTTGATGTCAACTGTGAATTGCCCCAAAACGCATCACATATCAAGCCCTGGTGTTTGTAATGGAGAAGTGTCTATCAAGCACCCCCATCACTAACCCTGACAAAAAAAAAATAAATACACACACGCACCAAAATTACTTTAATGGAATAAAAACTCCCCAACACTTTTCCTAATTCACCAGTTTATTAAAAAAAACCAAAAAATCTAGGCAAATCCGACATAGTCCAGGGAATCCATTGTAATCCACAATGGAAATCTGAAAAACATAAAAAGAGAGAAACAAAAACAAGACACTGTCCCTCGTTCACCAATTTATTAGAAAATAAGGGTCCCACGCGGATCCGTCATAGTCCTGCACTTTCCTCAAGTGCTTAATGATTCCATGTTTAAATCCTATACAACCTCATTCTGAGACTCCATAGGCTTTTAATAGCAGCCACTCCTGGTTCACACTGCGCTCCATGAGACCAGGCGGCTCTGAACAGCAGTGATACAAGTAATGATAACGCTCATCAGTGTCGCTGAGTCTCACAGAGACACAGTTGTTAGAGGTACATAATGGCTAATTAAATTAGCCATCATGTGTGGGGAAAGATGTGGGCTTGGCTTGTGATCCCGCATCAAAGGCGGAGACACTACTTATGACTTAGTTTTATGTCATACACTGGTAAGCAAAAGGGTAACAACTATGTAGCATATGATTAGTTATGCAGATTCTTCTCATGTCACTGTATTGTTACTGGTTTGCTCCTAAAACTCAAAGTTTGAATCTTTAATATATTCTTAGTATTTTGTAAATTCACCTTTGGCTTTCAACACTTCCTGAATCCTTCTATGCAGCTCTCAGTTAGATTCAAGCATGTCTCTACCGAAATCTGAGGAAATCTGGTCTCTTCTACACGATCCTAAAGTCGGTGCACAGTGGTCAACTCCTTTGGGTATAGATACAGCTTTTTCTTCAACTCTGCCTAAAAGTGCTAGATTGTGTTGAGGTCTGGGGACTGTGGGGACAAATCCAGCACCTCTACTTCATTGTTATTCAACCATTTAATTGCTAATCTTGATGTACGCTTGGGGTCATTATCCTGGTGGAACACTATGTTGTCCTTTTCATACCCATAGTACTTGAGTGTATGAAGTAACTCATCTTGTAGGATACTCATATATAGCTCAGCACTGAGACCACATCCATTCTGGTCAATAATCCAACTCCATTTGCTGTGAAACAACTTTGTATCATCAGGGCTGTTCCATCGAACTTGTAAGTTTCTTCAATTTCTCGATCTGTTAGCCCCTTTTTAGCTTGTTTCTTCCAGAACTATTTGCACCCATCAGAGCCTAGTCTATTGACTTTTGTCTCATCACACTTTTCCAAACTTCTACCATCCACTTTTTGAGTTTTTTTGCAAACTCAAGCTGACGCTTCTTGTGACTATGTTGAAGTCGAGGTTTCTTCACCTATTTTCAGGACGCCATTCCAGAATTGTGTAAAGTGCATCACTCAGTGCTTGTATGGATGTCTGTGATCTCGCTATTACAAAGCATATGAGCCACCTTCTCTGCACTGTTTGTCACACCAGAACTGATTAGACCTTGTGAAGAGCCGACTTGTTGACTGTGATATTTTGCCTGGACGTCCACTTCTTGGCTTTTGAATGGATGGACGAACTTTATTTCATATTCTTCCAACTGTCATGACACTCACATGCAGTTTGGCAATTTTCTTTGCCACAAGACCGCTATCGATGAGATGTTTCTATTTTCTTGGGAAATCTTCGTCATGGCTTCTCCTCAATTCAAACTAGAGACCTTTCACTTGGGAATCAACCTAATAACACACTGAGCTATTAGGAATATGAGAACAGGTTTTATTTTGTAGTATACAGGAAGAAATAGATTTTTCCACCACCAGGAGCATACAGTAAGGGCCCCGTCACACATAGCGACACACCAGCGATCCCGACAACGATATGAACTTGTCAGGATCGCTGGTGTGTCGCTACATGATCGCTGGTGAGCTGCAAAACAGGCAGCTCTCAGCAGCGATCAGGACAGCGACTATGCGGGTAACAAGCGATGCACGTCGCTTAGTTACCCGCAGTGTACCTTAGATACCAGCGCAACTGGGGCAGGAGCTGGTCACCAAGGTCACATCAGGTTTCTAGGCGCCTAAAAAACCCCTGTGTACCTTGGTGACCAGCTCCCCTGCACCAGCACGCTGGTATCTAACGTGCACCTTTCGCTCGGCGCCTAGAAACCCGATGTGTACTTTGGTTACCAGCTCCAGCTCGCTGATCGTGGTCTCCCGCCTGCCACACGCAGCGATGTGTGCTGGCCCGCGGGAGACAATGATCAAAAAAATGTCCAGGGGCATTCAGCGACAATCAGCGATACCCAGCAGGGGGGCTGATCGTCGCTGCGTTTTCACACACAACGATATCGCTGGAGAGATGCTGTTGCGTCACAAAATTGTGACTCAGCAATGCAGTGATAAGACAAGAATCTGCACAACTAATCATATGCTAAATAGTTGCAAGTCAGATTTATGTATGAGATAGCGAAGATGATTGTAAAATGATGGTAGTTCAAGTTCAAAGCAATAGTGGATGGTGAGATACGGAACCTGAAAGTGAAGTTAAAACATTTTTACCCTATTGCTCAAACAGTGTATGTTGTGAAGGTGTTAAAAATGCGACACAGGTGAGGCAAAATTTATCTTTCTTGCAAATTTTTGGCACATTTATTAAATTAGAGCATATTTTCAGTCCAAGTGCTTTCCATGAAAAAATGGACAGTATACGGGCTAATGTTATTCAGTAGGGGAGTTTCAGAAAAAATTTTATTCACAGATCTGTGTGGGGAAAAAAATCGCAGCAAACATTAGTTTCCTTTGTAAATCAGACGAGACTACCAATCAAGTCAGGGA
>JARQOD010000003.1:291906086-292007956 GCA_033576555.1 Oophaga sylvatica | reverse complement strand
GCCCATGAGACCCCCAGTGCCTGGAGAGAGCCCTCGTACGATGTTAGCCAGAATCCTGAACTGCAGAGACCGGGACACTATCTTACGTAAGGCCAGAAAATTGACAGATCTTACCCTGGAGGGCAAACGCATTGAAATATACCCGGATTACTCGGCTGAGGTGCAAAAGCTGCGGCTACGGTATGGTGAAGTGAAGAAACAGCTCCGCTCTTTGAATGTGAAATATTCTACAATTTATCCTGCCAAATTAAGAGTGGAAGCCTTTGGAAAGGTCAATTTTTTCCCGTCACCGGTAGAGGCCGCTTCGTGGTTGGAGCGGAACCGGAGCAAATTGAGAGAAGCTGAGGACTCGGTACGGTGAATACACGACCCTGCTATTCTGACCACTGGACAGGGTTGTGGCTCTGCATTGCTCTGCGAAACCGCGGAGGAGGGGGAGAAACCCCCGCTGGGATCTACGTTTTATAGTTTTATAGTTAATTTGTTTGATTAATGGTTCGGGACTAAGCATACTATTGATTATGTGGTGGAGGGACTGCCAGTGCTGGAGGAGGACACGGCGCATGTGGTTATGCGGTATACTACGATGTTGCTCAGGTTCTTTGAGCTCCCACTCTCACATTGGGAAGAGAGTGACAAGAGAAGGGTGGGGGGAGGGGGTGGGGGGAGGTGGATGGGTTGGAGTTGCGGGAAAATGGGGTTGCTTATGCTGTTTGACCTGGTATGCTGGGGAACAAAATGGAAGATGTTACTTGATGATGGTGGATTGTTTTTTCTGATGCACAATGAGTAACCGTACTGTTCGGATTTTAAGTTGGAATGTACGTGGTATATCTGACAGGACTAAGAGGGCAGCAATTCTGAATCACATCAGATCTTGTGATCCTATGATTGCGTGCTTACAGGAGACCCATCTCACTGGAGATACTAGGCACTGGCTGTCGAGAGGGTGGATGTTAAAGACATATCATTCTACTTATTCCTCGTACTCCAGAGGGGTGTCAGTCCTAATACATAAAAACGCACATTATGAAGAGCTGGCAGTGCAAGTAGACAGTGAAGGTCAGTATGTATGGATTGCATGCAGATTGTATGGACACAAAATGATTTTAGTGGCTTTATATATCCCTCCACCTTATTCTAAAAAGGCACTTCAAGCAGTATTGGACTTGACGGCCAGATGGGGGGAGGCTCCGATGTTGATTATGGGAGATGTTAACAACACCATGAATGATTACTGGGATAAAGTACGTCCGGCAGGTATGGAAGCGGGACGGGACGGAATGACTGCATTTGGCACCTACGTGGGGGAGCTGGGGCTGGTGGATCTGTGGAGAGTACGAAATGAGGGTAAGAGGATCTTCTCGTGCCACTCGGCTACATACGGAACACTGTCAAGGATAGACCTGGCTTTTGGGGATACTGCTATGGATGGGATGGTTGGGGAGGTGGAATACCTACAGAGGACTCTATCGGATCATAGTCCTATGGTTGTCACGCTTCTAGTGGGATCTGTTCAGGGACAGAGGGGAGGTTGGCGTCTTCACCCGACGTGGCTTAAAGTGGTGGATATGGGCGGAATAACCAAAGAACTAGAGCACTTCTTCCAAGTGAATGAGGGGAGTGCGGAGACCACAGTGGTGTGGGAGGCTATGAAGGCATTTATGAGGGGACTTTTTATAGGTGAGATCTCACGGTGTAAGACCAAAACTAAATTGGCAGATCAACAAATAAAGGATGACTTGACAAGGGCAGAGGCAGACATGATTTTGACGCCAACGAGTGCAGCTCACAATAGACTAAAATTGGCACAGGAAGCAGTTAATAAACTGCATATGATGCAAGCTGAGAGGAAAAGGGCATTTCAGCAAGCCCAATTCTATGAGGAAGGAGAGAGAGTGGGTCACTTGTTGGCGGTGATATCTGCGGCACAGAGGGAATCTTCCAGGGTGTACAGGTTGAGAGACCAAACGGGGACGACTCTGACAGACACAAAGGATATATTGGAGGTCTTCAAGGAATATTACATGGCACTATACAATTCAAGAGTACGGGACACGGAGAGGGCCGTAGAGGAATTCTTGGAGGGCATCTCACTGTCTAAATTGTCTGAGGAAGATAGGTTAAGGTTGGATGAACCTGTGAGTGTGGAGGAGGTGGAATGTGCAATTCTGTCTATGCCCAATAACAAATCACCGGGTGCTGATGGTCTACCTGGGGAGGTGTACAGGGAGCTGGTGGAGCTGCTGGCCCCTAAACTGAAAAATGTGTTTGAGGAGGCTTTGGTGAAGGGGGCGCTACCGAGATCAATGGAGGAAGCGGTGATAGTGGTTCTACCAAAGGAGGGGAAAGACCCCATGGATGCGGAGTCGTATAGGCCCATATCGTTGTTGACAACGGATGTCAAAATACTCGCTAAGATCCTGGCCACCCGGCTCACCGGGGTTGCGCATACTGTTATTCACGAGGACCAGTCGGGCTTTATGCCCAACCGCTCCACGGCTGTTAACTTGAGAAGATTATTTCTTAATATGCAGCTGCCTGCTGATAATGGGGGCGGGAGAATAGTGATGTCATTGGACGCTAGAAAAGCATTTGACAGTGTGGAATGGAAATATTTATGGAAAATCATGGACATAATGGGATTTGGCCCCGCGTTTATGGCCTGGGTGAAGTCACTGTACTCGTCCCCAAGGGCGGTAGTTAAGGTGAATGGTGAACGGTCCGGGATGTTTGACCTACATAGGGGCACAAGGCAGGGGTGCCCGCTGTCCCCGCTATTGTTTGCGGTGGCTGTGGAGCCCCTGGCGGCCAAAATAAGAGCTGAGAGAGGAGTGGTCGGATTTAAATTTGGGAGGCTGGAAGAAAAAATATCACTGTATGCCGATGACATCCTGTTATTTCTGGAAAGTGCAGGAGAGACATTAGGGTGCACCATGGATGTAATTAAACACTTTGGGAGCATTTCGGGACTGGAGATAAATTGGCATAAGTCTTATGTCATGGCTGTAGATAGACCAATAAAAGCGGAGGAGATAGATGAGAGGGGGAAGCAGCTCCGGCTGGTTTCACAATTTAAATACCTTGGGATATGGGTGGCGCTTCCATTGACACGATTCACGGATCTGAATTTAGTTCCTCTGCTAGAGAAATTTAAAAAGAAAATAGGCGCATGGTGCCGATTGGCTTTGACGGTGACGGGTAGAACTAACCTGATTAAGATGGTCCTTATGCCACAATTAATGTACGTTTTGCACAACTCACCGATATGGCTACCAAAGAAACGGTTTCAGGGTATTGATTCTATCTTCAGATCCTTGATATGGGGCAAGAGGCAGGCAAGGATTAAATTGGAAACGCTGCAAAATGGGAAGGAGGAGGGAGGATTGACCGCACCCAATCCCTGGGTCTATTTTTTGGCAGTACAGGGCCAGCATGTCAGGGGATGGAGAGAGCCCGATTGTGGAGGGGCAGCTTGCCGGGTGCTGGAACATGTGTCGGGGAGACGCCCACTGGTCCAGGCGTTAGAGGATGGTACCTTTAAGAAATTGGGAGCAATATATCCTACCTTAGGCTTGACTCAGAAGGTATGGGACACTATTAAAAAGATCAGGGGGGTGGACGGGCTGACTAGATACTCACCGGTGTTGGGCAATGAACATCTGCAGGAACTTAATAAGCTGTGTCAAATGGGCAATTGGAAGGCGCAAGGAGTGAGATATGTGTGCCAGCTGCAGAGTGGAACGGACCTGAAGACCTTTGAGAAATTGAGAGAGGAATTTGATTTGCCTTTGGTATGGGGATTTCAATACTATAGGCTTCGACATGCTTGGAGGGCACAGTGTGGATTGGGAGCTATGACGGTTCAGAGTGACATTGTACTAGACTTTGTGTGTATGAAGGGAGGGACGAGGGGAGTCATATCGAGCTTATATCATGACCTACTGCACTCCTATCTGGGGGGAAATCACCTCATTGCAAAGAGTAAATGGGAAAAGGAGGTGGGTACCCTCACGACAGAACAATGGGAGGCGATTCTAGAATATGTCCCGAAGATCTCTCTAAGGAGCAGGCACGGCTCTCCCAATTATACATAATACATAGGACATACAAAACACCGTTGCTTCTGTACAAGGCGGGCTTGAGGGGAGATTCCAATTGCCCTAGGTGTGGCATGGACCAGGCCGGATTACTGCACATGCTATGGTCGTGCCCACGGCTGGCGGCTTATTGGTTGGTCGTTATTAACAAAATTGAGAGGGCTTATACATGTACAATTGACAGAAACCCGGTGCTGTGTGTTTTGGGGGAGGTGGATGGTATACCTGTCTCGGAACATAACAAAGTGGCGATAGCGCGATTGCTATATGTGGCACGCAAATTAATAGCACGAAAGTGGACAGATTCGGAACCCCCCACTAGGAGGGAATTTATTGCTCAGACACGTACGGTAATGCATTTAGAGGAAAGCATTTACAGGCGGAGGCATGGAGAGAGAACTTTTGGGAAAATATGGTCCGCATGGATGGCGGTAATATGATTGTCAATGTTCCCAGGTATGCCCGGCATAAGGAGTATTGGCGGGAGGGGGGAGGGGGGAGAGGGTTTTGACTGTATTACTACACGTTATGTGAATTGTTATATGTATATTGATAACTGTTTGCTGTTAATTTTTGAAACCTAAATAAAAATAACTGGTTTAAAAAAAAATAAAACTATGTCCAGATATGTTAAAGCTTCCCGAAGAAGAACTTGTTATAGACAAAGAGAAACCAGGTGAAGTCATACACACGGACCTAGGAGATTTTCCTGCAGATTGGCCTTGTATCGGTGACGCTGTGATCATTCCAGTACTTCAATTTTACCAACCACAAGAAGCACTCCAACGTCAAGTTGAGCCAGTTGCCGCAGCAGAAGAAATAGTTCGAGAGGAACCTGCTCCTGAAGCATCTCAAGAAATATAATCTCAAAACGTGGAACCTTCAGATGCTGGGTCTCAGGAAGAAGAATCCCCTGACGAAACAGAACCGCATCGCCCAGCCACAAGTATGCTTGCCAGATCCCTAGAGAGGTTAAGGCAGTATTACAGTTTACCGGCACGTAGGACAGATAGGCCAGATGCTACTATACCTGACGCAACAATACGTAGGTCAGTACGCATGACAAATGGACAGTTACCTGTTAGGTACCAAGAGTAGGCCTAGCAAATGTAAGCCAGTAAACAAGTGTAAAAATGTATATAAGAATTGTGTAAATATCTGTATATATGTTACTTGTATTTATTGCAACGTTTGAAGAGTCCTCACCTCCCGCAAGGGAAGAGTTATTGTTATTGTTAATGTTGATGTCATAAAATTATTTCTTTTCAGCCCTGGAGTGCTGATGATAACTAGGGGGGGATGTGTAGCCCAGCTGTGTCTGGAGCCACATGTTCCCAGGAGGATGCAACAGAAGGTAAACCCACAGTGACTTATATGTACACAACACATCTGCACTATTTCCCAGAACCACCAGAGGGAGCTCTTCCGCAGTTTATAAAGGTAGTGTAGACACGGCAGTTACCTCAGATTTCCTCAGAACGTCTTAGAGAGCAGTGAGTAGTTGTCAGTTTTTTACCTCAGACGAGCTGAGAGAGAGAGAGAGTTACTGAAAGCCTGAAGACTACAGCGTATACTCAGTTTACTGTGTGGAGTCCAGTAGTAGTGGAAGTCAATAGCCACTTTAGCCTGGTCAGAACTGAGTCAACCGAGAGTACCTTCAGTGAGTAAGCGTGCCGACGCTTTGAGAGCGGTGAAGAGAAAGGGGAATCTGCCATCTACTGCTAGTGTGCTTATGCTAAAGGTTGAAGTAGGACGAAAGGCGAGTGAAAGGAAAAGAGAGTGACAGAGGTTGAAACAGCATTGATCACTTACCTCTACTCTGCACCACCGGACACCGAGTCCGAGCTTGCTAGTATCTACACGACTAGTAGAAGATACCGGAGACCCTGTGGGACTTCATGTCGCAGGGGCCCATCAGTGCTGATACGTAACCGGGGTCAGGAAGACGGAGTCTAGCAGGGCCCTGTATACAGAGACACTGTTCTATCCTAGAGAAGGCCTCACCACAAAGTCAGCCGGGCGTATAACTGAAGACAGAGTTAGACTTAGTTTCACACAGGTCAGAAACTCACACAACTGGAGTAAGGAGGCCATACACCTACTCAGTGGGATTACTGGACGTGCATCCTCCACCCTGCCAGCTTCCCGGGACGTGCCTGCATCTACCATCAGTAAAGGTACAGAAAGAGACTTTCGTGTGTGTGTCTGCCTTATTGATCCTGCACCCCTACACCGCCATATACCCTGAGGGATCAGTCTTGCCTGTGGAAGACTTAACACCTTGCTGCCCAGTAACAACCCCTCAGCGGATCTACCCTGCAGCGCTGGTCACCCTGACCAGGTACTACAGGTGGCGTCACGAACATTTCTACAAACCTATAATCCCCTTTAAATATTCCCCTTTTATTGAGGTGAGCCCCCAGGGCCACGGACCGAGCTGCGCTACCCGTGACATCCCCCATTGAAGTGAACGGGCTCGGTGCCGAGTACCCCACAGGCCCTGGCTACGGGTGACTCACATCCTGAAGCCATTCATGTGTGGGGTTGCTTCTCAGCCAAGGGAATCGGCTCTCTCACAGTCTTGCCTAAAAACACAGCCATGAATAAAGAATGGTACCAGAATGTCCTCCAAGAGCAACTTCTCCCAACCCTCCAAGAGCAGTTTGGCGATCAACAATGCCTTTTCCAGCATGATGGGCACCTTGCCATAAAGCAAAGGTGATAATAAGTGGCTCAGGGAACAAAACATAGAGATTTTGGTCCATGGCATGGAAACTCCCCAGATCTTAATCCCATTGAGAACTTGTGGTCAATCATCAAGAGATGGGTGGACAACCAAAAACCTAAAAATTTTGACAAAATGAGAGCATTGATTGTGCAAGAATGGACTGCTATCAGTCAGGATTTGGTCCAGAAGTTGATTGAGAGCATGCCAGGGAGAATTGCAGAGGTCCTGAAGAAGAAGGGTCAACACTGCAAATATTGACTTGCTGCATTAACTCATTCTAACTGTCAATATAAGCTTTTGTTACACATATGTTTGCAATTATTATATTTCTGTCTGTGATAAAAACATTTGTCAAACACACATAAAAACCAGAGGGCAGCAGATCATGTGAAAATATAATATTTGTGTCATTCTCAAAACTTTTGGCCATGACTGTAGGGTGTTGTCTATCTTGGGAGAAAGAGCATAATAAATTATGAGATGCTATTTTTCTTTGTAGCCATGATAAAGATAAAACACTTTGAAAGAAGTCTACTATTGTAACAAATGTAATTTTTCATTTGCAAGCAGCGCAATGGTAAAGAAATCAGTGAAACATCTTTGGGACAAAAATGCTTACCCCTAAATTATTTCCATAGGGTATAGTTTACAAAAGGGGGTCACTTAGTTCTTTTTCAGTTGTTCTGGAACCTCGGATGCTTTGAAAGTGACACTGACAAACTATAACTGCCAAATTTGTACTCCAAATGCCGAAAAGGGATCTTCCCTTTTGAACTTTGACTTGTGCACAAATAGTTGTTTCCGAACACCTATTGCGTATTTATTGCAACATGAAGAAAATTTATATATTTTGGGTTCATTTGCTCCTATTATTCCTCGTGAAATGAAACTACCGTATTTGGAATAAAACAACATTTTACTGGAACAAACTTAATTTTTCATTTCCAGTACCCTGCATAATAAAAGTGGCACTTGCAAATTATTCCAGACAAATCTGGATTCCAAAATAGTGTTTCTTCCTTTCTGAGCCCGGCTGTGTGTCCAAATTGTATTTTCCAACCACATATGGGTTATTGCTACTTTTGAGGGAATTTGTTTTAAATATTGCGTGGTTTATTTTCTTTTATTGGCCCTTATGAAAAAAAAAAATTAGGGCTAAAATAACAATTTTGTGGAAAAATGTAATTTTTCATTTTCATGTTCCAATGTCATAAAAGGTGTGAACCACCTGTGAGTCTAAAAAGGTCACTATGCTGTAAAATGAATTTCGTCAGGGTGTAGTTTTCAATATGGAGTCACTTGTAGAGCAGTTTGTGCAAAATGAACAATAGACAGAAATTCTGGTAGTCTGGTATTGTTGTAATTGGTATTTATTTTACTCAGTTATATGATATTGTAAAAGGTCTATTATTATACTTTTCCAGGACGTTCCTCCTGACAGCACCATCAAGAGGTTGTCCTTCATATCCTTGAAAGGGACAGGAACACAAGATGTTAAAAGCCCCTCCCTCCACCAACCCTCAGTGTTTTCACTGTCCCTGCTGCCGGGCGCAGGAGGATCGGGATGGGTCCTCACATCTCTCCCTTCCTGATCAAGGGGTCCAACAACCTGTCCAGTCGAGCTACGACTCTCGGGTGAACTACTTCCCCTCAGGGGGTTCTCGGGTCACATTGCTCCATCCCTGCGTGAGGTTCCTGTGCGTGCTGAAGACTGAACACTGCAGAGACACTTCTGGTTACAGAGGAATGACGTGTAGGCCTCCAGTATTCAGCGTGCGTCCCAGCGTGGAACGCTCTTCCGGGATTTGTAAAAAGGTGCCAAATCCTAACTAAAGGAGAACCGCTTTTTGACTAATCAGATGGAAGAGAGGTGAGATAATACTATTTAAAGTATTTTCAGAGGGGAGCTGATATTCCCGTGTATCTAGACTGCCAGTTATTCAAGGACAATCCACTGGCCGTTCTGATACCCTTGTTGAAACCCTGGTATAAGTGAGTTTTCTGGGTGTTTTTCTCACACACTGTTACATCCGCCATCTGTAGTATATTACATGGTATGATCCTTTGTTCCTTTATAGGATGAAGAAATCCTTAAAAGATCTATGACATCATCTGGATCTAAGAGGAAAAGGAAAAGATATGCCACATGGAATACTAAACTGCCTGACACATGTGGGAAACAATTATACCCAGAGTGTATTGCTTTGAGGGTTAACGAGGAACATCCCTCCTTTTTGACTGACATGAGAACCATAATAAGACAGGAGGTTCAGAATTCTGTTATGGAGTTATAGGAAAGATGTGTACCGTGTTAGCCAGTAGATAGAAAAATATTTAGACTTGAGAGTCCTCAGTGGTTGATACCTTTTAATGGCTAACTGAAAAGATGGTAACAAATTGCAAGCTTTCGAGACTACTCAGGTCTCTTCATCAGGCAAAGACTAATACAACATCTGAAGAATCACATATTTATACACAAGAGGACACAGGAATAATGCAATAGGTAAGACAAGTGACGTGAAGCAGAACTGTCATTATGGCAGAGGGATGAACATAAATATTGGAACAGTTCATAGATAAGGAGTGAAAGTTTTATTACCCTCTGATTGGAGTCTGCTATTGTGTTTTGATGCCCCTAGAAGGTCAGAGAAGCAGATTCCTTAATTGATGTACACAGACATGAATCCGTGTGATATATTCATTCCAGCACTAAGAGTGTCAAAGGTCATCATAAGTTTATATATTCCCAAACCTTTCTATCTATCTCAGATTTGAAGTTAGATTTTAATACAAGTAATTCCATATCCATCATGCTATGACCGGGCATACAAAAGTGTTTTGCCACAGGTAAATCCATTCTTTTTTCTCTTATTGTGTGGCGATGAGAATTCATCCTTGTTCTCAGTTTTTGCCCGGTCTCCCCCACATACAGACCCCCAGTTGGACATTTAGTACATATAATTAGGTACACCACATTAGATGTGATGCAGCTGAAAGTACCTGGGATCTTGTAGTCCTGATGGGAGTTGGGGATCTTTATCTTGTCCGTGGTCATTATAGATGCACAGGTTTTGCATTTCTTCTTGTTGCAAGGAAAGGTTCCTGCAGCTGTTGGGGAGGACAGGGAGCTTCTGATAATGATGCTTCTTAGATTTGGGGGCTGCCTAAAACATAGTAGTGGGGGGTCTGGAAATATGGATTAACATCTTTTTGTAGTAAAGGTTGTAGTTTCCGTGCAGCTCCCCTTAGCATCTCCAGATTTGGATTGTAGGTGACCACTAGAGGCACCCGTTATTTTCTTCTTTAGCTTTGTAATGTAGCAGGTGATTCCTTGATATTCTGGTGGCTCTTGTAATTTGGTTTTCAATTGTTCTTGGATGGTAGCCCTGGTTCAAAAAGGTCTTTCTGAGGCGAATAAGGACATAATGACAGTTCTGCTTCACGTAACTTGTCTTACCTATTGCATTATTCCTGTGTCCTCTTGTGTATAAATATGTGATTCTTCAGATGTTTTATTAGTCTTTGCCTGATGAAGAGACCTGAGTAGTCTCGAAAGCTTGCAATTTGTTACCATCTTTTCAGTTAGCCATTAAAAGGTATCAACCGTTATGGAGTTAGTCACCCTACAATCCTCCCGGATGGCTCCCAGGCAAAAAAGACCCTGGTGGAAGACAGAATCCAGTTCAAAGGAGGAAGAATTATTAGGTTATGTAACACCCCTGCCGTCATCACTGCATGGCTTCCCATCTCCCATCAGGCTGATACACCATCTTACTCACCACTCGGGACCATGCTGTGAGTTACGTCCTCTGCCTACTCCATGCTGTGAACCTCATGTCCTTTGTTTGCTGTGTGCATACTTCCTGGCTGTATGATTAGGGTGGCGGTGCCTGCACTTCCTGAGTCTTAAGGGTATGCCACACTAAACAATATCGCTAACGGGATCGCTAAAAAACGTCACTATTTAGCGATCCTGTTAGCGATGTTGTTCAGTGCGGCAGCTTCCAGCGACGAGCTTCCTGCTGTGATCTCGCTCGTCGCTGGAATCGTTCCGGACCCTATTTTCTCGTCTGCGCTCCCACTGGGTAAGTATCTAATCGCTGTGTGGCACCTTTTCTTAGCGATTTAGCGGTACTTTTGTACCGCTAAAGTCGTTAAGAAGATCGCTAACGGCGATAGCGTCGTTAACTATATCGCTAAATGTGGCCGCATTTAGCGATATAGAAACAATCCCGCTAGCGATCGCATTAGTATGCGTCGTTATCGTGATCGCTAGCGGGATTGTTTAGTGTGGCAGTACCTTTATAGAGAGAGTATGAACATTCCTAATGTGTCCCTAGCCTATTGCCAAGAGGTACCGGGTATTTAACCCCTTTGTGCAGGAGCCCATTTTCATTTTCGCATTTCTGTTTTTCACTCCCCTTCTTCCCAGAGCCATAACTTTTATAATTTTCAGTCAATATGGCCGTGTGAGGGCTTATTTTTTGCGGGACGAGTTGTACTTTTGAAAGACACAATTGGTTTTACCATATCATGTACTTAGAACCGGGAAAAAAAGTGCAATCCCACACTTGTTTTTTTTTTTCACCATGTTCACTAAATGCTAAAACTGACCTGCCATTACGATTCTCCAGGTCATTACGAATTTATAGACATCAAACATGCCTAGGTTCATTTTTATCTAAGTGGTGAAAAAAAAATTTCAAACTTTAGTAAAAAAAAATTGCCCCATTTTCTGATACCCGTAGCGTCTCCATTTTTCATGTTCTCGGGTTGGGTGATTGCTTATTTTTTGCATGCCGAGCTGACGTTTTTAATGATACCATTTTGGCGCAGATACGATCTTTTGATCACTCGTTATTGCATTTTAACGCAATGTCAAGGCGACCAAAAAACGTAATTGTGGCGTTTTGAAATTTTTTCTCGCTACGCCGTTTAGCAATCAGGTTAAACCTTTTTTTATTGATAGATCGGCCGATTCTGAACGCGGTGATACCAAATATGTGTATGTTTGATTTTAGTTTTATTGTTTTATTTTGAATGGGGCGAAAGGGGGGTGATTTGAACTTTTATGCTTTTTTTTATTTTTTCATATTTTTAAAAACATTTTTTTTTTTACTTTTGGCATGCTTCAATAGGAAGGGAGGCTAGAAGCTGCCATAACTTGATTGGCTTGGTGCTCAGATTGCCTCTATGTAGCTGAATTACTGCATTACTATGAGCGCCAACCACAGGGTGGCTCTCACAGCAATCCGGCATCAACAACCATAGAGGTCTCAAGGAGACCTCTGGTCATGGGCGGACATACCGCCTGTTCAACCGGTGCGGCTGCATCGGGGCCCAGAGGCTCCAGGGGGCCCCTGCAGGGCGGCTAATAATGAGGGCAATCTCGGCCGGTTTCTCCGGGTCGGAGGTCCAGATTGCCCTCATGTGCGGCTGGCAGGGAGCGATCCCAGCTGCTCCGCTGCCTGCAAGAGAAAATAAGCAAAGCGAAGCTGCAAGGATCCATCCTGCTTCATGCCCTGCGCCCGCGCTGTTGTGAACACCTTGAATCTGAATTCTGAGTCTGGGCTCCCTCTGGTTGCTGCTGATAGTAATGAAGCTGATTTAGCTAGCAGTGGTCCATCAGTTGGGGACGATTGGCAATTAGGGGTTGCTGACTGGGGAGATATAAGTGAGCAACCTTCCCATGATCCTCGCCAGTGAATTGTTCTTCCTGGTCTCATTTGGAAGTCAGCTTGCTTTCTGCTGTCTCCTGCAACTTTCAGATAAGTTATTTGCTGCTTGTCTCTGTGGCTATTGTTTTCTTTTTTTTTGTTTTTCTGCTCTTCTGGAGTGAGGTCAGCCAGGTTCCCCAGCTGGGGCCTGTGCTGGTCTGTTTCTCATTTACTACTGTTTATTTGTTCAGTCCCTGTTATTTCAGTGTCTGCTGGGTAGCTACCTGTTTACACCAGAGTTCTGATCTAGCGGGGGAGAGATCGTGTGGTATCAGTATTTTTGGAATTTTTCCTAGTGTTTTGCCGGACTGCAGACAGTATTCTTTCCTGTCGTGTCCTATCTAGATAGTTTTGGGCCCCAGCGTTTGCTTACTCTATTTTCTGCCTGCGTTTGTATTTTATCTTGTCTCACCGCCAATATATGTGTGGGGGCTACCTATTCCTTTGGGGCGCTTTTCCGGGGCAGTTAGTTTTCACTTTTCTATCTTTAGGCTTAGTTAACTCTCCAGCTGTGACGAGGCGTCTAGGTCATCGTAGGTACGTCCCACGGCTACTTCTAGTTGTGCGGTTAGTTTAGGGGTCTGCAGTCCGCTAGTTACCAACCTCTCTGGGTGTCTGGCTGCCTTGGCTATTTTTGCTACTGTCCTTCTCGGCTACCAAATCATAACAGAATCACCGGCCTGACTGTAAATTCTATGGTACTCAATAAAAGGAAAGAATAGTAAAAAAAAAAAAAGTTGTCAGAATTTTTTATATATTTTTTCCTCTTTTTCTCTGGGGGCAGTAGGAGGACTTTTTCTTCAATGGAAATTTAGCATTTGTCTGATTGTGTTGAGCAGCTTGCTGCTGAAGTTCGGAGTATTTCTACCTATCTCACTCGGTTGTTTGCTATAGAACCTAAGCTCCCTATTCCTGATTTATTTTTTGGGGATCGCTCTAAATTCTTGAACTTAAGAATAATTGTAAATTGTTTTTTGCCTTGAAACCTAATTCCTCAGGGAACGCGGTGCAGCAGGTTAAAATTGTCAACTCCCTGTTGCGCGGCGACCCTCAGGATTGGCTGTTTCCACTGACATCTGGGGATCTTGTTTTGGCTAATGTGGATGCGTTTTTTCAGGCTCTGGGGTTATTGTATGATGAACCTAATGTGATTGATCAAGCTGAGAAAACCTTATTGGCATTGAACCAGGGTCAGGAAGCGGCAGAGTTATACTGTCAGAAATTCCGAAAATGGGCAGTCCTTACTAAATGGAACGATGATGCCCTAGCGGCTCTTTTTCAGAAAGGGCTGGCAGAGACCGTAAAAGATGTATGGTGGGATTTCCTGTCCCCTCGGGGCTCAACGATTCTATGTCATTAGCTATTCAAATTGACCGACGCTTGCATGAACGTAAAACTATGCGAGATGTGGTGTTGCCTTTCGAACGGGCCCCTGAGCCCATGCAGTGTGATGGGGTTGTTTCTGGGGCTCAGCGTCAAGAATTTCGGAAGCATAATAAGTTGTGTTTTTATTGTGGAGACTAGAGTTGAGCGATACTTTCCGATATCCTAAAGTATCGGAATCGGAATGGTATCGCCGATATCACTAAAATATCGGCGATACCCGATACCGATACCGGAAGTCCCATGTAAGTCTATGGGAACAAAATATCGCAACTAAAAAAAACCCATTCTTTCCTTGTAAACACTAAATATACACACATAGAATACATATATATATATATACATGTCATTGTGACATATATATATACATATATGTATAGTTTATACACTTCTACATAGTAAAATATCCTCTCATTCAATTGCCGGGTAAAGCCGGCTTCAGTGAAAAGACAGAAGCACCCGACATGAAATGACACTGGTGTACATAGGGTTAACCATGTCTTTTCATGTCGTTTGCTATCTGATTTGCACAAACAATTAAATCAGACTATGTGTGCAAAATTTCACACCTGTAGGGGTTAATTAAAGGTGTAAATTCGTTGTAAAAAAAACGGACTTTTTTTGCTACGAATTTACATCTTTAATTAACCCCTACAGGTGTGAAATTTTGCACACATAGTCTGATTTAATTGTTTGTGCAAATTAGGCTGGAGTCACACACAACCACAAAAAATCGGTCCGTTTTAGACGGTCGACAATCGGATCAAAATAAAAACATCACACATCCTTCTGGCATCCGATTTTCCTTCAAAGATGCGATTTAATCGCATGTGTGTGTACCTTGTAACATCCGATTTTCATCCGACTTGCGAGATTTTCTCGCAGGCTTCCAAAACTGACATATAATGGATCCAAAAGAATAGTATTTAAATGCCAAAAGAAAGAATAGATATATACACATAGAGCACATATATATATATATATATATATATATATATGTCATTGTGACATATATATATACATATATTTATAGTTCTTACACTTCTACATACTGTTATAGCCGCTAATTCAATTGCCGGCTTCAGTGAAATCACAGAAGCCGACATGAAATGATACATTGTTTCCACACATTTAACCATGTAATTTCATGTATTTTTATATATGTTTGAAACATACAATTACATGAGTATATGTGTGCTAAATTTCAGACATGTAGGGGTTAATTAAAGGTGTAAATTCGTTAAAAAAAAATGCGTGGGCTCCCGCTGTATTTTCTCCACCAGACAGACAAAGCAAGCGAGTGGGGGCAGATAATAATAGCCTAGGGAGGGTACATTTTTTTTGTGCCCCCCCTGGCTACTAACATCTGCCCCCAGACACCCCAGAAAGGGCAAATCTATAATTAGATTCGCCCTTTCTGGCACTTTGCCCGTCTATTCCCATTGCCCTGTAGCGGTGGCGAATGGGTTAATAAGGGGTTAAAATGACCTTGCAATTGAAAGGTCACTTTAAGCCAGGTTAATAATTGATAGCTGTCAATTAGGCAACTATCAATTATTAATCCTATTGTATGAAAGAAAAATCAAACACACACACTTTAATAAAAAATAAGTTTAATTAAATAATCACACAGTTTTTGACCATATTTTATTTTCCTGCTAAAACCATTTCCTGTAATAAAAATAAAATAAAAAAGCAAAATTATACTTACCAATCCGATGTACAGTCAGGTCCCACGGTGTAATCCTTCAGAAAGGGTTAACAGGTTACAGGTCGCAGAGAGCTAATAATGCTGTCTCAGACCTGTATTCCCCTGAATGAATAACTTCCTCTCCCAGCGAAAGTAGAGGAATAGATTCATGAATGGAGCTTAATTGATTTATTGCCAATTTAACTGTAGTGACCTGACCTAAAGGGAAAGTGGACACAATCAATTAAGCTTCATTCATGAAACACATCCTCTCCTGTCGCCAGGAGAGGAACTTATTCATTCATGAGCTTTGAGCTGAGCATGCAGGATTACTTGCACTGCTTGGCTCAAAGCTAGTTAACCCTTTGTGAAGGATTACAGCGTGGGACATGACAGATCGGCGGAATAGGTAAGAATAATGTTGTTTTATTTCTTTTTCTTTATTTTAGGAGATCAATGGCTTCGCACGGATTTAGTGTAAAATAAAATATGGTCAAAAAAATGTGTTTTTATTTCATTAAAATTATTTATTCTTAAAGTGTGTGTGTGTTTTTTATTTACTTCAATAGGATTAATAATTGATAGTTGTCTAATTGACAGCTATCAATCATTAACCTGCCTTAAGGTCACCTTTCAATTGCAAGGTGACAGTAAGGTGAGATTAACCCATTCGCCACCGCTACAGGGCAATGGGAATAGACGGGCAAAGTGCCAGAAAGGGCGAATCTAATTATAGATTTGCCCTTTCTGGGGTGTCTGGGGGCAGATGTTAGTAGCCAGGGGGGGCACAAAAAAATGCACCCTCCCTGGGCTATTATTATCTTCCCCCACTCGCTTTGCTTTGTCTGTCTGGTGGAGAAAATACAGCGGGAGCCCACGCATTTTTTTTCAACGAAATTACACCTTTAATTAACCCCTACATGTCTGAAATTTTGCACAAATACACTCATGTAATTGTATGTTTCAAACATATATAAAAATACATGAAATTACATGGTTAAATGTGTGGAAACAATGTATCATTTCATGTCGGCTTCTGTGATTTCACAAAACCCGGCAATTGAATTAGCGGCTATTACAGTATGTAGAAGTCTAGGAACTATAAATATATGTATATATACATGTCACAATGACATGTATATATATATGTATGTGTTCTATGTGTATATATCTATTCTTTCTAGTCTTTATTAAAGCTGTCAGTGTGATTTTACAGTATAGGCGGGGATGAATTGCCGGCTTTTCTAAAGGACACCGATGCGATTTCATCGCAAGTCACACAGTGTGGTCCGTTTGTAATCAGATTTTTCATCGCTCCCATAGACTTGCATTGGCGATTGTCGACCGACAATCGGTGACAATCGCAGCATGCTGCGATTGTACACGGACGTTTAAAACGGACCACAAAAAATCTGATACTGGGAGCTGCTCCATAGATTAACATAGGTCCGACTGCAATGCAATATTTCATCGCATTGCAGTCGTCCGATTTTGTCGCCAGTGTGACTCCGGCCTTAGATAGCAAAGGACATGAAAAGACATGGTTAACCCTATGTACACCAAGTGTCATTTCATGTCACCCGACATGAAATGACACTTGGTGTACATAGGGTTAACCATGTCTTTTCATGTCCTTTGCTATCTAATTTGCACAAACAATTAAATCAGACTATGTGTGCAAAATTTCACACCTGTAGGGGTTAATTAAAGGTGTAAATTCGTTGTAAAAAAAACGGACTTTTTTGCTACGAATTTACACCTTTAATTAACCCCTACAGGTGTGAAATTTTGCACACATAGTCTGATTTAATTGTTTGTGCAAATTAGATAGCAAAGGACATGAAAAGACATGGTTAACCCTATGTACACCAAGTGTCATTTCATGTCGGGTTCTGCATTTTCACAAAAGCCGGCAATTGAATTAGCGGCTATTATACTATGTAGAAGTGTATGAACTACAAATATAAATATATATATATATGTGTCACAAATTCAATGACATGTATATATATATATATGAGGTGTAAAATTGCTGAAAAAAAATGCGTTGGCTCCCGCCCTATTTTCGCAACCAGACAGACAAAGCCAGTGAGTGGGGGCAGATAATAATAGCCCAGAGAGGGACCATTATTTTTGCCCCCCCCCGGCTACTAACATCTGCCCCCAGACACCCCAGGAAAGACAAATCTATAATTAGATTCGCCCTTTCTGGCACTTTGCCCGTCTATTCCCATTGCCCTGTAGCGGTGGCGAATGGGTTAATATGGGGTTAAAGCCACCTTGCTATTGAAAGGTGACCTTAAGCCAGGTTAATAATTGAGAGCTGTCAATTAGACAACTATCAATTATTAATCCTATTGCATGAAATAAAAATAAAACACACACACACTTTAATTAAAAATCATTTTAATGAAATAAAGACACATGTTTTTGACCATCTTTTATTTGACTGCAAAAACCATTTCCTGTAATAAAAATAAAATAAAAAAGCAAAATTATTCTTACCTATCCCATGCACAGTCAGGTCCCACGGTGTAATCCTTCAGAAAGGGTTAATGTTTACTGCAGGGACCGCAGCTAATGCTGCAGCCTCACAGTAAACCCCAAATGAATGAGTTCCTCTCCTGCCTGACAGGAGAGTAAAGGCTGGGTGTCACATAACGATACACCAGCGATCCCGACAACGATATGCACTTGTCAGGATCGCTGGTGTATCGCTACATGATCGCTGCTGAGCTGCCAAACAGGCAGCTCAGGCAGCGATCTGGGACAGCGACACTGCGGGTAACATCGCTTAAGGGCCCGTCTCACATAGCGATATCGCTACCGAGATCGCTGCTGAGTCACTAGTTTTGTGATGCAGCAGCGAGCTCACCAGCGATATCGCTGTGTGTGACATTCAGCGACGATCAGCCCCCTGCCGGGTATCGCTGATCGTCGCAGAAATGTCAGGACCTTTTTTTGATCGCTGGTTTCCCTCTGACAGGCACGCATCGCTGCGTGTGACAGGCGGGAGACCAGCGATCCGCTGGTAACCAAGGTACACAGCGGGTTTCCAGGCACCGCGCAGCGCTTGGAAACCCGCTGTGTACCTTGGATACCAGCTCCCTGCATCAGGGCGCTGGTATCCAAGGTACACAGCGGGTTTCTAGGCACAGCCCCGCGCCTGGAAACCCGCTGTGTACCTTGGTTACCAGCGGATCGCTGGTCTCCCGCCTGTCACACGCAGCGATGTGTGCCTGTCAGCGGGAAACCAGCGATCAAAGGTCCTGACATTTCAGCGACGATCAGCGATACCCGGCAGGGGGGCTGATCGTCGCTGAATGTCACACACAGCGATATCGCTGGTGAGCTTGCTGCTGCGTCACAAAACTAGTGACTCAGCAGCGATCTCGGTAGCGATATCGCTATGTGAGACGGGCCCTTAAGTGGAAAGCTTAATTGATTGCTTTCCACTTTCACTTCAGGTCAGCCAGGGACACAATCAGTGACGTCAGAGGGAACTGATTAACAAAAATAGGGGTTCCCTTCGAAAAAAAAATGGCGTGGGGTCCCCCCTATTTTTGTTAACCAGCCAGATGAAGCAGACCGCTGAGGCCTGGATTTTCAGGCTGTTAAGGAGCCAAGATCCATGGACCTTGCCAGCCTGATAATACCAGGCCACAGCAGTCTGTATATCTTGGCTGATTAACAAAAATAGGGGATCCCCTCGAAAAAAATTGGCGTGGGGTCCCCCCTATTTTTGTTAACCAGCCAGATGAAGAAAACCGCTGAGGCCTGGATTTTCAGGCTGTTAAGGAGCCAAGATCCATGGACCTTGCCAGCCTGATAATACCAGGCCACAGCAGTCTGTATATCTTGGCTGATTAACAAAAATAGGGGATCCCCTCGAAAAAAATTGGCGTGGGGTCCCCCCTATTTTTGTTAACCAGCCAGATGAAGAAAACCGCTGAGGCCTGGATTTTCAGGCTGTTAAGGAGTCAAGATCCATGGACCTTGCCAGCCTGATAATACCAGGCCACAGCAGTCTGCATATCTTGGCTGATTAACAAAAATAGGGGATCCCCTCGAAAAAAATTGGCGTGGGGTCCCCCCTATTTTTGTTAACCAGCCAGATGAAGCAGACCGCTGAGGCCTGGATTTTCAGGCTGTTAAGGAGCCAAGATCCATGGACCTTGCCAGCCTGATAATACCAGGCCACAGCAGTCTGCATATCTTGGCTGATTAACAAAAATAGGGATCCCCTCGAAAAAAATTGGCGTGGGGTCCCCCCTATTTTTGTTAACCAGCCAGATGAAGCAGACCGCTGAGGCCTGGTTTTTCAGGCTGGTAAGGATCCAATATCCATGGACCTTGCAAGCCTGATAATACCAGGCCACAGCAGTCTGCTTAGCTTGGCTGGTTAACAAAAATAGGGGATCCCCTCGAAAAAAAAACGGCGTGGGGATCCCCCCTATTTTTGTTAACCAGCCAAGTAAAATGCAGACTGCTGCGGCCTGGTATTAAAAGACTGTCAAGGCCCATGGATTTTGGCCCTCAACAGCCTGATAATACCAGGCTACAGCAGCCCCACATTTGGCGCATCAAAAGATGTGCCAATTGTGGCACTTTACCCGGCTCTTCCCACTTGCCCTGTAGCGGTGGCAAGCGGGGTAATAAGGGGTTATTGTCACCGTTGATTGCACGGTGACAATAAGCCCGGTTAATAATGGATAGGCGTCAATAAGACACCGATCCATTATTAATCCCAAAGTTATTAAATGTATAAAAAAAAGACACAGCAAGAAAAAAGTCTTTTAATGAAATAAAAGAGACAACACAGTTTTCATTATTTTTATTATACTCTTATTCCTGCGACGCCATCGATCTCCTGTAAAAAAAGAAAAAAAACAAACCAACAGTATACCACCTGTCCGACGCAGTCCAGAACGATAGTCCCACGACGATCCAGCTCTGCTACATCGCAATGACAGGCAGAGCCTGTCATTGCAACGCAGCACAGCTGATTACCTGCTTCCCCGGCGGTGACGTCATCGGACTGACTGCTTTACGGCCGGGATTACCCAGCAGTCACTGCAGTTATCGCGAGAAACTGCATGTGACCGCCGGGGAAAGAAGATGGCGGCCATGAAGCAGTGCAGGACGTGACCGCCGGAGATCTTCTGCCGGGTAAGTGCCGCTGACTCCTGACAGACCCGACCGACGGACACTGACAGTGACAGTGACAATCCCGATTCCGGTATCCGATAAGACGAAAATATCGGAACTCGGAATCGGAATTCCGATACAGCTAATATCGGCCGATACCCGATATTTGCAGTATCGGAATGCTCAACACTAGTGGAGACGTTTCTCATACTATTTCTGTCTGCCCTAAGCGGGGAAGACGTTTTTCGCACTCATTTGTTTTGGGCAATGTACAGTCTAAATTTCTCTTGACTGTTACCTTGATCTGATCCTTGTCCACATTTTCTGCTCAGGCTTTTGTAGATTCAGGAGCAGCCCTGAACCTGATGGATTTTGACTTTGCCAAACGTTGTGGTTTTCCCATGGTACCCCTGCGGACTCCTATTCCTTTGCTGGACATTGATTCTACACCTTTGGCGGAGAATAAATCCCAGTTTTGGACCTACGTAATAATGCGGGTAGCCCCGGACCACCAAGGGAACTGTAAATTTTTGGTGTTGCATAATTTATATAACATTATTGTACTGGGTTTTCCTTGGCTGCAGACTCATAATCCTGTTTTGGATTGGAAGTCTGTGTCTGTGGTCAGTTGGGGTTGTCAATGTGTTCATGGTGACACTCCTGTGTTTTCTACTTCTCCCCAGTCTCAGGAGATTCCCGACTATTTGACTGATTTTTCTGATGTGTTTAGTGAGAGTAAGTCTTCGTCCTTGCCTCCCCACAGGAGTTATGATTGCGCGATTGAGTTAGTACCCGGTTGTAAATTTCCCAAGGTCGGCTCTTCAATTTGTCGGTACCTGAGCATGATGCTATGCGATCTTATATCAAAGAGTCATTGGAGAAGGGTCATATTAGACCATCCTCTTCACCCTTGGACCCCGGCTTTTTCTTTGTGGCCAAAAAGGATGGTTCATTGATAAGATCACTGTTAAATATCAGTATCCGTTACCCCTGATTTCCGATTTATTTTCCAGAGTGAAAGGTGCTAGTTGGTTTACCAAGCTTGACCTTAGGGGGGCGTATAATCTTTATTCGCATTAAGCATGGTGATGAATCAGCGTTTAATACCCCTGAGGGGCATTTTGAGTACCTAGTGATGCCTTTTGGGCTCACTAATGCCCCTTATGTCTTCCAATCTTTCATGAACGATATTTTCCGGGATTTAGTGGATAAGTTTCTGATTGTTTATTTGGATGATATTTTGATTTTTTCCAATGACTGAGATTCTCATGTGGACCATGTTCGGACTGTATTCCGGAATTTGAGAGAAAATGCTTTGTATGTCAAGGGATCAAAATGTCTCTTTGGCGTGCAGAAGGTTTCATTTTTGGGATTCATTTTGTCTCCGTCCGCTATTGAGATGGACCCGGTCAAGGTTCAGGCCATTTGTGATTGGGTTCAGCCCACTTCATTGAAGGCTCTTCAGAGATTTTTGGGTTTTGCTAATTTTTACCATAAATTTATAAGTAATTTCTCTGGTATTGTGAAACCACTGACTGATTTGACCAAAAAGGGTTCTGATTTAGTGAATTGATCTCCAGAGGCAGTTTCGGCATTTCAGGAGCTTAAGCGGAGATTCACTTCTGCTCCTGTTCTACGGCAACCTGATATTTCTCTACCATCTCAGGTGGAGATAGATGCTTCTGAGATTGGTGCAGGAGCCGTTTTGTCCCAAAGGGATCCTGTGACCTCTAAGAGTAACCCTTGTGCCTTCTTCTCTCGAAAATTTTCCCCAGCTGAATGTAATTATGATGTGGGGAATCGGGAATTATTGGCTATGAAGTGGGCTTTTGAAGAGTGGAGACATTGGTTGGAGGGAGTCAAACATCAAGTGGTGGTCCTCATGGACCACAAGAACCTGATCTATCTCGAATCAGCCAAGCGACTAAATCCTAGACAAACCAGGTGGGCCTTGTTTTTCACGAGTTTTAATTTTATGGTCTCCTTTCTCCCGGGCACTAAGAATGTTAAGGCGGATGCCCTCTCTAGGAGTTTCTTTGCGGATTCTCCTGATGTGACTGAGCCTACTGCCATTCTGAAGGAGGGTGTGGTTCTTTCCGCTATCTCGCCCGATTTGAGACTGGCCCTGGAGGAATTTCAGGGGGATAAACCTGAATGTTGCCCTGTGGGGAAATTGTTTGTCCCAGACCAATGGAGGAAGAATGTAATGTCTGAGATTCATTGCTCCGCATTGGCTGGTCATCCTGGTATTTTTGGTACCAGAGATTTGGTTAGTCGATTCTTTTGGTGGCCTACTTTATCTCGTGATGTCAGGAATTTTGTGCAGTCCTGTGGGACTTGTTCTTGGTCCAAACCCTGCTCTCGCTCTAGTGGATTGTTAATTCCACTGCCCGTGCCCAGCAGGCCATGGACCCATATCTCTATGGATTTTATTTCCGACCACCCTGTCTCTCAGAGAATGACTGTTATCTGGGTCCATCTTGTGCCACTGCCGAAGTTGCCATCCTCTTCCGAGTCGGTGCCCTTGTTTTTTCAGCAGGTGGTTCGTTTGCACGGCATTCCGGAGAACATTGTGTCTGACAGAGGAGTCCAGTTTGTTTCCAGACTTTGGAGAGCCTTTTGTTCTAAACTGGGAATTCAGTAATTTTTCTCCTCTGCATTTCACCCTCAAACCAATGGGCAGACTGAGAGAACAAACCAGACCTTGGAAACTTATTTGAGATGTTTTGTGTCTGCTGATCAGGATGACTGGGTCTCTTTTTTTGCCCTTGGCTGAATTCGCTCTAAATAATAGGGCCAGCTCTGCCACTTTGATGTCCCCTTTTTCCTGCAATTTTGTGTTGTGTTGTGCATTTATAATGCTCCAGTGTATGATGGACCCCATGGATGATGCTCCAGTGTATGATGGGCCTATATAATGCTCCATATATAATGGGCCCCATATGATGCTCCAGTATATGATTGGCCCCCATGGATGATGCTCCAGTGTATGATGCGCCTATATAATGCTCCATATATAATGGGCCCCATTTATAATGCTTCAGTGTATAATGGGCCCCGTATATGATGCTCCAGTGTATGATGGGCCCCATTTATAATGCTCCAGTGTATGATGGGCCCCATGGATGATGCTACAGTGTTTGATGGGCCTATATAATGCTCCATATATAATGGGCCCCATATGATACTCCAGTATATGATGGGCCCCTTGGATGAAGCTCCAGTGTATGATGGACCTATATAATGCTCCATATATAATGGGCCCCATATGATGCTCCAGTATATGATGGGCCCCATGGATGATGCTCCAGTGTATGATGGGCCTAAATAATGCTCCATATATAATGGGCCCCATATGATGCTCCAGTATATGATGGGCCCCATGGATGATGCTCCAGTGTATGATGGGCCTATATAACGCTCCATATATAATGGTCCCCATTTGTAATGCTCCAGTGTATGATGGCCCCTATCTATGATGCTCAAGTGTATGCTGGGCCCATACATAATTCTCCAGTGTATAATGCTCACCATATATTGCTCCAAACATTAAAAAAAATGAAATACCTCTCCTCGCTGGGCACTGCTCTACTCTGGACTCCTCAGCGTCACCATCTTCCAGCTCTCTGCACTTGGACTGTTCAGGCAGAGGGCATACAGACGTGACATCATTGCGCTCTCTAACCTGAATGTCACTGTCAGGAAAGGCGGAAGACGTCACAGTGGTGGAGCAGGGAGAGGAAAGTATTGCAAGTGCTGGGGCCCTGAGAAAGCAGGGGGGGGCCCACTCATGGGCGACGGCACTGGCACAGGGCCCCTCATAGTACGCCGGAGAGTCTGACGGCGAGTGGGCCCCCCCCTTCAGAGACACCGGCGTACTATGAGGGGCCCTGGATCACGGAGTGAATTACCTATACGATGGACTACTTGCTAGAGATGGGGTGCACCTTAGGAAGACTGGAAAACATGTATTTGGAAGTCGCCTTGCTACACTCATCAGGAGAGCTTTAAACTAGAACAATGTGGGAAGGGAAGCAAAACGCCAGAAAAAGCCATACACCTGACAAATGCTATTGAGAACTCGGCTATTAGAAGTGGAAAGGAAGAACGAAGACAAAACAATCTAAATAATAAAAATATTGGAGGAAGAGAAACCAATCACAAACTAAAATGTTTTTATACAAATGCACAAAGCATGGGCAACAAACAAGGAGAATTGGAACTACTAACGCAGGAGAAGAAGTATGATGTCATTGGAATCACTGAAACTTGGTGGGACGATACACATGATTGGAATACAAGGCTAGAAGGATACAACTTATTTGCAAGAAACAGACTTGATAAACGAGGAGGAGGTGTTGCATTATATGTTAGAAAAGCGTATATTTGCACAGAGATTGATGCTTCAGAGACTGGTAGTTCTGTGGAAACTGTTTGGGTAAGAATACAAGGACAGAACAATGGAAAGGACACCATTGTAGGCATTTACTACAGGCCACCTATGCAAGCTGAAGATATGGATGAACTCTTTATGCATCAAATGGCCAAGTTCTCCAAAAAATATGACATAGTGGTCATGGGAGATTTCAACTATCCAGACATTTGTTGGGAATCGCTCTCAGGCAAAACTAACAGGTCAAGGAAATTCTTATCCTCTCTTGCTGACAACTTTATCTTTCAAAAGGTAGGGGAGAAAACAAGAGGAACTGCTACCTTGGATCTAATCCTTATAAATAGGGAGGAAATGGTTGAGGAGGTAAGAGTGGCTGGGACCCTAGGAGGTAGTGACCATGATATTTTAGAATTTTGGATAACAAGAGGAGGAAGACCTGTGAAGACTCAGACGTCAAGATTAGATTTCAGAAAGGCAGATTTTAAGGGACTCAGAAAGAGAATTGGAGGGATCCAATGGCAGGATATCCTTAAGGACAAAAATGTCCAGGAAGGATGGGACATCTTGAAAAATGAGATTCTCAAAGCACAATTGTCAACAATTCCAAAAAGACGGAAGAATGGGAAGCATTTAAGGAAACCAGGATGGATGAACACAGAACTTAAACACATGCTAAAAAGGAAGAAAGAAATGTTTATCAAATGGAAAGAGGGAGGCATATCTAAAGAAGAATATAATGCCATCTGCAGAACCTGCAGGGCACAAATCAGATTATCTAAAGCTGACAATGAATTAAGGCTTGCAAGAGATGTCAAAAGCAACAAAAAAGGATTTTGGGGATACATCAAAAGTAAAAGAAAAGTCAAAGATGCTATAGGATTTTTACAGGATGAAAATGATGACATGGTAAGAAAGGATGTTGAGAAGGCTGAACTTTTAAATTCCTATTTTGCATCTGTTTTCTCTCAGAAAGGAAATGTAACATCAACTGATCTTCACTGTCCTATTAAAGGAATAGAAGAATCCAGGATATCTATAAACAGAAAGACAGTGAGGAAACACTTAGCTAACCTAAATGAATTCAAGTCTCCAGGCCCAGATGAATTACACCCCAGAATACTGAAGGAGATAGCAGAAGAAATTCTTGAACCACTGTCCATAATCTTTGAAAATTCTTGGAGAACAGGTGAAGTCCCAGAAGACTGGAGAAGAGCAAATGTTGTTCCTATCTTCAAAAAGGGGAAGAAGGTGGACCCAGGGAACTACAGGCCGGTGAGTCTGACTTCTATACCAGGAAAGATCTTTGAACAAATTATTAAAGAACATGTATGTAAGTACCTGCATAAGAATGAAGTGATTAAACAGAGTCAGCATGGGTTTGTAACTAATAAGTCATGTCAGACTAACTTAATTTCCTTCTATGACAGAATCACTGACTGGGTGGATCAGGGAAATGCTGTAGATATAGTATATCTTGACTTCAGCAAAGCATTTGACAAAGTATCTCACACAATCCTTATTGAAAAAATGACTAAGTATGGAATGGACAAGGCAACTGTTAGGTGGATTCATAACTGGCTTAGTGATCGGACTCAAAGAGTGGTCGTAAATGGCTGCACATCCAGTTGGAAGAATGTCTCAAGTGGGGTACCACAAGGCTCTGTTTTGGGCCCTGTATTGTTCAACATCTTTATCAATGATTTAGATGAAGGAATTGAGGGTAAACTGATCAAATTTGCTGATGACACAAAGCTAGGAGGGGTAGCTAATACTAGAGAAGAGAGAGAGAGGATTCAAAAAGATATAAATAAACTGGAGCAGTGGGCAGCAACTAACAGAATGGTTTTTAACAGGGAAAAATGCAAAGTACTACATCTGGGCAATAAAAATGAAAAAAGCATATACAAAATGGGAGGAATAGGGCTAAGTAACAGCACATGTGAAAAAGACTTGGGTATACTAATTGATCACAGACTGAACATGAGTCAACAGTGTGATGCAGCAGCAAAAAAGGCAAATACAATTCTAGGATGTATCAACAGAAGCATACAGTCTAGATCACGTGAGGTCATTATTGCCCTCTACTCCTCTTTGGTCAGACCTTATCTGGAATACTGTGTCCAGTTTTGGGCACCACATTTTAAAAAAGACATCAACAAACTGGAGCAAGTTCAGAGAAGAGCCACCAGAATGGTGACCGGTCTGCAAACCATGTCCTATGAGGAACGGTTGCAGGATTTGGGAATGTTTAGCTTGCAAAAAAGAAGACTGAGAGGAGACTTAATAGCTATCTACAAATATCTCAAGGGCTGTCACATTGTAGAAGGATCATCTTTATTCTCATTTGCACAAGGAAAGACTAGAAGCAATGGGATGAAACTGAATGGGAGGAGACACAGATTAGATATTAGAAAAAACTTTTTGACAGTTAGGGTGATCAAGGAGTGGAACAGGCTGCCACGAGAGGTGGTGAGTTCTCCTTCAATGGAAGTCTTCAAACAGAGGCTGGACAGACATCTGTCTGGGATGATTTAGAGAATCCTGCTTTGAGCAGGGGGTTGGACCAGATGGCCCAGGAGGTCCCTTCCAACTCTACCATTCTATGATTCTATGATTCTATGATTCTAGTGCTGTCACCCACGAGTGGGCCCCCCACCTTCTCAGGACACCGCCACTTGCCCGGGTGCGCCAGGTGCTGATGCCGGCCCTGGGAGGGGTACAGCCCAGTTAGGGAGGTGGAAAAACTGGCATATGTTGAGGTGTAGGCTGGACGTTCATCAGCTGTAAAAGGAGGAATTGGAGAAGTCGGAGGAAGAGGAGGACAAAGCAAGCCATTTTGCTGGCAACCTATGTGTCATCAGGGGAAGGTGGGACAAAATCCTTTGAAACCCAGGCATGGTTCATTTTAATGAAGGTGAGATCACCAACATTTTGAGTCGACAGCCGGGTCCTTCCTTCTGTCAGGATTGATCTAACAGCACTGAAGACTCTTTCTGTTAGCACACTACCAGCAGGGCAAGCGAGCTTCTGTAAGGCATATTGTGCCAATTCAGGCCAGGTGTCCAGTTTATTATTATTATTATAGATTTTTATAGCGCCATTTATTCCATGGCGCTTTACATGTGAAGAGGGGCAAATATAGACAAGTACAGTAAACATGAGCAATACAAGGCACACACAAGTACAGAAGGAGAGAGGACCCTGCCCGCAAGGGCTCACAGTATACAGGGATGGGTGAGGATACACTAGGAGAGGGTAGAGCTGGTTGTGCGGTGGTTCAGTAGACTGATGATCACTGCAGGTTGTAGGCTTGTCGGAAGAGGTGGGTTTTCAGGTTCTTTTTGAAGGTTTCCATGGTAGGCGCGAGTCTGATGTGTTGGGGTAGAGAGTTCCAGAGTATGGGACAGGCACGGGAGAAGCTTTGTATGCGGTTGTGGGAAGAAGAGATAAGAGGGGAGTAGAGGAGGAGATCTTGAGAGGATTGAAGGTTGCGCGTGGGTATGTACCGGGAGACCATGTCACAGATGTATGGGGGAGACAGATTGTGGATGGCTTTGTAGGTCATGGTTAGGGTTTTGAACTGGAGCCTCTGGACGATAGGAAGCCAATGAAGGGCTTGGCAGAGAGGAGAGGCTGGGGAATAACGGGGAGACAGGTGTATTAGTCGGGCAGCAGAGTGCAGGATGGATTGGAGTGGTGCCAGAGTGCTAGAGGGAAGGCCAGAGAGTAGGAGGTTGCAGTAGTCGAGGCGGGAGATGATGAGGGCATGCACTAGTGTTTTTGTAGTTTCATGGTCAAGGAATGCACGGATCAGGGAAATATTTTTGAGTTTGAGACGGCAGGAGGAGGCAAGGGTTTGGACATGTGGCTTGAAAGAGAGGGCAGAGTTGAGGATCACTCCGAGGGATCGAGCGTGCGGGACTGGGGAAAGTGAACAGCCATTGACGTTGATGGACAGGTCTGGTGGGGGGTTAGAGTGAGATGGGGGAAAGATGATGAATTCTGTTTTGTCCATGTTCAGTTTTAGAAAGCAAGCAGAGAAGAAAGCAGAAATAGCAGACAGACATTGTGGGATTTTGGTCAGTAAGGAGGTGAGGTCAGGTCCAGATAGGTAGATCTGCGTGTCGTCGGCGTAGAGATGATACTGCAAACCATGGGATTCTATGAGCTGTCCCAGGCCGAGGGTGTAGATGGAGAAGAGTAGGGGTCCTAGAACTGAGCCGTGGGGAACACCGACAGACAGGGGGCGAGGTGAGGAGGTGGTGTGGGAGAGGGAGACACTGAATGTTCGGTTTGTTAGATATGATGAGATCCAGGATAGGGCGAAGCCTGTGATGCCAAGAGATGAGAGAATCTGTAACAGGAGGGAATGGTCCACAGTGTCTAAGGCAGAAGACAGGTCCAGGAGAAGGAGGACAGAGTAGTGACGCTTGCTCTTGGTGGTTAGTAGGTCGTTGGTGACTTTAGTTGAGTGATGCAGTCGTAAGCCTGATTGTAAGCGGTCAAAGAGGGAGCAGGAGGAGAGGTGGGAGGACAGTTCAAGATGGACATGCTGTTCCAGTAGTTTTGAGGCATAAGGGAGAAGAGATATCAGGCGATAGCTAGACACAGAGGATGGGTCAAGGGAGGTCTTTTTGAGAATGGGTGTTATCAAGGCATGTTTGAAGGATGAGGGGAAGACACCATTTGTAAGTGAGAGGTTGAAGAGGTGTGTTAGAGTAGGGGTGAAGACGGTGGCGAGGCTAGGGATAAGGTGGGATGGGAGCGGGTCAAGCATGCAAGTGGTGAGGTGTGATCTTGATAGGAGGGTGGAAAGCTGATCTTCTGTCAAGGTGGAGAAGTTGGTTTTGGAGGAAGAGGGTTGAGCAGCTAAGAGGGGCAATGGGGGCTGTGGGCCAAAGCTTTCTCTGATCGTATCGATCTTCTGCTTAAAGAAAGAGGCAAAGTCTTCAGCAGAAATGAGAGGAGAAGGAGGAGGTGCTGGGGGACAGAGTAGAGAATTGAAAGTGTTGAAGAGCTGTTTAGGGTTGTGAGACAGGGAGGATATGAGAGATGAGAAGTAAGTTTGCTTTGCAGCAGTGAGCGTGGACTTGAAGCTGGTGAGGGACTGCTTGTATGCGGTTAGGTGCTCAGCAAAGCGGGATTTTTTCCATCTCCGCTCAGCAACCCTGGAAGCCCGTCTCAGTTCTTTGGTGAGGCTGGTCAGCCAGGGCTGCCTGTTGATTGTACAAGTTTTGCTATGTGTGAGGGGGCGGCCGAATCAAGTGCTGCTGTTATTGTAGTGTTATAAAAGGTGGCAGCAGAATCTGTGTCATGAAGTGAGGCTATGTCTGTAAGAGGGAGGAGGGACTCAGAGAGCATTGGTAAATTGAGGTGTTTGAGATTTCTGCAAGGGTGAGTGAGTTTGTGGAGTGGGGGTTGTGCACTAGAAGAGGAGAGAGAAGAGAACGTCAGTAGGTTGTGGTCAGACAGGGAAAGGGGTGAGTTAGTGAGATTAGTAAGGGAGCAGAAGCGGGTGAAGATAAGGTCGAGCGTGTGACCATCTTTGTGGGTGGCCACAGAGGACCATTGAGTGAGGCCAAAGGAGGCAGTGAGCGATAAACGTTTAGTGGCCGCTGGGGTGGAAGCATCAATGGGGATGTTGAAGTCACCCATGATGATAGCGGGGATGTCAACAGAGAGGAAATGGAGCAGCCAGGTGGTGAAGTGATCAAGAAAGGTGGAGATGGCAAGTTCTGGGGGGCGGTAGATGACAGCCAGCTGGAGGTTGGAGGGGGAGTAGATGCGGATGGAATGCACCTCAAATGAGGGAATAGTAGCGGAGGGGGGTAGTGGAATTGGGGTAAAGGAGCAGGTATCAGATAGGAGCAAACCAACTCCTCCACCACGTTTGTTGCTGGGGCGGGGGTTGTGAGATAGGTGAAATCCACTGTATGAGAGTGCAGCTGGTGAGGCTGAGTCAGAGGGTGTGAGCCAGGTTTCGGTGATGCCAAGGAAGGAGAGTTTATTGGTGATGAAGAGGTCGTGGATAAATTACAGTTTATTGCAGACAGAGCGTGCGTTCCACAGTGCTCCAGGTATGGGGACTGGAGGAGTGGGGGCTGGGTGAATGGGTATGATGTTATCATGGTTGCGAAGATGTGTAGAGGATCGTGGCAGGGTGATAGAAGTGAGTGTGGGGATGAGTTGAGGAGGGCCAGGATTTGGGGATATGTCACCAGCAATGAGGAGTAATAGACAGAGTGTTAGAAGGTGAGAACAGGATAAGACATGGTGTGGCCGTTTGTTTCTGGAGAAAAAGGATTGTACGTGGAGGAACAGTTCTGAGGAAAAGGTGAGGTGTCTGGGGAGAATGGAGGGGAAATGACTACTTCCTTACTAGGTGGGGGGATTACAGGGAATAGGAAGAAAGTAAGTAGTATGGGGGTGAAAGTGAAAAGAAAAAGAAACATGGTAGTGGTTATATATTCTGTCAACTTACAGTCAAATTCCAGTCCAATTCTAGTCTAATTCAGAGAATAGTAATTAGAAATCTGTAATTTGAAAGAAGGAAGTTGAAAGATGGAGGTCAGACACGTCTGGTCAGACTCATGGCTAAGACTAAATGTGCACTTGAGAGGAAGCAGCTGTGAGGGGGGTTGTGGGCGTGATTACCCAGACCACATGGTCACAGTTAAGCAGAGGTTATAAGAAAGGGGAAAGGGGCTGGCTACTCAGGTATGCATGGAAGACACAAGGGGAATGAATGCATTGTGAATACAGGAAGATGGGTAAGTGAAATGCCAGGGATACTATATACACTTCATAAATAGTCAAAAACAGAGAAAAAGCTGCATAGATGATTGCATACCATGCAAAGTTAATGCAGTTCACAAAACACAGTCACAGGAATTTGGCAAAGCTGGGAAAATTTGGTGCATACCATGCAAAGTTAATGCAGTTCACAAAACACAGTCACAGGAATTTGGCAAAGCTGGGAAAATTTGGTGCATACCATGCAAAGTTAATGCAGTTCACAAAACACAGTCACAGGAATTTGGCAAAGCTGGGAAAATTTGGTGCATACCTGTAGGAAGAGGAGAAACAGCTTGATTAGAGTGGTACAGATGATATTGCAGGAGCGATGAGTGGCCAAATGCATTCTAGAATTCTAGTCATGCAAAGTTAATGCAGTTCACAAAACACAGTCACAGGAATTTGGCAAAGCTGGGAAGTTTACAGGCCCAGTAGTCAAAGGGGAATGAACTGTGAGGGAGAACATCGATAGGGGAGGAGAGATAACTTTGAACCATAGTTGACAACTGCTGTCTCCTGTCTGTTGCAATCAATTCAGTATTACCAGTCATGTGAGCGTTGCTCGAGAAATCAGTCCACAAGATGTTCATGAAAACCCTGTCTCCAACGCCACTTGGGCTGTGTGCACCACGAACACCTCTTCCATTTGGCCCAGTACGGCTCGTGGTAGAACCTGCATCGCTGCTGTGTGCTGGGAATGCCTCTAACAAATGGTTTACCAGAGTTGCTTGTTTGTTCGCCAATATTAGCTCTAGGTTCTCTTGTGGCATGATGTTCTGTAATTTGCCTTTATAGCGTGGATCGAGGATGCTGGCCAACCAGTAGTCCACATCCTTCATAATTTTGGCAATGCGGGGGTCCCTTTTTAGGATCCGAAAGGCATAATCACACATGTGGGCCAATGTTCCAGGTGTCAATGATGCACTGACAGTGGTGGGTGGAGGAGCACTTTCTGCCAAATCCACATCCCTCCAGTCACGCACAAACCCTGTACCTGACCTTGGCAAGCCAACAATTTCTCTTGCCCTCTGAGAAGCAACCTCCTCCCCTAAAAAATCATCCCCTCCTCCTCCTCCACCTCTTCCTCTTCTTTCTCCACCTCGTCCAGGACAGTTCCCTGAGCAGACAATGCCTGACTGTCATCAAGGCTTCCCTCCTCCTCTTCCTCTTCCTCCTCCTCTGCAAATGCCTGATCCTTAATGTGCATCAAAGTTTGCATGAGCAGACGCATAAGTGGGATGCTCATGCTTATGATGGCGTCATCTGCGCTTACCAGCCGTGTGCATTCCTCAAAACACTGAAGGACTTTACAGAGGTCTTTCAGCTTTGACTACTGCACACCAGACAACTCCATGTCTGCCCTCAAACTGCCTGCCAGTGTACCCTCCCACAAATGCATTACAGCCTGCCTCTATTCTATTCGCCTCTCAACCATGTGCATGGTGTAGTTCCACCTTGTTGCAACATCTATGATTAGGCGGTGCTTGGGGAGGTGGAGCGATCGCTGCAGCCTCTGCATACGACTGGAGTCTCCGGGCGAGTGACGGATGTGCGAACACAGTCTTCGCATCTTATGGAGCAGGGCTGTTAACTCCGGATAATTATTTAGGAAGCACTGCACCACCAGGTTCAAGGTGTGAGCCAGGCAAAGTATGTGTCTGAGTTTTGCCAGGGCTATGGCAGCCAAAAAATTATGGCCGTTATCACTGACTATCTTGCCTGGCGCAAGATGTATACTGCCCAGCTATGACTCAGTTTCTCGCTGCAAGTAGACGGCCAGTACCTCCGCGGTGTGTCTATTTTCGCCCAAAGACATCATCTTTAAAACAGCCTGCTGATGCTTACCACCAGCTGTTCGATAGTGGGACACCTCGTGTGCAACACTGGCAGCTGCGGATGGAGTGCTCGTGAGACTGCGCTCTGTCGACGAGCTTTCGCTTCTGGAGGAGTAGGAGGAGGAGGAGGGTCGAACGCCTACAGCCAACTGTTGCCTATACCATGGGCTAGGCAGCACTGTCCCACCGCCGCTGACCCCTGTGGAGCCTGCATCCACCACATTAACCCAGTGCGCAGTGATGGACACGTAACGGCCCTGGCCATGCCTACTGGCCCATGCATCTGTTGTGAGGTGCACCTTTCCACTCACTGATTGTTTGAGTGCATGGACAATGCGGTCTTTCACATGCAGGTGGAGGGCAGGGATGGGTTTTCTAGAAATGAAGTGCCGACTGGGTAGGTCATAGCGTGGGACAGCGTAGGCCATGAGCTCTCGGAACGCTGCACTTTCAACCAAACGGAAGTGCGTCATCTCTAATGAGATCAGTTTGGCAATGTAGGCATTCAAAGCCATTGTACGCGGATGAGAGGATGAGTACTTTCTTGTCCTACTCAAAGTGTCTGCCAGGGTGAGCTGGACTTGAGAGCTGCATATGGGGGAACTAGCGGCGGACATGACGGACTGAGAGGGGGTTGGTGATTGTGGCGGTGGTGGTGGTGGTGGTGGTGATGATGGCCTAGATTCAGACTTTCATTGCAAAAACATTGTGATTCCCTGACTGCTTTGGCCTTGCGAAGACATCTCAACATTTCTTAGTGGTGGTGTGCTAACCGGTGGGCTTACAGTGGGGGAAGCGATGTAGCATTGCTGGCTACCTTCAGTCGGAGCAGGTGCACATGTGCTACCTGAGGTTTTATAGTCTGTCCACGCTTGCAAGTGCATGGTGATTAAATGTCTAAGCATGCAACTGGTATTCAAATTTCGGAGTTTTTTCCCTCGGCTAAAGGTCCTTCTGCACTTCTTACAGATAACCTTTGCCTCATCAATAGGATTTTGGTCAAAAAAGTGCCACACTGAACTCTTCCTACTATGGTATAAATTTTCAGGGCTTGCACGCGGTGCTAATTTGACCATCTGGCCAAGCTGTCCTGCAACTCTTTTGGTTTTTTAACACGTGTTTGGACAGCTACGGGCCTGCCAGATAATCGCTGCTGCAATGTCGATGCCTGCTGCGGATCCTTCTCCTCTTCTGAGCTATTGCCAGCAGCACCCTCTTCCCCCATGGATGCCAATCCGGGTCAACAACTGGGTCATCCATCACCTCCTCTTCAATTTCATCTGCACCTTCGTCTGTGTCACAGTGTAAGGTGGTATAGTATGCGGGAAGGAGCACCTGAGTTTCATCAGGGTCAGATTCTGGCTCAGTAGACTGCGAGGGCAATGTAGTGCTCTGGGTGAATGTACCAGCAGAATCATCTAGCAGTGGCTGTGCATCAGTGCACTCCATGTCAGATTCATCTTGGACTGGGGAATTCAGGATTTGACTTGATAACCCAGGCATGGTATGTGAAAAGAGCTCCATGGAGTAATCTGAAGTGTGGCCTGCCGCATCCTTCACTTTTGGTGGGGGTGAAGGACACAAGGAAAGGTGTTGTTCCTGACCAGGAGCCTGCACTGTCAGTGCTTGCATTTTTTGATACTTCAGAAGAGGAGGCGATAGAGCTGGAGGCTGTTTCGGCAATGTAAGACAAAACCTGTTCCTGATGCTCCGGCTTTAAAAACGGTTTACCTACTCCCAGAAAAGGGAGCCTTCCAGGTCTTCTGGAGCCAGACGATGATGCAGGCTCCTGCCTTTTGGCGCTACCAGCAGATGCACCACCACCACCATCAGTACCAGCTGGCCCCCCCACCCACATCCGTGACCTCTTCCACCATACTTCCTCATGTTTGGGAAAATGTACCCAAAATACCAGCAGATATATGGTACTGTATCAGAAGCATACATCTGTATATGGTGAAGGCGAAAATTCTAAATCTCCGTATATATTTCCGGAGTCAAACACTGACGCTCTCAGGCTCAGTATGGATTAGACATGAATATAAAAAGCAGGAAAAGGGTAATGTATCAGAAGATACCAGGTGTATTCAGTGTAGGGGTAATTGTAAATCTCCGTATATATTTCAGGAGTAACACACAGACGCTCACAGGCTCAGTATGGATTAGACCAGAATATAAAAAGCAGAAAAAGGGTAATTTATCAGAACCGTACAGCTGTATACAGTCTAGGGATAATTGTAAATCTCCATATATATTTCCAGAGTCAGACTCAGACACCAGAATAGAAATAGCAGAAAAAGGGTAATGTATCAGAAGCGTACAGCTGTATACAGTCTAGGGATAATTGTAAATCTCCGTATATATTTCCAGAGTCAGACACAGACTCTCACAGTCTCATTAAGGATTACATCAGAATATAAATAGCAGAAAAAGGGTAACGTATCAGAAGCGTACAGCTGTATGCAGTGTTGGGGTAATTTTAAATCTCCGTATATATATTTCCAGAGTCAGACACAGACTCTCACAGGCTCAGTATGGATTACACCAGAATATAAATAGCAGAAAAAGTGTAATGTATCAAAAGCGTACAACTGTATACAGTCTAGGGATAATTGTAAATCTCCGTATATATTTCCAGAGTCAGACACAGACTCTCACAGGCTCAGTATGGATTACACCACAATATAAAAAGTAGAAAAAGGGTAATGTATCAGAAGATACCAGGTGTATAAAGTGTTGCGGTAATTGTAAATCTCTGTATATATTTCAGGAGTAACACACAGACTCTCACAGGCTCAGTATGGATTAGACCAGAATATAAAAAGCAGAAAAAGGGTAATGTATCAGAAGATACCAGGTGTATACAGTGTTGGGGTAATTTTTAATCTCCGTATATATTTCCAGAGTCAGACACAGACTCTCACAGGCTCAGTATGTATTAGACCAGAATATAAAAAGCAAAAAAGGGTAATGTATCCAAAGATACCAGGCGTATACAGTGTAGGGGTAATTGTAAATCTCCATATATATTTCCGGAGTAACACACAGACGCTCACAGGCTCAGTATGGATTAGATCAGAGTATAAAAAGCAGAAAGAGGGTACTGTATCAGAAGCGTACAGCTGTATACAGTGTAGGGGTAATTGTAAATCACGTATACATTTCAGGAGTAACACACAGACGCTCACAGGCTCAGTATGGATTACACCAGAATATAAAAAGCAGAAAAAGGGTACTGTATCAGAAGCGTACAGCTGTAAACAGTGTTGGGGTAATTTTTAATCTCCGTATATATTTCCAGAGTCAGACACAGACTCTCACAGGCTCAGTATGGATTAGACCAGAATATAAAAAGCAAAAAAGGGTAATGTATCCAAAGATACCAGGCGTATATAGTGTAGGGTAATTGTAAATCTCCGTATATATTTCCGGAGTAACACACAGACGCTCACAGGCTCAGTATGGATTAGACCAGAATATAAAAAGCAAAAAAGGGTAATGTATCCGAAGATACCAGGCGTATTCAGTGTAGGGGTAATTTTAAATCTCCGTATATATTACCAGAGTCAGACACAGACTCTCACAGGCTCAGTATGGATTACACCAGAATATAAAAAGCAGAAAAAGGGTAATGTATCAGAAGATACCAGGTGTATACAGTGTTGGGGTAATTTTTAATCTCCGTATATATTTCCAGAGTCAGACACAGACTCTCACAGGCTCAGTATGGATTAGACCAGAATATAAAAAGCAAAAAAGGGTAATGTATCCAAAGATACCAGGCGTATACAGTGTAGGGGTAATTGTAAATCTCCGTATATATTTCCGGAGTAACACACAGACGCTCACAGGCTCAGTATGGATTAGATCAGAGTATAAAAAGCAGAAAGAGGGTACTGTATCAGAAGCGTACAGCTGTATACAGTGTAGGGGTAATTGTAAATCTCCGTATATATTTCAGGAGTAACACACAGACGCTCACAGGCTCAGTATGGATTAGACCAGAATATAAAAAGCAAAAAAGGGTAATGTATCCAAAGATACCAGGCGTATACAGTGTAGGGGTAATTTTAAATCTCCGTATATATTTCCGGAGTCACATACAGATAGTCAGCATGTATTTGTCCGTGATACCAGCCGGTACATGGTAGTGTGTGAGGAACGTATAGGTCTATATGGTGTGGGAAAAAATGAACGCTCGGTAACTGTGCAGAAAAAAAGAATAAAAGTATTAGTGCTGTGTAAAAAGCATTTTGCACAGCAGTGCACACACAGCAATACAGCTAGCAGGCAGCCTAATAACCAGCGCTGCTGCTGCACACAAGAAAATCCTCCCCTGTCACTGGCAGGCAGCCTAATAACCAGCGCTGCTGCACACAACAAAATCCTCCCCTGTCACTGCACACTAACTGTACAGCACAATTGCTATCAGCACAAGCACAGAATAACTTTTCTTTCCTGCCTAACTCTCTCCCTACTGATAAACAGCGTCAGCAACCTCTCCCTATGCTAAGATCGGCAGAAGTAAAATGGCGGTCGGCGGTCAGGGCTTTTATAGCCACTGTGACGCCACACAAAGCAAGCCAATCACTGCAATGCCCTTCTCTAAGATGTGGTGGCCGCTGCCCATGTCATCTCGTTGCCCACAGTGTACGTCCTTTCTCATTGGCTGAGAAAAGGCGACTGCAAGCATTATGGGAAAACCGACTTTGGCGCTCGGGTCGACGACCGCATGGCCGACCTCACGCTATGGTCGGGTTTCGCTCGGCGAAACTCGACTTTGGCGAAAGTCGGCGACTTTTGAATCTGACCGACCTGTTTCGCTCAACTCTAGTGACAACCTAATTAGACTGAAAAAGACTGGGTGAAAGGTGATCACCCAGTGATTTTTCCTCTTTTTGCAATAGACAGATATATCGATAGATAGATATATATTTGGTTGTGATGAGAATCCAGTTTATTAGGAATGTGTTGTTTTTTTATAATACATTCTAATTTTATTATTTTATTTTCTAGATACGTCACTTTGGGACATCAATCACTTGTCACTTTATATTTCCCTGAAAGGAACTGAGCTTTATGGAGGAAGATAATGAATTTTTCTTTTGAAATTTTTTTTTCTGTAACAGTTTGCTTGTGTTTGTATTATTTTTAAAGAATAATTTTTTCACTGCATAAGAAAAGGTTGTTGGCCAGCAATAATTATATATTATAATACAATATGATTGTGGACTCAAAACCTATTATTTAAGAAAGGTTTTTTCTAACTAGATAAGTGTTTGGGCTGGGTATTTTCACCCTGTTATAGCCTGGATGGGCAGCATGGTCCGGAAGGACCTTGTGCCTCCCTTGCAGGGGTGGGATTCAGCCGGTTCTCCCCAGTTCGATGGAACCGCTTGTTAAAAAAGTAGCCGGTTCCCCGAACCGGGCAGATTCAGGGCCGCGATCCGGTACTGGCCCCACTGCCCCAGCACATGTACAGGGCCGGCTGCACAGCAAATTGTGTGCGGCCGTGCCTGCTGTACTGTGACGCGGCCGGCAGCAGACACAGCCGCCCGCGTCACACTGTATGGGGCTGGGAGCTATGCACAGTCGTCAACTTGATGGCTGTGCGCAGCTCCTTCTTCCTGGCTAAATGCTAGACCAGTGATGGCGAACTTATGGCACGCGTGCCAGCGAGGGCACGCAGAGCCCTCTCAGCTGGCACGCGGCCTCGCCTCAGTTATTCCCTGCAGCTCCCTCTCACATTGAGCGGCGTGGCCGCGGAGCTGAAAAATGACGTCAGCCGGCCGGCAGCGCCGCTCAATGTGTGAGAGGAAGTGAGAAGAAGGAAGCTGCCGGATGGAGAGGTGAGTCTGGCCGCTGTGCCTGTGAAGCTGCTGTGTGTGTGTGTGTGTGTGACGCTGTGTGTATGTATGTGTGTGTGTGTGTGTGTGTGAGACGCTGTGTGTGTGTGATAGATGAGGAAGCGATATCAGCGTTGGAACGGGCAGAGGTGAGTATTTTTTTTATGCAAGGCCATTATTCAGTATGGAGCATCATGTGGGGCCATTATACTGTATGCAGCAGTATATGGGGCCATTATTCAGTATGGAGCATCATGTGGGGCCATTATACTGTATGCATCATTATGTGGGGCCATTATTCAGTATGGAGCATCATGTGGGGCCATTATACTGTATGCAGCAGTATATGGGGCCATTATTCAGTATGGAGCATCATGTGGGGCCATTTTACTGTATGCAGCAGTATATGGGGCCATTATTCAGTATGGAGCATCATGTGGGGCCATTATACTGTATGCAGCAGTATATGGGGCCATTATTCAGTATGGAGCATCATGTGGGGCCATTATACTGTATGCATCATCATGTGGGGCCATTATTCAGTATGCATCATCATATGGGGCCATTATACTGTATGCATCATTATGTGGGGCCATTATTCAGTATGGAACATCATGTGGGGCCATTATACTGTATGCAGCAGTATGTGGGGCCATTATTCAGTATGGAGCATCATGTGTGGCCATTATACAGTATGCAGCAGTATATGGGGCCATTATTCAGTATGCATCATCATATGGGGCCATTATACTGTATGCATCATTATGTGGGGCCATTATTCAGTATGGAGCATCATGTGGGGCCATTATACTGTATGCAGCATCATGTGTGGCCTTTATACAGTATGGAGCATCATGTGTGGCCATTATACAGTATGGAGCATCATGTGTGGTCATTATACAGTATGGAGCATCATGTGTAGCCATTATTCAGTATGCAGCATCATGTGTGTTGATTATACAGTATGGAGTTGTTTTTCTAATCTAAAACCTCAGTATTCCGGTTAAATTGCCGTGTTGGCACTTTGCGATAAATAAGTGGGTTTTAGATTGCAGTTTGGGCACTCGGTCTCAAAAAGGTTCGCCATCACTGTGCTAGACTGTCTGCGCTCCTTCCAGGTGTGACGTCGTTTCTGGAGGCGCGTCATACCAGGAGGGGGCCTGTTCTGCCAAAGCCAGGAAGAGGAGTGGCCATTGGTCTCTGCAGTCTGATGCCGGCGTCTGTAGCTGCAGGAGGGAAATCACAGGTCAGAGTCCTCAGTGACACCGAGGAGGATTTATTAACGGGTTGGGGGCAGATACTTGGGGCTGTATAGTGGGGTTTCAGGGGATGATTGCACACTTGTGGGGGTCTGTGTGTGCTCCTAGGGGGTTCTGCACACTTGTGGGGGTCTGTGTGTGCTCCTGGGGGGTTATGCACACTTGTGGGGGTCTGTGTGTGCTCCTGGGGGGTTATGCACACTTGTGGGGTTCTGTGTGTGCTCCTAGGGGGTTCTGCATGCTTGTGGGGTCTGTGTGTGCTCCTAGGGGGTTCTGCACACTTGTGGGGGTCTGTGTGTGCTCCTGGGGGGTTCTGCACACTTGTGGGGGTCTGTGTGTGCTCCTAGGGGGTTCTGCACACTTGTGGGGGTCTGTGTGTGCTCCTAAGGGGTTCTGCACACTTGTGGGGGTCTGTGTGTGCTCCTGGGGGGTTATGCACACTGGTAGGGTCTGTGTGTGCTCCTAGGGGGTTCTGCACACTTGTGGGGGTCTTTGTGTGCTCCTGGGGGCTTATGCACACTTGTGGGGTCTGTGTGTGCTCCTAGGGGGTTATGCACACTTGTGGGGGTCTGTGTGTGCTCCTGGGGGCTTATGCACACTTGTGGGGTCTGTGTGTGCTCCTAGGGGGTTATGCACACTTGTGGGGTCTGTGTGTGCTCCTGGGGGGTTCTGCACACTTGTGGGGTCTGTGTGTGCTCCTAGAGGTTTTATATGTTTGAGGAAAAGGTGCGTGTAAATGGGTGTGGCTTAAAAATGGGTATGGTTTAAAAATGGGTGTGGTTTTCCTACACACAAACACAAAACCTGTTGTTAAAAATTTGAATCCCACCCCTGCTCCCTTGGGTTTTACTTAGGTGTCCTGATGTTGCCTGAAGAAAATGACATTTAGTACATCTTGGTGATTATAATACCACAATGACCCTTATAGATAATGAATATTATAATAAGGTGGAGTCCGTTTATTAAAGCGCCACAACTAAGATAGCGCTGAAATGTCCGCATGATAGAAATGCGCTTGTGTGGGCCGAAAATGCCACACATATTGCGGGATTGGTTACAAAATATTGCTGTGCCATACCCAAGATGGCACCGAGGTATCTGTATAGCAGAAGTGCGCATGCGTTGGCTGAGAATGCCACACACATTGCGGGATTGGCCACAACCTTATGACATAGCAGTGATGCACTTTGACATGCTCAGTAGGTTTAACCTAACGCTGGAAACAGCGGTAATGGCGTCCTCGATGAGGCAATGTATATTCCTGAAGGGGTAAGATACTTATTATTATGTACACAGCTGATTTATAATTGGACTCATGATTATGTATTATTAAATATAAAGTGATGAAACTAAGGAGCAATCGATTCTATGCACTGGGCACTTTAGCACTACAATAACAATATTTGATGTATTAACTGATTGTGTTAATGATGATATGCACTCTATTTGGAATTTTAACTATATGTATAATTAATCAGTATATGATTGTAATCAATTGATGGTTGCTGTATTTGCCTTTAAAAATGTACTTAATTGTAACACCCACTGCTTGAGAAAGGCTCAGTGTGAGCCAAAACGTTGCCCATACTGTATATGTGGGTCTGAATTAAATCCACTTTTTTCTACTACTGAAGCTATGAAGCGCTGCCTTTCTTTTTTATTATTGAAAATTGGGGCAATAATTGTGCTGTTCCAGTTTTTTTCTTCTATCTATCTATCTATCTATCTATCTATCTATCTATCTATCTATCTATCTATCTATCTATCTATCTATCTATCTATCTATCTATCTATCCCATATCGATCTACTGTATATATCTATTATCATCTATCTATGTGAATACTTTTCCGTTCAATGATGACAAAAGTATTCTCAGAGTGATACCCTTATTGGCTAACCAGAAAATAATATGTTTGCAAGCTTTCAGAGCACAGAGGCTCCTTCTTCATGCAAGATTAATCCAATTCAGTCCTCTCAGTTTGCAAGAAGGCTACTGGCGGAAGTAATGAAATTGGTACTGGTACTACTGCCCCTGAATCCATCAGAGTCAGAATAGTTTCTGGGATATCATTCAAGCCTGTTTTTGATAAAGAAACCCGGGGGCGATTATTGCACATTAATACATCTAAAGTCTCTAAATAGATTGGTATCCTACAAAACGTTCATGATGGAATCGATAAGATCTACGATTCCATTGATCAAGGGAAATATGGTAATGTGTACGCTAGATCTCAAAAAGGCATATTATCCTCTGCCCATTCATTCTCACAGTCAGTCTCATCTAAGATTCTCGTTGAAAGAGGGAGGAAGCACTCAGCATTACCAGTTTAAATGCCTACCGTTTGGTCTTTCCTCAGAACCACGCATTTTTACCAAGCTGGTGGCAGAGATCATGGCTTTCCCGGAGGAACAAGGAATAATGATTGTCCAGTATCTGGACGATTTCCTGTTGATTGCAAAGTCTACCCAGCAACTAAAGGCCAGTTTAACATCAACCATCTTAGTTTAAAAGAACTTATGATGGATCATAAAATGGGGAATATCAGCTCTTGTGCCAGGAAGACTGAAGATCTTCCTAGGAATACTCTTGGACTCCGAACAGCAGATGTTCTTCTTGCCAGAAAAGAGACATAAAGAACTCAGAGACAGAATTATAGCTTTTGGAGGGAAATCACAAGAGGATTCTGGGACTAATAACTGCTTCTATACCAGGGATTCGATGGAGTTAATTCCACTCGAGACAATTACAACATCAAGTTCTGACAGCCTGGAATAGAAGGAAAGATAAGCTAGAAAATAATATTGTCAGCAATAACAATAACTGGTGAACTTCCAGGAGCAACCTGAGGAAAGGGATTATGTGGAAGCTATCCCCTTTTATAACTATCACCACAGACGCAAGCAGCAGTGGCTGGGTGGCCCATGTAGAAGATCAGTACATGCAGAGGACCTGGCAAAAATCAGATCCTTCCCGGTCATCCAACCTAGGGAGCTTCAGGCAGTCTAGGAAACACTAAAGAGATGTGGGTCAAGTCTAAGGAACCAACATATCAGAATCCTGTTAGACAATATCACAACAGTAGCGTTCCTCAGACATCAAAGGGAACCAAGACACTACCAAATACAAGCTGTAGCACAGAAGATCTTCCTAAGGGCAGAGGAAATGGTGCTACCAGTGACAGCGATACATTTGAAGGGGTCTCAGTATTTTGTAGCAGACTTTCTCAGCCAGAAAACAATTCTTCCGTCGAAATGAGATCTGATCTGAGTGGAATTTCATCACATAATACACCGATGGGGTGCCCCCGAGGTGGACTTGTTTGCCACCAGGGAAAATGCAAAAACAGCAACAATTTTTTCCCTCAATCAGGAAGACAGGCCGACAGGTGACGAAGCCTTATCTCAGAAATGGGATATGGACCTGGCGTACTTGTTCCTTCCATTGCCTCTAATTCAAGCAGTACTAAGGAAGATATAGGAGAATCAAGCCAAGGTAATCATAATATTACCATTTTGGCCTATGAGACGCTGGTTCCCCTTGCTGAGAAGGATGTCCATAGAAGATCCTATCATCCTTTCAGAAACGCGCAATCTACTGTTTCAAGGACCAATACACCATCCCAATGTGAAGCTCCTACAATTGTCTGCCTGTATCCTGAGTAACAAATATTGAGATCCACAGGCCTTTCTGACTCTATCATAACAGCCATACAAAAAAGTAGGAAGCTAGTAACATTGGCAATATACACAAAAATATGGAGGAAATTTTGTGCACAATATCCTAAGGCGTCGGTGGAAATCTCTAGGCCTAATATTCCCAAAATTTTAGAGTTTCTCAAAGCAGGATTTGATAAAGGCCTGAGACCTAGCACTTTAAAAGTTCAGATTTCGTCTCTTAGTGCTTTCATGGACTATCCACTAGCAGAGCATCCATGGATTGAAAGATTCATTAACTCCTTAACGACCAGGGGTAATTCAGTTTTTGAATTTCTGTTTTTTGCTCCCCTTCTTCCCAGAGCCATAACTTTTTTATCTTTTGGTCAATATGGCCATTTGAGGTTTTGTTTTTTGCAGGACAAGTTTTACTTTTGAACGAAACCATTGGTTTTAATAACTGAACTGGAACACGGGAAAAAAATTCCAAGTGTGGTGAAATTGCAAAAAAAGTGCAATTTTTTGCTTTGCTTTTTTTTTACCATGTTCACTAAATGCTAATACTGAACTGTCATTATGATTCTCCAGGTCAATATCAGTTCAAAGATACCAAACAGGTATAGATTCTTTTTATTTAAGTGGTGAAAAAACATCCAAAATTTGTTAGAAAAAAGAAATGGTGCCATTTTCTGAGACCCGTAGCATCTCTATTTTTCGTGTCTTGAGCCCGGAAAGGTGCGGGCTCAGTGCCGAAGCCCATACCAACGATGTGGCGTACTATTATGCCCAGCGTCATAAAGGGGTTAAAGCCACAAGCAGAACAAGACCCACTGTTAGAGCCTATGTCCCACCATGGGATTTAAATACAGTCTAATTATTATTATTGTGATAGATAGGTCAAGTAAGGAAGTTCTGTGAGATGGAGGAAAGATGATGAGTTCGGATTTGTCCACATTAAGTTTGAGGAAGTGAGAGAAGAAGAAGGAAAATATGGCTGATAGACACTCCGGGATTCTGGACAGCAGAGAGGTGACGTCTGGGCCAGAGAGGTAGATCTGAGTGTAATCAGCATAAAGGTGGTATTGGAATCCATGGACTTTATGAGTTGTCCCAGGCCAAGTGTATAAATTTGAGAAGAGTAGAGGTCCTAGAATAGAGCCTTGGGGGACTCCAACAGAGAGAGGGTGGGATAAGGAGGTAGTGTGGGAGTGGGAGATGCAGAATGTGCGGTTGGAAAGGTATGAGGAGATCCAGAATAGGAGGTTCGGTCGAGTGTTGGTTTTTGTAAGGATAGGCATGATTGTGACATGTTTGAAAGCAGAAGGGAAGGTAGCAGAAGTTAGTGATAGGTTGAAGAGATGGGTTAGGGATGGGATAAGTGTGGTGGTGAGGTTGGGGAGTAGGTGGGATGGGATGGGGTCTAGTGCACAAGTTGTGAGGTGTGATTTGGAGAGGAGACAGTTAAGCTCCCCTTCAGTGATGTTGGAGAGGGAGGTTATGGGGTTTGGGCATTAGTCTGGTATATAAAGGGGTTGTTGTGGTTGAACAATAAACACTTGCCTTGTTTGGTCGATCTTATTTTTGAAGCGTGTGGCAAAGTACTCAACAGAGATGAGGGAGGTTGGAGGGGGCAGTGGTGGGCGAAGGAGGGAGTTGAAAGTTTTGAATAACTGGAGTCGTAGGATAGGGAAGATATGAGGGCTGTGAAGTAGGCCTGTTTAGCAGATGTGTGGGCAGATTTGAAAGCGAGTGTTGCTTGTTTGAGTGCAGTGAAATCATCTTGCGAATTTGTTTTTTTCCAACACCGCTCTGCAACCCTGGACACTTGCCCGGAGCATTTTAGTGTTGTTTTTGTGCCAGGGTTGTCTATTGATACATCGCACTCTGCCATGAATGAGAGGTGTGACTGTGTCAATAGCTGATAGGAGAGTGGCACTATACTAAGCAGTGGCAGTCTATGTCGTGGAGTGAGGATATGGATGCCAGTGGTAGAATAGAGTCAGAGAGGGTGTGGGTGTCTAGGTGTGCAAGGTTTCTTCGGGGGTGCACATGCTGCTGGACATGGGTGACAGGTGAGGAGGACAGGGATGAGAAAGTGAATAGATAGTGGTCAGATAGAGAGAGAGGGAAGGGTGTGTAGTTAGTAGAAAGGAGAATACCCACTCCTCCACCATGTCTGTTGCCGAGGCAAGGAGTGTGGGTGAAGTGCAGACCACCGTAACACAGCGCAGCAGGGGTGGAAGTGTCGGAAGGCGTCAGCTATGTTTCTGTGAGGCCGAGGAAGACAAGATTGCGAGAGAGAAAGAGGTCACAAATGGCATGAAGCTTATTGCAGATGGAGCAGACATTCCAGAGTGCTCCAGAGAGAGGGAGGGTGTCTAGGTGTGCAAGGTTTCTTCGGGGGTGCACATGCTGCCGGACATGGGTGACAGGTGAGGAGGACAGGGATGAGAAAGTGAGTAGATAGTGGTCAGATAGAGAGAGAGGGTAGGGTGTGAAGTTAGATAGAGAGCAGAGACAGGTGAAGATCAGGTCTAATGTGTGTCCGTCTGTGTGGGTGGCTGAGGAGGACCACTGAGTAAGTCCAAAAGATGAAGTAAGGGACAGAAGTTTGGAAGCTGTTGACTGAAGGGTATCAGTAGGGATGTTATAGTCACCCATGATGTTAGTGGGAATGTCAGTGGAAAGAAAGTGAAGAAGCCAGGTAGAGAATTGGTCAATAAAGGCAGTGGCCAGGCCCGGAGGTCGGTAAATGACAGCCACTTGGAGGTTGGAGGGAGAGTAGATGGGGACAGAATGGATTTCAAAAGAGGGGAGGATAAGGGAGGGCAGAAGTGGGATTTAGTTTAAGGTGCAGTTAGTAGAAAGGAGAAGACCCACTCCTCCACCATGTCTGTTGCCGAGGCAAGGAGTGTGGGTGAAGTGCAGACCACCGTAACACAGCGCAGCAGGAGTGTAAGTGTCGGAGGGCGTCAGCTATGTTTCTGTGAGGCCGAGGAAGACAAGATTGCGAAAGAGAAAGAGGTCACAAATGGCATGAAGCTTATTGCAGATGGAGCAGACATTCCAGAGTGCTCCAGAGAGAGGGAGCAGGAGGCTGGGCGTCAAGGGCACGGGTTTTACGTTGGAGAAATTGCAGTAGTTCATATTAGATAGGGAGCTGCAGGAGGGGGAATTACTGGGAAGTATTAGCTGTGGGGTCCAGTATTGGGAGATATGTTGCCAGCAGTGAGGAGAAGCAGAGAGAGGGAGAGCAGGTGGGAGAAAGAGAGTGGCCGGCTTGGTTTATGTTTTATTAGGACAGGTCTGAAATGCAATGCAGGTCAGCAGAGAAGGTCAGGTGGGGAGATAATAGGAAGGGTAGATGATTATTTGTTTAGAGGGTGCTGGGGTTTGGGGATAGCGAAGGAGTGTGAGAATTAGCGGAGCAAACACTGTAAGGGCATTTGTAAACATGTTGGGTAACATGGGTTAATAGAAAAGCTAGGTCCAAGTAATAAGAAATGATTACTCAGCAGACATACCCAAAAGAGACAGATGCATAGTGTGTGTTACCAGACTCCTGCCGTGACTAACTGCTTTTGAATAACTGCAGCTTCTGGATACTTAGCTGCAGTTATACTGGGAGCTGGTTTTGGATAAATTAGCAGCTGGCCAGCACACCAGGGGTGGATAGATGATCAAAGACACTAGGCCTGGCTACATCTATATCTTAAATGATTTATGAAGACCACGATATCAGCCACTTGAGAATTTACATATAAAAATTCTCTTCCTAAAGACTGCTTTCCTGATCGTCATAAAAATAGCCAGACAGATTGGGGAAATGCAGGCGTTTTACATAAAAAAATCCATAGATGCCTGCATTATTCTCAGGCTAGATCATACGTTCCTACTGAAAGTAGTAACAAACTTTCACATGAGCCAAGAAGTAATCTTGCCCTCTTCTTTCAGGACCATAAAAATAGTCAAGAACCGACATCTCATTACCTAGATGTCAGAAAAGTAGTCCTACAGTACATGGAATTCACAAAGGACTGGCAAATAGATCCCAATCTGTTTATACAGTTTGTGGGTAAAAACAGCAGGAAAAAGACGTCAAAGGCCAAAGGCTGTCAACATTACAACCCATTCTACTAGAGCGGTAGCTACATTTTGGGCAGAGCAAGCAGGGGCATCAGTGGAACAGATCTGCAATGCTGCAACATGGACAAACCTTAATACCTTCTGCCGACACTATAAACTGAGCATTTTATGGGGCCAAAAAATGGCCTTCGAAAGAAAGGTCCTCAAGCAGTAGTCCTGCCCTGAATGATCCTCTGGTATTCTCCTGACAGTGCTGTCAGGAGGGATGTCCTCGAAAGTAGGCATTAGTCCTATGGGGAATAGGTTTTCCAGGAGTTCATCATGACAGCACCTATTACATTTCATCCCTGAAAATTCCTCTCTAATATGTGAAGGTAATGTATGTAGAAGGATCCAAATAAAATAATTACATCCATTCTGGTCTGGTACTTGAAATAATCACTGAGCGCTGGTGGAGGGAGGGGCCTTTTAGCCTCTTATGTGTTCCTGTCTCTTATCAAGGATATGAAGGACAACCTCCTGATGGTGTTGTCATGATGGAATCCTGGAAAACCTATTAACAGTAGGACTAAAGGTACTGCCACACTAAACAACATTGCTAACGGGATCGCTAAAAAGCGTCACTATTTAGCGATCCCGTTAGCGATGTTGTTGTGTGCGGCATCTACCAGCGACGTGGCCCCTGCTGAGATCCTGCTGTGATCTCGCTCGTCGCTGACATCGTTCTGGACCCTATTTTATCGTCGGCGCCCCCGCTGGTAAGTATATATCGCTGAGTGTGGCACCTTTTCTTAGCGATTTAGCGGTACTTTTGTACCGCTAAAGTCGTTAAGGAGATCGCTAACCGCGATAGCGTCCTTAACGACATCGCTAAGTTAAGCCGCTATCAGCGATATAGAAACAATCCCGCTAGCGATCGCATTAGTATGCGTCGTTATCGTTATCGCTAGCGGGATTGTTTAGTGTGGCAGTACCTTTATACCTATTTTTCTGTTTTACTACATTTGCATTCTAAAATCCCTTTAAAAAATGTTCTTGCTTTGAAAAATTCTGAAGGAGATACCTTTTTCTTCTGCCAACAGAGGTGGCTTTTGCAGAGCAGGTTGATGTTTTGACCATTTAAGTTATCAGTGCTTTAATTTGAAATATCGTATATACTTGTGTATAAGCCAACCCATGTATAAGCCGACCCCCCTAATTTTGCCACAAAAAACTGGGAAAACTTATTGACTCATGTATAGGCCTAGGGTAGAAAATGAGGCAGCTACTGGTAAATTACAAAAATAAAAATAGATACTAATAAAAGTAAAATTAATTGAGACATCAGTAGGGTAAAGGTTTTTGAATATCCATATTGAATCAGAAGCCCATATAATGCTCCATACAAAATACTCCCCATATGCTGCTCCATAAAGATTATGCCCCCAGAAGATGATCCATAGAATAGGCCCCATATGGTGCTCCACAGATTATGCCTCCATACGCTGCACAGATTATGCCCTCATATGCTCCACAGATTATGCCCCCATATGCTCCACAGATTATGCCCCCATATGTTCCACGGATTATGCCCCCATATGCTCCACAGATTATGCCCCCATATGCTCCATGGATTATGCCCCATATGCTCCACAGATTATGCCTCATATGCTCCACAGATTATGCCCAATATGTTCCACAGATTATGCCCCCATATGCTCCACAGATTATGCCCCCATATGCTGCACAGATTATGCCCCATATGCTCCATAGATTATGCTCCATATGCTCCATAGATTATGCCCCATATGCTCCACAGATTATGCCCCATATGTTCCACAGATTATGCCCCATATGTTCCACAGATTATGCCCCCATATGCTCCATAGAATATGCCCCCATATGTTCCACAGATTATGCCCCCATATGCTCTATAGATTATGCCCCATAGTATAGGTCACTTATGCTGACATACTCACCTCTCGTCTCTGGGGGACAGGTGCCGATGTCCTTAGCAGGAGGTGACATCGGCGCGCTATGGGGGACATGTGCTGGTGTCACCGCTGGCTCAGGGTCCGGCACCTGCAATATTTACTGATCCCTGTTCCACCGCTGCGCGCTGCTCCCTCCTTCCGGGTCCTCGGCTGTGAATGCTCAGGCAGAGGGCACGGCGCGCACTAACGACGTCATCGCGCCCTCTGCCTGATCATAACAGCAAGAGGACGCGAGGACACAGAGGGGAGCAGCAGTGGCACGGGGACAGGTACATATTGGTATACTCACCCCTCCGCCGGTGCGGTCTCTGCAGCCTCTCTTCTTCTCCTGCTATCTCCGGCAGCTCTTCCTTCCTACAGCGGTCACGTGGTACCGCTCATTAAAGTCATAAATATGTGCATATTCATGACTTTAATGAGCGGTACCATGTGACCGCTGCAGGAAGGGGTCGGAGATTGTCAGAGAAGCAGGGGGGCTACAGAGACACGCCGGCGGAGGGGTAAGCATGATCTGACACACCCGATCCCCCTCCCCCGCAGATCCCCCGGTATGTGACTCGCGTATAAGCCGAGAGGGGGACTTTTATCCCTAAAAAATGGGCTGAAAATCTCGGCTTATACACGACTATATACGGGATACTTTTTTCTCTTAATACCCTTCAGGATCAGCATTTTTTATTAATATTTTTAATTTTGGCATCCCAAGAGCCGTACATTTTTTATTTGTGCTTCATTTTTGCTGAATGAGTTGTATTTGTTAATGCCACCATTTTGCAGTATATATAACTTTATATGGAGAGATATATAAAAAAGATTCAACAATTCTGCTATTATTTTCTTTTATATTTTAAAATTTTACACCATTCACCTCACTGCACAAATGATGACAATTACCATGATACCAAATTTTTATATTTTTTAATTCTCATTATTTATAATTAACCCCCAAGGGTGGTTTGCATGTTAATGACCGGGCCAATTTTTACAATTCTGACCACTGTCTCTTTATGAGGTTATAACTCTTGAATGCTGCAACGGATCTTCATAATTCTGAGAATGTTTTCTCGTGACATATTGTACTTAATGATAGTGGTAAAATTTCTTTGATATAACTTGCGTTTATGAAAAAAATTGAAATATGGCGAAAATTTTGAAAATTTTGCAATTTTCAAACTTTGAATTTTTATTTACTTTAAACAGAGAAATATGTCACACAAAATAGTTACTAAATAACATTCCCACATGTCTACTTTACATCAGCACAATTTTGGAACCAAAATTTTTTTGTTAGGAAGTTATAAGGGTTAAAATTGACAAGTGATTTCTCATCTTTACAACAAAATGTACAAAACAATTTTATTTAGAGACCACCTCACATTTGAAGTCACTTTGAGAGGTCTATATGGCAGAAAATACCCAAAAGTGACACCATTCTAAAAACTGCACCCCTCATGGTATTCAAAACCATATTCAAGAAGTTTATTAACCCTTCAGGTGCTCCATAGGAGCTGAAGCAACGTAAAAGGAAAAAATGAACATTTAACTTTTTAGTCACGAAAATGATCTTTTTACAAACAATTTTTTTATTTTAACAAGGGTAAAAGGAGAAAATGGACAGACAAAGTTGTTGTGCAATTTCTCCTGCGTACACCGATACCTCATATATGGGGGAAAACCACTGTTTGGGCGCACAACAGAACTCAGAAGGAAAGGAGCTCCATTTGACTTTTTCAAACCAAAATTCTCTGGAATCGAGATTGGAAGCCATGTCGCATTTGGATAGCCCCTGATGTGCCTAAACAGTGGAAACCCCCCACAAGTGACCCCATTTTATAAACTAGACCCCCTAAGGAACTTATCTAGATGTGTGGTGAGCATTTTGAATCCCCAAGTGCTTCACACAAGTTTATAACGTAGAGCCGTAAAATTAAAAAAATCATATTTTTTTCCACAAAAAAGATCTTTTCACCCCAATTTTTAAAAACAAGACCTCAAAAGTTATTGTGCAATTTGTCCTGAGTACGCTGATACCCAATATGTGGGGGTAAACCACTGTTTGGATGCATGGCAGAGCTTGTAAGGGAAGGAGCGCCGTTTGAGTTTTTCAACGCACAATTGGCTGGATGCCATGTCACGTTTGGAGAGCCCCTCATGTGCCTAAGCAGTTGAACCCCCCCACAAGTGACACCATTTTGGAAACTAGACCCCCTAAGGAACTTAGGCCTCTTTCACACATCCGTTTTTGCGGTCAGCCGCGATCCGGCGCTTTTGTAAAAAAAACGGATCCGTTTTTTTAATCTGCCGGATCCATTTTTTTGTCATTGACTATCATTAGTGCCGGATCGCGCCGGATGTCATTGCGTTGCATCCGTTTTTTGCCGGATCCGACGGAAATGTACATTCCGGCGGCCGGACAAAACGGTCACTGCAACGTTTTTTTTTTCTGCCGCAACCTCCTAATAGCGCCTGAATCAATAGAAGTCTATGGTGCCGGATCAGTCTTTTGTGCAATCCGCCCAAAAGATGATCCGGATTCTGGAAACCAAGGTCTCTCTCTCTCACACTGTCTCTCTCTCTCCTCGGTCCGGGCATGCTACCAAGCATTTCCAGGTTCAAAACTTCAGGACGGACCCGGCAAAAAAACTGATCAGTTGCATCAGTTTTTTACAAATCAGCGCCGGATCCGTCCTTTCAGTTTTTGGACGGATTGTGTCTGAAGCCAAAAACCGGATGTGTGAAAGAGGCCTTATCTAGTTCTGTTGTCAGCACTTTGAACCCCCAAGTGTTTCACTAAAGTTTATAAAGCCTGGGTTTGAAAAAAAATAAAATTTCCTCAAAAATGATTTTTTAGTCCCCAATTTTTGATTTTTCCCAAGGAAATTGGACTCCAAAAGTTGTTGTCCAATTTGTCCTGAGTACGCTGATACCCCATATGTTGGGGGAATACTGTTTGGGATCACGGCAGGGCTCGGAAAGGAAGTAATGACGTTTTGGAATGCAGACTTTGATGGGTGTCATGTTCAGTTTGCAGAGCCCCTGATGTACCTAAACAGTGGAATCCCCCACAATTGACCCAATTTTGGAAACTAGACCCCCAAAGGAACTTATCTAGATGTGTGGTGAGCACTTTGAACCCCCAAGTGCTTCACAGAAGTTTATAACGCCTGGGTGTGAAAATTAAAAAAAGTCATATTTTTCCACAAACATGATCTTTTAGTCCCCAGTTTTTTATTTTCCCAAGGGTAACAGGAGGAATTGGACCCAAAAAGTTGTTGTCCAATTTGTCCTGAGTATGCTGATACCCTATATGTTGGAGAAAACTACTATATGAGCACACATCGGGGCTCAGAAGGGAAGTAGTGACATTTTGCATTGCAGACTTTGATGGAATAGTCTGCGGGCGTCATGTCGCGTTTGGAGAGCCCCTGATGTGCCTAAACAGTGGAAACCCCCACAAGTGACCCCATTTTGGAAACTAGACCCCCAAGGAACTTATCTAGATGTGTGGTGAGAACTTTGAACCCCCAAGTGCTTCACAGAAGTTTATAACGTAGAGCCATAAAAATAAAAAAATCACATTTTTTTTCCGCAAAAATGATAGTTTCGCCCCCAATTTTTTATTTTGCCAAGGGTAACAGAAGAAATTGGACCCCAAGAGTTATTGTGCAATTTGTCCTCAGAGCTCAGAAGGGAAGGAGCACGGTTTTACTTTTTCAACGCAGAATTGGCTGGAATTGAGATCAGACGCCATGTCACGTTTGGAGAGCCCCTGATGTGCCTAAACAGTGGAAACCCCCCAATTCTAACTCCAACCCTAACCCCAACACATTCCTAACCCTAGTCCCAACCCTAACCCTAACTTTAGCCCCAACCCTAACCCTAATAGGAAAATGGAAATAAATAAATTTTTTAAATTTTATTATTTTTCCCTAACTAAGGGGGTGATAAGGGGGGTTTGTTTTACTATTTATAGCGGGTTTTTATGATTGGCAGCTGTCACACGCTAAAAGACGCTTTTTATTGCAAAAAATAGTTTTTGCATCACCACATTTTGAGAGCTATAATTTTTCCATATTTTGGTCCACAGAGTCATGTGAGGTCTTATTTTTTGCGGGACGAGTTGACGTTTTTATTGGTACCATTTTTGGGCACATTACATTTTTTGATCGCTTTTTATTACGATTTTTGGGAGGCAGACTGAACAAAAACCATCAATTCATTAATTTCTTTTGGGGCGGGGCGTTTATACTGTTCTGTGTGTGGTAAAATTGATAAAGCAGTTTTATTCTTTGGGTTAATACGATTACAGCAATACCTCATTTATATCATTTTTTAATGTTTTGGGGCTTTTATACAATAAAAACAATTATATATAAAAAATAATTATTTTTGCATTGCTTTATTCTGCGTGCTATAACTTTTCTTATTTTTTCGCTGATGATACTGTATCGTGGCTTGTTTTTTTGCGGGACAAGATGACGTTTTCAGCGGTACCATGTTTATTTACATCCGTCTTTTTGATCGCGTGTTATTCCACTTTTTGTTCGGTGGTATGATGATAAAGTATTGTTTTTTGCCTTTTTTTAAGGGGTTCACTAAAGGGGTTAACTAGTGGGACAGTTTTAAAGGGCGGTCATTACGGACGCGGCGATACTAAATATGTGTACTTTTATTGTTTTATCTTTTTTTTATTTACATAGAAATGAATTTATTGGGGAATATTTTTTTTTTCTTTATTTAGGAATTTTTTTTTACACGTTAATTTTTTTTTTTAACTTTTTTACTTTACTTTTTTCTTTTTTTAAAGTGTCAGATCGCTGTTCTGACAGTTTGCACAGCACTCTGTCAGACCGGCGATCTGACAGGCGCTGCAGGAGGCTTTCTCAGCGCCTGCTCTCAGCAGGCATTAAGGAAGCCGCCTCCCTGCAGGACCCGGAAAGACCCCGCGGTCATCTTGGTTCCGGGGTCCTGCAGGGAGGAGGCCTTCAGAACAGCACGATCACATCGCTGTACTCTGAGGGTCTCGGGGAAGTACGCAGGGAGCCCCCTCCCTGCGCGATGCTTCGCTATACCGCCGAAACACTGCAATCATGTTTGATCGCAGTGTGCGGGGGGTTAACGTGCCAGGAGCGGTTCGTGACCACTCCTGGCACTTAGTGCCGGGTGTCAGCTGTGATAATCAGCTGACACCCGGCCGCAATCAGCTGCGCTCCCCCCGTGAGCGCGGCTAATCGTGTATGATGTACTATTCCGTCCTTGGGGATTAAGTCCCAGGTCACATGGACGGAATAGTACGTCAAATGGAAGAAAGGGGTTAGTATATCTTGCATGGCTTCAAAAATCTCCCATTATAATTTTTTATAGAGGATATATACCTGTCTCTAGACTGATGATAAGTCTCAATACAGACTAAATAGATTGTATCATCAGTTCATCAATGGATACATCAGATAATACTGATGGTACAGTGTCATGGATAAGAAAAAATTCTGATGGGCAATACTTCACTGTTAAACCCTCATAACATTAGCATTGATGGGATCCATATACTGTATTTTCATGGAAAATAATATGTGATACTTGCATGTGACCAATAGATTTATTGGAAATTGTTGATGATAAAGTGTTAATGTGCAAAACAAGGACATGTATTAAATAATCTATAGAGGGTATCTACCAGTCATTTAGTTAATGAATAGTTATCAATAGCAGATAAAATAGATTATGTCATCAATAAGCAATAGATATGGCGGATATTGCTGGCAATGAAATACTATTGTGCATCAAGGGAAGTGCAATATCATATATACGATTGGTCTACCGTGTGATAGCGCAGATCCCCACAACAATGGAGTAAACCAAATTCTGCTACTGAAAATGAACCATATAAGTATGAGACTCAAGGAGTGTCCACTTGTCTGAATCCTTCAAAACTCATCTCTTGTCCTATGCGTTCACCCCTTTCTTTCTTGGGGGCTCATCATGGGACTGTGCATTGAGGAGACCTTGATGGGTCCATGAGCTAATTCAGGGTGTCGTTCAACCCTGCCAGATAGTACCACAAAAATGCACACCAAAACCAGATTTCCCATTCCAGAGACTGGAGGTGGACTACATACAGCTACCTAAGGTGGGTACTTATGAATATGTCCTGGTATGCATCGATCTCTTCCCTTGGTTGCCTGAAGCTTGGGCTGTGACCAATGTTAAAGGGAATCTGTCACCCTAAATTGGCGGGATATGTAAATTATGGCAGTGAGATCAGATGGGCGGTGTTTTGGGTACTTGCCTTAACATGTTGTTCGCCGCTGTCTCCATTATTTCTGGGAATTGTAGTTTTTGACCTCCATATAACGCGCCTGCGCATTGCAATCTTGAATTGCACACGCGCAGTATGCTTTGCCCACAGATTGCAATGCACAGGCGCGTTATATGGAGGGCAACGACTACAATTCCCAGAAATAATGGAGACAGCAGCGAACAACATGTTAAGGCAAGTACCCAAAACACCGCCCATCTGACCTGACTGCCATCATTTAAATATCCCGCCAATTTAGGGTGACAGATTCCCTTTAACACAAAAGGAAATATTGATAAGTGAGGTGGTTTGCAGATATGGGGTATCCGAAACCATAGTGTGACAGAGGCATCCACTTCACTGGAGAACTGATGAAACCGATCATGGCCACTCTTGGCATCGAACAGGCTTTCCACGTTCCTATCACCTACAAAGTAGTAGCAAGATGGAATGCCTTATTGGTGCTCTGAGATTGAAAATCCAAAAGTGCATAGGGAAAACACACTGGTTCTGGGTAGATTGCTTGCCCATTGCATTGTATTCAGTGAGGACTTTACCGAGGTGCAGAGAGAAGTACAGTCATGGCCAAAAGTTTTGAGAATGACACAAATATTAATTTTTACAAAGTCTACTGCTTCACTTTTTCTAATGGCAATTTGCATATACTCCAGAATGTTATAAAGAGTGATCAGCTTAACAGCAATTACTTGCAAAGTCAATATTTGGCTAGAAAATGAACTTTATCCCCCAAAACACATTTCAACATCATTGCAGCCCTCCCTTAAAAGGACCAGCTAACCTCTTTTCAGTGATTGCTCCATTAACACAGGTGTGGGTGTTGATGAGGACATGGCTGGAGATCAATCTGTCATGATTAAGTAAGAATGACACCACTGGACACTTTAAAAGGAGGCTGGTGCTTGGCATCATTGTTTCTCTTCTGTTAACCATGGTTATCTCTAAAGAAACACGTGCAGTCATCATTGCAATGCACAAAAATGGCCTAACAGGGAAGAGTATCGCAGCTAGAAAGATTGCACCTCAGTCAACAATCTATCGCATCATCAAGAACTTCAAGGAGAGAGGTTCCATTGTTGCCAAAAAGGCTTCAGGGCGCCCAAGAAAGACCAGCAAGCGCTAGGACCATCTCTTAAAAGTGTTTCAGCTGCGGGATCGGGCTACCAGCAGTGCAGAGCTTGCTCAGGAATGGCAGCAGGCAGGTGTGAGTGCATCTGCACGCACTGTGAGGCGGAGACTCTTGGAGCAAGGCCTGGTCTCAAGGAGGGCAGCAAAGAAGCCACTTCTCTCCAGAAAAAACATCATGGACAGACTGATATTCTGCAAAAGGTACAGGCAGTGGACTGCTGAGGACTGGGGTAAAGTTATTTTCTCTGATGAATCCCCTTTTCGATTGTTTGGGACATCAGGAAAACGCCTCATTCAGAGAAGACAAGGTTAGTGCTAACACCAGTCTTGTCTCATGCAAACTGTTAAGCATCCTGAAACCATTCATGTGTGGAGTTGCTTCTCAGCCAAGGGAATCGGCTCTCTCACAGTCTTGCCTAAAAACACAGCCATGAATAAAGAATGGTACCAGAATGTCCTCCAAGAGCAACTTCTCCCAACCCTCCAAGAGCAGTTTGGCGATCAACAATGCCTTTTCCAGCATGATGGAGCACCTTGCCATAAAGCAAAGGTGATAACTAAATGGCTCAGGAACAAAACATAGAGATTTTGGGTCCATGGCCTGGAAACTCCCCAGATCTTAATCCCATTGAGAACTTGTGGTCAATCATCAAGAGACGGGTGGACAAACAAAAACCTAAAAATTCTGACAAAATGAAAGCATTGATTGTGCAAGAATGGACTGCTATCAGTCAAGATTTGGTCCAGAAGTTGATTGAGAGCATGCCAGGGAGACTTGCAGAGGTCCTGAACAAGAAGGGTCAACACTGCAAATATTGACTTGCTGCATTAACTCATTCTAACTGTCAATATAAGCTTTTGTTACTCATATGTTTGCAATTATTATATTTCTGTCTGTGATAAAAACATCTGTCAAACACACATAAAAACCAGAGGGCAGCAGATCATGTGAAAATATAATATTTGTGTCATTCTCAAAACTTTTGGCCATGACTGTACTGTTTGATAGTGTCCCTAAGACATGGATGTATTTCCTGCAGCAGCTGCATGCCTCCTACAGTTCCCTCGCTAAATATGTCTTGAAATTGCACAAACATTTGACTGTTACTCATAACCATGTTGTTTCCTCCATCTCAGACCCCAACTGTATAAGCGACACACACACATTGGTACCAGGAGACTGGGTCGTGCTCAAGACTCAAGAGACATATAAGGAAATCAATGGAACCTAGTTACAGTGAGCCATTTCAATTACTACTGACCACTGCCACTTATGTCAAGCTCCAAGGCAAAGACACTTGGATACATGTCAGTCACTGCAAAAAGCTCCTGAACTCAGACAGCAGCAAAGATGATGACCCTACACCTTTGGACCATGCTGATGGCAATTAAATTCCTTGCCATATATTATGCCATATTTCACAGTGCCCCTAACCCCATATGAGCCTTTCAACTATAGCTGTTTCTGAAACTTCTTATACTGCCCGTTGCGACGGAGGAAACCTCACTAGCTGCCTTGTAGTTCCAGTCCAGATTGTGGGGTGGGTGGAGAGTTCATGTTACAGATAAATCTATACGGGTGACTTAAGATGTTGAGCTGGACCCAGTACAAGGTAAATTCATAACACACAGGGGCCAGGCTAAGAAGTTTCCAGTAGGTGAGATTCCAGTAGAAGAACTTAAGTGAAGCCTGCTTTGCCAACACTCTGAGGACTAGGAAAGGTGTGAGAGTACTTCTATGATTTGTGATTACAAATACTTTCAGGAAAATAACCATGGATATTTTGACAATAGTGAGTTGTGGTTTATAGATTTTGCCCAGACTTGTGAACAACTTGACCCATTTGATTACCCTTTTGAGTCTAAAGGGTATGCCACACTAAACAGCGTCGCTAACGAGATCGCTAAAATACGTCACTATTTAGCGATCTCGTTAGTGACGCCGGTGTGTGTGGCATGCAGCAACGACGTGGCCCCTGCTGTGCCCCTGCTGTGATCTCGTTCATCGTTCACAGCGTTCTGGACCGTATTTTTATCGCTGGCGTCCCGCTGGTGAGTATATATCGCTGAGTGTGGCACCTTTATTTTAGCGATGTGCGGTGTTTTTGTACCGCCAAAGTCGTTAAGGAGATCGCTAACCGCGATAGCGTCCTTAACGACATCGCTAAATTAGTGCGCTACTAGCGATATTAAAACGATCCCGCTAGCGATCGCATTAGTATGCGTCGTTATCGTGATCGCTAGCGGGAGCGTTTAGTGTGGCAGTACCTTAAGACATGTGAAGGAATGAGGTCGGTTTTCAAAACAACCGAACTTGGTGTGCCACATCTTTGCTACAAGGACTTTTGACTTATATGCATTGTCTTGGGAGATCTGCTGATATCAAACCTTGCATGCTGTTTAAGGATTTATATCTAGTATGTGGTCACCAGGCCTATAAATTGCATCACCCGGGATGCAGAAGGAACCTGCACCGTAGCACGCATTACGCCTGCACTCTTCATACTTCTGCATAGCTACCTAGATATAAATGCTGTCCCCAAACATTCCCTATATAAATGAGCTGCAGACAACCACCCCAGACAGAATGGTAGACCTCATATAGTGGAAATTGGGATAGCGAATAAGAGTATATTAATTTACCCTTTCATTACATAAATGTTGGTATTGCTAGTGTATGTAACCGCTAGAACTTGTATATATGTTATGATGACACCATGTAAAGAGACAAGCAAGATCAAGCATCATAGACTGTCAGTTATCACATCTGCAAAATATCACAGTGCTCCTCCAGTAATGATATATGACGAGATATACAGACAAGATAAATCTGTTGGTGTATGGGATTCGTCCCCTCCAGGCTATCATAGCATGGGGAAGTAGCTGATGGATAACTTGTCTATAAATAATAAAAAGGGATTAATTGTTTTGGTAAATATTTATACTTTGATTATCATTCAGACAATTTATATATCATTGATAATTTAATATTTTTAAATTAGCTTCAGAAGTGTTATTCATAAAAGCAATAACACAGGGCATTGTCTCTGATATGGAGGTGTCTTTGTGTTAAGCTTTGTTCGTTACAGAAGGCATAGGAAACTGAACAGAAGTTTCAAGGACTGCAGAATCCATAATTTATTACATTGCTATTCCCAATTAAATACTTTATTTCCCCAATTAAAATATCTTCTTCCTTAGGTAATGTAATGCCATGCCCCTTTTCATATCTTTGTAGTTTTAATAAAAACTTGTGGCTGGCCATCTGAGATCAGACAAGCCCGTACACTAACAGACTCTAGTTGTGTGCCCTTGTTTCCGATCGATCGACTTTGAGTTTCTCCTAAAGCTTTCCATACAGATTTCCGCATCATTGCAAAAAGTGTTTACAAGCTGTGATACTATCAAAAGGGGGTGCTACTAGGTACTGACCAGGGTCCGCGTCAGCATCCGGCATACCCGGGCAAGTGCCGGGGCCCTGAGCCGGCGGGGGGGCCCACTCGCCCAGAGGCGTATCTAGGGGGGCACAGTCGGACCGCCTAATGCGGTGGTCCTCAGTGTCTCCCCTGGCGGCTGTATTCTGCCGCCCCCTGGACTGGGAATCAGCTGTTCTCAGTGCCGGCTGTCAAACTGACAGCCGGCACAAAGAAGCTGCAGCGCGCCGGCTCCCAGAGTCCAATGAACAAGTGTGCTTGCGTCTTTCAGACGCGAGTACAACTGAAGCCGACGTCAGCAGCATGCTCATGTCATGTGATCACGCTGCTGAAGTCACTTTCCGGCAGGCAGAGGAGAGCAGAAGATCTATTGTAAGTGCTCCTGCCTCCTGTGTCTGTGGAGCTGGAGATTCAGCTAGAAGGTGGATGATTTATTCTTTGCTTGTGTGTAGGTGGAATTCCTTCTTTGTGGAGGGGATCTATTCTGTGTGTGGGGGATTACTCAGTGTGGAGGGGGGATTATTCAGTGTGGAGGGGGTATTTATTATTTGTGTGGAGGGCGGATTATTCTGTGTGTTGGGGGATTATTCAGTGTGAGGGGGATTTATTATTTGTGTGGAGGGTGATTATTCAGTGTGGAGGGGGTATTTATTATTTGTGTAGAGGGGGGATTATTCTGTGTGTTGGGGGATTATTCAGTGTGAGGGGGATTTATTATTTGTGTGGAGGGGGGATTATTCAGTGTGGAGGGGGTATTTATTATTTGTGTGGAGGGGGATTATTCAGTGTGAGGGGGATTTATTATTTGTGAGGGGGATTATTCTGTGTGTTGGGGGATTATTCAGTGTGAGGGGGATTCATTATTTGTGTGGAGGGGGATTATTCAGTGTGAGGGGGATTTATTATTTGTGTGGAGGGGGATTATTCAGTGTGAGGGGGATTTATTATTTGTGTGGAGGGGGATTATTCAGTGTGGAGGGGGTATTTATTATTGTGTGGAGGGGGATTATTCAGTGTGAGGGGGATTTATTATTTGTGAGGGTGGATTATTCTGTGTGTTGGGGGATTATTCAGTGTGAGGGGGATTTATGATTTGTGTGGGGGAATTATTCAGTGTGGAGGGGGATTTATTATTTGTGTGGAGGGGGGATTATTCAGTGTGGAGGGGGTATTTATTATTTGTGTGGAGGGGATTATTCAGTGTGGAGGGGTTATTTATTATTTGTGTGGAGGGTGGATTATTCTGTTTGTTGGGGATTATTCAGTGTAGAGGGGGATTTATTATTTGTGTGGCGGGGGGATTATTCAGTGTGGAGGGGGTATCATATTTGTGTGGAGGGGGGATTATTCAGTGTGGAGGAGGTATTTATTATTTGTGTGGAGGGTGGATTATTCAGTGTGGAGGGGGTATTTATTATTTGTGTGGAGGGGGATTATTCTGTGAGTTGGGGGATTATTCAGTGTGAGGGGGATTTATTATTTGTGTGGAGGGGGTATTTATTATTTGTGTGGAGGGGGGATTATTTGTGTGGAGGGGGTATTTATTATTTGTGTGAAGGGGGATTATTCTGTGTGTTGGGGGATTATTCAATGTGAAGGGGATTTATTATTTGTGTGGAGGGGGATTATTCAGTGTGTGGGGGTGTGAAGAACTAAGCCGACCGCCACACGGTAGCCCAGGTATCACAGCTTCTGATCCCACCGCCGCTACCAAAAGTGAAGGACGACCCCTTTTCTCCCACGTCACCAATGGGACGTAACTCCACAGGAACAGCTCTCCGGCGCCCCCTTTGTCTCTCAGGTCAGTAAGGGAACTGCATCTAGAGCAAATGGCCGCCGTAGAGGGTGTCCTGTTACCCACTGGGTATTCTAAGATTCGTGATCAGAGTAAAAGCATCAGCCCAAGATTCATTTTATGGTTTAATTGCCTTAAGGGCGCACTAGATAATTACAGAAATATACAGTAAAGCTATACAACGTAATTACAATGGATTTGCAGTCAGAATAAAATACCACAATAATGTACAAGGCTTAAAGGTATTAGCTATAGATCAATATTACCGGGTTGTATGGACATGGGGAGGCAGGGAGCTCTGCGGTCCCCAGGTAACAGTCTTTAGTTGCTGGACAGTCCCCCAAAACATGTGCTGCTGCTCCCTTGGCAAGGCAAATCAAATCTGTCCCTTGGTCCTTCTTAGTCCATCTTCTTGGCTTCTGTGTCAAAATGGATTGAGGACAGCCTGTTCATGGCTACAGTTCTTAAACCTGCTAGGCCCCTCCCCTTTGCTTTGAAGCACGCATATTAACTGGCCTGCAATTCATATGGAGCAGGAAATACTGGCTTGAGTCTGAGCTATCTAGCATACTAATGACCATCTAATTCAGACACTGGTCTAAACTAATTAGCATACTAAAGCCCTTTTGATTCATAGTGGACATCAAAACCGGTCGTACTGGATATGCTAACAGGCCCTGTGTAGTTAGCAGTCTGTGGCTCTGTGAACCGACAAAATGGAGGCTGATATAGGCCCTATACAAGATGGCGGCGGTCCCGACCTTACAGGGGGTATTTATTATTTGTGTGGAGGGGGATTATTCTGTGTGTTGGAGGATTATTCAGTGTGAGGGGGATTTATTATTTGTGTGGAAGGGGGATTATTCTGTGTGTTGGGGGATTATTCAGTGTGAGGGGGATTTATTATTAGTGTGAAGAGGGATTATTCAGTGTGAAGGGGGATTAGGGTTAGGGGGGTGTGTGTGGAGGGGGCGCAAAACTGAATTCTTGCCCCGGGTGCCAAAAAAACCTAGATACACCTCTGCCGGTGCCGTTAGCGGAGGAGAGCGGTGTTAGCGCCGCCACTGGGCCCCCCCACTTGCTCAGGGCCCCGGCAGCCGGCACAACACTTACCTTTCCCCATGCCTCCGCAGCTCCGGTGTCTTCCGCAGCTCTGCACTGTGACGTTTCAGGTCAGAGGGCGCGATGACATCTTTCCACAGCGCCCTTTCCTGAGCCGTAACAGTGCAGAGAGCAGCACAGTGCAGAGGAGAGCTCCATATTTTGTATGGAGCATTATATGGGGACCAGTATCCTGTATGGAGCAATTTATGTGGTCCAGTATTCTGTATGGAGCATTATTTGGGGTCCAATATTCTTTATGGAGCATTATATTTGGCCCATAATATTGTATGGAGGACTATGCTGTCCGGTCTGTACTGTGTGTTGTGAGGATTCGGCGGTTTCTGAGCTATTGTAGAATTTACAATAGATATCACTCGTGTAATGTAAGAAGTGAAATCTTTGGCATTGTACTATACCTATATTTCTCTGCAGTATCGGAGCATCATGAATCGTGGTCTGTGTTAAAGGGGCCCACTGAGACTCTTCCGCCCGGGGACCCATAAAAACCTGGAGCCGGCCCTTGTACTCACTAAGCAGGATGCCCAAACTTTGGCATTGACCCATTTTCCTTTTTGCAATTTGCAAAATGTAAAAGATGAAAATATATATTTTTGCCTAAAATACAAAGGAAATGTATCCTGTTTAACTTTAGACCTTTTAGAGATCATTTAATCTTCAACTTACTTAACTGTTCAGAATAACAGCAATTTTGACCAGAGGTGCCCAAACTTTTAAATGCCACTGTACATTGTACTACTTATGTAGTGCAGTGTATAATACAGTACATACCTGTCAATGTTGGGTTGTGTTTAGGTGAGCATATGACAAATCTAGAAAAATACATATAGGAATAGCAAACGGCTATCTGTGAATCAAATAAAACGTACAGTATAGTTACTGTCTGAGTCTGGTCTCTTGAAATATTATTTCTCATTGAGTTCTTTGTGACAGTTCTTAGCTATTTTTTTTTTCGTATTACTTGAAAGAATTTATTTTTTATGACACAAAGTGTTCCTTTTCTACTGTGACAATTTTTTTCTCCATTAGTATAATTATCTTTGCACTTGTATATGTGTTTTGAATTGTTTCAAGACTAGAATCTGGTTACTGATAGGCATGCTTTATGTTACTAGGTCAGATGCACATGCACTTTATTAGATACAGGTGCCTCTCACAAAATAAGAATATCATCGAAAAGTAATGTTGTTAAAAGCTTTTTGGAAATGGAAATGTCATTCTCCAGCAGGATTTGGCACCTGTCCACACTACCAAAAGTTCCAATACCTGGTTTAAATACAAAAGTATGAGACACCAGACCCAATAATGCAGACGAGGTAAAGGCTGCTATCAAAGCAACCTGGGCTTACATCTCAGTAGGCCAACATTTCTGATTTTAAAATAATTTTTCAAGCTGGTATTATAAAGTATTCAAATTTATTGAGATAATGACTTTGGGGTTTTCATTGGCTGTAAGCCATAATCATCAACATTAACAGAAATAAACACTTGAAATAGATCACTCTATTTGTAATACTCTATATAATATGAGTCTCACTTTTTGTATTGAAGAACTGAAATAAATTAACTTTTCGATGATATTCTAATTTTGTGAGAAGCACCTGTATATCAGTCAGACATGTAATGTATTTGAAAATCCTTACTCATGTCATTACATGGGGTAGGGATATATCACTATTCCTACATAATCTCACATATGTTTAGGACCTACACCACCCATGCCTGGCACTTTTTGTAGACCACATGCCATAAACACCTGTGTTCTAGCAATTTTTAAGACTGTTTTTATAATTATGTCTAATTGTTGCCTGTTTTTGTTGTACCTTTGTTGTACCTTTATGTAATACACTAGCTGTAGTACCCGGCTTCGCCCGGGTTAATTAATAACTGCTGTTAGCTGTAACAAATAGACTATGTTAACAAAAATTTATTCTGCACATAAAAATCACACACCAAAACGTGCGGGGGTTAAAATTTCCATTCAACACATAGCCTATGATGCTCCTGGGGTTGAGATGTGCGGGCATGCAAAATTTCATGCCCGTAAGTACAACGGTGCAGATTCCTATCCCGGGCCAAAATTATTTGCCGATTTGGAATGCGCGGGGTTAAAATTTAGACTCAAAACCTAGCCTATGACGCTCCCGGGGTCGAGACGTGCGGGTGTGCAAAATTTCATGCCCGTAAATGCAGATTCCTATGCCGGACATACACACAAGCATTCAGCTTTCTCCCCATTATGTAGATAGGGACAAAATTGTTTGGCGATTTGGAACGTGCGGGGGTTAAAATTTCCATTCAACACATAGCCTATGATGCTCCTGGGGTTGAGATGTGCGGGCATGCAAAATTTCATGCCCGTAAGTACAACGGTGCAGATTCCTATCCCGGGCCAAAATTATTTGCCGATTTGGAATGCGCGGGGTTAAAATTTCGACTCAAAACCTAGCCTATGACGCTCCCGGGGTCGAGACGTGCGGGTGTGCAAAATTTCATGCCCGTAAATGCAGATTCCTATGCCGGACATACACACAAGCATTCAGCTTTCTCCCCATTATGTAGATAGGGCCAAAATTGTTTGGCGATTTGGAACGTGCGGGGGTTAAAATTTCCATTCAACACATAGCCTATGATGCTCCTGGGGTTGAGATGTGCGGGCATGCAAAATTTCATGCCCGTAAGTACAACGGTGCAGATTCCTATCCCGGGCCAAAATTATTTGCCGATTTGGAATGCGCGGGGTTAAAATTTCGACTCAAAACCTAGCCTATGACGCTCCCGGGGTCGAGACGTGCGGGTGTGCAAAATTTCATGCCCGTAAATGCAGATTCCTATGCCGGACATACACACAAGCATTCAGCTTTCTCCCCATTATGTAGATAGGGCCAAAATTGTTTGGCGATTTGGAACGTGCGGGGGTTAAAATTTCCATTCAACACATAGCCTATGATGCTCCTGGGGTTGAGATGTGCGGGCATGCAAAATTTCATGCCCGTAAGTACAACGGTGCAGATTCCTATCCCGGGCCAAAATTATTTGCCGATTTGGAATGCGCGGGGTTAAAATTTCGACTCAAAACCTAGCCTATGACGCTCCCGGGGTCGAGACGTGCGGGTGTGCAAAATTTCATGCCCGTAAATGCAGATTCCTATGCCGGACATACACACAAACATTCAGCTTTCTCCCCATTATGTAGATAGGGCCAAAATTGTTTGGCGATTTGGAACACGCGGGGTTAAAATTTCCATTCAAAACATAGCCTAGGACGCTTTCGGGGTCGAGACGTGCGGGCGTGCAAAATTTCATGGCCGTAAGTGCGACGGTGCGGATTCCAATCCCGGACAAACATACCCACATACATACACACATACATACATTCAGCTTTATATATTAGATTTTGATATATTTTATATAAGTATGGACTTGGACTCCATGTCTCTTGTAGGAATCACAAAGTGAAATACGCTTAGGCTAATTGGTGAATTTCAATTAATAATTTTTTATTGTGTTTTTACAAAATCAACTATATGCAAGAAATAAATTAAATAGTGTAGGGGTATATAGATTTCATGAGAAAAATCAAAGACAACTGTCAATGCAGTGCATTTTGCTCCAAATCATGCCCCTTGTGTGTTCTCATCTACGAATATTAGACAAATGCTAGTGTTATGTCCTATCTTGTAATGTAATGGGTGTTTGACCACAAAGAATCTCCGCCAACTAACAAATTGTGCCTTCAAAATTAGAAATAAGCCTTTAATTAATGTCTAATAAAAGTGTATTAATAAAAATTGACCAATTACTTTACAAGGTACAATGCCTTTATACAGTTACGGCTGAAAGTGTTGGCACTCTTGAAATTGTTCCAGAAAATGAAGTATTTCTCCAAGAAAATTATTGCAATTACACATATTTTGTTATACACATGTATATTATTTCCTTTGTGTGTATTGGAATAACACAAGGTGTTAAAGCATAGAGATAGGGCCAGGACTAAGGGCCCCGTCACACATAGCGACACACCAGCGATCCCGACAACTATATGAACTTGTCAGGATCGCTGGTGTGTCGCTGCATGATCGCTGCTGAGCTGCCAAACAGACAGCTCTTAGCAGCGATCAGGACAGTGACAATGCAGGTAACAAGCGACGAACGTCGCTTAGTTACCCGCAGTGTGCGTTAGATACCAGCGCTCTGGTGCATGGAGCTAGTAACCAAGGTACACATCGGGTTTCTAGGCACAGCCCGGCACCTAGAAACCCGCTGTGTACCTTGGTTACCAGCTCCCCTGCACCAGCGCGCTGGTATCTAATGTACACATCAGGTTTCTAGGCACCGCCTGGCGCCTAGAAACCCGATGTGTACCTTGGTTACCAGTTGATCGCTGGTCTATCGCCTGCCACACGCAGCGATGAGTGCTGGCCAGCGGGAGTCCAATGATCAAAAAAATGTCCAGGACATTCAGCGACGATCAGCGATACCCAGCAGGGGGGCTGATCGTTGCTGAATGTCACACACAGCGATATCGCTGGGGAGATCGCTGTTGCGTCACAAAACTTGTGACTCAGCAGTGATCTCGCTAACGATCTCGCTATGTGAGACTGGGGCTTAAGGGCTTTGATCTTCTATCCACACTTGGGTGTGTAGAGCAGCTGGTGCTAATTTATCACAAACCAGCTCCCACAATCCCTCTCCCCTGACCTTACATTGTGTCCTATAAGTTTAGAAGCATTCTAAGGGGTGTACGCAGTGTGGGGTGCATGCATCCACTCAGCAAAGCATCCCAGAAGCTAAGCATCTTGTAAAAGCAGTTAATCCATGGCAGTTAGTCAGGGCAGGAGACAGGTAAGCCACACTTTGCTCACCCTTTTATCCATGTGCTTTATTTCTATCCTCCCATGTTCCGTTGTCATCCACATTCACCACCCCATCCCCCTCCATCACGAATCATACACATCTGCCTCTCTATACTTCCCTCTCCCATGTACAGCTCCCATGCACTTCTCACCTTCCTGAAAAAGCTTAGCCCATCTTGCCCAAACACATTGTAAAAAAGACTACTTACAATTCCAATAGCTACCTGCTCTTTATCTTCCTACTTCTACTGATTTCAGGGGACATCTCCCCCAAACCCGGTCCACCATCCCCCAACCTCAACCCTTACCCTACCTCACATCGAAACCTTACTAACCTTATTAACATTAGTTGCTCTCCTTCATCCCCTTCTTTTAATTGTGCCCTCTGGAATCCACAGTCTGTATGTAAAAAAAACTTCCTTTCCTGCACAATTACTTTCTGAACACCTCTCTTAATCTGTTGGCCCTCACTGAAACCTGGATTCAGGATTCTGACACGGTCTCCCCTGCTGCCATTTCCCATGGTGGCTTACAATTCTCCCATTCCCCGAGACCCATAAACAGACCTAGTGGTGGAGTCGGCATACTCCTCTGTCCCTACAATGCACTTTCCAAGTCATCCCCCCAGTTCCATCACTCTCATTTCCTTCTTTTGAGGTCCACACCATCAGGCTCTTCCGTCCCCTCTCCTTCAGAGTATCGGTCATATATCGGCCCCTGTTGTGAACGTATTGGAGACGACTTCGGAGCTGAAGCTCCCTCTGGTGGTTGCTGAGGGTATTGAACCTATGTGGAACACCAAGAGTCCTACACCTGCAGCTGATGAGTGGTTATCAGGTGGTACTGACTGGCCTGATATAAGTGAGCTGACCTTCCATGATCCTCGCCGGTGATCAATTGTTCTTCCTGGTCTAGGTTGGAATTCAGCTTGCTTTTCTGCTGTCTCCTGCTTGCATTCAGATAAGTCTCTTTCAGTTTTTTTTTTACTGTGGTTTGAATTCCTTGCTTTTTGCTGCATTGCTTTTTGTCTTCAGCCGGGTCCCCTTTGGGGGGCTTTGGCTGTTCTCCGTTCATTTTCTTTATTTGTTCATTTGCTCAGTTCTTGTGATATTTTACTGCTGGGTAGCTACGTGCCTACACCAGAGATCTGATATAGGTGGTCGAGACCGTGTGGTCTCAGTGTTTTTGGATTCAGAGGTGTTGGAGTTTTTCCTAGGGTTTTTCTGGGTTGCAGACAGTATTCTCTCCTGTGCTGTCCTATCTAGACAGTTTTGGGCCCCAGCGTTTGCTCAATCTATTTTCTGTCTGTGTTCGTATTTTCATCTTGTCTAACCACCATTATATGTTTGGGGGCTTCCTACTCTTTTGGGGGTCTACTCAGGGGCAGTTAGCTTTCCTCTTTCCATCTTCAGGGATAGCTATCTCTCCGGCTGTGACGAGGAGTCTAGCCACCGTAGGAACGTCCCACGGCTGCTTCTAGTTTGCGGTTAGCTCACCCACCCAATTCCTTGACCATTTCTCGGCCTGGCTGCCGCACTTCATGTCCTCAGAACTACCAACTCTTATCCTGGGAGACTTCAACGTCCCCATTAACAGCCCCACTTCCACATCTGCATCCCAGCTCCTATCACTAACCACTTCTCTTGGCCTCTCTCAGCTCTCAACCTCTGAAACACACAAATACCCTTGACCTGGTCTTTTTCCGGCTCTGTTAAATTTCCAACATAAATAACTCAACGCTTCCCCTCTCTGACCACAACATTCTCTCCTTCACGCTCACAATTCTTCGCCCACCCCAGCACATGCCTACCTACCACACATTCAGAAATCTACAAGCCATTAACCGTCATACACTTATAGACTCTCTACACTCATCACTGTCCCCAATCTCCTCTTTGTCCTGTCCTGATCTGACTGTACACCACTATAATGACACTCTCAGAAGTACCCTTGACCAAGTAGGGGCCCTCACCCTCAGAACCTCCAAGCACAGAATAAAACAGCCCTGGCTCAAATCGCAAACTCGATTTCTCCAGCGATGCTCTAGGAGTGCTGAACGCTTATGATGGAAAACTTACACACCAAAAGTCTTCATCCACTTCAAATTTATGTTAAAGGGAACCTGTCACCCCCCAAGGGCCTCTTGAAGCAAAAGAACCACCTTCAGCAGCACTAAGGCTGCATTCTGTGAAGGTGGCTCTTATGTTTCTGATTGCTAGGAACGCTGAAATATACACTTTTATAATCTGTCCGACATACCTCTATTGTGTCAGGGAGGTATGTCTTCTCACCCTGTGTCAGCGGCATCAGCGGTTTCAATCATCCCCCTCTTGTTTCCGGCCCCCGCCTCCTCTCCTTGCGACGTCACAGGCAGTGCTTAGTGTGTCGGCGGCCCCAGATCCCACCACACAGTGTGTTATGATGCATTCACACTGCGTGGCTGGGAATCTGGTGCCTGCGCAGTGAGGAATCGGCGGAGGGAGATGAGGGACAGGCGCAGAGATCTCACTGTGCAGGCGCCAGATTCCCAGCCCTGCAGTGTGAATACATCATAACACACTGCGGGGCGGGATCTGGGGCCGCCAATACACGAAGCGCAGCCGGTGATGTCGCAAGGAGAGGAAGCGGGGGCCGGAAACAATAGGCGGATAATTGACACCGCTACTGCCGCTGACACAGGGCGAGAAGACATACCTCCCTGACACAATAGAGGTATGTCAGACATTATAAAAGTGTATATTTCAGCGTTCCTAGTGATCAGAAACATAAGAGCCACCTTCACAGAATGCAGACTTAGTGCTGCTGAAGGTGGCTCTTTTACTTAAAAAGGCTCTGGTGGGGGGGTGATAGGTTCCATTTAAGAACCTATAACTCTCTATAACTCTGCCCTTCACCTTGCCAACAGACCTACTACACCACCCTGATCTCCTCACTATTCAACAACCTCAAGAAACTTTTTGACATCTTTCACTCCCTCCTCAGGCCGAAAACACAAGCCCCTATCACAGACCTTTGCGCTGATGACCACTTTATAGAGAAAATAGATAATATCCGTCAGGAAATACGCTCCCAGCCACCAAGTGCAGTGACTCCCATCCCTCCCTGCATTTCCCCTGCCTGGCTAACTCTCCACATTTGATCCTATCACAGAAGTAGAAGTCTCCAGGCTCCTCTCTTCTTCTCATCCGACTACATGCACTACTGACCCCAGTCCCTCACATCTCCTCCAGTATCTCTGTCCTGTCGTCACTACTCACCTAGCTGCAATCTTTAATCTCTACCTCTCCTCTGGAATTTTATCCTCCCTTCAAACACTCTATCATTACCCATTATTAAAGAAACCTGCCCTCGACCCATCCAGCACAAATAACTACAGATCAGTCTCCAACCTCCCCTTCATCTCTAAACTCTTGGAGCGCCTGGTCTACTCCCGCCTTACCCGTTACCTCTCCACTCATTCCCTCCTAGACCCTTCACAGTCAGGCTTCCGCCCCCTACATTCGACAGAAACTGCACTCATCAAAGTGACCAATGACATTCTGACAGCAAATCTTAATGGTGACCACTCTCTGCTCATTCTTCTCAACCTTTCTGCAGCTTTCGAAACTGTTGACCACCGTCTCCTATTCTCTAGGCTCCAGTCACTAGGCATTAAGGACACTGCCCTCTCCTGGTTCTCTTCCTATCTTTCTGACCACTCCTTCAGTGTTTTGTTCTCTGGCTCCACTTCATCCCCTCTTCCTCTCACTGTTGGGTACCTCAGGGTTCAGTCCTTGGCCCCCTTCTCTTCTCTCTCTACACTGCCCCAGTTGGACGGACCATCAGCAGATTTGGCTTTCAGTACCATCTTTATGCTGATGACACACAACTATACACGTCTTCCCCTGACATTACCTCTGCTGTACTACAGAACGCCAGTGACTGTCTGTTCGCAGTCTCCAACATCATATCCACCCTCTATCTGAAACTCAACCTCTCCAAAACTAAACTTCTGCTCTCGCCGTCTACTAACCTCCCTAAATCTGACATTGCCCTCTCCGTGTGTGGCACCATAATAACACCCCGGCAGCAGGCGTGCTGTCTGGATGTTATGTTTGACACCAATCTGTCCTTCACCTCCCATATATAGTCTCTTGCCCGCTCTTGCCGCTTACACCTAAAAAAAATCTCTAGAATCCGCCTTTTTCACCATGGAAACAACAAAAACCCTCACTGTCGCCTTAATCCACTCTTGCCTGGACTACTGTAACGCTAATTAATTGGCCTCCCCTTTCTCGACTTTCCCCTCTCCAGTCCATCCTTAATGAAGGAGCCAGGGTCGTCATCTGGCTAATCTGTACTCAGACGTGTCTGCTCTTTGCCAGTCGTTACACTGGCTGCCCATACACTACAGGATCCAATTCACAGTACTTGTTCTCACCTACAAAGCTCTCCATGGTGCTGCACCCACATACATCTCCTCCCTCATTTCTGTCTATCGGCCTAGCCGATCATTGTGCTCTGCAAGTGACTTTCGACTAACCACTGCACTAATCCATACCTCCCACTCCCGACTCCAAGACTTCTCCCGCACTGTGCCAATCCTCTGGAATACTATGCCATAAGAAATTAGGACCATCCACAACTTGCAGAGTTTTAGGCGCTCCCTCAAAACACAATTGTTCAGAGCGGCTTATCACATTCAATAATCAAAGTCATTTTATGTGTAAGGGTCACATCACACTCTTCAATGTCCCAGCGATCCCACCAACGATCCGACCTGGATGGGATTGCTGGGACATCGTTAGCTGATCGCTGGTGAGCTGTCACATGGGCAGACTCACCAGCGATCAGGACCAGCGAGCAAGCTGGTATCCAATGTACACATCGGGTAACTAAGCACCGCGCGGCACCTAGTTACCAGATATGTACCCTAGATATCGACTCTCAGCACTCTACAGCAGAAGCTGGGAGCCGGTAACTAGGGTACATATCGGGTAACTAGGTGCCGCGCGTTGCTTAGTTACCCGATATGTACATTGGATACCAGCTCCCAGCTCGCTGATCGTTGGTCTCCCGCTGTCATACGCAGCGATGCGCGCTGGCCAGCGGGAGACCAACGATGAAAAAATGGTCCAGGACATTCAACGACAATCAGCGATACCCAGCAGGGGGGATGATCGTCACTGCGTGTCACACTAAGCGAGAGCGCTGGCTAGGTCGCTGTTGCGTCACAAAATCGGTGACGCTTCAGCGATCTCGCTAGCGATCTCGCTTAGTGTGATGGGGGCTGAAGTGTGTGTGTGTAGCCCATCCACTATTTCTATCTATCCCCCACTGTAACAAATGGAAGCGGAGACAAAGGTGGTGAAGTTCACATTCGTCTTTTATTGTTTTTGTGGAGCACAGACACAGACTAAGGACGTGGGCACCGCTGGGGGTCTTGCAGAGGTATGGCCCTCATGATGACTAGACCATCATTGTAAATACACACCTGTACTTTGTATCTCCCCCACCTCATTGTAGATTGTAAAAAATAACTTGGCACTCAAATGTGTAACACGAGAATTAGTTTAATAACGGTGCATCCAGACACGAAACAATTGAACGTTTTCGGTCCAACTATTGGACCTTCATCAGAATACTTTTCAAAGGAACACTGGACACAATAGAATGCAATTTCCAAAAGGTAGCTGGATGAGAAGCAAATATCCCTGAATAAATAAGGATGGCTCAAGAAGCTGTGAATCAGGACCAGGCACTCACAATAATGGAAGAGGGGAACTGGGAGCCAATGTGACAGGCGTCTAAGGCAGGCTCAAATAGGTTGCTGGAAAGGCACTGGGAGTCTGGATCTGAAGACACGCTGTGGAAGCAGGAGAAGCAGGAGTCTGCTGCAATAGGAGCTGTGGTGAAGTTCACATTCCTCTTTTATTGTTTTTGTGGAGCACAGACACAGACTAAGGACGTGGGCCCCGCTGGGGGTCTTGCTGAGGTATGGCCCTCATGATGACTAGACCATCATTGTAAATACACACCTGTACTTTGTATCTCCCCCACCTCATTGTAGATTGTAAGCTTTCACGAGCAGGGTCATCTTATTTTGCTTTAATTATTGTATTGTTAACATTGTTACTTATGACTGTTGGGTTTGAAACTGTTAAACTGTAAAGTGCTGCGGAATATGTTGGCGCTATATAAATAAAGATTATTATTATTAACACAAAATAGAGGGGAAAAAGGCAAATTGGACATAATTTCACAGAAAACCCCCAAAATGGGCAGGACAAAATTGTTTTCATCTTTCAAAAAAAAAAATGGGTGTCCACAGTTATCAGGACTGTATTTATAACTAGGCACAGGAGGGCACATACCTAGGGCAGCAGGTAAGAGGGGGCGGCACTTTATAGGTAATAAATAATTTATTTTCCTTTTAACAAATAATCACTGCTGTCAGAAATGTTTTACAATATGGCAGCAGCGGGGAAGGAAGGGGCAGGAGCTTAGCAGAGACTGTCACACAGAAGAAAGCCTGAGCTTAGATCAGCGTAATCCTGCTCCCATGGAATGTCGGCATCCAGTCTGGCTGTGAGCAGTGGAGAGAGCGACCTGTAAATCAGCACACAGATGATAAGTAGTGATGTACAGAATGTGCAGTTGTAAAGGTTCTTCGGATGCAGTAAACAACAGGAGGCAGAGAAGGGGTTAACAAGGAATTACTCAGAAAATCAGTTTCAGAATAAGTATTCAGGGTAAACCTCCACACAGCGAGATGATTAAGCAAATAATATACTGAACTCTCATCAACAGCTACGCAATAAACAGCATGAGAAGGGGGAATGAAAGTAATGACTTATCGATTGGAGTCCTTGATGGGGAACGGTTGGAGTTGGAATAGCTCTCGACGGCGTCGCAATCCGTGAACAAAGTCTCTTGTTCTGCTGCGTATGAACAAAATGCACTGTTTCCTGACTGTGCCGAAGTATCCAGGTCTGTTGGCCTTGGGTCCGTGGATCTTGGGTCTGCTGAAGAATGAATACAGTTCCTTCTGCTGGTTCCTCGGGAGTGACAGTACACCGGGAGCACAACGCCGTGCAGGCCGTAGGAGTGACTAGGCCTCGAACAGGATCACAAAGTTCGGAAGAAGATGGGACATCTGCTGTACTGTACGCTATGGGCCGAGTTTATGGAGGGACTCCCGGTATTGGCTGCAGGAGTTGGTCAGTTTGTAAAGGGCTGGCGTCAGTAGCGTCAGCAATCGGAGTTGAGGAGAGGGAGTCAACCTTCGTCCTGCTCTGTAGTCGCCTTCCCGCCAAGTCCCTCTCTTTTCTGCGCTCCGCCACTTTTATGTCTCCCACGCCCCTTTCGGTCAGGTGCTCAGGCTCTTCCCACCCAGACAAGTCACCCCCCCGCAACAGTGATGATGGCCCCGATAGTTCCGGCTCTGGAGCGTATCTCGAACCGACAACACTGCTCCTGTTCATCTGCTTACACTCCTCCTTTCCTCTCATTCGCCATTCCATGGGCGAGGCAGCCTGGAATACGTTAGGTCTGTGTTGATCTTTCTCAGTAACCTGTTGCCAAATGAATTAGTCCTGGTTGTACCGGTTGGGGGCCTGTCCAGCCGTTGTACGTTCGGAGTGACATAGATTGGAAGGAGTAGTGGAGTCCTCAAGTGTGGTTGTACCCGGCTCTTCTGATGTTGGGGAAGCCATGTCCGTGCCTGCCATAACATTTCCTTCTGAGGGTTTTGGGTTCTGATTCTCGGACACATTTTCAAGCTGTTCTTCAAGGCCTTCTTCCTCTTCATCTTCCTATACTGTGGGAGAGACCACCTCAGGAACCTCAGGCATTTCTTCCTCTGATACGGGATCCTCAGAGGCATGGCTGGAGAATACTTCGGTGCACTACCCGGGTCGGGCATCCCCCTCTCCTTCTGGTTGAATTTCATAGACGGGTCCTTTTTCACCGACCCGCCGCTTCACTCGGTATGGCCATCTCTCCCATCGATTCTCAAGTTTGTCCTATGGATGTTTCTCGCTTACCCAGTCCCCAACTGAAAGATCTGTCCCTCGCAGAGAAAGTTTCTCATGTTGCTCCAGCTTCTGAAGTCGAGTCTGCACCAGACAATGTAGGGTCTGCAGCTGATGACGATGTTCTCGAACCCAGGTAGACACCCCCGTCCGTGGGTAGTCCTCCCCCGGGTCAGTTTCAGCTCCGTGACTTCTTTCCCTTCGGAACCGAACAACACAGAGTAGGGCGTGAAACCAGTGGTCTGGTGCACTCGATGATTATCGATCCATACCAGCGTCACAATAGTCTGTGTCGGGGCCCTTTGTTCTGGAGATTTGGCCAATTCACACTCCCGGCAGAGTTTACAAGCTTCTTCAACCGCTGTTCTTAACCGAGGATGGTAGACAAAACGCTGTAACCATTGGAAGGTTTTCTCCACACCGAAGTGAGCTTTCTCATGAGCTTCAGCGGCGATTTTAGATAGCAGAGTCTCTGGGATCACCACCTGCCAAGAGGCTCCCAGTTCTTTCTGTAGCTGGACCTTTCGATACAACAGCCTATTTCTTATCTGGAGTCGCTCCCACTGTCTAAGTATTTTCAGTGCTTCTGGAGTAAGAGTGCTTCTTTCTTCTTGTCTGGGCAATTGTTTCACAGTCACCCATTGCCGAAACAGAGCGAGTTCACCGTCCTCCTTCCAACACTCCCTCGGGTGGGGAGGACCAAATTTGATCCAGCGTAGCTGCCACCGTCCCAGCATTCTTTTGAAATCGGAGAACTTCCTCATCCTCCAGCATCTCATCATTGTTCTTTCCAGGTGTCGCATGTCTTGCTCTGGACAAGGCGTCAGCGTGGGTGTTTTCAGCCCCCATCCTGTAGGCAATCTTATACTGAAACTTTACCATCTCAGCATTGTTCGAGGGCACCTAACTTAGTGTTCTCCAGATGCGCCAACGGATTATTATCGGTGCGCATCAACACTTCCGAGCCGGACAGATATTCCGCAAACCTCTCCGTCATGCCCACACCAATGCCAGCAACTCCAGCTTGAAAGAACTGTAGTTGTCCAGGTTGCGTTCGGAATCATGAAGGGACCGACTAGCATAAGCGATCACCCTCTCTTTCCCATCCTGCACCTGTGACAACACAGCCCCCAACCCGTGTAAGCTTCCGTTGGTGTGGAGAATGAATGGCACAGAAAAGTCCGCATAGGCCAGCACCGGTGCTTCAGTCAGTGCTTTCTTCAAGTCCCGAAAAGCTTTTTCCTGTTTCTCTTCCGGCCTTTTGCATTCGGGGGTACCCCTTTCAAAAGCTCTAGCAGGGTCTGCACCACACGGGTAAAGTTCTTCACAAACCGACGGTAGTACCCCATCAATCCCAGGAATGCCCGATCGTCTTTCACGGTCTCAGGGGTTGGCCAATCCTGAATCAACTTGATCTTCTCCCGGGACAGTTTCACTCTGTCCGCTGAGACGACATGACCTAGATACTCAATCTGAGTCCGGAACAAGTGGCACTTCTGGGATTTCACCTTCAGTCCGTACTTCTGCAGGTGGCCCAGCACTTGCTCTAGTCTCCGCAGGTGATCTTCAAACGAGGAAGCATACACTATGATGTTGTCACGATTGACTGCAGCCACCGAAGACGCGGCCCAGCCCGTGACAGCCCCCACACCGACCGACCACGACGGCGTGGGGTGGGCGCCCCCAGGGGACGCAATATGGACCCTCTATACTGCAGAGGGGGGCCAGGGCCTACCCGAACTAGGGAAGGGCAGAGAACCGGGTTCTGTGGCAGCTGAGCATGTGGACAAGGAAATGACACCTGGACTTGATTACACCGCACAGCTTCAGGTATAGAGAAAGTAAAGTTTACTGAAGAAAAGTCACACAGTACATAAACCAAACATGACTATGCCAGGCTCCCGATTCCACACCTCCCAGAAGGGAACCAATCAGTGGACACTAAGGCACCAACGGATCACCAAGGCACACATAGGCGGGACATCAGGACACAGGCAGGACAACAGGGTACACAAGGACATCAGGACATCAGGGTACACAAGGTCATCATGACGCAGGCAAGACATCAGGGTACATGAGGACATCAGGGTACACAAGGTCATCAGGATGCAGGCAAGACATCAGGGTACACAAGGACATCAGGACATCAGGGTACACGAGGTCATCAGGACGCAGGCAGGACATCAGGACACGAGGGCACAAAGGGTCATCAGGACACAGGCAGGACATCAGGACATAAGGGTCACCGGCAGACATCAGATAGGAGTCGTTCGTTTCCGGACATCTGACACGAACTACAGGCACCACCGCGGTCATCAGGCTCCAAGCAGCGGTCATCAGGTTTCAGACTGCGGTCGTCAGGCTCCGGGCATCAGACCTAGGAAGGAACCCAAGTGTGATGGTGCAAGAACCGCAGGATTACTGGGCCTGCCTGGAGCTAGCACCGCATGGTAGTCAGAGCACAGAGTAGCAGATGCTCAGCAGAAACACCGGTTACAAGAGAGTTAAAGTCACTGGGTACAAGGCTCCAGACACAGAGGGATTCCAGGAACATAACACAGCAGAGACAGTTCAGACAGGGTCAGGTACAGGACAGGTACAGGATCAAGGACTCAGGCCTGGATATAACGCCTCCAGGACAGGCGCAGGAACAGGACCAAACAGCAATCAAGGCAAGGACTTTGGTACCAAAACATAGACAGGAAAGGTGCAGGAACACACAACACACATAGCAAAGTTCAGGAGCTTTGTGAGTAGCTCAGGGGAGCTTTATATAGGAGCTGCCTTTCAGCAATTGGCTGGGGACAGTGTTATGATTTGGTAGCTGAGGAGAGCAGGCAAAAAAGGCAATACACCAGAGAGGTTGGAAACTACTGGATTGCAGTACCCTGACTAACCACCACAACTAAAGGCAGCCGTGGAGCGTACCTACGTTGGTCCTAGACGCCTCGTCACAGCCTGAGAAGCTAACTACACCTAAAGATAGAAAGAGGAAAACTATCTGCCCCGGAGCAGATCCCCAAAGAACATAGGAAGCCCCCAAACATGTAATGGCGGTTAGACAAGAGGAAATACAGACACAGACAGAAAATAGTATGAGCAAACGTTGGGGCCCAATCTTCCTAGAAAGAAAAGGATAGGAAGGACACTTACTGCAATCGAAAAAAACCCTAAAAAAATACCAACTCACTAATTGCAAAAACATCTGAGATCACACGACCTCTACCACCTAAATTAGTTCTCTGGTGTAACAAAACTAAGCAGCAGCCACTGAAAAAACTGGAAAAGGCAAATGAACAAATAACAGTGGCTCAGATAAACTGAGAGGAGCACAAGACCCCGGAGGGGACCTGGCTGACCTCCACAGAAGTGCAGGAAAAAATGCAAAAAGTAAGCACAAAAATAAAAGCAGAAAATATCTTATCTGTTAGCAGAAGATGCAGGCAAGACACAGCAAGCTTCCAAGTGAACCAGGAACCAAAGTTGAGACAAGAACAATTGTTCACCGGCAACCCTGATGGGAGGGAACCTCCCTTATATAAGACCAGTCTGTAACACCTGATTTCCAATCTTCATAATCTTCATTGAATAGTTCAGTACTGTTTGTAACCACCAGAGGGAGCTTCTGCTCAGAATTAATTTCTAACACATTCACAACAGGACAGCATTTCAATTACACACCCTAACCCTGATAAAAGCAGAGGAGGTGTGGCCACGAACGCCCTAAGCACAAACAGAAACCATTACAGCACAATCAGTGCAGGAACGGAGGCTCAGGGCACCTGGCAGTGGTTGCACACCCAGACACACGTGGAAAGTCATGCACCAGCTGCAAATGACCTCGCAACCCGCGGACAGCTTCCACAGCGGCAACCAGGGACCGCACATGCGGATGGTCATGCAGCAGAGCAAAGACCTAACAACCCATGTACGGCTATGCAGCAGAGCAGGGAACTGAGCAGGCTCCATGCAGGTAACAGCCAACAGTATCAAAGCTCAATTAGGGGGAAAGGAGCAAAGGGTTAAAGCAAAGACATGCATTGTCACGCCAACAACCAGGTACAGACAGAACGGCATGACAGATGTCATCCAAGTATATGAGCGTGGTCTCAAAGTTCAAGTCACCTAAGCACCTCTCCATTAAACGTTGGAACGTACCGGGGGCATTGGCCAGGCCGAAGGGCATCCTGTTGAATTTGAAGAGACCCATGGGTAGAATAAAAGCCGTTTTCGCCCGGTCCTTCTCCGACATGGGCACATGCCAGTATCCACTAGTGAGATCCAACGTCGAGAAGAATTTGGCTTTCCTCAAAGTGGACAAGAACTCTTCAATCCAAGGCAGAGGGTATGAGTCCCACACGGTGCTTAGGATAGTCTACACAGAACCTCAATGTTCCATCCTTCTTCCGTACTAGCATGATGGGGGCCACCACGGACTTTGACTCTCACTGACCAAGGGGCTTCCTGTCTAACTGACAACTGTGTGGCCTGGGGCAGAATGATTTCCTCAAGCATCCCCACTATCCATGCTACTTCGCTCCTTGGTGGCATTACTACTTCTTGATCGGTCAAGTTAACGCAGCTTACAAGCACGGTTCCATCTCGTACAATGGCCAGAGTTCGTGCTACCAACAGTCCGGCTGGCAGTGGTTCAGTTAAAGGGGGTTCTAGTTGTACTTCCACCCCCTCCTGTTGTGAATGGGTTTGAGATGAGTTCTGAGCAGAGGCTTCCTCTGGTGGTTACAAGCGGTGCTGGTCTGTCCAGTGAAGATTGTGAGGACTGGGAATCAGGTGTTACTGACTGGTCTTATATAAGGGAGTCACCTTCCCATCAGGGTTGCCGGTGATCAATTGTTCTGGTCTGAATCCTTGATTCCAGTTTCCCTTGTAGCCTGCTGTGTCGTGTCTGCATCTCCTGCTAACAGATAAGACATTTTCTTCTTTTTGTTTTTGTGCTATATTTTTGCATTTTGTCCTGCACTTCTGTGGGGGCCTTCAGGGTCCCCTCCGGGGGCTTTTGCCCTCTCAGTTTAGTTCAGCCACTGATGTTTGTACTTTTGCTTTTTCCAGTTTTTTTCAGTGGCTGCTGTTTTGATTTTGTTACACCAGAGAACTAATTTAGGTGGTAGAGGTCGTGTGTAGAGTTGAGCGATACTTTCCGATATCCTAAAGTATCGGAATCGGAATGGTACCGCCGATATCACTAAAATATCGGCGATACCCGATACCGATACCGGAAGTCCCATGTAAGTCTATGGGAACAAAATATCGCAACTAAAAAAACCCCATTCTTTCCTTGTAAACACTAAATATACACACATAGAATACATATATATATATATATACATGTCATTGTGACATATATATATACATATATGTATAGTTTATACACTTCTACATAGTAAAATATCCTCTGATTTAATTGCCGGGTAAAGCCGGCTTCAGTGAAAAGACAGAAGCACCCGACATGAAATGACACTTGGTGTACATAGGGTTAACCATGTCTTTTCATGTCGTTTGCTATCTGATTTGCACAAACAATTAAATCAGACTATGTGTGCAAAATTTCACACCTGTAGGGGTTAATTAAAGGTGTAAATTCGTTGTAAAAAAACCGGACTTTTTTGCTACGAATTTACACCTTTAATTAACCCCTACAGGTGTGAAATTTTGCACACATAGTCTGATTTAATTGTTTGTGCAAATTAGATAGCAAAGGACATGAAAAGACATGGTTAACCCTATGTACACCAAGTGTCATTTCATGTCGGGTCACCGCGCAGCGCTTGGAAACCCGCTGTGTACCTTGGATACCAGCTCCCTGCATCAGGGCGCTGGTATATAAGGTACACAGCGGGTTTCTAGGCACAGCCCCGCGCCTGGAAACCCGCTGTGTACCTTGGTTACCAGCGGATCGCTGGTCTCCCGCCTGTCACACGCAGCGATGTGTGCCTGTCAGCGGGAAACCAGCGATCAAAAAAAGGTCCTGACATTTCAGCGACGATCAGCGATACCCGGCAGGGGGGCTGATCGTCGCTGAATGTCACACACAGCGATATCGCTGGTGAGCTCGCTGCTGCGTCACAAAACTAGTGACTCAGCAGCGATCTCGGTAGCGATATCGCTATGTGAGACGGGCCCTTAAGTGGAAAGCTTAATTGATTGCTTTCCACTTTCACTTCAGGTCAGCCAGGGACACCATCAGTGACGTCAGAGGGAACTGATTAACAAAAATAGGGGTTCCCTTCGAAAAAAAAATGGCGTGGGGTCCCCCCTATTTTTGTTAACCAGCCAGATGAAGCAGACCGCTGAGGCCTGGATTTTCAGGCTGTTAAGGAGCCAAGATCCATGGACCTTGCCAGCCTGATAATACCAGGCCACAGCAGTCTGCATATCTTGGCTGATTAACAAAAATAGGGGATCCCCTCGAAAAAAATTGGCGTGGGGTCCCCCTATTTTTGTTAACCAGCCAGATGAAGCAGACCGCTGAGGCCTGGATTTTCAGGCTGTTAAGGAGCCAAGATCCATGGACCTTGCCAGCCTGATAATACCAGGCCACAGCAGTCTGCATATCTTGGCTGATTAACAAAAATAGGGGATCCCCTCGAAAAAAATTGGCGTGGGGTCCCCCCTATTTTTGTTAACCAGCCAGATGAAGCAGACTGCTGAGGCCTGGTTTTTCAGGCTGGTAAGGATCCAATATCCATGGACCTTGCCAGCCTGATAATACCAGGCCACAGCAGTCTGCTTAGCTTGGCTGGTTAACAAAAATAGGGGATCCCCTCGAAAAAAAAACGGCGTGGGGATCCCCCCTATTTTTGTTAACCAGCCAAGTAAAATGCAGACTGCTGCGGCCTGGTATTAAAAGACTGTCAAGGCCCATGGATTTTGGCCCTCAGCAGCCTGATAATACCAGGCTACAGCAGCCCCACATTTGGCGCATCAAAAGATGTGCCAATTGTGGCACTTTACCCGGCTCTTCCCACTTGCCCTGTAGCGGTGGCAAGCGGGGTAATAAGGGGTTAATGTCACCGTTGATTGCACGGTGACAATAAGCCCGGTTAATAATGGAGAGGCGTCAATAAGACACCGATCCATTATTAATCCCAAAGTTATTAAATGTATAAAAAAAAGACACAGCAAGAAAAAAGTCTTTTAATGAAATAAAAGAGACAACACAGTTTTCATTAATTTTATTACTCTCTCATTCCTGCGACGCCATCGATCTCCTGTAAAAAAAGAAAAAAAACAAACCAACAGTATACCACCTGTCCGACGCAGTCCATAGTAACGATTGTCCCACGACGATCCAACTCTGCTACAACGCAATGACAGGCAGAGCCTGTCATCGCGACGCAGCACAGCTGATTACCTGCTTCCCCGGCGGTGACGTCATCGGACTGACTGCTTTACGGCCGGGATTACCCAGCAGTCACTGCAGTTATCGCGAGAAACTGCATGTGACCGCCGGGGAAAGAAGATGGCGGCCATGAAGCAGTCCAGGACGTGACCGCCGGAGATCTTCTGCCAGGTAAGTGCCGCTGACTCCTGACAGACCCGACCGACGGACACTGACAGTGACAGTGACAATCCCGATTCCGGTATCCGATAAGACGAAAATATCGGAACTCGGAATCGGAATTCCGATACAGCCAATATCGGCCGATACCCGATATTTGCAGTATCGGAATGCTCAACCCTAGTCGTGTGATCTCAGTTGTTTTTGAAATTAGTAGAGTTGGTGCTTTTCAGGGTTTTCTGGGATTGCAGTAAGTACCCTTCCTATCCTTTTCTATTTAGTTAGTTTGGGCCCCAGCGTTTGCTCATACTATTTTCTTTCTGTGTCAGTATTTCATCTTGTCTAACCGCCATTACATGTTTGGGGGCTTTCTATTATCTTTGGGGTTCTGCTCCGGGGCAGATAGCTTTCCTATTTCTATCTTTAGGTGTAGTTAGTTTCTCAGGCTGTGACGAGGCGTCTAGGACCAACGTAGGAACGCTCCACGGCTGCCTCTAGTTGTGGTGGTTAGTCAGGGTACTGCAATCTCATAGATTCCAACTGCTCTGGTGTATTGCCTTTTTTACCTGCACTCCTCAGCTACCAAATCATAACAGTATCACCGGCCCAAACTGAAAATTATATGGTACTCACAGAAGGGAAAAATATTGTAAAAAAAAAGGTTGTCAGAGTTGTCAGAGATATTTTTCTGTTTGTTGCATTTTTTTCCCTCTGTATCTCTGGGTGCTGGGGAGGATCTTTTCTCTCAATGGAGTTTGCACAGTTGTCTGGCCGTGTGGATCAGCTTGCCACTGAGGCTCAGAGTATTGCTACCTATCTTGCTAGGTTGCCTGTTGTGGAACCTAGGATTCCCATGCCAGATTTGTTTTTAGGGGATCGAGCTAAGTTTCAGAATTTCAAAAATAATTGTAAATTGTTTTTTTTGCCTTAAAATCTAAGTCCTCAGGGAACGCAGTGCAGCAGGTTCAAATTATCATCTCTCTCCTGCGCGGCGATCCTCAGGATTGGGCTTTTTCCCTGACACCTGGGGATCCTGTTTTGAGTGATGTTGATGCATTTTTTCAGGCTTTGGGGTTATTGTACGATGAGCCTAATGTCACTGATCAAGCTGAAAAAGCCTTGTTGGCATTAAATCAGGGGCTTTATGATGCTGAGTTATACTGTCAGAGATTCCGTAGGTGGGCAGTCCTGACCAAATGGAATGACGACGCTTTGGCAGCCCTTTTCCGGAAGGGTCTGTCAGATAATGTAAAGGATGTTATGGTGGGATTCCCTGTCCCCTCTGGTCTCAATGATTCTATGTCATTAGCGATTCAAATTGACAGACGTTTGCGTGAGCAGAGAAGTATGCGTGGAATGGTGTTGCCTTGTGAACCAGCTTCTGAACCCATGCAGTGTGATAGAGTGGTGTCTGGGCACAGCGTCATGAGTTTCGAAAGCGCAATGGGTTATGTTTCTACTGTGGTGATGCCTCTCATGCTATTTCAGTCTGCCCTAAGCGGGGAAGATGTTTTGCACGCTCAGTTGTCTTGGGTAGTGTTCAGACTAAGTTTTTATTAACTGTCACTCTGATATGCTCTCTGTCCTCATTTTCTGCTCAGGCTTTCGTTGATTCTGGAGCAGCTATTAACCTGATGGATTATGATTTTGCTAAACGTTGTGGGTTTCCCTTGATACCCCTACAGAAGTCTATTCCCCTACTGGGGATCGATTCTACCCCTTTGGCTGAGAATAAACCCCAGTTTTCTACTCAGGTGATAATGAGGGTTGAACCTGATCACCAGGAGTGCTGCAAATTTTTGGTTCTGTATAATCTGCATGACATTATCGTGCTGGGTTTCCCTTGGTTACAGTCTCATAATCCTGTTTTGGATTGGAAATCTGTGTCTGTAACCAGTTGGGGTTGCCAATGTGTTAATACCAACACTCCTGTTTTTTCTGCCTCCCCCCAGGCTCAGGATGTTCCTGACTTTTTGATTGATTTTTCTTATGTGTTTAGCGAAAGTAAATCTGCATCCTTGCCTCCCCATAGGAGCTATGACTGCGCTATTGAATTAGTGCCGGGTAGTAAATTCCCTAAAGGTCGCCTTTTTAACTTGTCTGTACCTGAACATGACGCTATGCGGTCTTATATCAAGGAATCATTGGAGAAGGGTCATATCAGACCATCCTATTCACCCATAGGTGCCGGTTTTTTCTTTGTGGCCAAAAAGGATGGTTCATTAAGGCCGTGTATTGATTATCATCTCTTGAACAATATTACTGTGAAATATCAATACCCGTTACCCTTGATTTCTGACCTGTTTTCCAGGGTGAAAAACGCTACTTGGTTTACCAAGCTTGACCTCAGGGGGGCGTATAATCTTATTCGCATTAAGCACGGGGATGAATGGAAGACGGCATTCAATACCCCTGAAGGGCATTTTGAGTACCTAGTGATGCCCTTTGGGCTCACTAATGCTCCTTCCGTCTTCCAGTCCTTCATGAATGACATTTTCAGGGATTTTGTGGACAAATTTCTGATTGTTTATTTGGATGATATCTTGATTTTTTCTAATGACTGGGACTCTCATGTGAAACATGTTCGGACTGTGTTCCAGATTTTGAGAGAGAATGCTCTGTATGTGAAGGGATCAAAGTGTCTTTTTGGCGTACAGAGGATCTCATTTCTGGGATTCATTTTGTCCCCATCTGTTATTGAAATGGACCCGGTCAAGGTTCAGGCCATCTGTGATTGGGTCCAACCTACTTCATTAAAGGCTCTTCAGAGATTTTTGGGTTTTGCCAATTTTTATCGTAAATTTATTGGTAATTTCTCGGTTATTGTTAAACCATTAACTGATTTGACCAGAAAGGGTTCTGATGTGGTGAATTGGCCTCCTGAGGCAGTCTCTGCATTTCAGGAACTTAAGCAGAGATTCACTTCTGCTCCTGTTCTACGGCAGCCTGATGTTTCTCTGCCATTTCAGGTGGAGGTTGATGCCTCTGAAATTGGGGCAGGTGCCGTTTTGTCCCAAAAAGATCCAGAGACCTCTAAAAGTAACCCTTGTGCCTTTTTCTCTCGAAAATTTTCTCCTACTGAACGTAATTATGACGTGGGTAATCGGGAGTTATTGGCCATGAAGTGGGCTTTTGAAGAGTGGAGACATTGGCTGGAGGGAGCCAAACATCAGTGGTGGTCCTGAACGGACCATAAGAATCTGGGTCTAATCTGGATCTGCCAAGCGACTCAATCCTAGACAGGCCAGGTGGGCCTTGTTTTTCACACGTTTTAATTTTGTGGTTTCCTTTCTTCCTGGCACTAAGAATGTTAAGGCGGATGCCCTCTCGAGGAGTTTCCTTGCGGACTCTCCTGAGTTATCTGATCCTTCTGTTATTTTGAAAGAGGGTGTAGTTCTTTCCGCCATCTCGCCCAATTTGAGACTTGCTCTGGAGGGGTGTCAGGATAGGCCCGAGTGCTGCCCTGTTGGAAAATTGTTTGTCCCGGACCAGTGGAAAAAGAGTGTGATGTCTGAGATTCATTGTTCCGCATTGGCTGGGCATCCGGAATTTTTGGTACCAGAGACTTGGTTAGTCGGTCCTTTTGGTGGCCTACCTTGTCTCGTGATGTCAGGGAATTTGTGCAGTCCTGCGGGACTTGCTCTCGCTCCAAGCCTTGCTCTCGCTCTAGTGGTTTGTTGATGCCATTGCCTGTGCCCAAGAGACCATGGACCCATATCTCTATGGATTTCATTTCCGACCTTCCTGTTTCTCAGAGAATGACCACCATCTGGGTAATTTGTGATAGGTTTTCCAAAATGATACATCTTGTGCCATTACCTAAGTTGCCTTCCTCCTCTGAATTGGTGCCGTTGTTCCTTCAGCACGTGGTTCGTTTACACGGCATTCCTGAGAACATTGTGTCTGACAGAGGAGTCCAGTTTGTTTCCAGATTTTGGAGGACTTTTTGTTCTAAACTGGGTGTTCAATTGTCTTTCTCCTCGGCATTTCATCCTTAGACCAATGGTCAAACTGAGAGAACAAACCAGACATTGGAGACTTATCTAAGATGCTTTGTGTCTGCTGATCAGGATGACTGGGTCTCTTTTTTGCCTTTGGCTGAGTTTGCTCTTAATAATAGGGCTAGCTCTGCCACTTTGATGTCTCAGTTTTTCTGTAATTCTGGGTTTCACCCTCGATTTTCTTCAGGACAGACGGAGGCTTCTGTTTGTCCAGGTGTTGACTCTGTTGTGGAGCGTATGCAACAGATTTGGGACCAGGTAGTGGAGAGGTTGTCCCTCTCTCAGGAGAAGGCCCAGCGGTTTGCTAACCGGCATAGGACTGATGGTCCTCGGTTTAAAGTGGGGGACTTGGTCTGGTTGTCCTCAAAGAATATTCCTATGAGAGTAGCATCTCCTAAATTTAAGCCTAGGTTCATTGGACCTTATAAGATCATGGAGATTATTAATCCTGTTTCTTTTCGTTTGCTTCTTCCAGTGACATTTAAGATCCATAACGTGTTCCACAAGTCCTTGTTGAAGAGGTTTGTTGAGCCAGTGGTTCCTGCTGCTGTGCCTCCTGACCCTGTTTTGGTTGAGGGCAATCTGGAGTATGTGGTTGAGAAAATATTAGATTCTCGTTTTTCTAGACGGAAACTCCAGTATTTGGTTAAATGGAGAGGTTATGGTCAGGAAGACAATTCTTGGGTGTTTGCTTCAGACATCCATGCTAGGAGACTTATCCGTGCGTATCATAGAACTCATCCTGACCGACCTGGTTGCTCAAATGAGGGTTCGGTGACCCCTCCTCAAGGGGGGGGTACTGTTGTGAATGGGTTTGAGATGAGTTCTGAGCAGAGGCTTCGTCTGGTGGTTACAAGCGGTGCTGGTCTGTCCAGTGAAGATTGTGAGGACTGGGAATCAGGTGTTACTGACTGGCCTTATATAAGGGAGTCACCTTCCCATCAGGGTTGCCGGTGATCAATTGTTCTGGTCTGAATCCTTGATTCCAGTTTCCCTTGTAGCCTGCTGTGTCGTGTCTGCATCTCCTGCTAACAGATAAGACATTTTCTTCTTTTTGTTTTTGTGCTATATTTTTGCATTTTGTCCTGCACTTCTGTGGGGCCTTCAGGGTCCCCTCCGGGGGCTTTTGCCCTCTCAGTTTAGTTCAGCCACTGATGTTTGTACTTTTGCTTTTTCCAGTTTTTTCAGTGGCTGCTGTTTTGATTTTGTTACACCAGAGAACTAATTTAGGTGGTAGAGGTCGTGTGATCTCAGTTGTTTTTGAAATTAGTAGAGTTGGTGATTTTCAGGGTTTTCTGGGATTGCAGTAAGTACCCTTCCTATCCTTTTCTATTTAGTTAGTTTGGGCCCCAGCGTTTGCTCATACTATTTTCTTTCTGTGTCAGTATTTCATCTTGTCTAACCGCCATTACATGTTTGGGGGCTTTCTATTATCTTTGGGGTTCTGCTCCGGGGCAGATAGCTTTCCTATTTCTATCTTTAGGTGTAGTTAGTTTCTCAGGCTGTGACGAGGCATCTAGGACCAACGTAGGAACGCTCCACGGCTGCCTCTAGTTGTGGTGGTTAGTCAGGGTACTGCAATCTCATAGATTCCAACTGCTCTGGTGTATTGCCTTTTTTACCTGCACTCCTCAGCTACCAAATCATAACACCCTCCAATGGGATGTGAGCTCGAACAGGCATGGTCAGCATGGTTTGACCCAGTGGTAGGGTGATTTTAGTGGAGTTCGGCACTGTCACCTCCCCCAATATTTCTCCATTGCTGGATGACTCCTGAGCTTGGGCGGCACGAAGCAGTCGTTGAAATACTTGCCGCTGGGGGTTATGGGTGCTCCACTGTTTCAGTAATGAGTGAGCGGGTTCATCCAGAAGCAGTTTTCCGAATTCCTTCAGGATGTTCATCGCCCTGGATCAACACTATACCCTTCCGTCCGAGGTTTTGCCCGCACAGAGAAACTTGCATCCACACCACCCCTGCGACTGAGATGGGCAGGTGGTTTGCCACTGTCAGCTTCCCTACTGTAATGTATGTAGTACAGTTCATATAGCGTCTTGTGCTTGGGTGCGATGAAAACACAGGAGTCACAGGTTTGATATAGAAAAGTCCTGTATTACTTCATATAAGTTGGCAGAAATAGTCACACAGTTTGCAGACACAGAAACAGGAGACACAGCAGGCCAGAGTAATCCAAGCTCAGCAATCACTCTCCAATACAGATTCAGGATCTTCTTCTCTGTTACCGTAAGTCCATGCAAACGTGGGTCTTTCAAAGAGCAGGGTTCAGAGTCCACAAGTGCTTCAGAGTTCCTCAGTAGGAATAGCTGGAGTACAAGGTCCAAGGCTTACAGGAGTCAAGTCACAGGTTCACTGCAGGCTAGATTCTGAAGCACTGATTGCTCAGCTGTGGCTGCTTAAGAAGCAAAGGAGAGAATCAGGGCGGGAACATGCAAGCTGGAAACTCCATTTTGACTGAGGGCAAGATAGCTGCAGCAAGACAGAAAGTAAAATGGCTGACGAACAAACTGAGTTTCAGGAATATATACATAGAACCTTACATTACTCCCCCCTTAAGGACAACCTCCGGATGACCTCAGACCAGGCTTGTGTGGGTACCTCTGATGAAACTGACGGAGCAAGCGAGGAGCATTAACGTTATTGACCGGTTCCCATGAGTTGTCCTCCACTGGGTAGCCCTGCCATTTAATCAGATATTGTAACTGATTTCTATACAACCTGGAATCTAAAATCCTTTCCACCACAAATTCTTCCTGACCATCGACTAGCTCTGGGTCAGGGCAAGGAGAGGAACGTCCAGGAAACGTATTGGGTGTTGCAGCCTTTAGTAGGGATACATGAAAGACAGGGTGGATTCTCATAGTTCTGGGCAGTTGAAGACGACAAGCAACGGCACTTATAATTTTACTGATTTTATAGGGTCCAATGTACTTATGTCCCAACTTAGACGATGGAATCCTTAACTTAAGATTTCTGGTTGACAGCCAGACCAAGTCTCCTACCTTGAAAGCTGGTGCAGGTTTACGAAATTTATCTGCTGCTTTCTTGTACCTTTCTTGAGCCGATTCCAGATTTTCCTTTAGAAGATCCATATTCTTCTGTAAAGACGTGATTCTTTCAGCCACTGCTGGTAAAGGCGTTTCTATGGGAAATCGTGGTAGAATGTTAGGATGATAACCTAGATTAGAGTAAAAAGGAGACTGTTTAGTGGAGGCACTCTGAGAGTTGTTTATACGAGAACTCAGCTAATGGAAGTAGATCCACCCAATCATCCTGTAGGTGGCAGATAAAGCAGCGGAGATACTGCTCCAGGGTTTGATTGGTTCGTTCGGTCTGTCCATTAGTCTGGGATGAAAAGCAGAAGAAAGGTTTACTTTAATGTCCAATGCTGCACAGAAATTTTGCCAAAACCTAGAAGTGAATTGCACCCCTCGATCCGAAATAACCTCATCCGGTACTCCATGTAAGCGAAACACATCTTTAATCATCAAATCTGATGTCTGTTTTGCAGTGGGTAAGCCGACACAAGGGATAAAATGAGCTGCCTTTGTTAGACGGTCAACCACCACTAGAATGGTGTTCTTCCCCTGAGAGGTTGGTAACTCCACAATGAAGTCCATAGAAATGGATCCCCACGGGCGGGACGGGGTGGGAAGAGGCTGTAACAGACCAGTTGGTGAGGAGCGAGGTGTTTTGCATCTTGCACAGACCTCACATGAAGTGACATAATTCAAAACATCCTTCCTGCAAGTGGGCCACCAAAAGAAACGAGAAAGAAATTCCTGTGTCTTTAGAATTCCTCTATGCCCAGCTATCTTGGAATCGTGAATGAGTTGCAATACTCTTAATCTGACTGTTTCAGGAATATACAGACGTTGTCCCTGAATCCACACACCATTCTTAAAGACAAGACTTACGTCCCTTGGGGGTTGTGCCAAAAAGGAATCCGCATGGTATGCTTCCTTGATGTCCTTAAGTAGGTCTTGATTATGAATTACTCCTAGGAATCTAGAGTCAGGAAGAATAGTCTTAGGAGGAGTAATTGGACGTGTCTCTGCTGAGTAAATCCTAGAGAGTGCATCAGCCTTTCCATTGCGCGATCCTGGTCTATAAGAGATGATAAAATTAAATTGGTTTAAGAAAAGATTCCAGCGAGCCTGGCGAGGAGTCAGGCACTTAGCCGACCTGATAAACTCAAGGTTACGATGGTCTGTCAGGACGACTATTTGCTGTGCAGCTCCCTGAAGAAGGTGTCTCCATTCTTTGAAGGCGGCAATAATGGCCAACAACTCTCTATTGCCCACATCGTAGTTCCTCTCAGCCGAAGACAACTGCTGGGAAAAGAAGGCACAGGGATGCAAGACATTCTTCTCACCTGTTCTCTGAGAGAGTATAGCTCCAACGGCACAGTCTGAAGCATCCACCTCTATTATGAAGGCAAGCTCGGGGTTGGGATGTACTAGGATAGGTGCAGTGGTAAATTTATCTTTTAGACGGGAAAATGCTTCCTGGGCTTGGGGAGTCCAGGAAAACCTAGACTCTTTCCGGGTAAGTTGAGTGATAGGTGACACTACCTCAGAGAAATTTCTAATGAAACGTCTATAGAAGTTGGCAAACCCGATGAAGCGCTGTACCTCCTTCACATTTCTAGGACTTGGCCAATCCTTGATGGCTTGGGTTTTGCTTCCATCCATACTAATTCCTTGTGTAGACAGTACATACCCCAGAAATTGAATTTCGGTCCTATGGAATTCACACTTTTCAAGTTTGATGTAAAGATGATTTTGTCTTAGACGTTCCAAGACCATTCTCACATGTCCATGATGTTCCTCTGTGGAGTTAGAAAAAATTAGAATATCATCCAAATAAATTACCACGAATGTATCTAGGAGATCCCTGAAGATGTCATTCACCAAGTGTTGGAAAGTGGCTGGGGCGGTACTCAGACCAAAAGGCATAACTAGATATTCAAAGTGTCCATAGCATGACCTGAATGCAGTCTTCCATTCATCCCCAGGTCTAATACGGACTAAGTTATAGGCCCCACGAAGATCTAGTTTAGAAAAAATTTTGGCATGTCGCACTCTCTCCAATAACTCAGGGATTAAAGGCAATGGATAACGGTTTCTAATAGTAACCTTATTGAGTTCCCTATAGTCTACGCATGGTCTCAGAGATCCATCTTTCTTCTTTACAAAGAAGATGGGTGCACCTGCAGGAGATGAAGAGGGGCGTATGAAGCCCTTGGCTAGATTTTCATCTATGTAATCCTTTAAAGCCTTTAGCTCGGGCCCCGCCAGGGGGTAGATCTTACCAAAAGGTATCTCTGCTCCAGGCAATAATTCAATTGGACAATCATATGGACGGTGAGGAGGAAGCTGGTCAGCGTTCTTCTTGTCACATAAATCCACATAGTCCTGGTATACAGCTGGTAGTTCAGGGACTGACATGATTCCTTTAGGAACAGAGCAAGCTGAAACTTTTGGACTCATCTGTTTCTCTGGAAAGTGTAATTCCTTGGTCTCCCAGTTAATGGTAGGATTCTGAGCCTGCAGCCATGGTAGCCCTAGAATAATGGGAAAGTGGGGAGAAGAGATAAGCATAAATGACAGTTTCTCTTGATGATCTTTACCCATAAGAACCCTCAAAGGCTCTGTTTCCTGATCCACTGGTCCAGAGGTCAGCAGGGAGCCATCCACAGTTTCCATCTGTACTGGAGTAGCCTTCTTCACTGAACGTATTCCCTGTTTCAGAGCAAAGGAGACATCCATAAAATTTCCACTTGCCCCTGAGTCGATCATAGCAGAGCTAGACACCCAAGCTGAGTCAACCCAGAGTTTGATGGAAAGAAAGCAATGAGAATTGTTTTTCTTACAACTCAGCTGGGACAACCGCTGAGGAAACTTGAAAAATGGCAGCGTTTACACAGTCAACGTCCTCAGAGGTAACGGAGTTTAAGTCCGAGAAATCAAGATCTGTTGCTGCAGATCTCTCTGGAGCCTGAGGCTCGGACCTGACAGATCCCCTCTCGCAACACTCACAATGAATGAGTGCTGCAGTAGTCTTACGAGAATGGCTGGGGCAGTTTATAATGAAGTGCCCTGACTTACCACAATAGAAACATAGATTCTCCTTAAAACGATATTCCTTGTGTGCATCACTAACCCATCGTTGTAAAGAGTCTACCTGCATGGGTTCAGGTTCAGGTTCCCGTGTAATCCTACTCAAAGGTTCCTTAGCTGGAGAGGAAGGTAGGAAAAGGTTAGTACGATTGCTTTCGAACCATCTCTCTTGCCTGCGTTCAGTCAGACGAGTATCAATACGGATGCAGTAGTTAATAAAGTCACCTAACGCAGTGGGAGGGTCGGCACGAGCAAGTTCATCCTTAATCAGTGGAGATAACCTTTTTCGAAAAATAGATTTTTTGGCGGAACTGTCCCAGGTGGTATCAAGGGCCCATCTCCTGAAATCCAAGGCATATTCAGCTACCGAGTGCTTACCTTGGCGCAAAGCTAACATGGCTGCTTCAGCTGTTGCACCTCGATTGGGGTCATCAAACACCTGCCCCATGGCTGAAATAAAATCATCAAGGTGATTCAAACAATCATCCTCAGTCTCAATCAGAGGGTTTGCCCACATTAAAGCCTTGTTGGTAAGCAACATAATTATAGTAAGCACCTTAGATCGTTCAGTGGGAAATTGTGAAGCATGTGCAGAAAAAAAAAGATTGCATTGATTAATAAATCCCCTGAATTTCTCACGTTCACCGCCAAAACGAAAAGGGGGCAACTTGGGAATCCCAGCACTCGGGGCTACGGCAGGAGCCTGGACTCGCCCCTCTAGAACCTCAATCCTGGCTCGCAAAGCCTGGGTAGTCTGTCCAACCACTTGCAAATTGTGATTATTGAGGTCCTGTAGATTTGTAAAACGGGTCTTTATATTCTGCAAATCTGCAAGGATATTATCAGTCACTCCGCAAAGTTCCTTTATGCGGGCCTCCATTTTCCAGATCTTTTAAGACAGGATTACTGGAATGGTTGTGAGAAGTCACAACCACTATCATCACAGAAAGTTTCAACCAGACATCTGATATCCAGAGTTACAGCAGACAAAAAAGAGAAAAGAAAGGAAAAAAAAAAAAAACAATAGTGTTTACCTGTGGTAACACTGCAAAAAGAAAAAACTTAAGGGAATTGCTCACCTGGAATGGTTGTGAGAAGTCACAACCACTGTCATCACAGAAAGTACAACCGGACGTCTGATATCCACAGTACAGCAGACACAGCCTTCCAGACCCAGCAGACACTAACGTTTTGGCTTCAGAATCTTGTAATGTATGTAGTACAGTTCATATAGCGTCTTGTGCTTGGGTGCGATGAAAACACAGGAGTCACAGGTTTGATATAGAAAAGTCCTGTATTACTTCATACAAGTTGGCAGAAATAGTCACACAGTTTGCAGACACAGAAACAGGAGACACAGCAGGCCAGAGTAATCCAAGCTCAGCAATCACTCTCCAATACAGATTCAGGATCTTCTTCTCTGTTACCGTAAGTCCATGCAAACGTGGGTCTTTCAAAGAGCAGGGTTCAGAGTCCACAAGTGCTTCAGAGTTCCTCAGTAGGAATAGCTGGAGTACAAGGTCCAAGGCTTACAGGAGTCAAGTCACAGGTTCACTGCAGGCTAGATTCTGAAGCACTGATTGCTCAGCTGTGGCTGCTTAAGAAGCAAAGGAGAGAATCAGGGCGGGAACATGCAAGCTGGAAACTCCATTTTGACTGAGGGCAAGATAGCTGCAGCAAGACAGAAAGTAAAATGGCTGACGAACAAACTGAGTTTCAGGAATATATACATAGAACCTTACACCTACTGGGCCCCACTCGGGCCGTAGAGTCTCCAGGAAGTATCCAAGGACATATGCTCCATGCATCTTGGTCACCTGAGACCCAGTATCCACCAGACAAATCACTGCACATCCGTCAAATTCAGCCCAGACTAGCAGGCATGTGGACACCAGGTTTGTTGGACTTTCACCACTTCTTCCTTTCCATTCTGTCTCTGGGCGACATTCCAGATGGTAGCAGTAACCTTGTCACAGTCCACGGATACGGATGGCTGATGACGGAACGGGATGACACTTGCACGAGTGATTTCAGTATGAGATTTGCAGACAGCACACAAGGAGTTAAGGGGTGCGCGCTCCGGTTCATGGATCACACTGAACCATAGTATCCAAGTTTAAGAAAAAGAGCAGCATCCATCCAGGTGAAGAAAATGCAAAAGCTTTATTCTGCCATAAAAGGTAGCAACGTTTCGGCCATCTTGTGGCCTTTTTCAAGTACACTCAAATATATGCAAGGGTGTCCCTTATATGGTGTGGAAAAGCCAATCACCATCAGGGGTTACACCCATTAGCCAATAGATATATAAATGCATAAATAAAACGGCGATCAGACAGTACAAGCACAAGCTATTAAATCATAACGTTCATCAAATAGCATAATAACACACAAAATCGGATCAAAAGGAGATATAAACAAACATAAACAAAAGCTCCCACCAATCGATATCCGGCTATTTCTTAGCCATGGAGACGGTGAACAAATCACCTGATGTTACACATTCCCCTGGGTCTCACCAATCGTGACGGCAGTCTCTCATTGGCGCCTAAATCACCGTCCCATCTGCGCTGTTATTGCAAGTCGTCATACCGGATATCCCCTCTTCACATGGGGGCAGCGCCAGATGATGACGTGAGTACCATGTGCCAAGTAGGGCGGGCGACAACCAATCAGTAGTGTTCACCGCTATGCAGTCATGTGACCAACAGCGTCACACGGGCCGCGCATGCGCAGATCATATGAGCTGCTGAAGTCACGCGCTGCAGACATCTCTGTTAAGCTGGATTACATTGTAGGTCGCCTAAATACCGCGATATCTTCAAATATCGATCTCTTAGCATAGATACAAAGCGCACATAGAGACGTAGAACTCCAATATAAGTTGGTGGACAGAAAAACGGAAGGCACGGGGAATCATAAACCTAAAAGCAAAAAAAGGGGACAAAAAAATTTTTTCAATACAGAAAAAATAAAGAAAAAAAGGGGGAAAACATTTTTTTTATTTTAAATATAGAAAAAATTGAAACACTAAATCCGCCAGTCTTTCCAGACCACCAAGCCTGTGCAAAAAAAGAAGAAAAAAAGGAAAGAATTAAAAAAGTATAAACCGTTAAAAGCACATCTAAAAGCAAAATACAGAGAACAATGTAATAATAACCAAGGGGTGTGACTACAAACAAATCTGCAAATTATAGTCTAAATTAAGACCCTTCGGCTGGAGTGTATCGAGAATAGAAATCCAGCGAAGCTCCTTTTGTTTCAATAGTTTGTTCCTGTCACCACCACGTCTCAGAGTCGGAACCCCATCAATCACCCTAAACCTGAGTTGGTTCACTGAGTGCCTACACTCAACAAAATGCTTTGAAACTGGAAGTTCTAGAAGTTTAGTCCTGATAGTGCTCTTATGTTTGCTGATGCGTGCCCTCACCTCCATGGTCGTTTCACCTACATACATCAGCCCACAGGGGCAGGTGAGGACATATATCACAAAACTAGAGGTGCATGTATACCGACTTTTGATATGGAATCTCTTCCCCGTGCGGGGATGATTAAAACTGTCACCCTTCTGCATATTACTACAACATGCACAGCTCAGGCATGGAAAGTTTCCAGGCCTAGGTGGGCATAGTGTACCTTGTCTACTCTGCCTACTTGGACCAATATCTGATTTAACAAGTATATCTTTTAGGTTACGTCCTCGTCTGTACGAAAGTAATGGTCTATCAGAAAATTCAGCGACATGAGGAAGACCTGTCCGCAGCAGATTCCAGTGTTTATTCAGAATGCCACTGAGTTTATCACTCACTGGGCAAAACGTAGACACGAAGGGGACACGTTTAGACGTGTTCTTTGTACGTCTCTGGCCAGCCCCAGCTGGAGTCAAAGCCATAGCATCGCGTTTATAGCGTTGTACACTTTGTACTAGATAGCCCCGTCGAATGAATTTATTGCACATCTCATCTAATCTCAAGTCGAGCCTATCGTCCTCTCTAACGATACGCCGTACGCGTAGCATCTGACTCCATGGGAGAGATTCTACCATCTTCCTCGGTTGATTACTTTCAAAAAGTAAAAGGCTATTCCTGTCGGTATCTTTGGTGAACAAATCAGTACTTAATAGCCCTTCTTTCTTGTATATCAAAGTGTCAAGAAATTGGATCTGTTCTTTCGAGTGGGTCACTGTAAATTTTAATTCTGGATAGATGCTATTTAAATATTCATGAAATATCAGCAGTTCCTCAACAGTGCCCTCCCACACACAGAAGATGTCATCAATGTAGCGCCACCAGGCTCGGACATGTCCCCAGTGGCTGGAATTGTACACAAATTGGTCCTCGAATACCGCCATGAAGATGTTTGCATAAGTGGGCGCCACATTGGACCCCATGGCGGTACCACGCAACTGCAGGTAATAGTCATCCCCAAAGAGGAAAAAATTCCTCCTCAGGATGAAACCCAACAGTGCAAGGACCAACTGTGCACACTCTGGGGCCATGTCCGAGCCTGATAGCACCACACCGACCGCCTCCAAGCCCCTGTCATGTTCGATGATAGTGTAAAGAGACACTACATCGAATGACACCAATATAGTCTCTGTAGTTACACTGAGTCCTTCGATCTTATTTAAAAAGTGACCCGTGTCCATAATGTAGGAATCAGCAGCAACAGCAAAACGACTAAGTATCTTGTCAAGAAAAATTGAGACTTTGTTACAAAGGGACCCTCTACCCGACACTATTGGACGTCCAGGTGGGTTCATGAGATCTTTATGGATCTTGGGTAATGTGTACAGTAGTGGAGTCACCGGAGAGTCCACCACCAAAAACTGAGATAACTTCTGGTCAATGAGGCCATCCATGAGGGCCTCATTCACCAGAAGACGCAATTCAGTTAGGAATCCCACAGTGGGGTTTCCATTAAGTTTGGTATAAACAGCCTCATCAGATAGTTGGCTGCGAACTTCAGCCTCATATTTGTTGGTATCCATCACTACCAAGGCACCACCTTTATCAGCCGCCTTGATAGTGATGGCCCGGTTGTTGGACAGCCTATCCAGTGCCTGTCTCTCATCATGTGTCATATTACCCCTCTTTCTGTTGGCTGTGAAGTCACGTTTAAGTTTACTCACATCCCTCTCAACAAGCTGAATATAAGATTCAACAAAATTGTTCTTAACTGGGGGTTGAAAATTGCTCTTATTATATAAACCACATTTCTGCAGAGAGAAACCATCATTGTTACCAACAATTACATCATCCGAGGTAGCAGCTTTGTCACAAAAATACGTAGTCAGTCTCAGTCTCCTAAAAAAAGAAAACAGATCACATTCAATCCCGAACCAATCTGGAGAATTGGTCGGGCAAAAAGAGAGTCCCTTAGACAAAACTTGACAGTCGATATCAGACAAAATATGTGAAGAGATATTTACCACCAGATTCCTTTGGTTCATGTGGCTCTCTTCCTCGTGTCCATATGTTGTGTCCGCATCGAGGGAAGGCGAATCACGCCCGTCGTCTGGGTTTCTATCGCCTTTTCTCCGGTGTTTCCTGCCGCCTCTCCGATACCTTTTCTTGTTGCCACGGCATCGTCCTTGCCTCTGCCTAAAAAATGAGAAGAGGAGGGGTGTGCTCCTACATTAGAGTCATCTGTCGAGTCAGACTCCCCAGTGGTGAAGCCAAACTGTTGGGGGTCTTTCTTAGGAGGTCGCCATCTTCTTTTTTGATGTGTGGTCCTGTCCCTTTTATTGGAGAAAGAAGTCCGTTGATCACCTTGCCAAGAGAAGACGCGACCTGATCTGTAATCTTCAGCGTTGCGGAACCATTTGGTTCTTTTGGTCTTCTCAATATCGGCCCGAAACTTCACTAATTTCTCATCCAACTGTGACTTGAAGGTGTCCAGCTCCTGTGAAGACAGCTGTGCAGATAATTGTTGTTCCAACTCAGATACTTTCTTATGTAATGTTCCAATTTCTATGTGAAGGAACTCGATGTTCAACAACATCAGATCGAATGCGAACTTATTGGTGATGGATTCAAACCTACTACAGAACAAAGTATTGTCTGCCAATAATGTAGGACGTAAATGCGGTCTCAGACCCCGCGGAATTCTACGTAATTTATGATATTCACATAAAGTCATGGCATGTAGTTCATATGATATGATCTTCCTTTTCTCATTCTCATATTTTCTTTTTAACATCTCTATAGTAGGCATATTCAGAAATGACATGTCCATATGGGTTCCTGAAAGGATTCTTCTAGCATCATCCTCAGTATAAGAAAATGTACAGGCAGTCTCCAGTTCACCCACCTCTGGAATTATAGTAGCTGAGGTCTCCATCGTAGGTGCACGTCCGCTGAGATCCAAATAGACTTCAGTATGAGATTTGCAGACAGCACACAAGGAGTTAAGGGGTGCGCGCTCCGGTTCATGGATCACACTGAACCATAGTATCCAAGTTTAAGAAAAAGAGCAGCATCCATCCAGGTGAAGAAAATGCAAAAGCTTTATTCTGCCATAAAAGGTAGCAACGTTTCGGCCATCTTGTGGCCTTTTTCAAGTACACTCAAATATATGCAAGGGTGTCCCTTATATGGTGTGGAAAAGCCAATCACCATCAGGGTTACACCCATTAGCCAATAGATATATAAATGCATAAATAAAACGGCGATCAGACAGTACAAGCACAAGCTAATAAATCATAACGTTCATCAAATAGCATAATAACACACAAATCGGATCAAAAGGAGATATAAACAAACATAAACAAAAGCTCCCACCAATCGATATCCGGCTATTTCTTAGCCATGGAGACGGTGAACAAATCACCTGATGTTACACATTCCCCTGGGTCTCACCAATCGTGACGGCAGTCTCTCATTGGCGCCTAAATCACCGTCCCATCTGCGCTGTTATTGCAAGTCGTCATACGGATATCCCCT
>JARQOD010000003.1:291812888-291905986 GCA_033576555.1 Oophaga sylvatica | reverse complement strand
GGGTCCCTGAACAGATGAAAATCAGGGATCCTGGAGGTGGTCAGGTCCTTTTACTCACACCTCTTGGGTAAGAGGGATCTGGATCAGGATGGGATGTCGGCTTTCCTTGCTTAGACCATCCCTGAGCTAGGGGATGATCCTTCTCTTGATGTTTTGGCAGAAGCAATCAGGGAAGAGGAAGTGAGACTGGCCATTGATGGGCTTCGGCCCAAGAAATCGCCAGGTCCGGATGGCTTAACATCCGAGTTCTATAGGACCTTTAGGGACTCCTTGGTCCCCCTCTTGACTGGGGTGTTTAATGAGTGTCTTTCCTCGGCCGCTCTTCCCGGTTCAATGAGGAGGTCAGCCCTGATTATTCTGTCAAAGGGTGAAGAATCGTATTGAGAATTGGCGTCCCATAGCGCTTCTCAATACGGACCGGAAGGTTCTGGCGAAGGTGTTGTTTAATCGGCTGGTCAAGTTTGCACCCCGGCTCCTTTCGGAGGCCCAGCACTGCACTGTTCCACATTTAGTGCTGTGCTCGGTGTCCAAGAGGCAGTGGAACAGGGTAGGGCAGGTCGCTGGAAGGGGTACCTATTGTCATTAGATCAAGCGAAAGCGTTTGACCGGGTTAACCATGAGTACCTCTGGTCTGTCCTTTTGAGGTATGGTCTGCCTGGGAGGTTTGTAAATTGGTTAGAGCTCTTATACCAAGGGGCTGAGACTTTCCCGCTCGTGAACGGTTGGTCAGGTCACCCTTTTGAGGTGGGTTCTGGGGTCCGTCAGGGCTGTCCTCTGAGCCCACTTTTATACGCGTTCGCGATCGATCCCTTCCTGAGGAGGGTAGATCGTAGACCGTTGGTGGGAGTCGGGATGGACCAGGCGGGCGCTGGGCTCCCTTTGAGGGTGGTGCCATACGCTGACGATGTTTCCCTTTCCGTATCCTCGAGAGGGGAGGCGGACTGGGTCATGTCCGAAGTCGTGCATTACTTGGAGGCATCAGGGTCCATGATCAACCGGGAAAAGTGTGAAAGTCTCTGGCTGGGAGGGGGAGATCCTAGGTTTGATCTCCCGGGCACCCTTCCAGAACCCCTGGCCTCCGCTAAAAATTTAGGCATCGAATTTGGCCCCGGGGACTATCCCCAGCAAAACTGGGAGGGCAGACTCAAGATTGCCGCCCAAAAGGTGGACCAGTGGAAGGGTTGGTCTTTAACCCTGAGGGAAAGGGTTAGCTTGGCTAAAGGTTTTCTGCTTCCCTTGTTAATTTACCTGGGCAGTGTGTGCATCTTGCCAGAACCTCTCTGGACACGGGTTTACAGCCTGTTTTTCCAGCTGTTATAGGGAAATAGGCTCAACCTAATCAAGAGGGAGGTCACGTACTGTACGAGGAGACTAGGTGGGTTGGGTATGGTCAACCCAGTAGTGTTCTTAGTGAACACCTTTCTTAAAGCCAATATTTCCAACCTCTGGCTAGAGAGGGCTCCTCCATGGGTATTCTCCTGCAGGGGTTGGTTTCGGCCTTTCTTCCAGGAATGGGAGACAGGTGGGCAAGTGAAGGACTTCCGTGCACCTCACGGACATCTCCTGGCTTACGCTACCCCGGTTCTGAAGGTAATCCACCGGTGGGGTCTGGGAATGTGGGAAATCAGGACCATGTTGAGGCAATGATTTGACTGAAGTGTTCTGTTGACCCATTTCCAGAAGCTCCTGGTCCTCAGGGATTACCCAGGCCGGGATCTGGAGGTGGGGCTCGGGCTTTTAAATTCAAAGCGAATCCCCACAAAGTTTTGGGACTTGGCCTGGTGCTGCTTTCACGGGAGACTGTATGTAAGGGACAACCTGAAGTACAGGAACTCTGATGATCGTGGTTGTCCCAGTGAGGAGTGTGGCGACGTGCTGAAAAGCATGGAGCACTTCCTCCTTCGATGTCCCTTTGGTTTACAACAGGGTGGGTGCTTCCATACGTTGGCCGCAGCTGGCGTCCCTTTCCTACGCTGAATGGGTCTATGGGGCGTTCAGATCCCTGGGTGGTCGAGAGTGGAGCACTTTATTCTTAGCAAGCGTAGTGGTCAGGTTTTACATGTGGAATGCACGGTGTTTAGTTTCAACGCAACAGAAAGCCCTCCCCTGAGATGAGGTGGTTAATAACATCTTGGGTAACCTGGGGAAGGTGCGTTCTTTGGAGTTCGAGAGGTTAGGTGTGAGGAGGGCCTCTTGGCTTTGGAGGGGCTTCTTTTAAAAACACACTCAAAGAAGAGTTTTGTGTGTGAATGGTGATAGGGATAGCATGAGGTGGTGTGGGGTGATGAAGGAGAGAAGCAAGGGTAGATAGGATCAGGGACGGTCAGTAGGAGGGATAGATAGAGTTAAGTTAAGTTAGGTAGATTAGGGACAGATAGGGATAGATAGGGACAGTCTGTTAGGGAAAGAAGTAGGGACAGTTTTAGTTGATGAGGGACAGGATGAATGTGTGGTTGGTAAGGGACAAGGCCTCTTAGGGCTCCAGTCTCTTGGTGGTGGGCTATTGCATGACATAATGTAGCTTTTTGTTTTGCAATAAAATAAGAATGGATATTGAGGCTTACAGGCACCGAACTTGGGCCTTGTAAGATAGGAAATGAAAGGAAAAATTAAAATTAGTTAAGTAGTTATGGCATATATTGATAATATTGTAGATTGTATTTTGTATATGTATTATATTGATTATATTGTATTGTATTGTTATATATATTACATGTTTTTTGATTGTTTGAGTGTTTGCAGATAGTTGTATGTGGGGGTATAGTTAGGTTGGGTGGGGGTTGACTGGGGAGGTGGGGTGTGGAGAAAGAAGATTTTTGTAGGGCAGTGGGCAGGAAACTTGCCATGGACCCATGGACCCGAAGAGGAAGAATAAATGTTTGCTGTGGAAAAGGGCATAAACATTATATGGACCAGGGTTTTTCTTTTCAGTTAAGCCATGAACTTATGGACCGGAGGTGTGGTGGGGGAATAAAAAAAAAAAAAAGTAATGCATATATAATTTTGTGTGATTTGTATTATGGTGTTTAGCGAATGGTTAAGGGGAAGTGTTATGGCCAGAATGGCATAATTTTTGTTGGAGGCAATGGGCCAGAATGTTGTGTAATAGTCTTTTGTAAATTATGTAAATATGTAAATAGGTGTGAATGGGGGTGAATGGTGTGTGAATGAGGTATGAATGTTTGTGAATGGGTAATTAGGAATATGATTTTGTTTCCCCTTTTCTTTTACCCTTTTTTCGTTTGAAGAAGGTTCTTGCTGGGGTTCCTGAGGAAGAGCTGGAAAGTTCTAGAAGGACCTAATAAAGTGAGGACTTTGGACGATGGCTGATGGAGAAGTGGTTTGTACTGGTTCCTTGGTTTTTTTAAAAGTTTCTTTGGTAATATTTACTTATGGTTTAATGTGGTCATGGAAGTAGGTTTTGATTTTGATTTTAATATGTGATATGTTATATGGTTTTTGTATATTTATAAAAAAATAGAGTTCCAGCTCCAGTAGCATCCAGTAAAGCTGCTGCAGTTAAAAAGCTTTTATAAGGATGAAGCTTGGCGGTCCACCGCAAGACGTCCTACCGCCAGTAACAGCCCCTGTGCCTTGGGGTGCCTCCTCGATATTCTTCACTGAGTGTCCCGGGGGACGAAGCATTTCCTTTGAAAAAATTAAGTGTCCAAACTACAGCTGGTGTAGCTTGCTTAACAGCTGGGTTAATCCGCTGACTAGCAGACACTGCTACTAGGCCCAAAATTATTGTCTGGGCTAGATGCAGTTAAAAATTTGTAATTAGATACTCTCGTTGGATGCTGAGAAAGCATTCCATACAGTCTCCTGGCACGCCATATATTATTCTCTTAAAAAGCTTGGGGTAGGGGACCCTTTCATAGCCAAAATCATGGCCCTGTATCGCAATCCGTCAGCTAGGCTGAAGATAAATGGAACATTATCATCACCTGTCATAATCACCAATGGGACAAGGCAGGGATGTCCTCTGTCTCCTCTTTTATACATCCTAGTGATGGAGCACCTGCTCTCATCAATTCACGATAACCCCAATATTAGGGGGATTGAGGTGGCAGGCACCGAGTACAAGTGCTCTGCATTTGCTGATGAATGATGTCCTAGTATATATCACTCAACCACATATATCCATCACTGCTGTTATGGCTGAAATAGATCACTTTGGTACATGGTCAAATTTTAAAATCAATTGTAACATTTCCAGGGGATATAGCTCTAGGATCGCTGTCTGGGTAGACAGAATGGCACGAAAACAGTTCATTCAGACAGCAGTTCTGGTGTAAAACTGGCCGCAACCAACTTTATTAAAGTCCACAGCAAGCAGATAAAAATAAAGCATAAACAGAAAACCTAGGCTTGTCTAGCCACTAACTACACATAGATCGATTTCCCTGTCTCTCCGGGTCCAGACTCTACCAGTCTGTGCCCAAAACAACACATATGATATATGTTACCAGTATGGAGTTTCCCAGATACTCCTCCTTGTGTCTGAAGGCCCCTTCAGCGTCCAGACTTGAGAGAGATCCACTCCTATTCAGCCGCTATTCGCACGGATTCTCACTGAGACTACTCCTGTGTCCGGGGTACTTCCTGCACCCAGACTGAGATAGCTCAAACTCCTGGAGACACCTTCTTGTGCCGGGACACCTTCCTGTGTCCAGACTGAGCGTGCTCCCACTCCTGGAGACTGCTTCTTGTGCCGGGACACCTTCCTGTGTCCAGGCTAAGCTAGCTCCCACTCCTGGAGACTGCTTCTTGTGCTGGGACACCTTCCTGTGTCCAGGCTAAGCTAGCTCCCAGATTGTGTCTGCAGACACCTACTTCTGGTCTCCTAATTATCACCTGAGTGGCCACAGGTTTGAGCTGCAAGCGTGTACTTGAATGGATGGTGTAATGACCTTTCTCTACCACTAGGTCTACAAAGCCATACATTTCCCTTATACCCGTCAACAAAGTACCTAGGTGAAATGTACACCCCATTCAACACACATACCCTCACTGTCTCACACAATGCAGCGAAGTCTGAGGCCCTCGATGTTTCCCTCCCCAAATCCATACAGGATTCCAACCAGTCCAACTTTCCCTTTGCCTGGCCCTCACAGGGTATCAAATACTTAGGAATTCTTATTCATAGAGACATCTCCCGTCTATTTTTTCTTAATTTTGGGCCCTTTATTGAACAACTCCATAGAGATCTTACTTCTTGGATGGTGAAGGATTTTTCCAGGTTTGGCATAATAAATATACTAAAAATGAACGTCCTACCTAAACTCTTATACCTCTTCCAAACCATTCCCATGGTAATTACCTCAAATTTTTGGAAAAGACTATGCATTAGCTTTTGCAGATTTATCTGGGCAAGTGGGCGTCCACGCATTCGGGGGGACGTTCTGATCAGACACAAACAAAAGGGGGGCCTTAGCCTTCCGGATTGTAGAAGGTATTACATGGCAGCAGTACACGCTAGAATCCTCGACTTCTTCCATCATTCGGAGGGGAAATTGTGGGTCAAAATAGCTCAATCCATTTGTCCTAAAGCTCTTAGCACTCTCCCATGGTGCGCCCATTTAATTGTCCCCTCTCTTGGCCTCATGTCATATAGTACTTATGCCACTGCTTTGGCTTTGAGATCCCCAAAAAAAAAGCTTATCCTCAATCGACCCCAGGGCCCCTTGCTCCCGATTTCAGATAATCCAGATTTCCCACCAGGACTATCTGCAAATAGATTTCTCGGTTCAAATAAATCCCATCTGATATTATTTTCTCATGTCATCTCCAATACTTCGCTGCTCCCCCTCAATGACTTGTTACAGGGAAGAGCCACTTTCCCGAAGGCAAATTTTGAATATAGCCAGTTACAACACTTCTATTCAACTGTGAAGAAGCGCACACATCTTCATAGAGAGCTCACAAACTTTGAAAAATTGAGCCCATCATTGTCACCCCCTACACACTCCATCTCCCTACTGTATAATCTCCTCATTGCCCAGGTAACTGACAATAGGCCAGGATTATGCGGTGCATGGGAAAGGGAACTGGGGAAGTCCTTCTGTGACTACAATTTCCTAACACATAAAACCTCAATAGGGTCCAAAGCTCAGGAAACCTCCTTCAAAATTATCTCTAGATGGTACTGGGTACCAGCAGTCCTTCATAGATGGTATCCAGTGGTCTCAGATAGATGTTGGAGATGTGGGAAGGGGGAAGGGACAATGTCACACATATGGTGGGCATGCTCTATAATAAATGCATTTTGGGCAAAGGTGGTTCCCATGATTGAGAAAATAACTGGTTGGACTATCCCTAATACGCCCGAAGCCCTCCTTTTATCAATGTTACCAATAAGTAAACGTAGTTATAAAAGCTCATCAATAGGCTACCTAATACAGGTGGCTAAGAATGTCATTCCAGGACACTGGAAAAGCAGAGACCCACCCACTGTGGAGGAATGGTTTGTGCAGATCTCCCTCCTTAATAGGATGGAGCATATGATTGCCATCTCACCGGCTGATGTTGATAGATACTGTGTGATTTGGAGGAATTGTATTGATTTAAAAAACTCGGACGCCTACCATGAAGGCCCCAACTAAAGTTATCAGTGATGTCGGCACAACAATGATCATAATCGCACTCTATTGATTGGTGGTCTGCCGTGGTCGGTTTCCCTCTCTCTCTATGTTTCATATTGAAAAATACATGCTTGAAAATCTCCTCTTCAGTCCTTACCAGTTTGCAAAGCTCACTTAATTATTTTATTTGGGGTAGGAAGAAAGCCAGAGTGGCTCAAAATGTTCTTTATAATCAAAAAATTTATGGTGGAGCTGGACTACCTAACATTTCGGCTTATTACTCTGCTAATCTGATCAAACAGAGCTGTTTTTGTTGGCCTCATAAAGACCCTCCAGCCTGGAATGATTTAGAACTCTTTTTAAACAACTACAAACCTCCCCATTTGTTAGTATTAGGTTTTCTCTTAAACAAGCAAATTCCTTATAGTTCCCACCCCATTCTCCAGCCCTCCATTGAGGCCTGGAAAAGGCTTGCTAAACCAAAAAAGGGTTGTGATAAAATCCATATCCTCAAGAATATTCCATTATCTCTTATCCATGAATCTAGGGGATTGGTCTTGGACCCTCTCTGGCTCAAATTGGGTATTAAGAAACTGGGCGATATCTACGATGGTTCTAAATTCTATCCTTATTCTTTTATTAAAGAGCATTTCCATTCATCCTCCCTATCATTTTTACACTACATTATTCTCAAGGAACAAATTTATGTCTTCCTGCAAGTGCGCCCTCGGATTTCTGAACCGGGTTTAAATTTACTTTGCAACTTAGATCATAAAATTTTTTGGAGTCTTAACTACGTTTACCAATGGTTTAACCACAGCACGCAGTTGGTCAAAACACAAAACATGGTTAAATGGGAGTCGGAACTTCATGTAACGTTTGACCACTCTGAATGGGAATATGCATGTACGCTTTCCTATGCATCTTCTCTCTCTATGGCCCTTCAAGAATCATACCACAAACTCCTCACAAGGTGGTATTTTACTCCTGCTACTGTAGATTATCTAAAATTAACATAATTATTCATGCACCTAATTGCTGGAGAAACTGTGGTCATTATGGTAATCTCCTACACGAAAATCCGTCCCTCTGGAAGAAAGTTTTGGGTCTTATTAACCCCTTCATGACCCAGCCTATTTTGACCTTAAAGACCTTGCCATTTTTTGCAATTCTGACCAGTGTCCCTTTATGAGGTAATAACTCAGGAACGCTTCAACGGATCCTAGCGATTCTGAGATTGTTTTTTCGTGACATATTGGGCTTCATGTTAGTGGTAAATTTAGGTCGATAATTTTTGCGTTTATTTGTGAAAAAAATGGAACTTTGGCCAAAATTTTGAAAATTTCGCAATTTTCAAATTTTGAATTTTTATTCTGTTAAACCAGAGAGTTATGTGACACAAAATAGTTAATAAATAACATTTCCCACATGTCTACTTTACATCAGCACAATTTTGGGAACAACATTTTTTTTTGTTAGGAAGTTATAAGGGTTAAAAGTTGACCAGCGATTTCTCATTTTTACAGCAAAATTTACAAAACCATTTTTTTTAGGGACCACCTCACATTTGAAGTCACTTTAAGGGGTCTATATGGCAGAAAATACCCAAAAGTGACACCATTATAAAAACTGCACCCCTCAAGCTACTCAAAACTACACTCAAGAAGATTATTAACCCTTCAGGTGCTTCACAGGAACTAAAGCAACGTGGAAGGAAAAAATGGACATTTTAATTTTTCCAACAAAATTTTTCTTTTAGCATCAATTTTTTCATTTTTGCATGGGCAACAGGATAAAATGGACCCTAAAATTTGTTGGGTAATTTCTCCTGAGTACACAGATACCTCATATGTGGTCATACACCACTGTTTGGGGGCACGGCAGGGCTCAGAAGGGAAGGAGCGCCATTTGACTTTTTGAATAGAAAATATGCTGGAATATTTAGCGGTTGCCATGTAGCATTTGGAGAGTCCCTGTGTGCCTAAACATTGGAGCTCCCCACAAGTGACCCCATTTTGGAAACTAGACTCCCCAAGGAACTTATCTAGATGCAGAGTGAGCACTTTGAACCCCCAGGTGCTTCACAAATTGATCCGTAAAAAAAAGAAAGTACTTTTTTTTTCACAAAAATTTTCTTTTAGCCTCAGTTTTTTCATTTTCACATGGGCAACAGGATAAAATGGATCCTAAAATTTGTTGGGCAATTTCTCCTGAGTACACAGATACCTCATATGTGGTCATAAACCACTGTTTGGGCGCATAGCAGGGCTCAGAAGGGAAGGAGCGCCATTTGACTTTTTGAATGGAAAATATGCTGGAATATTTAGCGGTTGCCATGTCGCATTTGGAGAGTCCCTGTGTGCCTAAACATTGGAGCTTCCCCACAAGTGACCCCATTTTGGAAACTAGACCCCCAAGGAACTTATCTAGATGCAGAGTGAGCACTTTGAACCCCCAGGTGCTTCACAAATTGATCCGTAAAAAAAAGAAAGTACTTTTTTTTTCACAAAAATTTTCTTTTAGCCTCAGTTTTTTCATTTTCACATGGGCAACAGGATAAAACGGATCCTAAAATTTGTTGGGCAATTTCTCCTGAGTACACCGATACCTCATATGTGGTCATAAACCACTGTTTGGGCGCACGGCAGGGCTCAGAAGGGAAGGAGCGCCATTTGACTTTTTGAATGGAAAATATGCTGGAATATTTAGCGGATGCCATGTCGCATTTGGAGAGTCCCTGTGTGCCTAAACATTGGAGCTCCCCCACAAGTGACCCCATTTTGGAAACTAGACCCCCCAAGGAACTTATCTAGATGCAGAGTGAGCACTTTGAACCCCCAAGTGCTTCACAAATTGATCCGTAAAAAAAAGAAAGTACTTTTTTTTTCACAAAAATGTTCTTTTAGCCTCAGTTTTTTCATTTTCACATGGGCAACAGTATAAATTGGATCCTAAAATTTGTTGGGCAATTTCTCCTGAGTACACAGATACCTCATATGTGGTCATAAACCACTGTTTGGGCACACGGCAGGGCTCAGAAGGGAAGGAGCGCCATTTGACTTTTTGAATGGAAAATTAGCTCCAGTCGTTAGCGGACACCATGTCATGTTTGGAGAGCCCCTGTATGCCTAAACTTTGGAGCTCCCCCACAAATGACCCCATTTTGGAAACTAGACCCCTAAGAAACTTATGCAGATGCACAGTGAGCACTTTGAACCCCCAGGTGCTTCACAAAAGTTTATAACGCAGAGCCGTGAAAATAAAAAATCATTTTTTTTTTCTCAAAAAATGATTATTTAGCCCCATATTTTTTATTTTCACAATGGTTACAGGAGAAATTGGACCCCAAAAGTTGTTGTCTAATTTGTCCTAAGTACGCTAGTACCTCACATGTGGGGGAGAACCACTGTTTGGGCACACGTCAGGGCTTGGAAGGGATGTAGTGACGCTTTGAAATGTCGACTTGATGGAATGGTCTGCGGGCGGGCAGAGCCCCTGATGTGCCTAAACAGTAGAAACCCCCACAAGTGACCACATTTTGTAAACTAGACCCCTCAAGGAACTTAACTAGATGTGTGGTGAGCACCTTGAACCCCCACGTGCTTCACAGAAGTTTGTAATGCAGAGCCGTGAAAATAAAAAATCATTTTTTTCCTCAAAAACTGATTTTTTTAACCCGCAATTTTTTATTTTCACAAGGGTAACAGGAGAAATTGGACCACAAAAGTTGTTGTACAGTTTGTCCTGAGTACACTGGTACCCCATATGTGGGGGGGAACCACTGTTTTGGCGCATGGGAGAGCACAGAAGAGAAGGAGCGCCATTTTGGAATGCAGACTTGATGGAATGTTCTGTGGGCGTCATGTTGCGTTTGCAGAGCCCCTGATGTGCCTAAACAGTAGAAACCCCCCACAAGTGACAACATTTTGGAAACTAGACCCCCCAAGGAGCTTATCTAGATGTGTAGTGAGCACTTTGAACCCCAAGGGCTACACAGAAGTTTATAACGCTGGGCCATGAAAATAAAAAATCATATTTTTTCCACAAACATGATCTTTTAGTCCCCAATTTTTTTATTTTCCCAAGGGTAACAGGAGAAATTAGACCTCAAAAGTTGTTGTCCAATTTGTACTGAGTATGCTGATATCCCATATGTGGGAGAAAACTACTGTATGGGCACACTTCGGGGCTCGGAAGGGAAGTAGTGACGTTTTGAAATGCCGACTTGATGGAATGGTCTGCGGGCGTCATGTTACGTTTGCAGAGTCCCTGATGTGCCTAAACAGTATAAACTCCCCACAAGTGACCCCATTTTGGAAACTAGACCCCGCAAGGAACTTATCTAGATGTGTGGTGAGCACTTTGAACCCCAAGTTCTTTACAGAAGTTTATAACGCAGAGCCGTGAAAATAAAAAATCATTTTTTTTCCACAAAAATAACTTTTTTAGTCCCCAATTTTTTTTTCCCAACAGTAACAGGAGAAATTAGACCCCAAAAGTTGTTGTGCAATTTTTCCCGAGTACGCTGATACCCCATATGTGGGGGTAAACCACTGTTTGGGCACACGTCGGGGCTTGGAATAAAGGGAGCACTGTTTGACTTTTTGAACGCAAAATTTGCAGGAATCAATGTTGGCGCCATGTCGCGTATGGAGACCCCCTGATGTACCTAAATAGTGGAAACCCTCAATTCTAACTCCAACCCTAACCCCAACACACCCCTAACCCCAACCCTAACCCCTACACACCCCTAACCCTAATACAAACCCTAACCATAACCCTAACCCCAACACACCCCTAACCCTAATCCCAACTCTAACCATAAACCTAACCACAAGCCTAACCCTAATCCCAACCCTAACCCCAAAACACCCCTAACGCTTATCCCAACCCTAACCCTAATCCCAACCCTAACCCTAATTCCAACCCTAACCCTAATTCCAACCCTAACCCTAATTCCAACCCTTACCCTAGTTCTAACCCTAATTCTAACCCTAAGGCTGGGTTCATATTGCGTTTTACCAGCCCGTTCAACACGTAGCGTTGACGGGCTGGTAACGGTATAGCATAACGCGATCGCGTTATGCTATACCCGCTAGTGCAGAGGAATCAGCGATGATTCATCTGTGCTAGCGGTGATGGAGCCCAGACGCTGCAGCCTGCGTCCAAGGCTCCGTCACTGAATGACGACACGTCGCGAACGCATGCCGCTTCATGGCATGCGTTGCGATGCGCACACAAATGGGGTGAATGGCAGCGTTAACGGACTGCGTTACACCGCGTTATACCGCGGTGAAACGCAGTCCATCTAACGGACTGCCATAATGCAATATGAACCCAGCCTGACCCTAAGGCCCCGTGCACACGTTGCGGATTCACTTGCGGATTTTTCTAAAATCTAAAATCCGCAGGTAAAACGACCTGCCTTTTACCTGCGTATTTAGCGCGGATTTGCTGCGGTTTTTCTCTGCGGTTTTACGCCTATAATGGAATAGGTGTAAAATCGCTGCGGAATCCGCACAAAGAATTGACATGCTGCGGATTTAAAACCGCAGCAAATCTGCGCTGAAAAATCTGCAGCATGTGCACAGCATTTTTTTTACCATTTATTTGCATTGTACTGTACATGGTTTATGGATATGCTGTGAATCCGCAGCGCCAAATCCGCTGCGGATCCGCAGCGAAATCCGCTGCGGATCAGCAGCGAAATCAGCTGCGGATCAGCAGCGAAATCAGCTGCGGATCAGCAGCGAAATCAGCTGCGGATCAGCAGCGAAATCCGCTGCTGATCCGCAGCTGATTTCGCTGCTGATCCGCAGCTGATTTCGCTGCTGATCTGCTGCTGATTTCGCTGCTGATTCGCTGCTGATTTCGCTGCTGATCCGCAGCGAAATCAGCAGCGAATCAGCAGCGAAATCAGCAGCGGATCAGCAGCGAAATCAGCTGCGGATCAGCAGCGAAATCAACTGCGGATCAGCAGCGAAATCCGCTGCGGATCAGCAGCGAAATACGCTGCGGATCAGCAGCGAAATCAGCTGCGGATCAGCAGCGAAATCAGCTCCGGATCCGCAGCAAAATCCGCAACGTGTGCACAGGGCCTACTAGGAAAAAAAAAAAATTCTTTATTATTTGTCCCTACCTATGACAGGGGGGGTTCACTTACTTTTTTTTATTTTGATCACTGTGACAGTTTATCACAGTGATCAAAATAAATTTTTTGACTATGTAGGGCGCACTGCGCATGCGCCGGCCGGCGGGCGCACTGCGCATGCGCCGGCCATTTTCCAAGATGGCGGCGCCCATGAAGAATCCCGGGCAGCCGCCGGGAAGGATCCAGGGACATCGGTGGACCGGGAGAGGTGAGTATGGGGGTCGGAAGTGAGGGGGGGGGATCGGAAGGTGGGGGCAGCGGAGGCCAGGACGAGGGGTGCTTTTAGTGACGGCGGTGACCGACCGCTGCCATCTTTCGGTGGCGGCGGCCGATCGCCGCCGTGAATCCGTGTGGGGGGGTCAGGGCTCGGTGTCCAGCCATGGCAGATGCTATTGCAGCATCGGCCATGGCTGGATTGTAATATTTCACCAATTATATTGGTGAAATATTACAGATTGCTCTGATTGGCTGTTTCACTTTTAACAGCCAATCAGAGCGATCGTGGCCACGGGGGGGTTAAGCCAACCCCCCTGTGTTGAAGCACAAAGGGTCCTGTGCCGGCGGGTCGGGTGACCTTTCAGTGACCCCGGTCACCCGGCCCGCAGGGACGCGATCCTTTCATGACGCCACATAGGCGTCATGGGTCGGATTGGCACTGACTTTCATGACGCATACGTGGCGTCATGGGTCGGGAAGGGGTTAATGCCATCTCTTCTAAACAAATTCTACTAACACCTCAATTGGCCCTTCTCACACTAAATACTTAAAAAATTGACCCACATTTGAGATTATTAATAGTCCACATCCTACTGGTAACCAAAAACAGCATTGCTCTCTACTGGAAAAAATCAGAGTCACCCTCTTTTCAAGACATTGTTGATAAAATCACACTTCATAAATCGTTTGAATATAGACTTGCATTGGTTAATAATCACTGCGATAAATTCTTCAAAAAATGGTCCAAATGGATGGAATTGTTTCCCTAATATACGAAATGTACTTGTCTGTTTTCTTTCTTATTAGTTCATTTTATGTTATAAACTTTGTCACTAATGTACTATAGTTACAATTTCATTTTGTTTCCTCCTTCACTGCCTTTCCTGCTTTTTCATTTCCCTTTCCTTGTATCTCCCTCTTTCCCTTGCTTATTCCCTATTGTTTCCCTTCCTGTCCTTGAAAATTTGAATAAAATTATTGGAAAAGAAAATGTAACGCCAGTATTGTCTGTACTTTGTTTTCCGGAGTTACTTTGCATGTCTTTGCTTTAACCCTTTGCTCCTCTTCCCCTAACCAGCTGGGATACTGTTGTCTGTTACCTGTATGGATGCTGTTCAGTTCCCAGCTCCGCTGCGTAGCCGTACTTGCGTGAGTGTCTCCGTTGCTTTGCATGACCACCCGCATGTGCGGTCCCTGGCTACTGCTGTAGAAGTTACCCGTAGGTTGCAAGGTCCTCTGCAGTGGTGCATGACTTACTACGTGTGTTTAGGCTGCAGCCATTGCCAGGTGTCCTTGCTGTGCTGATTTGTGTCTGGCTTTGTATAGGGTGCGCGGGCCACACCTTCCTTGCTCTTATGAGGAATGGGTGTGCACTAGAATTGCTACTCCAGCCTATCGCTGTGAGGCAGCTACTATATATAGTTCCCCTGCCCTGTGGGGCATTGCCAGAGCTTTGCATTGAGTTCCTGAACCTAGCCATGTATGTTTGTGTGTTCAGCTCCTGCTCTGAGTGTGATCAGCTCTGGGAGAGCTGAAACCTTTGTCCTGTCTTGTGTTTCCGCCAGCTCTGGGGGCAGAATACCCAGATCGCCTTCCTGGAGGCTGCATATCTAGGCCTGTTCCTGTTGTGTCTTTTTCCCTGAATCCTTGATCCTGGATCGGTTCCTGTACCTGCATGTCTGAACTGTGTTCTCTGTGTTATGTTCCTGAAGTCCTTCTGTGTCCTGAATCCTGTGCCAGTGACTGTGATTCTTTGCTATATAACCTGGGTTCATCTTGGAAGGAGGAGTCCTATGTGTGCTGAGTTTCTGTTACTCTGTGCTCAGCTTGTTATTCGGTGCAATCCCCGGTCGGCTCCAGTTCAATCCGGCGGGGCTTGCACCAGACCGCTTGGATTCCTTTTTAGGTCGCTGCCAGACATCCGGAGTCCAAGGACCGTGACCTCTTGCGCAGAGCCTGATGTCCACGGCCTGATGTCCGATGATCACCTCCAGATGTCCGGATCATATCCCTCCCTGCCTGATGTCCAGAGCCTGCCGATCGTTGCCAGATGTCCGGAGTCCGATGCCAGTGTTCTGATGTTCCTGAGATCCAGTACGTGTTCCGGTGTCCGTGTTCCTGAGTTCCAGTCCTTGTTCCTGATGTCCTGACCGTGTTCCTGAGTTCCAGTCCATGTTCCTGTTCTCCTGCTGAGCCTGTGCTATGCCTGAGGCCTGAGAGAGAGGCCGCCCTAGTATGCCCGTGCCAGATAACCCTGGACTGCATCAACCAGTGATGATCCCGCCATCGTCTGAAGTCTGTCTGAGGTCGGTGTCAGATAACCCTGGACTGCATCTACCCAAGATGTCCTCCTGCACTCGTCAGTAATCCTGAGATGTGTACCCTTCGCTGATGTGCGGAATCGGGAGCCCGGCATTATGTTCTGTTTATGTACTGTGTTTTTCTTCAAGTAAACTTTATGTTTCTTCATACCTGAAGTTATAATAAACATCCGAAACACAGTGTAAGAAACCACCAAAAAATAGGAATTTTATAGTTTCAAAAAATATATATACAGGAAATATAACACCAAATCGCCTATGAGGCACAGATAAGGGAAAAGACAAACAATCACATGTAATATTGCGGTCCTAGGTAAAATAGCCTCTGTAGTACGAGGTGGGGGGTAGTGCTAACAGAAATATGATAATAAATAACTCTGCTAATATTAATCTAGTCTCAAATTCATATACATGAATGTATATAAAAAACTGTGCTTCCACAAACTCAGATAGATAATCCCTCAGAAAAGTCAAAAAGACTCACAATAATATATAGCAAACGGTGACGTCACCAGGCTATCCCGAGTATGGACATATACCACAAAGCAGAAATCATAACATAAGAACATTGCATCCACTCTCACCCATAGTGCCTCGCTTCAATGGACACGTAGCCCCAACGCGCGTTTCGCGTTTGCTTCTTCGGGGGGCCGTGTTAAAAGATGCACCCAAGCTGAAGTTGTGCGGTGTTTTCTAGTCCTGCAGGTCGCCATCTTGCCCACATGCTCAGCTGCCACAGATCTTCTGTGGTCCAGTGGGTCCACATTCCCTTACCATCTGGGACGCATGCCTCATGTCGTCGTGGTCTGGCAGCGTGGGAGCATTGGCTAGTTAGGCAAGCTATGCCATGTCCCGACGCCCCGCAGCCGTGGGAAGCGTTACAGAAAAATACATGCTTGATCTGGATATTGATGGAAAACCATACCTGTACCCCCCAATGTACTGTTGTTATGCATACATTTATAGTTATACTACCCCTTTTACAATGTATATTGTATTTTCTTGTACTTTTTCACCACAAAAAAAAAAAAAAGAAGGAATTTGCAAAAAAAAAATTGTAATTAGATCTACAGCCGGTGGCTACTCCGCTGACTAGCAGACACTGAAGCTTTGGAGCAGATCTCTGATTCCCAGGCTATAGTATGAGTAAACAGCTCTTGACACTCAACCATCTGTGTTACCCCAAGCCATAGTGTATGTAGTTTCTTACGGTTAAAAGGGGGAGAAGACCCAACCCACCTGTAATTGACGATGCCAACGTCACGTAAAACACACCAAGGGGACTCCAAAAAGAGTCTCCATTTTTTCCAAAAATTTGGGGCACAGACACCACTTAAGTAGAATCAATTGCCCCAGAGTTGCTTAAAACGTTTGGTGAGGTGATTTTAACAAATCTTCATGCTTTTACTCTCCCCAGGATGACACAGGGGTAGAAAAGTCCTTGCGGATCCATGATTTGTTCCTCTTTACAAACGTGAGTCTGTCTACATTGTCAGTGGACAGCCGCGTGCGCTTATCTGTCAGCACACCACCAGCAGCGCTGAACACACGTTCAGAGAGAAATCTGGCTGCGGGGCATGACAAGATCTCCAAGGCGTGAGTGGTGACCTCCGGCCATTTATCCAGATTGGAAGCCCAAAAAGAGCAAGGGTCCAGTGACACAGTCATGGCTTCCATGTTCAGTTGGAGATACTCCTGTACCATCGTCTCTAGGCGTTGACTATGTATCTGACTTCTTGTCTCCTGTGGCCTTGCAAAGGATGGGCTAAAAAAGTGGTGAAAGGATTCCGCAAAATTGCTGTTAACACCAGCAGATACTGTATTTCTGTTACGGTTTGAGTGCTGAAGACTTGACAGTCCCACGGTTGGCAAGTTAGAACTGTGAGATTCACTACGTGCACCATTGGTGTTTTGTGGAAAAGCACATGTAAGATTATGCAACAGTCTCTGCTGATACTCCTGCATGCGTGAATCCCTTTGTATGGCAGGAATTATTTTGGCAAATTTACTTTTGTACTGGGGATCTAACAGTGTGGCTACCCAGTAGTCAGGATTATTTTGAATTCTGACAATTCGAGGGTCATGTTGCAGGTAGTGCAGCAAGAAGGCACTCATGTGTCTTGCGCATCCAGGAGCACCAAGTCCCTGTTGTATACCTCCCAACCGTCCCGGATTGACCGGGACAGTCCCGATTCTGACCCTCCCACACTCTGTCCCGGCGGGACAGCATGTGTCCCGCAGTGAGAGGAGCCGCCACACCCCCCATGCAACCCTTCCTCGCTTTCCCAGCACTCCACTATAGCTTCTGACAGCAGAGCAATGACTTTGCTGGCTGTCTTCTTATGTGCGAGCAGGACCTGTGATGAGGTCACAGGAGGGGAGGAGTTGGGTGTCACATGGTCAGGCTCCTCTGTGTGCAGGGCTGTTTCTGGCTCTCTGCTGTGCTGGTTGTCAGGTGCTCCACGAGGGTAAGTTTATGTGTGGGGTCAGGAGGCATTTACATTGTGGATGTAGCAGTGCTGTAGTGTGTGCGAGGTGTACGGAGTGGAGCCGTGTGTGTACGAGGTGTACGGAGCGGAGCCGTGTGTGTACGAGGTGTAAGGAGCGGAGCTGTGTGTGAACGAGGTGTACGGAGCGGAGCCGTGTGTGAACGAGGTGTACGGAACGGAGCCGTGTGTGTACAAGGTGTACGGAGTGGAGCCGTGTGTGAATGAGGTGTACGGAGTGGAGCCGTGTGTGTACGAGGTGTACGGAGCGGAGCCGTGTGTGTGCGAGGTGTACGGAGCGGAGCCGTGTGTGTGCGAGGTGTACGGAGCGGAGCCGTGTGTGTGCGAGGTGTACGGAGCGGATCCGTGTGTGTACGAGGTGGCTGTAGCAGTGCTGTATGTGTACGGGGCGTACGAAACGGAGCCCTGTGTGTACGAAGTGTACGGAGCTGAGCCGCTCAGCTCCGTACACTTTGTACACACAGGGCTTCGTGCTTGAGCCGTGTGTGTACGGAGCGGAGCAGAGCCGTGTGTGTACGGGGTGTACAGAGTGGAGCCACGTGTGTACGAGGTGTTTGGAGTGGAACTGCATGTGTACGAGGTGTATGGTGCAAAGCCGCATGTGTACAAGATTTACGGAGTGTGGCTGCGTATGTATGAGGTTTACGGAGTGGAGCCTTGTGTGCGAGAGGTGTACGGAGCGGAACCATCTGTGTATGAGGTGTGTGGAGCCGTGCGTGTACAAGGTGTATGGTGGGGAGCATTCATACCTCCCAACTGTCCCAGATCCAGCGGGACAGTCCCAATTTTGAGAGTCTGCCCCGCTGTCCCGGCCGGGAGCTTACTGTTCCCCTGGACACAGGAGTACACGGCAGAGCCCCGAGGAGCACTTTAGAACTCGCACGTGACGTTCCGCCGGAAGTAATGTGCTGGAAGCTGACCGGAAATGAGGTAATTTTAGGAGGAGATTGTGACGGAACCATGGAGGCACTTCAGGGAATGCTTCGGATCCATCACCGTGTCCTCCTCCGACAGCACGGACAAGGATCGCCTTGGAATCGGGGATCTCGGCCATGTGAGCGGATCATGATATGTCCTGCATCGGGAGGCTCAGGTGGGCACTACAATGGGAGCCGGGCTGCTATACTATTTTTATAGAATCTTTCTTTCTTTCTCTCTCTCTCTGTTCTTTCTTTCTCTCTCTGTTCTTTCTCTCTCTCTCTGTTCTTTCCTTCTCTCTTTCTGTTCTTTCTTTCTCTCTCTGTTCTTTCTTTCTCTCTCTCCTTTCTTTCTCTCTCTCCTTTCTTTCCTTCTCTCTGTTCTTTCTCTATAATCCTTTTTTTCTTTCTCTGTCTCTCTGCTCTTTCCTCTCTGTTCTTTCTTTGTCTCTGTTCTTTTTCTTTCTTTCTCTGTTCTTTTTCTTTCTTTCTCTCTGTTCATTTTCTTTCTCTCTGTTCTTTTTCTTTCTTTCTTTCTCTCTGTTCTTTCTTTCTCTTTCTGTTCTTTTTCTTTCCCCTTTCTTTCTCCCTGTTCTTTCTCTCTGTGTTCTTTTTATTTATTTCTTTCTCTCTGTTCTTTCTTTCCCCTCTTTCTTTCTATCTCTCTGTTCTTTTTCTTTCTTGCTCTCTGTTCTCTTTCTTTCCTCTCTTTCTTTCTCTCTGTTCTTTCTTTCTTTCTTTCTTTCTTTCTTTCTTTCTTTCTTTCTCTTTCCCATCTTTCTTTCTTTCCCCTCTTTCTTTTTTTCTATCTCTGTGTTCTTTTGTTCTGTCCCCCTTTCTTTCTCTCTCTGTTTCTTTCTTTCTCTCTCTGTTCTTTCTTTCCCATCTTTCTTTCTTTCCCATCTTTCTTTCTCTCTTTGTTCTTTCTTTCTCTCTGTTCTTTCTTTCTTTCCCCTCTTTCTTTCTCTTTCTGTTCTTTCTTTCTCTCTCTGTTCTTTCTTTCCCATCTTTCTTTCTTTCCCATCTTTCTCTCTTTGTTCTTTCTTTCCCCTCTTTCTGTTTTTTCTTTCCCATCTTTCTTTCTCTCTCTGTTCTTTCTCTCTCTGTTTATTCTTTCTGTCCCCTCTTTCTTTGTTTCATTCTTCCTGTTTTTCTCTCTGTTCTTTCTTTCTCTCTCTGTTCTTTCTTTCCCCTCTTTCTTTCCCTCTCCCTCTCAGTTCTTTCTTTCCTCTTTCTTTCTCTCTACCTCTCTGTTCTTTCTTTCCTCTTTCTTTCTCTCTCCCTCTCTGTTCTTTTTTCTGTCCCCTCTTTCTTTCTTTCTCTCTGTTCTTTCTTTCCCCTCTTTCTTTCTCTCTTCCTCTCTGTTCTTTCTTTCCCCTTTCTTTCTATCTCCATCTCTGTTCTTACTTTCCAATTTTTTTTCTCTCTGTTCTTTTTTTCTGTCCCCTCTTTCTCTCTGTTCTTTCTTTTGTTCCCCTTTCTTTCTTTGTTTCTTTCTTTCTCTCCGCTCTTTCTTTCTTTCTCTCCGCTCTTTCTTTCTTTCTCTCTGCTCTTTCTTTCTCTCTCTGTTTTCTTTTTTCTCTCTCTCTGTTCTTTCTCTCTTTTCCTCAGTACTAGTCAATGTGCCCACAGTACCAGCCACTGATCCCATAATGCCAGCCACTGTGCCCTCAGTACCAGTGTGATCAGCAGTGCTAAATGGGTGTGGTTGGGGTGTGGACATGGGTGTGATTAGTTGTGAAATGGGTGTGGTCAGGGGTGTGGAATAAAATTTGCCGAGGTGCTCTATGCGCGCCACAAACTTTGTCCCTCTTTTTCCATCTTCAAAAGTTGGGAGGTATGCTGTTGTGTTGGTGGCGAGGTAAGAATCCTGCTTCCTTCTTCTGCCCTCTGCCCCCAAGTTTGGCTGCTACTATGCGCCCTGGTTAATCCCTCTCCCCCACCCTCCCATGCCAGCCGCCTTGCTGCTGCCAAACGTCTGGATCTTGCAGATGTTAGCCCTTCCGCATACAACTCCTCCTCCTCTACTTCCTCCACCTCCTCTTGTTCCACCACCTGACTCCGAATTCTGTTTAGCATGTGCTCCAGCATGTAAATCACCGGAATAGTCATGCTGATAATGGCATCGTCAGCACTAAACATCTTGTCAGTATTCCGGGTTTTCTAGGTAACTTTGTCAATGATTTTGCCCTTTGTTAAAATGGAGTTTGCTGTTTTCTGTGCCCTACTTCCTGTTCGTTTGTTTAAAACCCGGCTCAGGTGCTGGCTTCACTGCTGGAATATTCTGCTTCTGTTTCTCTGCAACCCAGCTGCTTTGTTCCTCACAGAGCTTGTGTGTATTTACCAGGAAAGTGCATAACTTTATCTTCAGGTGTTTCTCAGCCACAGCAGTTTCTACCCATGGCTCTGGACATTCTCTGCATATGTAAGTTGCACATACTGTGTTATCACTAAACTGTTGACTTGGGAATTTAACCCTTGGTTCACTCCATCTGATAAGAACTGTGTTTCTGAACTGTTGCTGTTTAACCCTTCGTGCATTACCTCTGGTGATAGCTGTTGGAACTGTTACTGGAATCTTACGGACTTATGAACTTGTTGTTGGACTTCTCTGAATTAAGCCACAACTGAGATTAACTTGTTCCTGGACCTTCCTGTGTTTTCTGCTTACCTGGATCTGACTCTTCACACACCAGCAGTGTGTAAATCCAGCCACGTTATCTGTGCATCAGACTTACCTTGTGGTCACATTTGTGTGAGGACTCCGTCGTAAGAACTTTACCACCCTCGCTATAGAGGTTCAAAGACTTATATATCCGGATTCCTATAACTGGACTTGTGTATATGTATATGGACTCATTGCATGTCACTACGGGTTGTTTGAATATTGTTTTTGGGTGTTTTGCTGTTTCACAAATACATTATTTGCATTCAAAGAAACCCGTCTCTGATTGTTCATTGCCCCACGCTATCAGAATCCTCGAGTTCCTACAATAGTATTACAGGATATTCCAGCCTAAAAAAGAGGATTCTGCTGGGGCAATGACGGAGACACGGGCAGACAAATTGTTCACCATAGTTAACTCCTTGCAGCAGGAGGTGGCGGCTGCACTCAATCAGATTAGAGACTTGGAGTCTCGGGTTAACCACAATGCACAGGGGTTTGGTCAGGCTCTTCAAGATCTACGTTCTAGGTTAGGAGTCCTGGAGGCCTTACCTACTGAGCCAACCTCATCCACCAGTATGCCCAAATTACCTCCATTCCGTTTTAATGGTGACCGAAGTCAATTCCGTGGGTTTGTTAATCAATGTATATTATTTTTTGATGTACATGCCTCCTACTACCGGTCTGATAGATCTAAGGTTCTATGTATTATTATGTTGTTGACATCACGTGCACTGGCTTGGGCAAATCCTATGGTTGAAAGTCATGATACCCGTCTAAATAATTTGGACAATTTTCTGGCAGCCATGGCGCAAATGTTCGACGATCCCAACCGCCGTGCTACCGCTGAATCTGCCTTGCTTTCCTTACGCCAGGGGAAACGGTCAGTCATAGAATATGTTACTGAATTTAAAAGGTTAGTGGTGGACACCCAGTGGGAAAACAATGCTTTATTACCAATCTTTAGAAAAGGTTTGTCAAATGTAATCAAGGATGAGCTAGCCCGTTCAGAGTCTCCACAGGAGTTTGAATTGTTTATACAGCACTGTGTACGTATTGATATCCGTTTAACTGAACGCAGACAAGAAAAATGGGCCGCTGTAAATCGCATTACTAATTACTCTCTTCCGTCCAGGGAAACCACAGGCAAAAACCCACGAGAGGCTGAGGAGGTGCCTATGCAGGTGGACTCACTGCAGAGACGTGAGAATAATGAACGCCGCGAACACCGTTTCCGTGAGCGCTTATGTTTCTATTGTGGTCAATCGGATCATTTCCTCATCAATTGTCCTAAATGTCCTAGGCGACCCAACAAGGTGTTGGCGGTAGTAGGGGATTATGATAACACAGACGCTGAGTCTGAAGTTTCGGAAACCAGTCTACATCTAGATGCGGTTTTTCCCCAATACTGATGCCGACTTCCCCTAAAGATCAAGGGGAGAAATATTCACATTGTTCTCTTCCTATACAGATTCAGTGGGAGGAACAGTGGATATCAAGTTCTGCCATGATAGACTCTGGAGCAGGTGGGAATTTCATGGATGCTTCTTTTGCAGAGGAACATGGTATAAAGACACAACTAAGAGCTTCACCAATCACTATGGAAACGGTGGATGGTTCCCCATTAGTTTCTGGACCAGTAGATCGGGAGACAGTGCCTCTGGAGTGTAAGATGGAACCAGACCATCAAGAAACACTTTCATTTATGTTAATATCTTCTCCTCATTTTCCTGTAATTTTAGGAATTCCCTGGTTACGGTCACAAAATCCAATCATCAATTGGGAAACCAAGGAGATAACCTTTCTCCCGAAGTGCAGCTCTACCATCAGTCCAACTGTGGCGGCTCCAGTTACCCAGAACTTGGAAGAGGTGATACAGGAACCTACTCTCCCTCTGATTTATCAGGAATTCTCAGACATTTGTGATAAAAGGAAGGCAGATCAACTTCCCCCACATAGACCGTATGACTGCCCCATAGAATTGCTTCCTGGAGCAGCGATTCCTTTCGGCCATGTTTACCCGTTGGCGGCTCCGGAATTAAAATCTTTACGAGAGTATATAGATGAGAATTTAGCCAAGGGGTTTATCCGACCATCTTCTTCACCAGCGGGAGCTCCAATATTCTTTGTAAAGAAGAAGGATGGTACTCTAAGACCCTGCATTGACTACCGGGAGTTAAATAAGGTAACCATTCGTAACAGGTACCCGTTGCCCCTAATTCCAGAATTGTTGGAAAGAGTTCGCCAGGCCAAAGTATTTACCAAATTAGATCTTCGTGGGGCATATAATTTACTCCGTATACGGCCCGGAGACGAATGGAAGACAGCTTTTAGATGCCGGTATGGACATTTTGAATATTTGGTGATGCCATTCGGACTCTGTAACGCTCCTGCTGCTTTTCAACATTTAGCCAACGACATTTTCAGGGATTTATTGGACCAATATGTGGTAATTTACCTTGATGACATCTTAATCTTTTCTGACTCCTTACAGGAACATCAGGAACATGTCAAGACCGTACTTAGACGTTTGAGAGATAATCATTTGTACATCAAACTCGAAAAGTGTGAGTTCCATTGTTCTGAAATTCAATTTTTAGGCTATGTTATCTCGCCTCAGGGATTGAATATGGAGTCCAGCAAGATCCAGGCAATCTTGGACTGGCCGGTACCAGGAAACATTAAGGAGGTACAACGATTCATTGGCTTTGCTAACTTTTATAGACGGTTTATCCGAAATTTTTCAGAAATTGTCCGTCCCATCACTCTCCTCACCAAGAAGGGGAAGAAGTTTGAATGGTCTTCGCAAGCTCAGGAAGCCTTTGATCGCCTGAAGGGTTGTTTTACCACGGCTCCAATATTGATGCATCCGGATCCTGCACAGCCTTTTATCGTGGAGGTGGACGCGTCTGACTGTGCATTGGGAGCTATCCTCTCACAACGTACCGGAGACAAAGGTTTGCTGCACCCGTGTGCCTTCTTCTCTCGTAGGTTATCTTCTGCAGAACTGAACTATGATGTGGCAGATAAGGAACTTTTGGCAATTATTTCTGCCTTTAAGGAATGGAGACACCATTTGCAGGGGCAACTCAGCAGGTAGTAGTACTCACGGATCATCGCAATTTGGAATTCCTTAAGTCTGCCAGGTGTCTTTCTCCTCGACAAGCTAGGTGGAGTTTGTTCTTGAACCAGTTTAATTTTATTATTTCGTACCGCCCAGGTTCACGTAATGGGAAAGCTGACGCATTATCCCGAATCCATACCGTGGATTCCGTGCCTGGGACCCCGTCGAAGACCATCTTGTCGGAGGCCAATTTCGTTGGAGTGCTCCGGAACCGGGACTTGTGGCAGGAGATCAAGCTGGCCTATGACGGTGACGTATTTCTTGCAGCTCCACCTGACAATGTGAATCTTGTCCTTCGGAATGGTGTGTGGCTTAGAGATCGATGTATTTATGTCCCAGAGGCTGTAAGACTTCGAGTTCTCAGATTGGTCCACGACTCCAAATTGGCTGGTCATAGGGGGGTACAGAAGACGCAGGAATTGTTAACTCGTTTTTTTTGGTGGCCTACCTGCTTGAAGGATGTGAATGACTATGTCCGCTCTTGTGAAGTTTGTGCCCGGTACAAGGTTCCTCGCGTTTCACCTACTGGTCTTCTTAAACCGCTACCTGTACCGTCTCGCCCTTGGGGGTCTATTTCGATGGACTTTATTGTGGAGTTACCCACCTCTGGTGGAAAAAATACTATTTTGGTGGTAGTAGATCGTTTAACGAAAGCTGCTCATTTCATTCCGTGTGCTGGTCTTCCCTCAGCTACAGAGACAGTAGATCTAGTTATCCAGAACATTTTCCGGCTGCATGGGGTACCAGATGACATCATTTCTGACCGGGGAATACAATTTACCTCTAGATTTTGGAAAGGATTTTGTTCTGCGCTCCACATTAATGTTTGCTTGTCTTCTGCATACCATCCTCAGACCAACGGGCAGACCGAACGGACAAATCAAACCTTGGAGCAATATCTACGCTGTTACGTCAGTCATTTGCAGGACGATTGGCTGAAGCTACTTCCTCTAGCGGAATTTTCGTACAACAACTCCCAAAGCAGTTCCACGAAGGTAACGCCTTTTTTTGCCAACCTGGGTTATCATCCAAGTATTTTGCCTAGGTCTCCGGTTACGATTTCGGTACCAGCAGTTGAAGACAGAGTGACGGCGTTGCAACGTAATCTTGAAGTTTTGAAGGACTCCCTGACCACAGCACAGGAGCGTTACAAGAAATCGGCCGATAGATTCCGGAAACCAGCACCTATGTATAAGGTAGGAGACTCAGTTTGGTTGTCCACCAAGAATCTAAAATTGGGTGTTCCTTCGCAGAAACTGGGACAGAAATTCATCGGTCCATTCAAGATCACTGGGATTGTGAGCTCTGTTGCCTGTCGATTGAAGCTACCACGGACTTTAAAGGTACACCCAGTATTTCATGTTTCCTTATTAAAACCAGTCTCTCCTAACACATTTCAGGGACGTATCGTACCTCCCCCTCCACCAGTGTTGGTTGATGGCGAAGAACAATTCGTGATACAGGATATTGTCAATTCGAGACTTCATAGAAACCGGCTTCAGTATCTAGTTAGATGGCAAGGTTACTCTCCTGAAAATGATTCTTGGGAACCAGTAAGTAACATCAATGCGCCTCTGAAGATTGCTCAGTTTCATCGGAGATACCCGGACAGGCCTGGTCCAGGACCGTCCGGAGGCCGTCTTTAGGGGGGGAGTAATGTCAGTATTCCGGGTTTTCTAGGTAACTTTGTCAATGATTTTGCCCTTTGTTAAAATGGAGTTTGCTGTTTTCTGTGCCCTACTTCCTGTTCGTTTGTTTAAAACCCGGCTCAGGTGCTGGCTTCACTGCTGGAATATTCTGCTTCTGTTTCTCTGCAACCCAGCTGCTTTGTTCCTCACAGAGCTTGTGTGTATTTACCAGGAAAGTGCATAACTTTATCTTCAGGTGTTTCTCAGCCACAGCAGTTTCTACCCATGGCTCTGGACATTCTCTGCATATGTAAGTTGCACATACTGTGTTATCACTAAACTGTTGACTTGGGAATTTAACCCTTGGTTCACTCCATCTGATAAGAACTGTGTTTCTGAACTGTTGCTGTTTAACCCTTCGTGCATTACCTCTGGTGATAGCTGTTGGAACTGTTACTGGAATCTTACGGACTTATGAACTTGTTGTTGGACTTCTCTGAATTAAGCCACAACTGAGATTAACTTGTTCCTGGACCTTCCTGTGTTTTCTGCTTACCTGGATCTGACTCTTCACACACCAGCAGTGTGTAAATCCAGCCACGTTATCTGTGCATCAGACTTACCTTGTGGTCACATTTGTGTGAGGACTCCGTCGTAAGAACTTTACCACCCTCGCTATAGAGGTTCAAAGACTTATATATCCGGATTCCTATAACTGGACTTGTGTATATATATATGGACTCATTGCATGTCACTACGGGTTGTTTGAATATTGTTTTTGGGTGTTTTGCTGTTTCACAAATACATTATTTGCATTCAAAGAAACCCGTCTCTGATTGTTCATTGCCCCACGCTATCAGAATCCTCGAGTTCCTACAATAGTATTACACATCTTCATGGCCATTTCAAAACTGTGCAGAAGGGTGCACAGGTCCCTGATCTGAGACCACTCCTCCAGCGTGATTTGCCCCACCTCTGGATCTCGTTGGCCCTGGCTATAAGTCAGAACGTATTGCACCAGGGCTTGTCGGTGCTGCCACAGTCACTGCAACATGTGCAGAGTTGAATTCCACTGTGTTGGCACATCTCATTTTAGCCAGTGAAGTGGCAGGCCCAACGACTTCTGTAGAGATGTAAGTCGCTGAGCTGCGGGATGTGAAAGGCGGAAGTGCGCACACAGCGACCGTGCCCTCTGCAGAAGGCCATGTAGTCCGGGATAGTGGGTTAAAAATTGCTGGACAACCAGGTTCAACACGTGAGCCATACAAGGCACGTTTGTGACATTGCCCCGGCGAAGGGCCGCACCCAGGTTTGCTGCATTGTCGCACACCGCCTTCCCTGGTTGCAGGTCCTGTGGAGACAACCATTCATGAAACTGGTTCTCCAGAGCTGACCACAACTCCTTAGCTGTGTGACTCACATTTCCCAGACATTTCAACGTAAAAACCGCCTGATGACGTTGAACCCTGCTGCCAGCATAGCAAGGAGGTGTGCAGGATCCCTTCTGCGCAGTTAGAGAGCCGTTGGCGTAACTTGACAGGCTTTGGGTGCAGGTGGAGGACCGAGAGGAGGTTGAGGAGGCAGAAGCTGTGGAGGAACTTCGAGATAAAGAGGATTGACGCACAACTCGTGGGGACGGCAAGACTTGAACAGCAGCCCCTTGTCCTGCTGTCACCATAGTTACCCAGTGCCCAGTCAGCGACATGTAACGCCCCTGTCCATGCCTACTCGTCCAAGTGTCTGTGGTGAAATTCACCCTGTCACATACTGAGTTTCTCAAAGAAGCGGTGATGTTGTGTGAGACATACTGGTGGAGCGCAGGCACACCTTTCTTTGAGAAGTAGTGCCAACTGGGCATCTGGTACTGTGGCACTGCGACGGACATAAGGTCTTGAAAATCCCCTGTGTCCACCAGGCGGAAAGGCAGCATTTCTGTAGCCAAGAGCTTGCAGAAGGTGAAATTCAAACTCTTTGCTTTCTCATGGCTAGGAGGAAATGGTCTTTTACTTGTCCACATCTGGGGGAAAGAGGGCTGGCTGTTATGCATAGACGGGGGTTGAGTAGGTTGTCCCTGGACAACTGAGGGTCTGTGAGGAAGATGCAGGAGCAAAAGTTAGGTTGCCTTGATCCAAAGGTGGTGCTCTCGATGTCGGAGAGCGCTCAACACCAGCTGGTGTTTTCTCTTCCAAATGAAATGATGACCTGCCAATCAGACTGGCTGTTGCGGGTAAAGAGGTGCCAGGTCTGAGTCTGACTGCTGCCCCCCCAGTCACAGAGGATGAAGAGGCCACGGTTGCGGATGCACAAGATGGGGCAGACAGTGGTTGGGCCGGCCTACTAGGCCGCATTGTAGCACAGTGAGCTTGCCACTGCAACTTATGCTTCATATCCATGTGACGGTTGATTCATGAAGTACTCAAACTATAGATTTTTTGGCCTCTACTTAGCTTTTGGTCACAAATGTTACAGATAACACGAGTTGAGTCATCCTTTTCGATCTGAAAAAATGCCCAGGCTATGCAAGGCTTATAACCCATGCGACCTGAAGAGCCACCACGACTTGTGATCAGAGGCAGAGTTGTGGTTGAGGATGCACTTGGTGACGTGCTTCCAGTACTACGTCTCTGTCCAGGAAGCCGCAACCTGACCTCGTCATCACTAGAATCCTCCTCCACCTTCTCTGGTGACCTCATCGACTGGCTGACTGTGGGTTGACAGTAAGTGGGATCTGCAACCTCGTCATCATCATCCTGTGTGTTCTCACACCCGTCGTCCTCAGAGCCAACCTCTTCCTGCCCTGACAAAGAACTCAAGTTGTTGCTGAAATCAGGTATTTGAGTCTCATCATCATCTTCCTCATTGTCTCCACCAACAGGAGTTACAGTTTGGGAATGAGGGTCTACATTATGCTCAGAAACTTCTTCATCTGGTTCTGGATCTGACTCAGAAAGATTCTGGGCATCAGTGCAGATCATTTCCTCGTCTGGATTCACAGAAGCTCTGGAGACGACCTCTGATTCCCAGGCTATAGCATGAGTAAACTGCTATAGTATGAGTAAACTGCTCTGAAGACTCAACCATCTGTTCTACCCCATACTGAGACTAGCAGCTGGAGACTTGGGAGCTGTGAGGAAGCAAGTGCGATTTGGGTGACACCTCTGAGGACTAGAGTATTTGTGATGTTGAAGTTGAGGTGGAGGAGAGCTGACTTAAAGGAGCACTAGATATCTGTTGAAGCACCTGCTGTTTTTGTGCCTCATCTGGAATTTGTAGCGATGGGCGTGGCCGTAAGAACGAGATCGTATCACATTGTTCACTAAAAGAAGTAGACATCTTAGTTTGGCTGGAAGATGGTCTTTGTTCTGCAGATGTTACTATTGCTTTAACACCTACCCCACGGACACAACCCTTTTTCCCTTCCCAACACGCCTATTCCCCTTTCCACCAGCAGCAAGCCTTTTGCCACTCATTTTGGTGGTTAACTAATTGACAACTCTGAAGTTGTTTGCACAAAAAACCATGGATGGAAACCGAGCAGAGCTGTGTGGCCAATTTGTGGTACTAGCCCAAAAGGATTGGCTGGGTTAGATAAGCTTCAGGCAGCCTGGGAAGACCCGTACGTCGTGCACCAACAGCTCAACCCAGTCACCTACGTTGTCACGCTTGACCACGCTCGGGGTAGGCGCAAGGCCTTTCACGTCAACATGATGAAAGCTCATCACGAACGTGAAGCCTGCGTCCTACCGGTCTGCAACCTGCCCGAGGACGGGGAGGAAGAACCCCCTCCTGGACATGCTGGCCCAAGCCAAGGCCAATGGGTCCATTGAGGACATTGAGGTAAGTGCCTCACTAACCGTTCCCCAGCGGTCGCAGTTGCTGGCCACCCTGGAACCCTTCCGGGCCGTGTTCTCCAACCGACCCGGACAGACGAAGTTAGCGGTTCACGAGGTGGACACCGGGAATCATGCCCTACTACGGCGTACACCTTATCGGATCTCTGAGGAGGTGCAGCAGATTATGCACCAGGAGATCGATGAGATGTTGCAGCTGGGGGTGATTCAACAGTCCAAAAGCACGTGGGCCTCACCTGTAGTTCTCATGCCTAAAAAGGATCTGACCACCCGGTTCTGCGTGGACTACAGGGGGCTCAACTCCATCACCACCTCTGATGCACACCCGATGCCGTGCATCGAGGATCTGCTTGAGCGGTTGGCGAACGCCAAATACATATCCATCATGGATTTAAGCCGAGGATACTAGCAGATTCCCCTGAGCCCTGCGGCGCAGGAGAGATCCGCCTTTATCACCCCTTTTGGACTGTATGAGTCCATGGTCATGCCCTTTGTCATGAAAAATGCCCCTGCCACTTCACAGCGGATGGTCAATCACCTGCTTCGGGGACTGGAGAAGTACGCAGTGGCGTACCTGGACGACATTGCCGTCTTCAGTTCCACCTGGGAGGAACACCTTCAGCATCTCCAGGAGGTGCTCAAGCGTATTCACCAGGCAGGTCTGACCATCAAGCCCGGAAAATGCCAGATGGGCATGAGCAAGGTCCATTACCTGGGGCACCGGGTAGGCGGGGATTCCATGAGTCCAGAGCCCGAGAAAGTGGACGCGATCGTGTCCTGGCCCACTCCCAGACCAAAAAACAGGTGATGTCCTTCTTGGGCACTGCAGGGTACTATAGGCGGTTCGTACAGAATTATAGCGCCCTTGCAAAACCCTTGACGAACCTCACTAAGCGCGGTCTACCCCAAACAGTCATCTGGACAGATGGCTGTGAGGCGGCATTCCGAGCTTTGAAAACAGCCCTGTGCAGCTCTCCAGTGTTGAAAGCAGTCGACAGCAGTCAGCTATTCCTGGTACAGACCGACGCCAGCGAATTTGGCCTCAGTGCTGTACTCAGCCAGGTCGACTCGGGAAACCAGGAGCACCCCATGTTGTACCTGAGCCAGAAACTTCTGCCGAGGGAAGTGGCATACTCCACCATCGAGAAGGAGTGCCTGGCCATGGTCTGGGCACTGCAACGTTTGCAGCCCTACCTGTACGGGCGCACCTTCACGGTGGTAACCGAACACAACCCTCTGAGCTGGCTGCACACAGTGTCCGGAACCAACGGTAGGTTGCTACGCTGGAGCCTTGGCCTACAGCAGTACGACTTTGCCATACAACACAAGAAAGGCCGCGAACATGGGAATGCCGATGGGTTGTCCCGGCGTGGTGAGCCCGCTGAGGTGCGCATGGCGGATTACCAACAGGTCATGCCTCCTTAGCGCACTCTAAGAGGGGGAGGTGTGACGATACCCTGGGATGGGAGCTCTATTCCCTATTACTTTCCTGAACTACAACCCCCAACGTGTTTGGCCAGCACAGAGCTAAACCACCCCCCTATTCCCCTTGTGCCTGCAGCCTCTCTGCAACTCACTCCTTCCTTTCGCCCCCACCTCAGGAATGTCTTTGTCTTCAGACCCTGCTGTACGGTCCCATCACATATAATGGGAATTCATTTATTCTGTGATAACTTGCTGAGACTTTATGATAGAAGCTCGAAAGTTACCGTTGTGCAACGTGCTCCTATCAGGCTTCGCTCCAGTGGTACTGGTTCAGTACTAGCCCCAACAGAACCAGAGAAATGGATTTCTCTGGAGCAGTGTGGAATACTTAGTCCGAGTTTGAACTCATTAGAACACTAATTTCTGAATAAGGTGAATAATGGTTCTGCCAAAACTCTGCTGGGTTCTCAGGCCCAGTTATATGGCCGAGAAGGTTTCATAGCCAAAACTACCACTTGAAGCAAGGGGAGGACCCCGGTATCTCCACCCTTTTCATGATGTCATGACCCAGAACTATAGAGTACGACCCCTCAGTCAGGAGCTCAGATTCTGCAAGAGAGCCGAGATAGACAGCCACTCTGTCATGCATGGAGATGTGTGACTCATTCCCTTCCCCCCAGCCTGATTCGCCTGAATGAGTGCAATGTAAGTTTTCTTTTTAACCCTGTTTTAGTTGTAATTGCTGTACATATTTCAATTGTATCCCTTTTTGTAAAAATCTTGCTTTAAAACTTTATAAACACTGTCAAACCTTTTTGGAGAAAAGATATAAAATTACTAGATCGGTCTCCATGCTCTGTAATGAATTTGCACACGCCTGAAGTATACTACGCTACTAAATTGGGATGGCTCTGCCCCACATTCTAGACCTAGGGGCTGGTGGCAGCTAGAGACAGTGTGTGAAGTGTTGAGCTTGCGGGTGGCGTTGACAGTGACGGAGTGGGTTTTATAAGTGTATTGCCTGGCTGTGGCTAGGAGTAGTTATAATTCCCTCACTGTAGCGTCCCCAATAGCCAGTACATGTCCAAGCGGCCCGTCCGGCGACTAATTATCCTAGGTTCCCTGACTGACCATAGGGTAAGGGGGCGCAAGTTCCTAAGTGGAACTGGGAAGTGGGATAAGTATAAATCCCTGCATTCAACATAGGTGGCATCGGCGGGATCCTAAGCCGTGATCCCTTGGGCCTCCGTCTGTGTTCCGTTCGTGACACCGGCAAATTAATTAGCGGCTATTATACTATGTAGAAGTGTATGAACTATAAATATATGTACAGTCATGGCCAAAAGTTTTGAGAATGACACAAATATTATATTTTCACATGATCTGCTGCCCTCTGGTTTTTATGTGTGTTTGACAGATGTTTTTATCACAGACAGAAATATAATTGCAAACATGAGTAACAAAAGCTTATATTGACAGTTAGAATGAGTTAATGCAGCAAGTCAATATTTGCAGTGTTGACCCTTCTTCTTCAGGACCTCTGCAATTCTCCCTGGCATGCTCTCAATCAACTTCTGGACCAAATCCTGACTGATAGCAGTCCATTCTTGCACAATCAATGCTTTCATTTTGGCAGAATTTTTAGGTTTTTGTTTGTCCACCCGTCTCTTGATGATTGACCACAAGTTCTCAATGGGATTAAGATCTGGGGAGTTTCCAGGCCATGGACCCAAAATCTCTATGTTTTGTTCCCTGAGCCATTTAGTTATCACCTTTGCTTTATGGCAAGGTGCTCCATCATGCTGGAAAAGGCATTGTTGATCGCCAAACTGCTCTTGGAGGGTTGGGAGAAGTTGCTCTTGGAGGACATTCTGGTACCATTCTTTATTCATGGCTGTGTTTTTAGGCAAGACTGTGAGAGAGCCGATTCCCTTGGCTGAGAAGCAACCCCACACATGAATGGTTTCAGGATGCTTAAGGCTAAGTTCACACGTTGCGGAATTGCCGCGGAAATTTCCGCGGCAATCCCGCACTTCTCTGCCGCGGGAAATACGCCTTTTTTTTGTATGCGTATTCCCGCCACAAACTAGCGTTTTGCAAGCGTAATTAGCTTGCAGAATGCTAGCGTTTTCCTAGCGATCTGTAGCATCGCTTGGAAAACTGATTGACAGGTTGGTCACACGAGTCAAACATAGTGTTTGACACGTGTGACCAACTTTTTACTATTGATGCCGCCTATGCCGCATCAATAGTGAAAAGATCTAATGTAAAAATAATAAAAAAAATAATAAATAATGATATTCTCACCTTCCGGCGGCCCCCGCAGCTTTCCCGCCTCTCAGCGACGCTCCCGGCAACTCCCGTTCCCAGGCGTCCTTTGCGACAGACCCCAGATGATGTAGCATCACGCAAGACCGCTACGTCATCTGGGTGATTCTCACAAAGGACTCCTGGGAACGGGAGCGTCGCTGAGAGGCGGGAAGGCTGCCGGGGCCGCCGGAAGGTGAGAATATCATTATTTTTTATTTTAATTATTGTTTTACCAGGGATATGGTACCCAGGGCCTGGAGGAGAGTCTCCTCTCCTCCAGACCCTGGGTACCATCGCACATGAACCGCTTACATTCCGCATAGCCACATGCGGAAAGTAAGCGGTTCAATTCATTCCTATGGCGGCGATTCCGCCGAGATTACGCAAAATTAATGAACATGTTGCTATTTTTTCCACGAAGCGTTTTTTTCGCGGAAAAAAACGCAACATGTGGCCAAAACATGCGGAATCCATTAACATGTATAGGATGCTTAATGCTTGCTTTTTTTTCGCGTTTTTACCGCGGGAAAAACGCAAAAAAACGCAAATATTCCTGAACGTGTGAACTTAGCCTAACAGTTGGCATGAGACAAGACTGGTGGTAGCGCTCACCTTGTCTTCTCTGAATGAAGCGTTTTCCTGATGTCCCAAACAATCGAAAAGGGGATTCATCAGAGAAAATAACTTTACCTCAGTCCTCAGCAGTCCACTGCCTGTACCTTTTTCAGAATATCAGTCTGTCAATGATGTTTTTTCTGGAGAGAAGTGGCTTCTTTGCTGCCCTCCTTGAGACCAGGCCTTGCTCCAAGAGTCTCCACCTCACAGTGCGTGCAGATGCACTCACACCTGCCTGCTGCCATTCCTGAGCAAGCTCTGCACTGCTGGTAGCCCGATTCCGCAGCTGAAACACTTTTAAGAGACGGTCCTGGCGCTTGCTGGTCTTTCTTGGGCGCCCTGAAGCCTTTTTGGCAACAATGGAACCTCTCTCCTTGAAGTTCTTGATGATGCGATAGATTGTTGACTGAGGTGCAATCTTTCTAGCTGCGATACTCTTCCATTTTTGTGCATTGCAATGATGACTGCACGTGTTTCTTTAGAGATAACCATGGTAAACAGAAGAGAAACAATGATGCCAAGCACCAGCCTCCTTTTAAAGTGTCTAGTGGTGTCATTCTTAATCATGACAGATTGATCTCCAGCCATGTCCTCATCAACACCCACACCTGTGTTAATGGAGCAATCACTGAAAAGAGGTTAGCTGGTCCTTTTAAAGGGAATCTGTCACCCTAAATTGGCAGGATATTTAAATGATGGCAGTCAGGTCAGATGGGCGGTGTTTTGGGTACTTGCCTTAACATGTTGTTCGCCGCTGACTCCATTATTTCTGAAAAATATTTAGACTTGAGAGTCCTCAGTGGTTGATACCTTTTAATGGCTAACTGAAAAGATGGTAACAAATTGCAAGCTTTATCAACCACTGAGGACTCTCAAGTCTAAATATTTTTCTATCTACTGGCTAACACGGTACGAAGATACACATCTTTCCTATATCCATTATTTCTGGGAATTGTAGTCGTTGCCCTCCATATAACGCGCCTGCGCATTGCAATCTGCGGGCAAAGCATACTGCGCGTGCGCAGTTCAAGATTGCAATTCGCAGGCGCGTTATATGGAGGGCAACGACTACAATTCCCAGAAATAATGGAGACAGCGGCGAACAACATTTTAAGGCAAGTACCCAAAACACCGCCCATCTGACCTGACTGCCATCATTTAAATATCCCGCCAATTTAGGGTGACAGATTCCCTTTAAGGCAGGGCTGCAATGATGTTGAAATGTGTTTTGGGGGATAAAGTTAATTTTCTAGCCAAATATTGACTTTGCAAGTAATTGCTGTTAAGCTGATCACTCTTTATAACATTCTGCAGTATATGCAAATTGCCATTAGAAAAAGTGAAGCAGTAGACTTTGCAAAAATTAATATTTGTGTCATTCTCAAAACTTTTGGCCATGACTGTATATATGTCTCAATGACATATATATATATATATATATATATATATAATATATATATTCTATGTGTATATATCTATTTATTTTGTGATTTAAAAACTATTCATTTGGATCCATTATATGTCGGTTTTGCTAGCCACCGACAAAATCTCGCAAGTCGGATGTCAATCGGATGTGAAACGTACGCTCAGATGTGACTAAATCGCATCATCGCAGTAGAATAGGATGGCAGACGGAGCAATGTTCATGAAACTTTTGTGCGATAATCTACCGACTAAAACGGTCCGATTTTTTAGACGTTGTGTGTGACCCGGGCCTTAGAAGGACTGTTGGTTTAGCTGGATTTGATTAGTTTAGGCTGGTAGACCCCACACTGACTAAGAAATCCCCAAATCTGACCCTATCTCGGCAGCAGCTCTCCCTACACTATCTCAATCCAGACCTGAATGCGGTGAGCAGCGCGGCGTCCGGCTTCTTATACCCCTGATGATGCTGTGCGGCCAGCCAATCACTGTACGACTGCAACAAAGATGGCTGCGGCGTTTCATTGCCTGGCAGACAATCCCTGCATCGTGATTGGGTCTGTAAAGTCCGCCAAAAAAGCTGGGTAGAGACCCGAGTTCCCGCCGAGTAATCCCGGAAATGCTCAGCGCTCGCCGAGTACACCGAGTACCGTGACACTAGTGACGATACAATAGGCAAGGGCAGAATGATAGTAGTGATAATATAGAAGTTGATTTAATCTAATATTAAAAATAAGTGGAATAACTATATAACAAACCAATCACATGTAAGTGTGGTAAGATATAAAGTGCTCTATACTGCTTGTGCCTAAGTAGGCCTCTTATCTAATAGATTGTGCATTAATTAAATATAATAAACAATTCACATAGATGATACTCAAGGGTATTCAAGTAATTATGGCAAGGTGTTGGTAGGGTCCACCGCACCCTACATGCATTTCGCAAGAAATGCTTTGTCCAGGGGTGGAGGCTTGTTGGAAAGTGAGCTATTTAAGGAGGGATTAGAAATAAATCATAGATCACCGAACACCTGTGTCTTGGCATAAGCATATAGCATATATTAGATTCACGCACTGGCATCCAGAGAGAGGTGGACAAGTGCAGACATCCACACACGTCAGAGTCCATGTACATGTAACATGTGAGCAGTGTACAGATAAGCACTGTAGCCTTTCCGGGGGTTTTAGCTCTGAGATCGCTGTCTGGGTAGACAGAATGGCATGGAAACAGTTCATTCAGACAGCAATTATGGTAAAAACTGGCCGCAACCAGTTTTATTAAAGTCCACAGCAAACAGATAAAACAAAGCATAAACAAAAGACCTAGGCTTGTCTAGCCACTAATTACACTTATGTAATGTCCCTTTCTATCAGGAACCCAGACTCTATCAGTCTGTGCCCAAAACAACACATATGATATATGTTACCAGTATGGAGTCTCCCAGATACTCCTCCTTATGTCTGAAGGTCCACCCGACTTCCAGACTTGAGAAAGATCCACTCCTATTCAGTAGTCATTATGCTGGAGGTTCACAGAGACACTCCTGTGTCCGGGGTCCTTCCTGCACCCAGACTGAGACGGCTCTCCTCCTCTTCAGTAATCATCAGCATGCATTCTCACAGAGACTGCTTCCTTGTGCCAGGACACCTCTCTGTGTCCAGGCTGAAGACAGCTCTAACACTCTTGGCTTATCCGCATGTATTCTCACAGAGACTGCTTCCTTGTGCCAGAACACCTCTCTGTGTCCAGGCTGAAGACAGCTCTAACACTCTTGGAGACTGTTTCTTGTGCCAGGACACCTCCCTGTGTCCAGGCTAAACTAGCTCCCACACTCTTGGAGACACCTTCTGTGCCTGGACCCCTTGTCCAGACTAAATGAGCTCTCAGATTGTGTTTGCAGACACCTACTTCTGGTCTCCTAATTAAGACCTGAGTAGTTTCAGGCTTGTGCTGCAAGTGTGTGCTGAATGTGAGGTGTAGTGACCTTTCTCTACCACTAGGTTTACAAAGCCACACATTTCCCTTATACCTAGGTGAAATGTACACCCCATTCATCCCATATTCACTCACTGTCTCACAGCATGCACACAGAAGGAATAAAGGAGTGGGCAGAGACCGTTCGGCAACCGAGCATCACAACCTATGTGACAGTAGTTCACGTGCTAAACGTGATGTACACAGTATTTAAAGCGCATCATGTGATCGGCAATCAAGGAATGTAAACTGGTAGTCATGTAGTGTGTCATATGCAGTTACTTTTTTAAGTGCAGAATCAAAATGTTTCTGTACTAATGTGTAATGTAATTTACTCTGGCGCCATCCCAGAGGCATCACCCTACATCAATGTTTCTTTAATGTATACTCTCTTTATCCAAAATCATTATTTGAGGTTCAATATGTGCAATTATCAGGCCAGATCTACCATCCTTACACCATATTTATTACTATGGACTTTGAGAGCTATTGTAGTACTACATTACATTATATTACATTATACTGCCCTCTTTTGGTGGCATTTTTGTACTAACACCTTACTTTTCCTTTCTATATTGACGAGCATTAATACTTCACCGGTTTCATTATATTTTGGCCATCGTGTTTTTTTGTCACTAAATTATAGATATTTTTGCATTGGTGATGAATTTATGGGTCAGAGTTGGGTCAATCATGTTGCAGAGTTTGTTATAATTCTTTATGATTAATTATATTTTCCACTTACTTTGTCTCTCTGCATTATCCTTGTATAATCATTTTCTCATATTTTATACATAAATACTATATTTTGCACTTGGTCTGAACAATGTTTTCACAATCTGTCTTCCTTCCCTCTTGTGATGTCTCTTTTTTCTACCTCGTTATTCATCTCTAACGTTTTATTTTAAGGCAAAATTTGAACCCCTTTACCCCCGAAGGTGCTTTGCACGTTAATGACCAGGACAACTTTTACAATTCTGACCTTTGTCAATTTATGTGGTTAAAACTCTGGAACTCTTCAATGGATTCCGGTGATTCTGAGATTGTTTCTTGAGACATATTGTACTTCATGATAGTGGTAAAATTTCTTCGCTATGACTTGCGTTTATTTGTAAAAAAAAACGGAAAATGCCTTAAATCACAGAGATATGTCACACAAAATAGTTAATAAATGACATTTCCCACATGTCTACTTTACATCAGCACAATTTTGGAAATAAATATTTTTTTGTTAGGAAGTTATCAGGGTTAAAAGTTGAGCAGCAATTTTTCATTTTTCCAACAAAATTTACAAAACCATTTTTTTACGGACCCCCTCATATTTAAAGTCACTTTGAGATGTCCATATAATAGAAAATACCCAAAAATGACACCATTCAAAAACTACACCCTTCAAAGTGCTCAAAACCACATTCAATAAGTTTATTAACCCTTCAGCTGCTTCACAGGAATTTTTGGAATGTGGAAAAAAAATGAATATTTACCTTTTTTTCACACAAAAATATATTTCAGATCCAAATTTTTGTATTTTGACAAAAGTAACAGGAAAAAATGGATGCCAAAATTTGTTGTGTAATTTCTCCTGAGCATGCCAATGCCTCATATGAGGGAGAAAACCACTGATTGGGTGCACAGGAGAGCACGGAAGGGAAGGAGCGCCATTTTGACTTTTTGAATGCAAAAGTTTCTGGAACAATTGGCGGACGCCATGTCGCATTTGGAGCGCCTCTGATGTGCCTAAAGAGTGAAAATCCCCCACAAGTAACAACATTTTGTAAATTAGACCCCTCAGGGTACTTATGTAGATGTGTGGTGAGCACACTGAACCCTCAGGACCTTCACACAAGTTTGTAACGTTGAGACGTGAAAATAAAAAAAAAATCACATTTTCCCCACAAATATGTTTTTAGCTCCAAATGTTGCATTTTCATAAGTGTAACAGAAGAAATTGCACCATACAATTTGTTGCACAATTTCTCCTGAGCACGCAGATACCTCATATGAAGGAGAAAATTACTGTTTCGGCGCACGGCATGGCTCGGAAGGGAAGGAGCTTCATTTGACTTTTGAATGTAAAATTTCCTGGAATCATTAGCAGACGTCATGTCCCGTTTGGAGAGCAATTGTTGATGTGCCTAAACAATGGAAACCCCCCACAATTGACCCCATTTTGGAAACTAGACCCCTCAAGGAATGTATTTAGATGTGTGGTGAGTACCTTCAACCCCCAGATGCTTCACAGAAGTTTAGAATGTTGAGCAGTGAAAAGAAAATCAATTTTTCCCACAAAAATGTTATTTAGGCCCCAAATTTTGCATTTTCATATGGGTAACATGAGAAATTGCACCATTCAATTTCCCCCCATATGTGGGTGAATACTACTTTTGAGGCACAGTGCAATGCTCAGAAGGGAAGAGGTGCCATATTGGAGTTCAGATTTTGCTGGAATGGTTTGAGGGTGCCATGTAACATTGGCAGAGCCCCTGAGGTGCCAGAACAACAGGAACCCCCTATATGTGAACTCATTTTACAAACTACACTTTCCAATGAATTCATCTAGGGGTGCAGTGATCATATTGACACCACATGTGCCTCACAGAATTTTATACCATTGAGCAGTGAAGAAAGAATAAATTACATTTTTACCACTAAAATGTTGCTTTATCCCCAGATTTTACATTTTCACACAAGAAGTGGGTAAAAATGGCACCAAAATTTGTCCCACAATTTATACCGAACATGGCAATACCCCATATGTGGCTGTATAGTACTATTTAGCCATACGGAGAGGCTCGGGAGGAACGGAGCGCTAATTGCTTCCTGAAACGCAGATGTTCCTAGAACAGTTTGCAGACTCCATATACAGAGCCCCTAATTGATAGAAGAGCAGAATCCACCCTCAAGTGACTCCATTTTTAAAAATATTCCCCTTGGGGAATTTATCTACAGGAGTAGTGACGATTTTGACTCCATGGGTACTTTCCAGAAACAAGCAGCAATGAATGTTGCCAAGTGAAAATTGCAAATTGCCCTTAAAGTGACCAGTACGCTGTATGCAGGAATGAATGTGTTGCATGGATTATGTCTTTTTACTTCAATTAAGGAATTAGTTCTTCAGACCTTGTGGGGACATCACAACACAGTAGCAGACCCCAATCAGAGGACAATAAAACATCCAGACTCCTTGTCTATGAACTGTTCCAATATTTATGTTTATCCCTCTCCCATAATGACAGTTCTGCTTCACGTCACTTGTCTTATGTATTGCGTTCTTTCTGTGCTGTTTTGTGCATAAATATGTGATTCTTCAAATGTATTAGTCTTTGACTGATGAACAGACCTGAGTAGTCTGGAAAGCTTGCAATTTGTTACCATCTTTTCAGTTAGCCATTAAAAGGTATCAACCACTGAGGACTCTCAATTCTAAATATTTTTCAGTACGCTGTAGTGACCTGAATGTTACAGTCACCAGTACGTTGCAGTACCAAGGGCAGAGGGGCTGTAATCCTTCTGCCGACTCCTGGAATGCTGCAATCGCGTTCGATCGCAGCATGTAGGGGGTTAAATTGAAGGGAGCGATGCTGGATCGCTCCTGGCACTTAGTGCTGGGTTTCAGCTGTCAGAATCAGTTGACACCCGGTGGCGATTGCCTGCGCCGTGTGCGGGAGATTGCCAAGATGTAATAATCCGCCCCTGGTCAATAAGGCCCAGGGCACAGGGATGACATCTCACAATGTCAGAAAGGGATTAAAAAATAAAAACAAGACACCCCCCCGAAAAAACAGAAAACATTGTTCTTCAGCTCTGCAGCCACTATTACATTGCGTGTCCAGTTTAAAAAACTTTCTGTCAAGATTCCCATCATATTTCTAACCTAATCTCTTGTTCTTACAAATTTACTCAGGCTCTCTTCTCAGCGCTAGAGATGTGCGACTTTGCCTCCGGGAGGGTCGAGTCGGGTTTCGGACCACCCGACTTTCCCAAAAGTCGAGTCGAACGAAATCGGCCAACTATCGGAAAAAGTCGAAGGTCTGACTGAAACTCGAACCGACCCCAATGCAAGTCAATGGGGAAGAAAAGTCGGCAGTCAGCGGGGGACAGTAAACACGCCTACAGTGCTCATTTCAATGCCAACGACATCAATTCTTATTGCTTAAGCTTGTCAAACTTAATTTACTTTATAATAATAGTAATGCATTGAAAGCTTGAGATTATTTGGCTAAAGTTGTGGGGGGGAGCATGGATGGGTCCAGGTTTTCGTGGGCCCCGGGCGAAAGAGTCTCAGTGGGCCCCTTTAACACATATCACAATTCATGATGCTCCGATGCGGCACAGAAATATAGGTATAGTACAATGCCAAATACTTCACTTCTTACATTACATGAGTGATATCTATTGTAAATTCTACAATAGCTCAAAAACCGGACAGTATAGTCCTCCATACAGTATTATGGGCACCACATAGTGCGCCATACAGAATTATGAGCCCCATATATTGCTCCATACATAATTGGTCCCATATAATGTTCCATACAGTATATGATGAGCTCCACATAATGCTCCAGTATATGATGGTCCCCATATAATGTGCTATACAGTATAGGACGGTCCCCATAGAGTATAATGAGCCCCACATATTGCTCCATATAGTATAATGAGTCGCATATAAAGCTCCATACAGTATATGATGGGCCCCATATATTGCTCCATACAGAATGGGCTCCATATAATGCTCCATACAGAATAGGTCCCATATGTGCTCCATATGATGCCCCATAAATAATGAACCCCATATGATGTTCTAGTATATGATGGGCCGCATATATGATGCTCCAGTGTATGATGAGCCCCGTATAATGCTCCAAATATAATGGTCCCCATATATAATGCTCCATATAAAATGTGCTCCATGTAATGCTCCATATATAATGTGCCCCATATGATGCGCCATATATAATGGGCCCCATATGATGCTCCAGTATATGATGGGCCCCATGGATGATGCTCCAGTGTATGATGGGTCTATTTAATGATCCATATATAATGGGCCCCATATGATGCTCCAGTGTATGATGGGCCCATGGATGATGCTCCAGTGTATGATGGACCTATATAATGCTCCATATATAATGGGCCCCATATGATGCTCCAGTATATGATGGGCCCCATGGATGATGCTCCAGTGTATGATGGGCCTAAATAATGCTCCATATATAATGGGCCCCATATGATGCTCCAGTGTATGATGGGCCTTTATAATGCTATATATATAATGGGCCCCATATGATGCTCCAGTGTATGATGGGCCTATATAATGCTCCATATACAATGGGCCCATATGATGCTCCAATGTATAATGGGCCCCATATGTGATGCTCCAGTGTATGATGGACCCCATTTATAATGCTCCAGTGTATGATGTGCCAAATATATAATGCTCCAGTGTATAATGGGCCCTATCTATGATGCTTAAGTGTATGATGGGCCCCAAATATAATTCTCCAGTGTAGAATGCTCCTCATATATTGCTCCAAACATTAAAAAAATTAAATGCCTCTCCTCGCTGGGCACTGCTCTACTCTGGACTCCTCAGCGTCACCGTCTTCCAGCTCTCTGCACTATGACTGTTCAGGCAGAGGGCGAACAGATATGACGTCATCGCGCTCTCTGACCTGAATGTTACTGTCAGGAAACGCGGAAGACGTCACAGCGGTGGAGCAAGTGCTGGGGCCCTGAGCAAGCAGGGGGGGCCCACTCATGGGCGCCGGCACTGGCACAGGGCCCCTCATTGTACACCGGTGTCTCTGATGGCGAATGGGCCCCCTACCTGCTCAGGGCCCCGGCACTTGTCCGGGTGCCCCAGGTGCTGACGCCGGCCCTGGGGGGAGTACAGCCCAGTTAGGGAGGTGGAAAAACTGGCATATGTTGAGGTGTAGGCTGGACGTTCAGCAGCTGCAAATGGAGGAATTGGAGAAGTCGGAGGAAGAGGAGGACAAAGCGAGCCATTTTGCTGGCAACCTATGTGTCATCAGGAGAAGGTAGTACAAAATCCTTTGAAACCCAGGCATGGTTCATTTTAATGAAGGTGAGATCACCAAAATTTTGGGACGACAGCGGTGTCTATCTTTCTGTCAGGATTGATCCAGCAGCACTGAAGACTCTTTCTGATAGCACATTACCAGCAGGGCAAGCGAGCTCCTGTAAGGCATATTGTGCCAATTCAGGCCAGGTGTCCAGTTTACAGGCCCAGTAGTCAAAGGGGAATGACCTGTGAGGGAGAACATCGATAGGGGAAGAAAGGTAATTTTGAACCATAGTTGACAACTGCTGTCTCCTGTCTGTTGCAATCGATTCAGTATTAACAGTCGTGTGAGCGGTACTCGAGAAATCAGTCCACAACATGGTCATGAAATCCCTGTCTCCAACACCACTTCGGCTGTGTGCCCAACGAACACCTCTTCCAATTGACCCAGTACGGCTCGTGGTAGAACCTGCACCGCTGCTGTGTGCTGGGAATGCCTCTAACGAACGGTTTACCAGAGTTGCTTGTTTGTTCGCCAATATTAGCTCTAGGTTCTCCTGTGGCATGATGTTCTGTAATTTGCCTTTATAGCGTGGATCGAGGATGCTGGCCAACCAGTAGTCGTCATTCTTCATAATTTTGGCAATGCGGGGGTCCCTTTTTACGATCCGCAAGACATAATCACACATGTGGGCCAATGTTCCAGGTGTCAATGATGCACTGCCAGTGGTGGGTGGAGGAGCACTTTCTGCCAAATCCACATCCCTCCAGTCACGCACAAACCTTGTACCTGACCTTGGCAAGCCAACATTTTCTCTCAGCATCCTCCTCCACAAAGTAATCATCCCCCTCATCCTCCTCCTCTTCTCTTCTTCCTCCACCTCATCCAGGACAGTTCCTTGAGCAGACAATGGCTGACTGTCATCAAGGCTTCCCTCCTCCTCCTCCTCTTCCTCCTCCGCTGCAGATGCCTGATCCTTAATGTGCTTCAAAGTTTGCGTGAGCAGATGCATAAGTGGGATGCTCATGCTTATGATGACGTCGTCTGCGCTTACCAGCTGTGTTCATTCCTCAAAACACTGAACGGGCTTTACAGAGGTCTTTCAGCTTTGACAAATGCACACCCGACAACTCTATGTCGGCCCTCAAACTGCCTGCCCGTGTATCCTCCCACAAATGCATTACAGCCTGCCTCTGTTCACACAGCTTCTCAACCATGTGCATAGTGGAGTTCCACCTTGTTGCAACGTCTATGATTAGGTGGTGCTTGGGGAAGTGGAGCGATCGCTGCAGCCTCTGCATAAGACTGGAATCTACGGGCGAGCGACGGATGTGCGAGCACAGTCTTCGCACCTTATGGAGCAGGGCTGGTAACTCCGGATAATTATTTATGAAGCACTGCACCACCAGGTTCAAGGTGTAAGCCAGGCAAGGTTTGTGTCTGAGTTTTGCCAGGTACTATGGAAGCCACAAAATTACGGCCGTTATCACTGACTATCTTGCCTGGCGCAAGATGTAGACTGCCCAGTCATGACTCAGTTTCTCGCTGAAAGTAGTCGGCCAGTACCTCCGCGCTGTGTCTGTTGTCGCCCAAAGGCATCATCTTTAAAACAGCCTGCTGATGGTTACCACTAGCTGTTTGATAGTGGGACACCTCGTGTGCAACACTGGCAGCTGTGGATGGAGTGCTTGTGCGACTGGGCTCTGTCGACGAGCTTTCGCTTCTGGAGGAGGAGGAGGGTCGAACGCCTACAGCCAACTGTTGCCTATACCATGGGCTAGGCAGCACTGTCCCACCGCCGCTATCCCCTGTGGACCCTGCATAAACCACATTAACCCAGTGCGCAGTGATGGACACGTAATGGCCCCTGGCCATGCCTACTGGCCCATGCATCTGTTGTGAGGTGCACCTTTCCACTCACTGATTGTTTGAGTGCATGGACAATGTTGTCTTTCACATGCAGGTGGAGGGCAGGGATGGCTTTCCTAGAAAAGAAGTGCCGACTGGGTAGGCCATCGCGTGGGACAGCGTAGGCCATGAGCTCTCGGAACACTGCGCTTTCAACCAAACGGAAGGGCATCATCTCTAATGAGATCAGTTTGGCAATGTAGGCGTTCAAAGCCAGTGTACGCGGATGAGAGGATGAGTACTTTCTTGTCCTACTCAGAGTGTCTGGTAGGTGAGCTGGATTTGAGAGCTGCATATGGGGGAACTAGCGGTGGACATGGCGGACTGAGAGGGGGTTGGTGATGGTGATGGTGGTGGTGGTGGTGATGGCCTAGATTCAGTCTTTCGTTGGAAAAACATTGTGATTCCTCGACTGCTTTGGCCTTGCAAAGACACCTCAACATTTCTTGCTGGCGGTGTGCCCCCTGAGGAAGGCATTGTATGCCGAAACGCGCGTTGGGGAGGCAGGGGTCCAAGGTCTCGTCCAGGAAATTTTCAGCTGGTATGTTCGCTTCCATATGTGTCTCATTATAATCTGTGCCCATATATCAGTCCTGGTATTTGCCAGTGGGTATGTCTGCTCCCACATGTGTTTATATGTAATCTGTGCTTACATGTGTGTCTTCTCGATAAGAGTGGCATTGCCCCATTATAATTATTGGTAGCACCATGTTGCCCTATATATAGACCGTTTATATATCTACACATGTGATTGATTTATTTATTTTTTTCTGTGTGTTCACCTTATGTAATGGCACTTGCCCGTTATGTGAATTGATGACATCAATATATTTCACATGTGGAATTTATCTAAAATATGTAATTATGGGTGATACATATATCGACTATGCTTGGAATAATATCTGCGATTATACCTATACGTGTATATGGACGTTGCTTTGGTATCCCTGCTATGTTCAAATTCATGTGGTGACTTATGCACGTCACTTTATTCAGCTCCTTTGCTACCATTGATAGTATCATTTTTAAATTAATAAAGTTGTATTTTTCTGAATATGGACTTTTTGCAGTTTTTTTCTGTGGTCTTTCTAATGCTATGTATGCAGTGTGTCCTATATAGTCCAGTGAGATTGAGTTGTCCCTATTAGACTATATATACACTTGTTGTTATTATGTCATTCTGGGGTCACCTTAAGTGTCATCCTGTTCTCCTACTAACCGGTGGGCTTACAGTGGGGATAGCGATGTAGCGTTGCTGGCTACCTTCAGTCGGAGCAGGTGCACATGTGCTACCTGAGGTTTTATAGTCCGTACACGCTTGCAAGTGCATGGTGTTTAAAAGTCTAAGCATGCAACTGGTCATCTCGTTGCCCACAGTGTACGTCCTTGCTCATTGGCTGAAAAAAGGTGCCTGCAAGCATTATGGGAAAACCGACTTTGGCACTAGGGTCGACGACCGCATGGCCGACTTCACGCTATGGTCGTGTTTCGCTCGGCGAAACCCGACTTTGGTGAAAGTCGGCGAGTTATGAATCTGACCGACCTGTTTCGCTCAACTCTACTCAGCGCTCCTCATGCTATCTCCTCATTGCTCCTCTTAGCTCTCAAGCTGTCTCCCCAGTGTTCCTCTCTGCCCTTAGACTTTCTCCTCATGTTCCACCCTGCCCTTTGGCAGTCTCCTTGACATTATTCTCTACCCTCGATCTGTATTCTCAGCTCTTCTCTCTGACTTCAGTCCATTTCTTTTGCATTTCTCTCAGGTCTCAGGCAGTCTCCTCAGTATGCCTCTCTGTTTCTAGGCCATCTATTCACCTTTCCTTTCTGCTCTCAAGCCATCTGCTCAGTTTTCCTCTTTGCCATCAGTCTATCTCCTCAAAGCTCCTCTCTAACCTCAAGCCATCCCCTCTGTATTTCTCTCTGCTCTCAGGCTGTTAACTCAGCATTCCTCTCTACCCTTATGCTGTCTTCTCATTGTTTTTCTATTTCTTCTCACCTGCTTTTCTGTGTACTTCTTTGCCCTCAGTATTCCCCTATACCCTCAAGCCAGCTCTTCAGCGCTCCTCATTGCACTCTGTCCATCTCCTCTTTGTTCCTCACTGCCCTCAGCCTTCTCCTTAGCTTTCCTCTCTGCTCCCAAGCCATCTCCTCAGTATTACCTTTCTGCTCAATGGCTGTCTCCGTAGCATTCATTCTGTCCTCAAGCCTTGTCTTCCACACTCTTCCCTACCACCATACCCTCAGTCTATGTTCGCAGTGTTCTTATTTGCCCGCAGGCCGTCTCCACAACATTCCTCTTTGCTCTTAGGCTGCCTCCTCACCGCTTCTCTTCTGTCATGCCATCTACTCAGTGCTCTGATCTGCCCTGAGCTTGTTTCACCTGCATTCCTCTCAGCTTCCCAGCAGTCTCCTCAGTGTTCCTCTCGGCCCTCAGGCCATCTTTTCAGCATTTCTCTCTGTCTCCACCGTGACCCTACCTTCTCTCAAGCTGTCTCCTCAGTTTTCCTCTCTGCTTTCAGGTCATCTCCACAATATTTCTTTCTGTCCCCAGGACATCGCCTCAGTGCTAGTCTCTGCCCTCAAGCTGTAATTTGCTCAGTGCTCCTATAAGCCCTCAGGCTGCCTCTCAGCAATTTTCTTTCTAAGGCCGGAGTCACACACAACTACAAAAAATCGGACCGTTTTAGTCGGTCGATTATCGGAGCAAAATATAAGCATCACACATCCGCCTGGCATCCGATTTTCCTTCAAAGATGCGATTTAGTCGCATGTGTGTGTACCTTGTAACATCCGATTTTCATCCGACCACCTTTTTTTTTGTTGCAGCTTATCAAAAAGGACCAATAACGGTTTTGAGGCCTGATACTCATTTAAATCATCAGGCAGACCGCTATTTAAGTGCTCTGCTACAGGTGTGACCCTCCCACCTTTGCACTGGTGTCATTTTGTTCCTTGTGCTTAGTGCTTGCTAGCTGCTTTATCCAAACATGAGCGACACACTCAGATTTTCTCCCACTGTGCGTGTGCTGTTCCATTGGGTTATATCCAGACGTTTTGGGGAGCCATATCCTGTGATAGCAGATCCCAGAAGACGCAGAAGAATGTGGGTACATCCACTTTTGACAAGAAGGTTAACAAAAGGCCAATTTCACTGCCTATATTTGTCACTGCGTAGCCATGGAGATAAGTTTTTCCAATATTGTCGAATGAGCATAGCTACCTTTGATACGTTGCTTGACATTGTGCGCCCTGGGATCACATTTCAGGACACCAGGATGAGAAAAGCAATTTCTGCAGAGGAACGCCTTCTCCTAACAATAAGGTATATGTGTCAGCGATATGTTGATGATGTTTGCCTCGACATAGTCACTTTGCAAGTGTTGGAGCACACTTCTTGGAAAATTATCATGTGACTAATGTATTTCTGAAGCTTACCTATCTAAATTATTGCGTTTGGTGTATTCCACAGAAGGCATGTCTTGTAATCTAATTTCCAGCATGTGTGCTCTAAGAAACTAAAGCATTGTAAGTGTTGTGCATGCTGTGATTGTTGTTTTTGGTTCTGATTTCTCCATGTTCTATGTTCTATGTGTGTTACAGGTTCCTTTCTACTGGCATGTCCTACTCTGCTCTGCACTTAGAGTTCTTAATAGGGCGATCAACAATTTCAGGCATTGTGCGGTCAACTTGTGTGGAAATTTGGAACAGACTAAGTGAAGACGTCATGCCTGAGCCAAAAATGAGTGACTGGTTGAGGATAGCACAGGGTTTTGCCGAAAATTGCCAGTTTCCACACTGTATAGGAGCCCTGGACGGCAAGCACATACGTGTTCGTAAACCTCCTAACTCAGGCTCCCAATTCTTCAATTACAAACAATATTTTTCCATAGTTTTGTTGGCCTTGGTTGACACAAACTACAGGTTTATAATTGTAGACATTGGGGCCTATGGAAGGACTGGAGACTCAAGAGTCTTCAATACTTCCATAATGGGTAGGCGGATACGCAATAACCAACTGGACCTACCACCAGCAAGTCAACTTACAGACTCTATTCTAGACCATGTGCCTTATGTTATAGTTGCAGATGAGGCATTTCAATTAACCCGTAATGTAATGAGGCCATATCCCCGTCGCTATCTCACCCATCGGCGTAGAATATTTAATTGTCGCCTGTCACGTGCTCGGCGGCTGGTGGAGTGCACATTTGGAATTCTTAGTGCTAAATGGCGGGTACTTCAATCTGCAATTCAACTCAGTGAAGACAATGTTAATGTGGTCCTCAAAGCATGTGTGGTCCTACATAATTTTTGTAGAATCCATGAATGCTCCTCACAACATGTGGATGAGTTAGCCTCTGTGAATGTCTCTTTGCCTATGTCACCATCCCCGTCGTCCACCTTCAGGCCTAAAAGTACGTGATGTGTTCACTCAATATTTTGTGTCCCCTGAGGGTGCTACTGCCTGGCAAGAGGAGGCATTATTACACATGTAGTGTGCCTATGTTGCTCTGTCATAAAGATCTTTCTGCTCAATTAATTGATATGTTGTGTTTGTTTTGGTGTCATATTGTGTGTAAGTTATAGGCAGAAAATAACATTTTAAGGCCTCTTTCACACATCCAGCGGGCGCCTTGCGGCGCCCCCGGCATTTTCCCGCAGCGCCACATCTGAAAATCTGATGCGCCGCATGCGGCTTTTTTCGCATTGACATGCATTAGCGCCGGATGGCGCCGCATGTTAATGCGTTGCATGCGGTTTTGTCCGGATGCGGCGCAAATGTACATTGCGGCGGCCGGACAAAACACTGCATGTAACGTTTTTTTTTTTTTTGCCGGATGGTTTCTTATCTCTCCAAGCATCAGAAACCATCCGGCAAAAAACCGCATTTTGGGCGCCGGAAGTGTGAAAGCTTTTCACATGCGGCGCTGCGGCAAAATGCCGGGGCGCCGCCGGATGTGTGAAAGAGGCCTTAAATAAACACCTACATATTGAAATAATCACATACAATCAATGCGAGTCAAAACATTTTTTTATGTATTAGGTCATGTTTTGTCGCTGTAAACATATTGACAAAAGACTCATGTGTCATAAACTGTATTCAACATATTTCCTGAGAAACTTGCAGCAGTAAAACAATTTATAATGTTCAGAACTTCAAACAAATAACAAAAAAATACATTACACCTATAACTGGTGGTAGATGTGGGGTGGTGAAGGTGGAGGACCAGATTGTGAGGGCTGCCTAGACTGCTCTCCAGCCACTGTGTCACCATGAGTGGTGGCTGAGTGTGTACTTTGCTGGCTGCTTGTTGCTTGCTCTGTATGGGGATTTGGGTAAGGGAAGGTTGGAAACTGTTGTGGGTAGTCATAATATGACTGCCCACTTACACTGTAGCCCCCAAAATGCCCATGTCGACCATACTCATGTTGTGGCCAGCATTGAACATTGGGTATGGTCGAGTGGGCATATTGTGAATGGCCACTGTGTCCCATGTGTGGTACATGTTGTGTCACACTTTGGTAGGACTCACTTAGAGGAGGAGGAGTTGGTCTCTGTGGTCCACAATGAGGAGGTGGAGGAGGAGCATGATGATGAGGAGGAGGCTGATCAGAGGCTGATGCAGACTCCCCTTGCTGGGTTCCCATCAAACGAAGGAGATTTTCACTGGAACGTTGCCACCGTTCCAGTAAATCTAGAAAGTTGTTGGGATCATTTGGTGGGGTTCCTGCATCCAGCACAATTTGGGCCCCAGCTCTGATCCGCAGTCTGTGCTGTCGGGGAATGGCCCTGAGGTACCGAGCCAGACTGCGCCCAAATGCCTCCTCCCCATCATCATGGGCAACACTGGACAAGTAGTCAAGAACTCCTCTGTCCACCTGCCTCCTTGTGCCAGAACCAACTCCTTCTCTTCTACGCCTGGGTCGCCGTGACACTACAGCAGGAGGCGAAGCCACATCCTGGGGCCTACCAGGGCTGCTGCTGAGGGGAGGGTCTTGGTACTCTAGAGGCAAGCTCTCTGACTCCACTGCTGGTGGTGGTGGTGGTGATGCTGCTGCTGCACATGCTGCTGATGACGGCCCAGCCTCCTCAACATCCCCCACGGGGTCGATCACTGCTTCTGAGTCAGAAGCTGCCTCTCTCTCTGTAAGGTTTGACTCGGTGCTAGAGAAGAAAATAATTTTATTAAAATTTAATTAAAAATATAGCAATACACTTTGTACAGACATTAACTTACGGTCGCAAATCCATAGCTGGAGCCAGAAAATTCAGTCTATCATAATAGACATATTTTCTTTTGCTGCTTGCTGCTGCCCCACTGCGCCCCCTCAGCTGTCTCTCTCGCCTGTAGCAGTCTCTACAGCTGCGCCAACGCCTTGTAACATCTGACACTGAAAAAGTAACGGATACAAGCAAAAATTTTACTTATCTGCCCTTGTAATGTACTAAAAACATAAGTAACGTACACCAGCAATATGATCATTTATTTGCCTTTTAGGGGTACAGAACACCACTACAAATTGTATGTAGGTAATATAACAAGTTAATATTACAAGGGTTCATACATACAAAGCTCAATGACATATGTGTCACAATAATGACCATTTATTTGGGACACAGCGATGGGATTACCAAAAGGGACACATATTAAGTACTTCACCTACGCATTTATTGCGTAGGCAAACATTTTTAAGGTTCAGTTGGCGACCATTGCAGTTGGAGATAAATATTCTAATGTGCTTGGAGTACTGACATAGCACTGGGGGTTCAACAGTCATAACTGTATTTTGGCCACATTTCTGTTTCCCATATAAGGGTAGAGGGACATTATAACACATTGTTGGTGGTAGATACTGAGTAGTCATACAGTATTGTAAGCGTTTTCAAGACAAGACGTTACTTACTGATGCGTTCTTGGTCCTCCCTAGACCTGTCGCCAAAATCAGGAAACATCTGGGAACATATTCTCCGCCAAGCCGCGTCATTCCGCGACTGGTTGGAATAATTGGGATCCCGCTGGTCCCAAAGTTCTGGTCTCTCCTGGACCAGAACGATCAACATCTCCACATTGATGTGACTGGCCATGGTTCTGGACTCCGTGGAGGCGGTTTCCTGTTTGAGTTTGAATTTTCGTAGCCTAATTAGCATGTCAGCCCTTCCTGGCAATTATCCTGATGCAATTTCCTGGCACCTGGGATAGTGGTGCGATTTCATCGGAAGTCACACGTGCTGTCCGTTTGTAATCCGATTTTTCATCGCTCCCATAGACTTGCATTGGCGATAGTCGACCCACAATCGGTAACAATCGCAGCATGCTGCGATTGCACTCGGACGATTAAAACGGACCACAAAAAATCGGATACTGGGAGCTGCTCCATAGATTAACATAGGGCAGACTGCAATGCGATATTTCATCGTATTGCAGTCGTCCGATTCTGTCGCCAGTGTGACGCCGGCCTAAGGGCCCCGTCTCACATAGCGAAGCACCAGCGATCCCGACAACGATGTGAACTTGTCAGGATCGCTGGTGTGTCGCTACATGATCGCTGCTGAGCTGCCAAACAGGCAGCTCAGGCAGCGATCAGGACAGCGGCACTGCGGGTAACGTCGCTTAGTAACCCGCAGTGTATGTTGGATACCAGCCCGCTGATGCAGGGAGCTGGTAACCAAGGTACACATCGGGTTTCCAGGCACTGCGCGGTGCCTGGAAACCCGATGTGTACCTTGGTTACCAGCTCCCCTGCAGCAGCGCGCTGGTATCCAACGTACACATCGGGTTTCCAGGCACAGCCTCGCCCCTGGAAACCCTATGTGTACCTTGGTTACAAGCTGATCGCTGGTCTCCTGCCTGCCACACGCAGCGATGCGTGCTGGCCAGTGGGAGACCAGCGATCAAAAAAAAGTCCAGGCATTTCTGACACGACCAGCGATTCACAGCAGGGGCCTGAAAAAACTTGTGACTCAGCAGCGATCTCGCTATGTGAGACAGGGCCCTAATCTCCTGAGACAACTCTTTCCTTCGCTTCCTCTGGTCCATGTTTAGTGTGATACACACCATGTCACCAAACAGCACAGTGAGTATCTGCAGCCCTCTATACAGGCCCTCTCACTTATTCCAAGATTGTAGACACCTGTGATGCTAATTAGTGGACACACCTTGATTTAACATGTCCCTTTTGTCACATTATTTTCAGGGATACCATCATTTCTGTGCAGGCCTATTTCATGAGTTTTATTTTTTTAAGAATTCTGTGGAAGCATGGTTGAAAAGCAATGTCTGACTTTTATTTGTTCATTTTATTATTATTATTATTATTACACATTTTTATAGGCCATTTATTCCACGGCGCTTTACATGTGAAAAGGGGCAAATATAGACAAGTACAATAAACGTGAGCAATACAAGGCACACACAAGTACAAAAGGAGAGAGGACCCTGCCCGCAAGGGCTCACAGTCTACAGGGATGGGTGAGGATACACTAGGAGAGGGTAGAGCTGGTCGTGTGTTGGTTCAGTAGACCGAGGATTAATGCAGGTTGTAGGCTTGTCGGAAGAGGTGGGTCTTCAGGTTCTTTTTGAAGGTTTCCATGGTAGGCGCGAGTCTGATGTGTTGGGATAGAGAGTTCCAGAGTATGGGAGAGGCACGGGAGAAGTTTTGTATACGGTTGTGTGAAGAAGAGATAAGAGGGGAGTAGAGGAGGAGATCTTGAGAGGATCGAAGGTTGCATGTGGGTATGTACCGGGAGACCATGTCACAGATGTATGGAGGAGACAGATTGTGGATGGCTTTGTATGTCATGGTTAGGGTTTTGAACTGGAGCCTCTGGACGATAGGAAGCCAATGAAGGGCTTGGCAGAGAGGAGATGCTGGGGAATAACGTGGAGACAGGTGTATTAGTCGGGCAGCAGAGTGCAGGATGGATTGAAGTGGTGCCAGAGTGCTAGAGGGAAGGCCAGAGAGTAGGAGGTTGCAGTAGCGGAAGATGATGAGGGCATGCACTAGTGTTTTTGTAGTTTCATGGTCAAGGAATGCACAAATCCAGGAAATATTTTTGAGTTTGAGACGGCAGGAGGGAGCAAGGGTTTGGACATGTGGCTTGAAAGAGAGGGCAGAGTCGAGGTTCACCCGAGGCACCGAGCGTGCGGGACTGGGGAAAGTGAGCAGCCATTGACGTTGATGGACAGGTCTGGTGGGGGGGTAGAATGAGATGGGGAAAGATTATGAATTCTGTTTTGTCCATGTTCAGTTTTAGAAAGCGAGCAGAGAAGAAAGCAGAAATAGCAGACAGACATTGTGGGATTTTGGTCAGTAAGGAGGTGAGGTCAGGTCCAGATAGGTAGATCTGTGTGTCTCGGCGTAGAGATGATACTGAAAACCATGGGATTCTATGAGTTGCCCCAGGCCGAGGGTGTAGATGGAGAAGAGTAGGGGTCCTATACCTGAGCCTTGAGGAACACCGACAGACAGGGGGCGAGGTGAGGAGGTAGTGTGTGAGAAGGAGACACTGAATGTTCAGTTTGTTAGATATGATGAGATCCAGGATAGGGCCAAGCCTGTGATGCCAAGAGATGAGAGAATCTGTAGCAGGAAGGAATGGTCCACAGTGTCGAAGGCAGAAGACAGGTCCAGGAGAAGGAGGACAGAGTAGTGTCGCTTGCTCTTGGCGGTTAGTAGGTCGTTGGTGACTTTAGTTAGAACAGTTTCAGTTGAGTGATGCAGTCGGAAGCCTGATAGTAAGCGGTCAAAGAGGGAGCAGGAGGAGAGGTGGGAGGACAGTTCAAGATGGACATGCTGTTCCAGTAGTTTTGAGGCATAAGGGAGAAGAGATATCGGATGATAGCTAGACACAGAGGATGGGTCGAGGGAGGGCTTTTTGAGGATGGGTGTGATCAAGGCATGTTTGAAGGATGAGGGGAAGACACCATTTGTAAGTGAGAGTGTTGTGAATGAGCAGAGGCTCCCTCTGGTGGTTACAGACAGTATTGAACCTTCCAGCGAGGAATGGCAATCTGGGATCACTGACTGGACTGATATAAGGGAGGTTCCCTCCCATGATGGTCGCCGGTGATCAATTGTTCTGGTCTCAATTGTGGTTCCTGGTTCATTTGGAAGTTTGCTGGTGTCTTGCCTGCGTCTGCTGCTTTCAGATAAGATATTTTCTGCTTTTCTTTTTGTGCTTGCTATTTGCATAGTTTTCTGCACATTTGTAGAGGACAGCCGGGTCCCCTCCTGGGGCCTGTGCTCCTCTCAGTTTGTCTATAGTCACTGTTGTTTTTTCATTTGCTTTTTCCTGATTTTTCAGCTGCTGCAGCTTGTTTTGTTCACACTGAGATCTGATTTAGTGGGTGGCGAGATTGTGTGATCTCAGTATTTTTGTAATCAGAATTGTTGGATTTTTGTAGGGTTTTCTGGGTTGCAGAAAGTAATCTCTCCTGTCCTATCCTATTTAGTCAGCTTGTGGCCCCAGAGTTTGCTCATTCTGTTTTCTGTCTGTGTCCGTGCTTTCTTCTTGTCTAACCGCCATTGCATGTTTGGGGGCTTCCTATTTTCTTTGTGGATTTGCTCCGGTGCAGATAGCTTTCATCTTTCTGCCTTTAGGTGTAGTTATCTCTCAGGCTGTGACGAGGCGTCTAGGATCAACGTAGGAACGCTCCACGGCTACCTCTAGTTGTGTGGTTAGTTTAGGAATCTGCAACCCATTAGTTACCAACATCTCAGGTGTTCGGCTGCCCGGCTGTTGTTCCTGTCCTCCTCAGCTACCTAACATAACATGAGAGGTTGAAGAGGTGTGTTAGAGTAGGATTGAAGACTGTGGCGAGGCTAGGGATGAGGTGGGATGGGAGCGAGTCAAGCATGCAAGTAGTGAGATGTGATCTTGATAGGAGGGTGGAAAGCTGATCTTCTGTCATGGTGGAGGAGTTGGGTTTGGAGGAAGAGGGCTGAGCAGCTAAGAGGGGCAATGGGGGCTGTGGGCCAAAGCTTTCTCTGATCGTATCGATCTTCTGCTTAAAGAAAGAGGCAGTGTTGAAGAGCTGTTTAGGGTTGTGAGACAGGGAGGATATGAGAGATGAGAAGTAAGTTTGTTTTGCGGCAGTGAGTGTGGACTTGAAGCTGGTGAGGGACTGCTTGTATGCAGTTAAGTGCTCGGCAGAGCGGGATTTTTTCCATCTCCGCTCAGCGACCTGGAAGCTCGTCTCAGTTCTTTGGTGAGGCTGGTCAGCCAGGGCTGCCTGTTGATTGTACAAGTTTTGCTATGTGTGAGAGGGCGGCCGAATCAAGTGCTGCTGTTATTGTAGTGTTATAAAAGGTGGCAGCAGAATCTGTGTCATGAAGTGAAAATATGTTTGTAAGAGGGAGGATGGACTGAGAGAGCAATGGTAAATTGAGGTGTTTGAGATTTCTGCGAGGGTGAGTGAGTTTGTGGAGTGGGGGTTGTGCACTGGAAGAGGAGAGGGAAGAGAACGTCAGTAGGTTGTGGTCAGACAGGGGAAGGGGTGAGTTATTGAGATTAGTAAGGGAACATAGGTGGGTGAAGATAAGGTCCAGCGTGTGACCATCTTTGTGAGTGGCCGCAGAGGACCATTGAGTGAGGCCAAAGGAGGCAGTGAGCGATAAAAGTTTAGAGGCAGTTGGGGTAGAAGCATCAATGGGGATGTTGAAGTCACCATGATGATAGTGGGGATGTCAGCAGAGAGGAAATGAAGCACCCAGGTGGTGAAGTGGTCGAGAAAGGTGGAAATGGCTAGTTCTGGGGGGCTGTAGATGACAGCCAGCTGGAGGTTGGAGGGGGAGTAGATGCGGACGGAGTGCACCTCAAACGAGGGAATAGTAGCTGAGGGGGGTAGTGGAATGGGGGTAAAGGAGCAGGCATCAGACAGTAGCAAGGCAACTCCTCCACCACGTTTTGTTGCTGGGGCGGGTGGTGGGAGATAGGTGGAATCCACTGTATGAGAGTGCAGCTGGTGAGGCTGAGTCAGAGGGGGTGAGCCAAGTTTCAGTGATGCCATGGAAGGAGAGTTTATTGATGATGAACAGGTCGTGGATAAATGACAGTTTATTGCAGACAGAGCGTGCATTCCATAGTGCTCCAGGTAGTGGGACTGGGGGAGTGGGGCCTGGGTGAATGGGTATGAGGTTATCGTGGTTGCAAAAACGTGTAGAGGATCGTGGCAGGGTGATAGAAATGAGTGTGGGGATGTGTTGAGGAGGGCCAGGATTTGGGGATATGTTGCCAGCAATGAGGAGTAACAGACAGAGTGTTAGAAGGTGGGAGCAGGATAAGACATGGTGTGGCAGTGTGTTTCCGGAGAGAAAGGATTGTACGTGGAGGAACAGTTCTGAGGAAAAGGTGAGATGGCTGGGGAGAATGGAGGGGGAAATGACTACTTCATTACTAGGTGGGGGGATTACAGGGAATAGGAAGAAAGCAAGTAGTATGGGGTGAAAGTGAAAAGAAAAGGAAACATGGTAGTGGTTATATATTCTGTCAACTTACAGTCAAATTCCAGTCCAATTCTAGTCTAATTCAGAGAATAGTAGTTAGAAATCAGAGAGATTATATGCACTTCATAGACAGTCACAAGCGGTGGGAAAGTTGGATAGATGAGAATGGCATACCAGAGAAATTATATGCACTTCATAGACAGTCACAAGCGGTGGGAAAGTTGGATAGATGAGAATGGCATACCTGTGGATAGAGAGGACAACTCGGTTAAGATACAGATGATGATGATGATACAGCAGTGGTGAATGGGTAAATGCATCATGGAATTCTAGTCTAATTCAGAGAATAGTAATTAGAAATCTGTAATTTGAAAGATGGAAGTTGAAAGATGCATGGTCAGACACGTCTTGGTCAGACTCATGGCCGAGACTATATATTTTCATATATTTTTGATTTATTATTATTTTTGTCAAATTCAAGTTATTTCTGCCACCATTGTGAGTTTTTCTGTCATTAAACGAGGGGTACCAACAATTTTCACCATGTGTGTAATGAGTTAGAAACATTTAAGGATAGTAACACAGGTTGTTGGCTGAAAGTAAGTGCAGGCCTGCTGGTCTGGGAGCCCTACTGCTGCAAGCAAACACATGAAGGAGACCCAACTTAAGGCACTGTCACACTTAGCGATCGCACCAGCGATCACGACAACTACACGACCTGGCGAGATCGTTGGTGCGATCGCTATGTGGTCGCTAGTTAGCTTCCAAACACAATTATCTCATCAGCGGTCAGCGATCTGTATAACGACCTCTGCGGTCGTTGGGAAAACCTAGTCTCGCCTGCGCCGCTGGCAAAGTCGTTCATAAAGGGTGTCACACTCAGCGATTCAGGCTCACCAGCGGGACACCAACGACCAAAAAACGGCTCAGAACGTTCATGAACGATCAGCGACATTGCAGCGGGGGCCACATCGCCGCTACATGTCACACACAGCGACAACGCTAACGAGGTCGCTGCTGCATCATAAAATCGCTGACGCTTAAGCGATCTCGCTAACGATCTCGCTTAGTGTGACAGTACCTTTAGAATACAAACATTTCAAAAAATTATTGTCACACACCACTAAAATGACATCAGTTTCCACAGAGTAGAAATTATATAATAGGGCTCTGACATGCCTTCCACTACAGCCAGCCTACCAGATGGAGACCCAACTTGGAGTCTCTACATTTCCAAAAATTTATTGGCACACACCAATAAAGTGGCATCAATTTCCCAGAGTAGAAATAGTATAATGGGGCTGTTACATCTGTGCCCGTACCTCAGCAGGACCCTTGGTGGGGTCCTCGTCCTCATGCTGTGGTGGCCATACCTCAGCAAGACCCCGGCGGGGCCCTCGCTATCACTTTGTTGCCTGCTGTCCTGCTCCTTCCCCTGCTTCCTGGCACGTGGCCAGAACATCCCCTGGTATGAGAATAAGGCCATGCGCACATGCTCTATAGGTCTCAAAAATAGTAATTAACCAATGGCAGCGCATTGATTGCTATTTCTGGCCCCTCCACCATAGGGAGGGCGCTGGAGCAATAAGTTTCTACTGTTGCTAGCTTCCGGTTCCGCTGTGTTTGTGCCTGTGTTTTTGCAGTGTTCTGCCTTCTGCTTCTCTTAAACTGTTTGTCTCCGCAAACTATCAGTTACCTGTTTCCCAGCTGTCCAGGACAACGTCTGTATGGACAACTTCTGTTCTGTTTCGTTCTGCCACTCAGCTATCCAAAACTCTGAACAACGCTGGTACCAGCTTATACCCAAGTACCTGGGACTCGCAAGTCAGCTCTAACATATCTGTTAAATCTGTTTACCCACTGGTCCCGCTGGGACAGCTGCCACGTGTCCGGGGTCTAACTGGTGGTAGCACCTGTCCCCCCAGACATTTCATTCTGACCTTGTTCAAGGGGACTTACTACAGGTGTCTGGGGCTCACTTAGTCACGCCCCCTTCAGAGCCCTCCGGACCGTGGTCCCGAGGTTCCACAAAAACAATAAAAAGCGAATGTGAAGTTCACCTTTGCCTCTACTTCCATTCGTTACAGATTGCTCAGGCAATGGAGCCCGCTGGATCCCAGAGACCTCCAGCTGTGGAGCTTTGTCAAGGGGTGACCCGTCTGAGGGATCAGCAGGACAAGATCACGACTTTTCTACACAGCTTGTCTACCTGCATGTATTCCCTGATGTCCCCGGCTGCACCTGACTCAACTACTGGCATCCGGGTACCCACCTGTATGGCAAGTAAAGGTCCTCGCCTGGCAGCTCCCACCCGCTTCCATGGCAACCCCGTTCAGTGTCGGGGTTTTATCAACCAGTGCACGCTGTACTTTGAACTCCTGGGGCATATATTTTCTTCTGACCGAGCCAAGGTGGACTTCATAATGTCACACCTCGCTGGGGAGGCCCTTGCCTGGCTGAATCCGCTGTGGGAGAGAGGGGATCCTCTGGTTTATAACCTCCAGTCTTTTCTAGAAGCATTCCTCAGGACCTTCGATGAACCTGGTCGCGTTACGTCAACAGCATCAGCTCTTCTACGCTTACGTCAAGGATGTCTTAAAGTGGCCGAGTATGACGTTTGGTTCTGCACACTTTCATCTGAATTATCCTGGAACAATGAGTTCCTGGTTGCCACCTTCTGGGGAGGTTTGTCGGGTAGAATAAAGGATGAGCTGGCGGGACGGGACAGGCCTACTACCTTGGATGATCTGATATCCCTGGCAACCCAGATAGATGTTCGATTTCAAGAACGTTCCAAGGAGACCAAACGGGACAAGAGGTCCTACCATCTGGGTTCTAGTTCTCCTAAATCAGCTACCTTGTCTTCCTTCCCTGACGCCATGGAGGTTTACCGTGTAAGGTTGGCCAGCCGCCGACAGGAGGTGCGTTGCCAAGAAGGAAGTTGCTTCTACTGCGGTAGTCTTGAGCATCAGATCCGTACCTGTCCAAAGAGGTCTGAAAACTCCAATGCCTAGGGTCGGTAGGAGAGGCCACCCTAGGTAGAGAACTTCCCTCTGCATCACTGCAAATCTCGGTCTCCGTGTCCTTCGGAGCTATAACATTTTCTGAACTCTGTTTGCTGGATTCTGGAGCCGCCCTGAACCACATCCTGCAGGCGGTTGTGGATCACTACCACATACCAAACCAGCGTCTTCCAGACCCGTTACGGGTTACCTTCCTCTTACTGGTCCTTCTCTGATGTCTTTGGGAAAAAAGAGGCAAAGAGACTTCCTCCACTCAGGTCGTTTGACTGTCCGATTGATCTTCTTCCCGGAACATCTCCTCGTGGGAGAGATTATCCTCTGTCTCAAGCAGAGACTCAAGCCATGTCTGACTACATCCAGGAGAACCTGGCCAGAGGATTTATCTGAAAGTCATCTTCACTGGCAGGAGCAGGATTCTTCTTCGTGAAGAAAAAGGATGGATCCCTGAGGCCCTGTATCGACTACCGGGGCCTAAACCAGATCACGGTAAAAAACAGGTATCCATTATCCCTTATTTCAGAGCTGTTTGATCGTCTCCAAGGGGCCAAGATCTTCACCAAATTGGATCTCAGAGGAGCCTACAACCTTATCCGAATTCGAGAAGGAGACGAATGAAAAACAGCCTTCAACACCAGAGATGGCCACTACGAATACCTGGTAATGCTGTTTGGCCTAAGCAATGCACCCGCGGTTTTTCAGGAATTTGTAAATTACATTTTCAGGGATCTGCTCTATACATGTGTCGTTGTTTACCTGGACGACATTCTGCAGACGTGGCCTTGCACCGGAGGCAAGTACGTCTGGTCTTACAAAGACTCAGAGAGAACAGGCTTTATGCCAAACTTGAGAAATGCCTCTTTGAGCAATACTCTTTGCCTTTCCTCAGTTACATAGTGTCGTCCGCAGGATTAAAGATGGATCCGGAGAAGTTGCTGTCCTCAAGTGGCCTCGTCCGTCTGGGCTGAAAGCCATACAACTGTTCCTGGGGTTCGTCGACTACTACCGGCAATTCATTCCACACTTTTCCACCCGAGTGGCACCCATCTCAGCTTTAACCCAGAAAGGTGTAAACTCCCAGGAATGGCCCCCCCGGGGCAGAGAAGGCCTTTGTTTCTCTCAAAAAAGCCTTCTCTTCCGCACCCATTCTCCATCGTCCAAGTTCTATTGAGCAATTTTTTTCTGGAGGTACACGCTTCGCTTCCTCCATAGGTGCAGGAACGGTTCTCACCCAGAAATTGTCTATCAGTCGGATGGTCTCCTGTGGTTGTTTTTCTAAGTTTTTTTCCACCGCTGAAAGTAACTATTCCGTAGTAGATCGGGAGCTGTTGGCTATCAAGTTGGCTCTGCAAGAATGGAGACACCTCCTTGAGAGAGCTGTTCATCAGGTAATCATATTCACTGATCATAAAAACCTTGCTTACCTTCAATCTGCACAGAGGCTGAACCTCCATCACTTGTTTTTTGCCCGATTTAATTTTGTTCTTCATTTCCGTCCAGCTGACAAAATTATTAAGGCAGATGTACTCTCCAGAGCCTTCCTGTCTCCTGACCTTGAAGAAGAACCCCAACACATCATTGAACTGTCAATGTTAGTATCTGTAGCCTTTGTTAATCTGGCCCGGCTTCCCCCTTGGAAAACTCTTGTGGCCACCTCAGAACGGAACCGTGTCCTTCGGTGGGGTCACTCTTCCAAGTTAGCCGGTCACGCTGGTCAGAAAAAGACTCTGCCAATCATTACCCATTACTAATGGTGGCCCAACATAGGCAAGGATATTCAGGAGTATGTCGCAGCCTGTCCTTCTTGTGCCTGTAATAAGACTGCTAAACGTCTGCCAGCCGGTCAACTTCAACCTCTTCCGATTCCTTCCGCACCCTGGCAGCATATCGCAATGGATTTCATCACGGACCTTCCCATCTCTTCCGGCTGCTCTTTCGTTTGGATCGTCATGGATCGCTTGTCAAAGATGGCTCCCTTTATCCGTCTACCCGGTCTTCTGTCTGCCCCAGAACTTGAGGACTACTTTATTCAGCACATTTTCCGTCTCCATGGATTCCCTCTCCACATCGTGTCTGACAGGGGTGTCCAGTTCACCTCGAAGTTCTGTAGAGCGGTCTGTAAACTAGTAAAACTAGAATTGGACTTTTCATCAGCATACCACCCACAATCCAATAGGCAAGTGGAGAGGACCAATCAAATCCTGTCTGGATTCCTCCACCACTTCATCAACGCGCGCCATGATGACTGGGTAGAGTTACTGCCCTGGGCAGAATTCTCGTACAACAATCACGTAAGTGAATCTTCTGGAAAATCTCCCTTTCAGATTGTCTTTGGACTCCAACCCGAAATCCCTCTTCCTATCTCTGGACCATCTGGCGTTCCTGCAGCCAATGCAGTTGCGGAGGAATTCTCAAAGGTGTGGAGTGACACCAAATTCGCTTTGGAGAGAGCCTCTCAACATATGAAGAAGCATGCGGATAAGAGACGTCAGGATGCTCCCACCTTCCGACCTGGTGATAAAGTATGGCTCTCCTCCAAGTACATGTACCTTCTTACAAATTAGGTCCCCGTTTCATTGGTCCCTTTGAAGTCATGAGTCAAATTAACCCAGTTTCATACAAACTGAAATTGCCTGCTTCTTTACGCGTACCTAACTCTTTTCATGCTTTCTTCAAACCAGTAGTTTTGAGCTCCTTCTTTAAAGACTCGGGTATTGTTGTGAATGTTTTAGAAATGAATTCTGAGCAGAGGCTCCCTCTGGTGGTTGCAAACAGTACTGAACCATTCAATGAGGATTCGCAATCAGGAATCACGGACTGGCTGGATATAAGAAAGGTTCCCTCCCATTATGGTTGCCGGTGATCAATTGTTCTTGTCTCAACGTTGTTTCCTGGTTCACTTGGAAGCTTGCTGAGTCTTGCCTCTTCTCCTGCTCTCAGTTTAGATATTTTCTATTTTTTGTATCACCAGCCACACTGAAAATTATATGGTACTCACAGAAGGGAAAAATAGTGTGGAAAGAAAAAAGGTTGTCAGAGTTGTCAGAGTTTTTTTTTTTGTTGTTGCATTTTTTCCCTCTTTTTCTCTGGGTGCTGAGGAGGATTTTTTTTTCTCAATGGAGTTTGCAGTTGTCTGGCCGTGTGGATCAGCTTGCCACTGAGGTTCGGAGTATTGCTACCTATCTTGCTGGGTTGCCAGTTGTGGAATCCAAGATCCCCATGCCAGATTTGTTTTTGGGGGATCGAGCTAAATTTCTGAATTTCAAAAATAACTGTAAGCTGTTTTTTGCTTTAAAACCTAAGTCCTCAGAGAACGCAGCACAGCAGGTTCAAATGGTCATCTCTCTCCTGCATGGCGATCCTCAGTATTGGGCTTTTTCCCTGACACCTGGGGACCCTGTTTTGAGTAATGTTGATGCATTTTTTCTGGCTCTGGGGTTATTGTACGATGAACCTAATGTCACTGATCAAGCTGAAAAAAACTTGTTGGCATTAAATCAGGGGCTTGAGGACGCTGAGTTGTACTGTCAGAAATTCCGAAAGTGGGCAGTCCTGACCAAATGGAATGATGATGCTTTGGCAGCCCTTTTTCGGAAGGGTCTGTCAGAGAATGTAAAAGATGTTATGGTGGGTTTCCATGCTCCCTCTGGTCTCAATGATTCTATGTCATTAGTGATTCAAATTGACAGACGTTTGCGTGAGCGTAGAAGTATGCGTGGAATAGTGTTGCCTTGTGAACCAGCTTCTGAACCCATGCAGTGTGATAGAGTGGCTTCTGGGGCACAGCATCATGAGTTTCGAAAACGCAATGGGTTATGTTTCTACTGTGGTGATGCCTCTCATGCTATTTCAGTCTGCCCTAAGCGGGGAAGACGTTTTGCACGCTCAGTTGTCTTGGGTAGTGTTCAGACTAAATTTCTGTTGACTGTTACCCTGATTTGCTCCCTGTCCACATTTTCTGCTCAGGCTTTTGTTGATTCGGGAGTAGCTATTAACCTGATGGATTTTGATTTTGCTAAACGTTGTGGGTTTCCCTTGATACCCCTACGGAAGTCTATTCCCCTACTTGATTGATTCTACCCCTTTGGCTGAGAATAAACCCCAGTTCTCTACTCAGGTGATAATGAGGGTTAAACCTGATCATCAGGAGAGTTGCAAATTTTTGGTGCTGTATAATCTGCATGACATTATTGTACTAGGTTTCCCTTGGTTACAGTCTCATAATCCTGTTTTGGATTGGAAATCTGTGTCTGTAACCAGTTGGGGCTGCCAATGTGTTAATGCCAACACTCCTGTTTTTTCTGCCTCTTCCCAGGCTCAAGATGTTCCTGACTTTTTGACTGATTTTTCTGATGTGTTTAGCGAAAGTAAATCTGCATCCTTGCCCCCCCCATAGGAGCTATGACTGCGCTATTGAATTAATGCCTGGTAGTAAATTCCCTAAAGGTCGCCTTTTTAACTTGTCTGTACCTGAACATGACGCTATGCGGTCTTATATCAAGGAGTCATTGGAGAAGGGTCATATCAGACCATCCTCTTCACACTTGGGTGCCGGTTTTTTCTTTGTGGCCAAAAAGGATGGTTCATTAAGGCTGTGTATTGATTATCGTCTCTTGAACAATATCACTGTGAAATATCAATATCCGTTACCCTTGATTTCTGACCTGTTTTCCAGGGTGAAAAGTGCTACTTGGTTTACCAAGCTTGACCTCAGGGGGGCGTATAACCTTATTCGCATTAAGCACAGGGATGAATGGAAGACGCGTTTAACACCCCAGAGGGGCATTTTAAGTACCTAGTGATGCCCTATGGGCTCACTAATGCTCCTTCCGTCTTCCAGTCCTTCATGAATGACATTTTCAGGGATTTTGTGGATAAATTTCTGATTGTTTATTTGGATGATATCTTAATTTTTTCCAATGACTGGGACTCTCATGTGAAACATGTTCGGACTGTGTTCCAAATTTTGAGAGAGAATGCTCTGTATGTGAAGGGATCAAAGTGTCTTTTTGGCGTACAGAGGATCTCATTTCTGGGATTCATTTTGTCTCCATCTGTTATTGAAATGGACCCGGTCAAGGTTCAGGCCATCTGTGATTGGGTCCAACCTACTTCATTAAAGGCTCTTCAGAGATCCTTGGGTTTTGCCAATTTTTATCGTAAATTTATTGGTAATTTCTCTGTTATTTTTAAACCATTGACTGATTTGACCAAAAAGGGTTCTGATGTGGTGAATTGGCCTCCTGAGGCAGTCTCTGCGTTTCAGGAACTTAAGCAGAGATTCACTTCTGCTCCTGTTCTACGGCAGCCTGATGTTTTTCTGCCATTTCAGGTGGAGGTTGATGCCTCTGAAATTGGGGCAGGTGCCGTTTTGTCCCAAAAGAGATCCTGAGACCTCTAAAAGTAACCCTTGTGCTTTTTTCTCTCGAAAATTTTTTCCAACTGAACGTAATTATGACGTGGGTAATCGGGAGTTATTGGCCATGAAGTGGGCTTTTGAAGAGTGGAGACATTGGAGGGAGCCAAACATCAGGTGCTGGTCCTCACGGACCATAAGAATCTGGTTTATCTGGAATCAGCCAAGCGACTTAATCCTAGACAGGCCAGGTGGGCCTTGTTTTTCATACGTTTTAATTTTGTGGTTTCCTTTCTTCCTTGCACTAAGAATGTTAAGGCGGATGCCCTCTCGAGGAGTTTCCTTGCGGACTCTCCTGAGTTATCTGATCCTGCTGTTATTTTGAAAGAGGGTGTAGTTCTTTCCGCCATCTCGCCCAATTTGAGACTGGCTCTGGAAGGGTGTCAGGAGGATAAACCCGAGCGCTGCCCTGTTGGGAAATTGTTTGTCCCAGACCAGTGGAAAAAGAATGTGATGTCTGAGATTCATTGTTCCGCGTTGGCCGGTCATCCCGGAATTTTTGGTACCAGAGACTTGGTGAGTCGGTCCTTTTGGTGGCCTACTTTGTCTCGTGACGTCAGGGAGTTTGTGAAGTACTGTGGGACTTGCTCTCGCTCCAAGCCTTGCTCTAGCTCTAGTGGTTTGTTGATGCCATTGCCTGTGCCCAAGAGACCATGGACCCATATCTCTATGGATTTTATTTCTGACCTCCCTGTTTTTCAGAGAATGACCGTTATCTGGGTGATTTGTGATAGGTTTTCCAAGATGATACATCTTGTGCCATTACCTAAGTTGCCTTCCTCCTCCGAATTGGTGCCTTTGTTCCTTCAGCACGTGGTTCGGTTACACGGCATTCCTGAGAACATTGTCTCTGACAGAGAAGTCCAGTTTGTTTCCAGATTTTGGAGCACTTTTTGTTCTAAACTTGGTGTTCAATTGTCTTTCTCCTCTGCTTTTCATCCTCAGACCAATGGACAAACTGAGAGAACAAACCAGACATTGGAGACTTATCTGAGATGCTTTGTGTCTGCTGATCAAGATGACTGGGTCTCTTTTTTGCCTTTGGCTGAGTTTGCCCTCTTAATAGGGCAAGCTCTGCCAGTTTGATGTCTCCATTTTTCTGCAATTTTGGGTTTCACCCTCGATTTTCTTCAGGACAGACGGAGGCTTCTGTCTGTCCGGGTGTTGACTCTGTTGTGGAGCGTATACAGCAGATTTGGGACCAGGTAGTGGAGAGGTTGTCCCTCTCTCAGGAGAAGGCCCAGCAGTTTGCCAACCGGCATAGGACTGATGGTCCTCGGTTTAAAGTGGGGGACTTGGTCTGGTTGTTCTCAAGAAATATCCCTATGAGAGTTGCATCTCCTAAGTTTAAGCCTAGGTTCATTGGACCTTATAAGATCATGGAGATTCTTAATCCTGTTTCCTTTCGTTTACTTCTTCCAGGGACATTTAAGATCCATAACGTGTTCCACAACTCCTTATTGAAGAGGTTTGTCGAGCCAGTGGTTCCTATGGCTGAGCCTCCTGACCCTGTTTTGGTTGGGGGCAATCTGGAGTATGTGGTTGAGAAAATATTGGATTCTCGTTTGTCTAGACGGAAACTCCAGTATTTGGTTAAGTGGAGAGGTTATTTCAGGAGGACAATTCTTGGGTGTTTGCTTCGGACATCCATGCTAGGAGACTGATCCGTGCCTATCACCGAGCTCTTCCTGACCGACCTGGTTGCACAAATGAGAGTTCGGTGACCCCTCCTCAAGGGGGGGTACTGTTGTGAATGTTTTAGAAATAAATTCTGAGCAGAGGCTCTGGTGGTTGCAAACAGTACTGAACCATTCAATGAGGATTCGCAATCAGGAATCACGGACTGGCTGGATATAAGGGAGGTTTCCTCCCATCATGGTTGCCGGTGATCAATTGTTCTTGTCTCAACGTTGTTTCCTGGTTCACTTGGAAGCTTGCTGAGTCTTGCCTCTTCTCCTGCTCTCAGTTTAGATATTTTATGTTTTTGTGCTTGCCATTTGCATATTTCTCTGCATTTCTGTGAGGTTGGCCAGGTTCCCCTCCACGGGGGGCTTGGTCTCCTCTCGGTTCCTCTGGAGCCACTGTTGTTTGTTCATTTGCCTTTTCCAGTTTTCTCAGTGGCTGCGGCTTAGTTTTGTTACACCAGAGAACTAATTTAGGTGGTAGAGGTCGTGTGATCTCAGGTGTTTTTGCAATTAGTAGTGTTGGTTTTTTTTAGGGTTTTTTGGATTGCAGTAAGTATCCTTCCTATCCTTTTCTGTCTAGGCAGATTGGGCCCCAGCGTTTGCTCATACTATTTTCTGTCTGTGTCTGTATTTCCTCTTGTCTAACCGCCATTACATGTTTGGGGGCTTCCTATGTTCTTTGGGGATCTGCTCCGGGGCAGATAGCTTTCCTCTTTCTATCTTTAGGTGTAGTTAACCTCTCAGGCTGTGACGAGGCGTCTAGGACCAAAGTAGGAATGCTCCATGGCTGCCTTTAGTTGTGGTGGTTAGTCAGGGTACTGCAATCCAGTAGATTCCAACCTCTCTGGTGTTTTGCCGTTTTTGCATGCTCTCCTCAGCTACCAAAACATAACAGGGTATTACTCTTGATCCTGTCTCTGAGGATGATATCTTTGAGGCAGAACATATCTTGTCCACTAAGAAAGTAAAGGGTAAGACCTATTTTCTGGTGGACTTTGGCCCTGAGGAGAGGTCATGGTAGCCTAAAGAGAACACCCAGGCCCCTCTCCTACTAAAGAGATTTTACGCAGGCTTGAAAAATAGGGGGTGTAAAGAGGGGGAAACAGTTACATCTGTGCCCGTACCTGAGCAGGACCCTCGGTGTGGTCCCCGTCCTCATGCTGTGATGGCCATACCTCAGCGAGACCCCGGCGGGGCCCTCATTCTCACTCTGTTGCCTGCTGTACTGCTCCTTCCCTGCTTCCTGGCTCGCGGCCAGCACATACCCTAGTATGAGATTAAGGTCTTGTGCAAGCTATAGGTCTCTTAAAGAGACAGCACGCATTTTTCAAAAATAGTAATTAACCAATGGCAGTGCATTGATTACTATTTCTGGCCCCTCCGCCATAGGGAGGGCGCTGGAGCAACAAGTATCTACTGTTGCTAGCTTCCGGTTCCGCTGTGTTTGTGCCTGTGTTTTTGCAGTGTTCTGTGTTATGAATGTGCTAGAGATGGTTTCTGAGCAGAGGCTCCCTCTGGTGGTTACAGACAGTACTGAACCTTACAGCGAGGAATGGCAATCTGGGATCACGGCCTGGACTGATATAAGGGAGGTTCCCTCCCATGATGCTCGCCGGTGATCAATTGTTCTTGTCTCAATTGTGGTTCCTGGTTCATTTGGAAGTTTGCTGGAGTCTTGCATTCATCTGCTGCTTTCAGATAAGATATTTTCTGCTTTTCTTTTTGTGCTTGCTTTTTGCATAATTTTCTGCACTTTTGTGGAGGTCAGCCGGGTCCCCTCCTGGGGCCTGTGCTCCTCTCAGTTTATCTGTAGCCACTGTTATTTGTTCATTTGCTTTTTCCTGTTTTTTCAGTGGCTGCTGCCTAGTTTTGTTACACCAGAGATCTGATTTAGGTGGTGGAGATCGTGTGATCTCAGGTGTTTTTGCAATCAGAAGAGTTGGTATTTTTTAGGGTTTTTTGTTGGATTGCAGTCAGAATTCTTTCCTGTACTTTTCTGTCTAGACAGATTGGGCACCAGCGTTTGCTCATTCCATTTTCTGTCTGTGTCCGTGCTTCTTCTTGTCTAACCGCCATTACATGTTTGGGGGCTTCCTATTTTCTTTTGGGATCTGCTCCGGGGCAGATAGCTTTCATCTTTCTGCCTTTAGGTGTAGTTATCTCTCAGGCTGTGACGAGGCGTCTAAGATCAACGTAGGAACGCTCCACGGCTACCTCTAGTTGTGTGGTTAGTTCAGGTTACTGCAATTCAATAGGTTCCAGCCTCTCTGGTGTATTGCCGTTTTTGCTTTTTCTCCTCAGCTACCTAAACATAACAGTATCACCGGCCTAAACTGAAAATTATATGGTACTCACAGAAGGGAAAGTTGTCAGAGATTTTTTATTTTTTTTTCTGTTTGTTGCATTTTTTCCCACTTTTTCTCTGGGTGCTGAGGATTTTTTTTCTCTCAATGGAGTTTGCACAGTTGTCTGGCCGTGTGGATCAGCTTGCCACTGAGGTTCAGAGTATTGCTACCTATCTTTCTGGGTTGCGGTTGTGGAACCTAGGATTCTCATGCCAGATTTGTTTTGGGGGGATCGGGCTAAACTTCTGAATTTCAAAAATAACTGTAAGTTGTTTTTTGCCTTAAAACCTAAGTCCTCGGGGAGCGCAGCACAGCAGGTTCAAATTGTCATCTCTCTCCTGCGCGGCGACCCTCAGGATTGGGCTTTTTCCCTGACACCTGGGGATCCTGTTTTGAATGATATTGATGTATTTTTTCTGGCTCTGGAGTTATTGTACGATGAACCTAATGTCACTGATCAAGCTGAAAAAACCTTGTTGCCATTAAATCAGGGTCTTGAAGACGCAGACATGTGCTGTCAGAAATTCCGAAAGTGGGCAGTCCTGACCAAATGGAATGATGATGCTTTGGCAGCCCTTTTTCGGAAGGGGCTGTCAGAGAATGTAAAGGATGTTAATTGACAGACGTTTGTGTGAGCGCAGAGGTATGCGTGAGATGGTGTTGCCTTGTGAGCCAGCTCCTGGGCCCATGCAGTGTGATGGAGTGACTTCTGGGGCTCAGCGTCATGAGTTTCAAAAGCGCAATGGGTTATGTTTCTACTGTGGTGACGCCTCTCATGCTCTTTCCGTCTGCTCTAAGCGGGGAAAACGTTTTGCACGCTCAGTTGTCTTGGGTAGTGTTCAGACTAAATTTCTGTTGACTGTTACCCTGATTTGCTCCCTGTCCACATTTTCTGCTCAGGCTTTTGTTGATTCAGGAGCAGCTATTAACCTTATGGATTTTGACTTTGCCAAACATTGTGGGTTTCCCATGATACCCCTGCGGAAGTCTATTCCCCTACTGGGCATTGATTCTACCCTTTGGCGGAGAATAAACACCAGTTTTCTACTCAGGTGATAATGAGGGTTGAACCAGATCATCAGGAGAGTTGCACATTTCTGGTGCTGCATAATCTGCATGACATTATTGTACTAGCTTTCCCTTGGTTACAGTCTCATAATCCTGTTTTGGATTGGAAATCTGTGTCTGTGACCAGTTGGGGCTGCCAATGTGTTAATACTGACACTACTATTTTTTCTGCCTCTCCCCAGTCTCAGGAGGTTCCTGACTTTTTGACTGATTTTTCGGATGTATTTAGTGAAAGTAAGTCTGCATCCTTGCCCCTTCACAGGAGCTATGATTGCGCTATTGAATTAATGCCTGGTGGTAAATTTCCTAAAGGTCGTGTATTGATTATCGTCTCTTGAATAAGATCACTGTGAAGTATCAATATCCGTTACCAGGGCCGGCGTCAGCACCCGGCACACCCGGGCAAGTGCCGGGGCCCTGAGCAGGCGGGGGGGCCCACTCGCCGTCGGGCACCCCGGCGCCCGTTAGCGGAGGAGAGCGTTGTCAGCGCTGCCACTTGGCCTCCCCCCGCTTGCTCAGGGCCCCGGCAGCAGCTGGCACAATACTTACCTCTCCCGTGCCTCCGCTGCCGCAGCTCCGGGCTCCAGGGGGCGCCGGCGCTTCCTCTCACAGCAGCCGCTGAATGACGTCATCATTCAGCGGCCGGCTGTGGCAGAGAGCGCGCGGACGCCGGACAGGTGAGATGTGTGTGTGTGTGTGTCTGTATCAGTGTGTGTGTATGTAGTGCGGTGCTTTGTGTGTGTGTGTATGTATGTATGTATGTATGTTAGAGAGTGCTTGTGTGCTGTGGTGCTGTCTGTGTGTGATGATGGGCAGGCATTGATGATAATGGGCAGGCATTGATGATGATGGGGAGGCGATGATGATAATGGGCGGCATTGATGATGATGGGAGGATGATGATGATGGGGAGGAGATGATGATGATGGGCAGGCATTGATGATAATGGGCAGGCATTGATGATGATTGGGAAGCGATGATGATGATGGGCAGGCATTGATGATAATGGGGAGGCCATGATGATGATGGGGAGACCACGATGATGATGGGCAGGCATTGATGATATTGGGGAGGTGATGATGATGATGGGCAGGCATTGATGATAATGGGGAGGCCATGGTGATGATGGGCAGGCATTGATGATAATGGGGAGGCCATGATGATGATGGGCAGGCATTGATGATAATGGGGAGGCAATGATGATGATGGGCAGGCATTGATGATGATGGGGAGGCCATGATGATGATGGGGAGACAATGATGATGATGAGGAGGCAATGATGATGATGGGGAGACGATGATGATGATGGGCAGGCATTGATGATGATGGGGAGGCAATAATGATGATGGGGAGACAATGATTATGAGTGGGAGGCGATGATGTTGATGGGGAGGCAATGATTATGATGGGGAGGCAATCATGATGATAATGGGGAGTCTTTCCACAGCGATCTTTCCTGAGCCGTAACAGTGCAGAACGCAGTACAGCGCAGAGGAGAGCTCCATATTTTGTATGGAGCATTATATGGGAACCAGTATCCTGTATGGAGCATTATATGGGGACCAGTATCCTGTATGGAGCATTATATTGGGTCCAGTATTCTGTATGGAGCATTATTTTGGGTCCAGTATTCTGTATGGAGCATTATATGGTGGATGGGGGGGTGATATCCTGCATGGGGTATTATATGGGTGATGAGGGGGAGACTATGTGGTGCCCATAATATTGTATGGAGGACTGTACTGTCCAGTCTGTACTGTGCGCTGTGAGGATTTGGCGGTTTTTGAGCTATTGTACAATTTACAATAGATATCACTCATGTAATGGAAGAAGTGAAGTGTTTGGTGTTGTACTGTACCTATATTTCTCTGCTGTATCTGTGCATCATGAATCGTGGTCTGTGTTAAAGGGGCCCACTGAGGCTCTTTCGCCCGGGGCCCAAAAAAACCTGGAGCCGGCCCTGTCCGTTACCCTTGATTTCTGACCTGTTTTCCAGAGTGAGAAGTGCTAGTTGGTTTACCAAGCTTGACCTCAGGGGGGCGTATAACCTTATTCGCATTAAGCACGGGGATGAATGGAAGACGGCGTTTTATACCCCAGAGGGGCATTTTGAGTACCTAGTGATGCCCTTTGGGCTCACTAATGCTCCTTCCGTCTTCCAATCCTTCATGAATGATATTTTCAGGGATTTTGTGGATAAATTTCTGATTGTTTATTTTGATGATATCTTGATTTTTTCCAATGACTGGGACTCTCATGTGAAACATGTTCGGACTGTGTTCCAGATTTTGAGAGAGAATTGCACTGTATGTGAAGGGATCAAAGTGTCTTTTTGGCGTTCAGAAGGTCTCATTTCTGGGATTCATTTTGTCTCCATCTGTTATTGAAATGGATCCGGTCAAGGTTCAGGCCATCTGTGATTGGGTCCAACCTACTTCATTAAAGGCTCTTCAGAGATTTTTGGGTTTTGCCAATTTGTATCGTAAATTTATTGGCAATTTCTCCGGTATTGTTAAACCATTGACTGATTTGACCAAAAAGGGATCCGATGTGGTGAATTGGCCTCCTGAGGCAGTTTCTGCATTTCAGGAACTTAAGCAGAGATTCATTTCTGTTCCTGTTCTACGGCAGCCTGATGTTTCTCTACCGTTTCAGGTGGAGGTTGATGCTTCTGAGATTGGGGCAGGTGTTTTGTCCCAAAGGGATCCGGAGACCTCTAAGAGTAACCCTTGTGCCTTTTTCTCTCAAAAATTTTCTCCTACTGAATGTAATTATGACGTGGGTAATCGGGAGTTATTGGCCATGAAGTGGGCCTTTGAAGAGTGGAGACATTGGCTGGAAGGAGCCAGACATCAGGTGATGGTCCTCACGGACCATAAGAACCTGGTTTATCTCGAATCAGCCAAGCGACTTAATCCTAGACAGGCCAGGTGGGCCTTGTTTTTCACACGTTTTAATTTTGTGGTTTCTTTTCTTCCTGGCACTAAGAATGTTAAGGCGGATGCCCTCTGGAGGAGTTTCTTTGCGGACTCTCCTGAGTTATCTGATCCTGCTGTTATTTTGAAAGAGGGTGTAGTACTTTCCGCCATCTCGCGCAATTTGAGACTGGCTCTGGAAGGGTGTCAGGAGGATAAACCTGAGCGCTGCCCTATTGGGAAATTGTTTGTCCCAGACCAGTGGAAGAAGAGTGTGATGTCTGAGATTCCTTGTTCCACGTTGGCTGGTCATCCCGGGATTTTTGGTACCAGAAACTTGGTGAGTCGGTCCTTTTGGTGGCCTACTTTGTCTTGTGACATCAGGGAATTTGTGCAGTCCTGTGGGACTTGCTTTCGCTCCAAGCCTTGCTCTCGCTCTAGTGGTTTGTTAATGCCATTACCTGTGCCCAAGAGGCCATGGACCCATATCTCTATGGATTTTATTTCTGAACTCCCTGTTTCTCAGAGAATGACCGTTATCTGGGTAATCTGTGATAGGTTTTCCAAGATGATACATCTTGTGCCATTACCTAATTTACCTTCCTCCTCCGAATTGGTGCCTTTGTTCCTTCAGCACGTGGTTCGGTTACATGGCATTCCGGAGAACATTGTGTCTGACAGAGGAGTCCAGTTTGTTTCCAGATTTTGGAGGACATTTTGTTCTAAACTTGGTGTTCAATTATCTTTCTCCTCTGCATTTCATCCTCAGACCAATGGACAAACCGAGAGAACAAACCAGACCTTGGAGACTTATCTGAGATGTTTTGTGACTGCTGATCAAGATGACTGGGTCTCTTTTTTGCCTTTAGCTGAGTTTGCTCTTAATAATAGGGCTAGCTCTGCCACCTTGATGTCTCCAGCAGATTTGGGACCAGGTAGTGGAGAGGTTGTCTCTCTCTCAGGAGAAGGCCCAACGGTTTGCCAACCGGCATAGGACTGATGGTCCTCGGTTTAAAGTGGGGGGCTTGGTTTGGTTGTCCTCAAGAAATATCCCTATGAGGGTTGCATCTCCAAAGTTTAAGCCTAGGTTCATTGGACCTTATAAGATCATGGAGATTCTTAATCCTGTTTCCTTCCGTTTGCTTCTTCCAGGGACATTTAAGATCCATAACGTGTTCCACAAGTCCTTATTGAAGAGGTTTGTCGAGCCAGTGGTTCCTATGGCTGCGCCTCCTGACCCTGTTTTGGTTGAGGGCAATCTGGAGTATGTGGTTGAGAAAATATTGGATTATCGTTTTTCTAGACAGAAACTCCAGTATTTGGTTAAGTGGAGAGGTTATGGTCAGGAGGACAATTCTTGGGTGTTTGCTTTGGACATCCATGCTAGGAGACTGATCCGAGCCTATCACCGAGCTCATCCTGATCGGCCTGGTTGCACAAGTGAGGGTTCGGTGACCCCTCCTCAAGGGGGGGGGTACTGTTATGAATGTGCTAGAGATGGTTTCTGAGCAGAGGCTCCCTCTGGTGGTTACAGACAGTACTGAACCTTACAGCGAGGAATGGCAATCTGGGATCACGGCCTGGACTGATATAAGGTAGGTTCCCTCCCATGATGGTCGCCGGTGATTAATTGTTCTTGTGTCAATTGTGGTTCCTGGTTCATTGGGAAGTTTGCTGGAGTCTTGCATTCATCTGCTGCTTTCAGATAAGATATTTTCTGCTTTTATTTTTGTGCTTGCTTTTTGCATAATTTTCTGCACTTTTGTGGAGGTCAGCCGGGTCACCTCCTGGGGCCTTTGCTCCTCTCAGTTTATCTGTAGCCACTGTTATTTGTTCATTTGCTTTTTCCTGTTTTTTCAGTGGCTGCATCCTAGTTTTGTTACACCAGAGATCTGATTTAGGTGGTGGAGATCGTGTGATCTCAGGTGTTTTTGCAATCAGAAGAGTTGGTATTTTTTAGTTTTTTTTTTGTTGGATTGCAGTCAGAATTCTTTCCTGTACTTTTCTGTCTAGACAGATGTTAGGGGTCGAGTTCCCGCTTCTCCACAAGGGGAATCTCGAGCCATTCCGGCTGCGGTCTCCCATTCGCCTCCGGCCTCAGTGGACTCTGCTCAGCTTAGACGTCTGTCCCAGTGTCTCGCCCAGTCTGGCAGTGTGCAGAGGATTACTGCTGCTCCTCCAGACTCTGCTATTGTGGCCAGTACTGGTTAGCGGCGAGCAGACGTCTTTAGGACAAAGTCCTTGTTTTTCCCTTCTGAACATGCCCAGGGTGAGATCTCTCATTGGAGATCAGGGGTCACATGCTCAGGTACTTCAGCAGCTCCTATTGGTCTGCCAGGAAGGTCCTGTGACTACTGGTGTTCTGGAACAAGTTTCATTGGTCCTTGTTTCTGGCAGGTCCTGTAGCTGTTATTATAAAAGGGTGGCAATGCTGAGCCGCCATGAGCTAGTATCAACCATTATATGCTTTGCGCCAGTGTGGTCATGCATTTGTGTGGTTAGGGCCCGGCTGAAATAAGCCCCTAGAATACCGACTTAATCGGTGAGGAGTTTGGTATGCTAGCTGGTCAGGGTCGGTGTCCTAGATGCCCTAGATCACGGCATAACCGGTTAGGAGTTTGATTGCCGTATTCAGGCGCCATAGATTGCGGGTGACTCCCGCGAGGACATTAGTGCATGATCACGTTCTATGTTCACTTAGCACTTAACTGTGTACCTGGGTGCCTGACAGGACACAGAACTTTTTCTCAGCTGCTCTGTGACATAACAGGGTTCGCTTTCAACGCTAGACAGTGCCCTAGTGTGTTTATTTTGCGACTCAGTTGTGTTAAGTGAGTTCGCACACATCGCCATATTGCGCTGCGGCACTCCTTCTAGCGGCTCTGTGAAATAACAGAGTTCGCACATATTGCCACAGCGCATTGCGGTGTTTATTTTGGCGACTCTGCGGGATAACAGAGTTCACGTCTTGCGCCATTTTACTAGCAGCAGGTTCCGCCTGCACGGTGGACCCCGGGCTGCGAACGCACCTCTCTACCTCATATATTTGGTGCGTTCCGCAGACCCTAACATAATACTAGCGCCAGGGTCTGGCTAGTAAAATGGCGGACGACCAGCGTCTACAGCAGTATATCCAGCAGCTGGAGGGTAGGTTGGCGGCTCTAGAGCGCACAACCTCAGCTGTGGATGTTACAGCTGTCGCTGTTCAGGCTGCTAGCGTGGCTGCAGCCGGTTTGTCCTCTGCCACCCCTGCTCCGACTTTATCCCGTCTCCCGCTTCCAGACAAGTTTGCTGGTGACAGCAAGCAATGTCGGGGATTCGTGAGTCAGTGCTCCATTCATCTTGAGCTTCTGGCTGCACGTTTTCCCACGGAACGGGCGAAGGTGGGTTTTGTCTTATTCCTCCTGTTGGGCAGGGCGTTGGAGTGGGCAACGCCACTGTGGGAGCGCGACGATCGTGTGGTACAGAGTGCATCTCTCTTCTTGGAGGCTCTGAGACAGGTCTTCTTAGGACCTCGTGTCACCCACGATACGGCGCTCCAACTGCTGGCAATATCACAGGGTTCATCCATGGTCAGCCAGTTCGCTGTCCAATTTCGGACTCTGGTCTCTGAGCTAGAGTGGCCGGATAAAGTCCTCATTCCGGTGTACTGGAGAAGACTGGCGGATCATGTGAAGAATGCTTTGGCCACCAGGGAGATTCCCGCCACACTGGAGGAACTCATTTCCCTATCCACCCGCATTGATCTCAGTTTTAAAGAGCGGAAGTTAGAGCGGACCCAGTGCAGGCAGAGGTTTCGGTTGGCTCCCACCTTCACCAAACCTCTGGAATCTTCCGTTCAGGCGTCCGATTCCTCCGAAGCCATGGAGGTTTCTCGAGCAGGACCTAAGTACTGGACCGCTCGAGCAACGGTGGTCTGTAATTTTTGCCAGCAGGCAGGACACTATACTAACAGATGTCCTCAGCGATCGCAGAGGCGATCGCGTCTTGTGACCATGGGAGGAGGCTCACTAGAGACAGCAGCATTTTCCTCCAAGATGACACTTAAAGGGATAATCACTGTAGGCACTTCCACTCTCACCGCCGACCTTTGCGTGGACTCAGGAGCAGAGGGGAACTTCATGTCCTCTAACTTTGCTCGCTGTCACGCAATACCTCAGGTGGCGCTTGACAAACCAGTGACTGTCCGGGTAGTGAATGGGTCGACATTGCCCTCACAAATTACACACCAGACTATTCCACTTGCATTGTTTGTATCTCCTTCCCATCAGGAACTTATTTCCCTACTCGTCCTTCCCGAGGGAATAGACGAGATCCTACTAGGTATACCTTGGCTCCGTTTCCACTCCCCACATATAGAGTGGACTTCGGGTAGGATACTGGGTTGGAGTGATGCATGTAGAGGCAGATGTGTCAGGAGTTGCGTTCAGGTTACCACTACTGAGTTACCCGCAGATCTTACTCCACTGCCCAAGTGCTACTGGTCATATGCAGACGTGTTCTCCAAGAAGGCTGCGGAGACTCTTCCGCCTCATCGCCCCTACGACTGTCCTATCGACCTCTTGCCTGGCACAGAACCTCCTCGGGGAAGGGTCTATCCCCTCTCTTCCTGAGACAGAGGCCATGTCGCAATATATTCAGGAGAACCTGGCAAGAGGGTTTATTAGGAAGTCGGTGTCACCGGCAGGGGCGGGATTCTTCTTCGTGCAGAAGAAGAACGGAGAATTACGTCCGTGTATTGATTACAGGGGTCTTAACGCCATCACTGTTAAAAACAAGTACCCGTTGCCCCTGATTTCTGAGCTCTTTGATAGGCTTCGGGGAGCAAGGGTATTCACTAAACTAGATCTGCGCGGTGCTTATAACCTGATTCGCATCCGTGAGGGGGAAGAATGGAAGACGGCTTTTAATACCAGGGATGGGCATTACGAATATCTGGTGATGCCCTTTGGGCTCTGTAATGACCCAGCCGTTTTCCAAGACTTTGTCAATGACATTTTCCGGGATATGCTCTCCACCTCGGTCGTAGTCTATCTGGATGATATACTCATCTGTTATGTTTTGGTAGCTGAGGAGAGCAGGCAAAAACGGCAATACACCAGAGAGGTTGGAATCTACTGAATTGCAGTACCCTGACTAACCACCACAAATAAAGGCAGCCATGGAGCGTTCCTACGTTGGTCCTAGACGCCTCGTCACAGCCTGAGAGGCTAACTACACCTAAAGATAGAAAGAGGAAAGCTATCTGCCCCGGAGCAGATCCCCAAAGAAAATAGGAAGCCCCCAAACATGTAATGGCGGTTAGACAAGTGGAAATACAGACACAGATAGAAAATAGTATGAGCAAACGCTGGGGCCCAATCTGACTTAGACAGAAAAGGATAGGAAGGATACTCACTGCAATCCAAAAAACCCTAAAAAAAACCAACGCTACTAATTGCAAAAACACCTGAGATCACACGACCTCTACCACCTAAATTAGTTCTCTGGTGTAACAAAACTAAGCCGCAGCCACAGAAAAAAAACTGGAAAAGGCAAATGAACAAACAACAATGGCTCCAGAGGAACCGAGAGGAGACCAAGCCCCCGGGGAGGGGAACCTGGCCAAACTCACAGAAATGCAGCGAAATATACAAATGGCAAGCACAAAAACAAAAAACATAAAATATCTTATCTGAGAGCAGGAGAAGAGGCAAGACTCAGCAAGCTTCCAAGTGAACCAGGAAACAACGTTGAGACAAGAACAATTGATCACCGGCAACCATGATGGGGGCAAACCTCCCTTATATCCAGCCAGTCCGTGATCCCTGATTGCCAATCCTCATTGACTGGTTCAGTACTGTCTGCAACCACCAGAGGGAGCTTCTGCTCAGAATTCATTTATAAAACATTCATAACAGTACCCCCCCTTGAGGAGGGGTCACCGAACCCTCATTTGTGCAACTAGGTCGGTCAGGATGAGCTCTGTGATACGCACGGATCAGTCTCTAGCATGGATGTCCGAAGCAAGCACCCAAGAATTGTCCTCCTGACCATAACCTCTCCACTTAACCAAATACTGGAGTTTCCATCTAGAAAAACGAGAATCCAATATTTTCTCAACCACATACTCCAGATTGCCCTCAACCAAAACAGGGTCAGGGGGCGCAGCCATAGGAACCACTGGCTCGACAAACCTCTTCAATAAGGACTTGTGGAACACGTTATGGATCTTAAATGTCCCTGGAAGAAGTAAACGAAAGGAAACAGGATTAAGAATCTCCATGATCTTATAAGGTCCAATGAACCTAGGCTTAAACTTAGGAGATGCAACTCTCATAGGGATATTTCTTGAGGACAACCAGACCAAGTCCCTCACTTTAAACTGAGGACCATCAGTCCTATGCCAGTTGGCAAACCGCTGGGCCTTCTCCTGAGAGAGGGACAACCTCTCCACTACCTGGTCCCAAATCTGCTGCATACACTCCACAACAGAGTCAACACCCGGACAGACAGAAGCCTCCGTCTGTCCCGAAGAAAATCGAGGGTGAAACCCAAAATTGCAGAAAAATGGAGACATCAAAGTGGCAGAGCTTGCCCTATTATTAAGAGCAAACTCAGCCAAAGGCAAAAAAGAGACCCAGTCATCTTGATCAGCAGACACAAAGCATCTCAGATAAGTCTCCAATGTCTGGTTTGTTCTCTCAGTTTGTCCATTGGTCTGAGGATGAAAAGCAGAGGAGAAAGACAATTGAACACCAAGTTTAGAACAAAAAGTCCTCCAAAATCTGGAAACAAACTGGACTCCTCTGTCAGGCACAATGTTCTCAGGAATGCCGTGTAACCGAACCACGTGCTGAAGGAACAAAGGCACCAATTCGGAGGAGGAAGGCAACTTAGGTAATGGCACAAGATGTATCATCTTGGAAAACCTATCACAAATCACCCAGATAACGGTCATTCTCTGAGAAACAGGGAGGTCGGAAATAAAATCCATAGAGATATGGGTCCATGGTCTCTTGGGCACAGGCAATGGCATCAACAAACCACTAGAGCTAGAGCAAGGCTTGGAGCGAGAGCAAGTCCCACAGTACTTCACAAACTCCCTGACGTCACGAGACAAAGTAGGCCACCAAAAGGACCGACTCACCAAGTCTCTGGTACCAAAAATTCCGGGATGACCGGCCAACGCGGAACAATGAATCTCAGACATCACACTCTTCTTCCACTGGTCTGGGACAAACAATTTCCCAACAGGGCAGAGCTCTGGTTTATCCTCCTGACACTCCTCCAGAGCCAGTCTCAAATTGGGCGAGATGGCGGAAAGAACTACACCCTCTTTCAAAATAACAGCAGGATCAGATAACTCAGGAGAGTCCGCAAGGAAACTCCTCGAGAGGGCATCCGCCTTAATATTCTTAGTGCCAGGAAGAAAGGAAACCACAAAATTAAAACGTGTGAAAAACAAGGCCCACCTGGCCTGTCTAGGATTAAGTCGCTTGGCTGATTCCAGATAAACCAGATTCTTATGGTCCGTGAGGACCACCACCTGATGTTTGGCTCCCTCCAGCCAATGTCTCCACTCTTCAAAAGCCCACTTCATGGCCAATAACTCCCGATTACCCACGTCATAATTACGTTCAGTTGGAGAAAATTTTCGAGAGAAAAAAGCACAAGGGTTACTTTTAGAGGTCTCAGGATCTCTTTGGGACAAAACGGCACCTGCCCCAATTTCAGAGGCATCAACCTCCACCTGAAATGGCAGAGAAACATCAGGCTGCCGTAGAACAGGAGCAGAAGTGAATTTCCGCTTAAGCTCCTGAAACGCAGAGACTGCCTCAGGAGGCCAATTCACCACATCAGAACCCTTTTTGGTCAAATCAGTCAATGGTTTAACAATAACAGAGAAATTACCAATAAATTTACGATAAAAATTGGCAAAACCCAAGATTCTCTGAAGAGCCTTTAGAACCCAATCACAGATGGCCTGAACCTTGACCGGGTCCATTTCAATAACAGATGGAGACAAAATGAAACCCAGAAATGAGATCCTCTGTACGCCAAAAAGACACTTTGATCCCTTCACATACAGAGCATTCTCTCTCAAAATCTGGAACACAGTCCGAACATGTTTCACATGAGAGTCTCAGTCATTGGAAAAAATCAAGATATCATCCAAATAAACAATCAGAAATTTATCCACAAAATCCCTGAAAATGTCATTCAAGAAGGACTGGAAGACGGAAGGAGCATTAGTGAGCCCAAAGGGCATCACTAGGTACTCAAAATGCCCCTCTGGGGTATTAAACGCCGTCTTCCATTCATCCCTGTGCTTAATGCGAATAAGGTTATACGCCCCCCTGAGGTCAAGCTTGGTAAACCAAGTAGCACTTTTCACCCTGGAAAACAGGTCAGAAATCAAGGGTAATGGATATTGATATTTCACAGTGATATTGTTCAAGAGACGATAATCAATACACGGCCTTAATGAACCATCCTTTTTGGCCACAAAGAAAAAACCGGCACCCAAGGGTGAAGAGGATGGTCTGATATGACCCTTCTCCAATGACTCCTTGATATAAGACCGCATAGCGTCATGTTCAGGTACAGACAAGTTAAAAAGGCGACCTTTAGGGAATTTACTACCAGGCACTAATTCAATAGCGCAGTCATAGCTCCTAGGGGGGGGCAAGGATGCAGATTTACTTTCGCTAAACACATCAGAAAAATCAGTCAAAAAGTCAGGCACATCTTGAGCCTGGGGAGAGGCAGAAAAAACAGGAGTGTTGGCATTAACACATTGGCAGCCCCAACTGGTTACAGACACAGATTTCCAATCCAAAACAGGATTATGAGACTGCAACCAAGGGAAACCTAGTACAATAATGTCATGCAGATTATACAGCACCAAAAATTTGCAACTCTCCTGATGATCAGGTTCAACCCTCATTATCACCTGAGTAGAGAACTGAGGGTTTATTCTCAGCCAAAGGGGTAGAATCAATCCCCAGTAGGGGAATAGACTTCCGCAGGGGTATCAAGGGAAACCCACAACGTTTAGCAAAATCAAAATCCATCAGGTTAATAGCTACTCCCGAATCAACAAAAGCCTGAGCAGAAAATGTGGACAGGGAGCAAATCAGGGTAACAGTCAACAGAAATTTAGTCTGAACAATACCCAATACAACTGAGCATGCAAAACGTCTTCCCCGCTTAGGGCAGACTGAAATAGCATGAGAGGCATCACCACAGTAGAAACATAACCCATTGCGTTTTCGAAACTCATGATGCTGTGCCCCAGAAGCCACTCTATCACACTGCATGGGTTCAGAAGCTGGTTCACAAGGCAACACCATTCCACGCGTACCTCTACGCTCACGCAAACGTCTGTCAATTTGAATCGCCAATGCATAGAATCATTGAGACCAGAGGGAGCAGGGAAACCCACCATAACATCTTTTACATTCTCTGACAGACCCTTCCGAAAAAGAGCTGCCAAAGCATCATCATTCCATTTGGTCAGAACTGCCCACTTTCGGAATTTCTGACAGTACAACTCAGCGTCCTCAAGCCCCTGATTTAATGCCAACAAGGTTTTTTCAGCTTGATCAGTGACATTAGGTTCATCATACAATAACCCCAGAGCCAGAAAAAATGCATCAACATTACTCAAAACAGGGTCCCCAGGTGTCAGGGAAAAAGCCCAATCCTGAGGATCGCCGCACAGGAGAGAGATGACAATTTGAACCTGCTGTGCTGCGTTCCCTGAAGACTTAGCTTTTAAGGCAAAAAACAACTTACAGTTATTTTTGAAATTCAGAAATTTAGCTCGATCCCCTAAAAACAAATCTGGCATGTGGATCCTAGGTTCCACAACTGGCAACCCTGCAAGATAGGTAGCAATACTCCGAACTTCAGTGGCAAGCTGATCCACACGGCCAGACAACTGTGCAAACTCCATTGAGAGAAAAAAAAATCCTCCTCAGCACCCAGAGAAAAAGAGGGGAAAAAAAATGCAACAAACAGAAAAAAAAAATCTCTGACAACTCTGATAATTTTTTTTTTTTCCACACTATTTTTCCCTTCTTTGAGTACCATATAATTTTCAGTTTGGCCGGTGATACTGTTATGTTTTGGTAGCTGAGGAAAGCAGGCAAAAACGGCAATACACCAGAGAGGTTGGAATCTACTGAATTGCAGTACCCTGACTAACCACCACAACTAAAGGCAGCCGTGGAGCTTTCCTACGTTGAAAATAGTATGAGCAAACGCTGGGGCCCAATCTGACTTAGACAGAAAAGGATAGGAAGGATACTCGCTGCAATCCAAAAAACCCTAAAAAAACCAACGCTACTAATTGCAAAAACACCTGAGATCACATGACCCTACCACCTAAATTAGTTCTCTGGTGTAACAAAACTAAGCCGCAGCCACAGAAAAAAAACTGGAAAAGGCAAATGAACAAATAACAATGGCTTCAGAAGAACCGAGAGGAGACCAAGCCCCCGGGTAGGGGAACCTGGCCAACCTCACAGAAATGCAGCGAAATATACAAATGGCAAGCACAAAAACAAAAAACAGAAAATATCTTATCTGAGAGCAGGAGAAGAGGCAAGACTCAGCAAGCTTCCAAGTGAACTAGGAAACAACGTTGAGACAAGAACAATTGATCACCGGCAACCATGATGGGGGCAAACCTCCCTTATATCCAGCCAGTCCGTGATCCCTGATTGCCAATCCTCATTGAATGGTTCAGTACTGTCTGCAACCACCAGAGGGAGCTTCTGCTCAGAATTCATTTCTAAAACAATCATAACACTCATCTTCTCTCCAGATATTGACTCCCACCGGAGAGATGTCTGCAGAGTCTACGACCTCTTGCGGGCTAATTCCCTTTATGCTAAGTTAGAGAAATGTATGTTTGAGCTGGAGTCTTTACCTTTCCTAGGTTATATCATCTCAACCCAGGGATTGGCTATGGATCTGGCCAAACTACAGGCTGTGATGGACTGGCAGGAACCCCACTCTCTTAAAGCGGTGCAGCGCTTTATGGGGTTCATTAATTACTATCGCCAGTTAATTCCCCATTTCTCTACCTTGGTAGCTCCCTTGGTAGCCCTCACCAAGAAGAGAGCAAATCCAAAATTGTGGTCGGAAGAGGTCTCCAAGGCTTTCACTTCTATTAAGTCTCATTTTGCTAGCGCTCCCATCCTTCATCGCCCCGATGTTGATAAGCCATTTTTATTGGAGGTGGATGGCTCATCTGTTGGTGCTGGAGCAGTCCTGTTGTGAATGTTTTGGAAATGAATTCTGAGCAGAAGCTCCCTCTGGTGGTTACAAACAGTACTGAACCATTCAATGAGGATTGGCAATCAGGAGTCACAGACTGGCTTGATATAAGGGAGGTTCCCTCCCATCATGGTTGCCGGTGATCAATTGTTCTTGTCTCAACTGTGGTTCCTGGTTCTCTTGGAAGCTTGCTGAGTCTTGCCTCTTCTTCTGCTCTCAGATAAGATATTTTCTGTTTTTGTTTTTGTGCTTACCATTTGCATATTTCTTTGCATTTCTGTGAGGTTAGCATCAGTATCATAAAAAGAGAAATCCTGGAGGGCATACTCTCATGATGGTGATCGGAGACTAGATTCAGTAAAGGTAATTAATCTATCTACCCATATTCTTACTGTGTCCCAGATGAACGTGTTACAGAAGGGGCTTACTTTTTCACCCTCTCTTATCTAGACACGTTCACGACAATAAAAAATCTTCACCTCTTTGCAAGGAAACTGGTTTTGAAGAAGTTACATTACAAAGAAAATCAAGAGGAAGTGGGTCTCAGTAGGGAGGAAAGAGAGGCCTTGGAGATCCTGGAATCTCTATTGGAAGAAAACTCACCTCCAATAAGTAAGTTCCCTACTGATTTAATTAGTAAATCCAGTAAATTTCCTCCTCTATCGCTGGTCCCAGCATTTGACACCTTTACTAAAATGGTCTCTATTGATATAGAAAATCTTTCTAAAAATCGGTTTGGTCGGCAGTATAATAATTTTTCATTGCAGGAAAGGAGGGCCTTGAGGGAACTGTCGGATTGGGATGATGTTGTTTTCAAGATGGCCGACAAAGGGGGTAATATTGTGATCTGGCCAAATCAGATGTATGAGGCCCAGGCCTATAAATTGTTACAAAATAAGACGGAATATAAGGCTCTTACCTTTAATCCGCTTACTAAATTTCATACGGAATTATTGAGTATCTTGTCGGCCGCCCTTGAGAATGGCATCATCCCAAAAAGACTATTCGATATTCACCAAAAAATGTGTCCTAGATTGGCAACATTCTATCTTATACCCAAAATCCACAAAGACCCTTGGATCCACCGGGTAGGCCAATCGTAGCAGCCAATGAAGGTCTTTGTGAGGTCATTTGCAAGGTTATTGAGTATTATCTCCATCCCTTAGTCATACAACTTCCAGCCTTTATTAAAGACACCACAGCAGTTTGAAGACATTTAGAGGGTCTGCATCTGTCCAATGATATGATATTTGTCACTGCAGATGTGGAGGCGCTTTATTCTTCTATCAGACATGCGGATGGGCTTCGGGCTGTTTCTAGATATCTTTTTTATAGTAATATTGATAGGGGGATGTCAGAATTGATACTTACCTTGCTCAAATTTGTTTTGACCCACAATGCCTTCTCTTTCAACAGTAAAGTATAACTCCAAACAAAGGGAACGGCTATGGGGGCAGCGTGTGCCCCCTCATATGCCAATCTTTTTATGGGGGCGTGGGAATGGAGCATTTTTCAGGAGAATGAGATTTCTGGCATTGAACATGTGCAGAATTGGGTCATATTTATAGATGACATCATGTTCATTTGGGAAGGACCTATAGAAGATCTACAGAAATTTATGGGAAGACTCAATGATAATAAGCTAAACATTCATCTGACCTATAAATATGGGAGAAGCATTGAGTTTCTTGATCTATTGATTTCAGCGTCCCAGGATGGCTTCATCAGTACAACTTTATATAGAAAACCAACTGCCACTAATTCTCTATTGCACGCATCATCATCACACCCCAAGGCCACCATCAGGGGTATACCTGTAGGCCAGTTCTTACGGATTAAAAGAATCTGTTCTGAGAGTCAACAATTTGAGGAACAATCCAGAGATTTGAAAGAGAGATTTCAACAACGGGCTATAGCCGTAAGGTGGTTCATCAAGGATACTCTAGAGCCAGAAATACTCCAAGGAATCAATTGTTACAAAACAAACCATCGGGTAGGGACTCTGTGATTGTGGACAACCAGGTAAGATTTATTACTAATATCTCTAATGATTGGTATGACCTCAAAAATATTATTCAAAAGCATTGGCAAATCCTTTTTACAGACCATTCCCTCAAAAAAGTTCTACCTAACAGCCCTCTATGGTGGCCAAACGCTCACCTAACCTCAAAGATATACTTACTCATAGTACGTATGATCCTAAGAGAAATAAGAATCAACAAAGTGTTAAGGGGAGAGATGGTTTTTTCCCCTGCGGTCTATGCAAGGGGTGTGCCAACATGAAGAAGAGTTTTTCTTTTAACAACTTTGATGACAGTAGATCTTTTAGGATTAGGGAGCACATTACCTGCTCAAGTAAAGGAGTTATTTACTACGCCGTGTGTCCATGTAAAAAGATTTATGTTGGTCTCACCAGTCGTGAACTCAAGATCAGAGTCGGGAGCATTGTATAGATATTGAGAAGGCTAAGACCATCCAGGATTTGACTTTGTTAAAAACACTCCCGAGGCACTTCAAAATATTCCATTCGTGCAATTCTAGATTGTTGTCGGTTCGAGGGATCGATTTGATAGATCTGGGTATTAGAGGTGGGGACATTAAGAGGAGGTTGGCAAAAAAAGAATGCCAGTGGATTTACCGTTTAGGAACGTTGGTTCCACAAGGATTGAATGAAAATTTTGGTTTTGGAGCATTTCTATAAAAATAAAACTTTAATAGTTTGCATTAATTATCATGTACCTCATTTGTAATTGACATTAGTGGTGATAGGGGTTGGGGATTTTAATATTTCTTTTAATATAGTTATTTTAAATTGTCTTGTGTTTAGAGATGTTTAATTACATATATTTTTTTCAGTTTTTTGTCTAGTGTTTTTCTGATCATGTGCGGATTATGGGAAAGCCAGTATATAAGAGGATTTATATGGTCCTATATCCATAAAATTGGAACACCATCACTATATGGACTATCATCCTGATATGAATTGGAAAGTGCCTTCATATATTGAAGAAGCTGCAAGAAATCATACATTTTACCTCTTTTCCTTATCATGGTTTCATGAAGAACAAAGGATCGCCCTTGTGGTTTTGATTGAATATTAAGTGAATTTATTGTGAAGCCTTGTTAAATGATATGTCTGTATTCTATATGTATGTGATGGTAGATTTAATATGTGTTATAATGTCACTAACTTTATACCAATATACGGTGGCTTTCCAAAAAAATACACAAGACATTACCAGGATTTGAACTTGTGATGACTGGATTACATTTACCTTGGTTTATCATGTCACAAGAAGCTGTGCGCATTCTCGGGTTGCTAGCATGTCTGGAGTCTGATTTGCGGTCTCTAGGTAGAGGAGGGTGTGCGTCCTTAGTGACGTTTACACCACTCCTTCCATGACAGCGCCTCTTATCTCCCCATTGGCTGAACATGCTGAGACACCTGCGCATGCGCCGATAAGCTCCGTGACGTAGTGTCTGTCTCCCTCTCTCCATTGGCGGTTCGGTCTCTGTATGAGGTTTCATGTTTGCCGCTGCGGCACAGGTGATGAATTAGCGGTGTAACGCCCTTTAACTACTTCACCTGAAACCATAGCGAAGGAGAATGTGGAGCCAATCACTTAGGGCATGGTAAACATGTATCCAATCAAATCACTGGTAACAAGTATTTAATCCTGGTGCTTCCCCTACCCTGACACGCCTCCCGAAGAAGGATTGCGAAAAGAGCGTCGGGGTAGCAGGGACGCCAGGACATCCACGTGCAATTTGCAGGTAGCTATGTTTTTTCTCTCATTTGGAGATTTGCCATATATATTTGTACCATTGTTGAGGTTTAGTGGCTTTTTGGGCAGTGTGCAATCATAGTGGGTAATCCACAGGCTGCACCTATTGCTTTCTTATAGACCCTAACTATCAGTGCAATTTTGATCATTGGTGTATACATGTATCTGACTAGCTATTAACATTTCTGGATTGCATATCGGTGGATGTCTATGACATTTGTCCCTGGTTTGTTGTGGTTCTGACTTTCTTCTTAATAAGATTTTTTATCTCTTTTGTGTGTCAATAAAATTTACATTTGTATAGCATCCCTGTGTATTACCATTATTTAGGTTAAGTTTGTATGTGATTTAGATTTTGTATCTGGGATGCAATATCCCCATGAGGGAGGGGATTATTCTACTATTTAGGACTATGCTGTGATTATAAGTTAGAGAAATGTATGTTTGAGCTGGAGTCTTTACCTTTCCTAGGTTATATCATCTCAACCCAGGGATTGGCTATGGATCTGGCCAAACTACAGGCTGTGATGGACTGGCAGGAACCCCACTCTCTTAAAGCGGTGCAGCGCTTTATGGGGTTCATTAATTACCATCGCCAGTTCATTCCCCATTTCCTACCTTGGTAGCTCCCTTGGTAGCCCTCACCAAGAAGGGAGCAAATCCCAAATTGTGGTCGGAAGAGGTCTCCAAGGCTTCCACTTCTATTAAGTCTCATTTTGCTAGCGCTCCCATCCTACATCGCCCCAATATTGATAAGCCATTTTTATTGGAGGTGGATGCCTCATCTGTTGGTGCTGGAGCAGTCCTGTTGTGAATGTTTTGGAAATGAATTCTGAGCAGAAGCTCCCTCTGGTGGTTACAAACAGTACTGAACCATTCAATGAGGATTGGCAATCAGGAGTCACAGACTGGCTTGATATAAGGGAGGTTCCCTCCCATCATGGTTGCCGGTGATCAATTGTTCTTGTCTCAACTGTGGTTCCTGGTTCTCTTGGAAGCTTGCTGAGTCTTGCCTCTTCTTCTGCTCTCAGATAAGATATTTTCTGTTTTTGTTTTTGTGCTTACCATTTGCATATTTCTCTGTTATGTTTCGGTAGCTGAGAAGTGCAGGTAAAAAAGGCAATACACCAGAGCAGTTGGAATCTATGAGATTGCAGTACCCTGACTAACCACCACAACTAGAGGCAGCCGTGGAGCGTTCCTACGTTGGTCCTAGACGCCTCGTCACAGCCTGAGAAACTAACTACACCTAAAGATAGAAATAGGAAAGCTATCTGCCCCGGAGCAGAACCCCAAAGATAATAGAAAGCCCCCAAACAAGTAATGGCGGTTAGACAAGAAGAAATACTGACACAGAAAGAAAATAGTATGAGCAAACGCTGGGGCCCAAACTAACTAAATAGAAAAGGATAGGAAGGGTACTTACTGCAATCCCAGAAAACCCTGAAAAGCACCAACTCTACTAATTTCAAAATCACCTGAGATCACACGACCTCTACCACCTAAATTAGTTCTCTGGTGTAACAAAATCAAAACAGCAGCCACAGAAAAAACTGGAAAAAGCAAAAGTACAAACATCAGTGGCTGAACTAAACTGAGAGGGCAAAAGCCCCCGGAGGGGACCCAGAAGGCCCCCACAGAAGTGCAGGACAAAAAGCAAAAATTTAGCACAAAAACAAAAAGAAGAAAATGTCTTATCTGTTAGCAGGAGATGCAGACACGACACAGCAGGCTACAAGGGAAACAGGAATGAAGGATTCAGACCAGAACAATTGATCACCGGCAACCCTGATGGGAAGGTGACTCCCTTATATAAGACCAGTCAGTAACACCTGATTCCCAGTCCTCACAATCTTCACTGAACAGACCAGTACCGCTTGTAACCACCAGAGGGAGTCTCTGCTCAGAACTCATCTCAAACCCATTCACAACAGTACCCCCCCTTTGAGGAGGGGTCACCGAACCCTCATTTGAGCAACCAGGTCGGTCAGGATGAGTTCTATGATACGCACGGATGAGTCTCCTAGCATGGATGTCCGAAGCAAACACCCAAGAATTGTCTTCCTGACCATAACCTCTCCACTTAACCAAATACTGGAGTTTCCGTCTAGAAAAACGAGAATCTAATATTTTCTCAACCACATACTCCAGATTGCCTCAACCAAAACAGGGTCAGGAGGCACAGCAGCAGGAACCACTGGCTCAACAAACCTCTTCAACAAGGACTTGTGGAATACGTTATGGATCTTAAATGTCCCTGGAAGAAGCAAACGAAAAGAAAAATGATTAAGAATCTCAATGATCTTATAAGGTCCAATGAACCTAGGCTTAAATTTAGGAGATGCTACTCTCATAGGAATATTCTTTGAGGACAACCAGACCAAGTCCCCCACTTTAAACCGAGGACCATCAGTCCTATGCCGGTTAGCAAACCGCTGGGCCTTCTCCTGAGAGAGGGACAACCTCTCCACTACCTGGTCCCAAATCTGTTGCATACGCTCCACAACAGAGTCAACACCTGGACAGACAGAAGCCTCCGTCTGTCCTGAAGAAAATCGAGGGTGAAACCCAGAATTACAGAAAAACGGAGACATCAAAGTGGCAGAGCTAGCCCTATTATTAAGAGTCAAACTCAGCCAAAGGCAAAAAAGAGACCCAGTCATCCTGATCAGCAGACACAAAGCATCTAAGATAAGTCTCCAATGTCTGGTTTGTTCTCTCAGTTTGACCATTGGTCTGAGGATGAAATGCCGAGGAGAAAGACAATTGAACACCCAGTTTAGAACAAAAAGTCCTCCAAAATCTGGAAACAAACTGGACTCCTCTGTCAGACACAATGTTCTCAGGAATGCCGTGTAAACGATCCACGTGCTGAAGGAACATCGGCACCAATTCAGAGGAGGAAGGCAACTTAGGTAATGACACAAGATGTATCATTTTGGAAAACCTATCACAAATTACCCAGATGGTGGTCATTCTCTGAGAAACAGGAAGGTCGGAAATGAAATCCATAGAGATATGGGTCCATGGTCTCTTGGGCACAGGCAATGGCATCAACAAACCACTAGAGCGAGAGCAAGGCTTGGAGCGAGAGCAAGTCCCGCAGGACTGCACAAATTCCCTGACATCACAAGACAAGGTAGGCCACCAAAAGGACCGACTAACCAAGTCTCTGGTACCAAAAATTCCGGGATGCCCAGCCAATGCGGAACAATGAATCTCAGACATCACACTCTTTTTCCACTGGTCCGGGACAAACAATTTTCCAATCCAAAACAGGATTATGAGACTGTAACCAAGGGAAACCCAGCACGATAATGTCATGCAGATTATACAGAACCAAAAATTTGCAGCACTCCTGGTGATCAGGTTCAACCCTCATTATCACCTGAGTAGAAAACTGGGGTTTATTCTCAGCCAAAGGGGTAGAATCGATCCCCAGTAGGGGAATAGACTTCTGTAGGGGTATCAAGGGAAACCCACAACGTTTAGCAAAATCATAATCCATCAGGTTA
>JARQOD010000003.1:291737755-291812788 GCA_033576555.1 Oophaga sylvatica | reverse complement strand
ACAGATTGGGCCCCCCATATGCTCCACAGATTATGCCCCCATATGTTCCACAGATTATGCCCCATATGTTCCACAGATTATGCCCCATATGCTCCTCAGATTATGCCCCCATATGGTCCACAGATTAGGCCACCATATGCTTCTCAGATTATTCCCCCATATGTTCCACAGATTAGGCCCCATATGCTCCTCAGATTATGCCCCATATGTTCCACAGATTAGGCCCCATATGCTCCTCAGATTATGCCCCCATATGTTGCACAGATTAGGCCCCCATATGCTCCACAGATTATGCCCCCATATGCTCCACAGATTAGGCCCCCATATGCTCCACAGATTATGCCCCATATGTTCCACAGATTATGCCCATATGCTCCTCAGATTATGCCCCCATATGTTCCACAGATTAGGCCCCATATGCTCCACAGATTATGCCTCCATATGCCCACAGATTATGTTCCCATGTGCTCCTCAGATTATGCCCAATATGCTCCACAGATTAGGCCCCCATATGCTCCACAGATTATGCCCCCATATGTTCCACAGATTATGCCCATATGTTCCACAGATTATGCCCCATATGCTCCTCAGATTATGCCCCCATATGTTCCACAGATTAGGCCCCCATATGCTCCTCAGATTATGTCCCCATATGTTCCACAGATTAGGCCCCCATATGCTCCTCAGATTATGCCCCCATATGTTCCACAGATTAGACCCCCATAATGCTCCTCAGATTATGCCCCATATGTTCCACAGATTAGGCCCCCATATGCTCCACACATTATGCCCCCATATGCTGCACAGATTATGCCCCATATGCTCCACAGAATATGCCCCCATATGCTCCACAGATTAAGCCCCCATATGCTCCACAGATTATGCCCCATATGCTCCACAGATTATGCCCCCATATGCTCCAGATTATGCCCCCATATGCTCCACAGATTATGCCCCCATATGCTCCTCAGATTATGCCCAATATGCTCCACAGATTATGCCCCCATATGCTCCACAGATTATGCCCCCATATGCTCCTCAGATTATGCCCAATATGCTCCACAGATTAGGCCCCCATATGCTCCACAGATTATGCCCCATATGTTCCACAGATTATGCCCCTATATGCTGCACAGATTATGCCCCCATATGTTCCACAGATTAGGCCCACATATGTTCCACAGATTATGCCCCATATGCTGTACAGATAATGCCCCATAAACTCCACAGATTATGCCCCCATATGTTCCACAGATTAGGCCCCCATATGCTCCACAGATTATGCCTCCATATGCTCCACAGATTAGTCCCCCATATGCTCCTCAGATTATGCCCCATATGCTCCACAGATTAGGCCCCCATATGCTCCACAGATTATGCCCAATATGCTCGACAGATTAGTCCCCTATATGCTCCATAGATTATGCTCCCATATGTTCCACACATTAGGCCCCATATGCTCCACAGATTATGCCCAATGTGTTCCACAGATTAGGCCCCCATATGCTCCACAGATTATGCCCCCATATGCTCCACAGATTAGGCCCCCATATGCTCCTCGGATTATGCCCCATATGCTCCACAGATTAAGCCCCATATGCTCCACAGATTATGCCCAATATGCTCGACAGATTAGGCCCCCATATGCTCCACAGATTATGCCCCCATATGTTCCACAGATTAGGCCCCATATGCTCCACAGATTATGCCCAATGTGTTCCACAGATTAGGCCCCATATGCTCCACAGATTATGCCCCCATATGCTCCACTGATTAGGCCCCCGTATGCTCTTCAGATTATGCCCCCATATGTTCCACAGATTAGGCCCCCATATACTCCACAGATTATGCCTCCATATGTTCCACAGATTAGGCCCCCATATGCTCCACAGATTATGCCTCCATATGCTCCACAGATTAGGCCCCCATATGCTCCACAGATTATGCCCCATATGTTCCACAGATTAGGCCCCCATATGCTCCACAGATTATGCCTCCATATGCTCCACAGATTAGTCCCCCATATGCTCCTCAGATTATGCCCCATATGCTCCACAGATTAGGCCCCCATATGCTGCACAGATTATGCCCAATATGCTCGACAGATTAGGCTCCCATATGCTCCACAGATTATGCCCCCATATGTTCCACAGATTAGGCCCCATATGCTCCACAGATTATGCCCAATGTGTTCCACAGATTAGGCCCCCATATGCTCCACAGATTATGCCCCCATATGCTCCACAGATTATGCCCCCCATTATGCAGTCCACAGATTAGGCCCCCATATTCTCCCAGATTATGCCCCCATATGTTCCACAGATTAGGCCCCCATATGTTCTTCAGATTATGCCCCCATATGTTCCACAGATTAGGCCCCCATATCTCCCAGATTATGCCCCATATGTTCCACAGATTAGGCCCCCATATGCTCCACACATTATGCCCTCATATGCTTCACAGATTAGGCCCCCATATGCTCCTCAGATTATGCCCCCATATGTTCCACAGATTAGGCCCCCATATGCTCCTCAGATTATGCCCCATATGCTGCACAGATTATCCCCCATATGCTCCATCAGATTATGCCCCCATATGCTTCCACAGATTAGGCCCCCATATGCTCCACAGATTATGCCCCATATGCTCACAGATTATGCCCCCATATCTCCTCAGATTATGCCCCATATGTTCCACAGATTAGGCCCCCATATGCTCCACAGATTATGCCCCATAGTATACGTCCCTTATGCTGCCACGCTGCTGCTGCAAAAAACAAAAATGACATACTCCCCTCTCGTCGCTGGGGGCCAGGTGCCGGTGTCCTGAGCAGGCGATGACACCGGCGCGCTATGGGGGACAGATGCCGGTGTCACTGCTGGCTCAAGACCCGGCACCTGAGATATTTACCTGTCACCGGACCGTTCCACCGGTGCACGCTGCTCCCGGGTCCTCGGCAGTGAATGATCAGGCTGGGGGCGCGGCGCGCACTAACGACATCATCGCACCCTCTGCCTGAACATTCAGAGTCGGACGAGGATGTCGGAGCAGCGCGCAACGGTGGAACTGGACAGGTGAATATCGCTATACTCACCCCTCCGCCGGCGCGTCTCTCTCTGCAGCCTCTCCTCTTCTCCCGGCGGTCTCCGCAGCTCTTCCTTCCTACAGCGGTCACACCGCTCATTAAATTCATGAACATATTCATGACTTTAATGAGCGGTGCCATGTGACCGCTGCAGGAAAGGAGCCGGAGATCGTGGGAGAAGCAGGGGGGCTGCAGAGACCGCCCCGGCGGAGGGGTGAGTATGATCCGACACCCCCGCTCCCCCTCCCCCACCGATCCCATATATGACCCTCGTATAAGCCGAGAGGGGGACTTTCAGCCCTAAAAAATGGGTTGAAAATCTCGGCTTATACACGAGTATATACGGTAATTGGTAAAATTATTTTTGAAAAGTTTTTAATGATGGTGTGTGAAAATTCACAATTTTTGAGTTTGATCTAGAGAAGGTTCTCCTGTAGATGTTCCAGGACTTAGGCTAGGTTCACATTAGCGTTTGTGTGTGCAGCGTATCATCTGCTTGCGCAAACGCATGCAAAAATGCATGCAAATGCATGTTTATGCAGAGTTTTTTATCCGCATCAACTTACGCATGACTCCAAAAAAACTCTGCGTGTGCATGCATTTGTATGCGTTTTTGCATGTGTTTGCGTTGTTTCAGTGTATGCGTTCGATATTTCAAATGCTGACACCAGACACCCAATGGGTGTGTCTCATGGGATTTCTATATATAGACACACTGCACTGATTAAATCCTTGTCCTTTGCTGCCGTATCCAGCTGCAAGATGGATCTTAGTGTGGACAGCTTAATGATTAATCTTGATTTGCTACCTTTGTGGGTGGCTTGTGAAGAAGAAAGAAGAAGAGTAAGACAGAGAAGACATCATTGTCGCTATTGGCAACACCCCATCATTGAAGTCCGAGAGAGCCGTGGAGCCTACTACTCGTTGTACACAAAGCTGCATGAAAACCCTGAGAAGTTTTTTGAGTACATGAGAATGTCGGAACAGAGCTTCCATGACTTGCTGCTATGTGTCCAAGGATCCATCACCAGGCAGAACACACAGCTATGTCGAGCAATTACTGCTGAGGAACGTCTGTTGGTGACCCTGAGGTATGTAATTTTGAAAAAGAAACACCTGTCATTAATATGATTGTTCTAAAAGCCATGTACTGATTTTTTCCCATTTTCTGTTCGGCAGATTCCTGCCTACTGGAGAGACCTTATCATCTCTACATTTCCGGATTGGAGTGTCCACACTTTCTGGGATTGTTGGAGACACCTGCCGTGCTTTATGTGACATTCTGCATGAAGAATTCTTCCCCCAACCCATAACTGAACTCTGGCTGTAAAATGCTGCAAGAGTCCAGGACATTTGTAATTTTCCAAACTGTTTGGAGGCTGTGGGCGGCAAACACATTCAGATCACTATGCAACAAATTTCAGGAAAGTTCTTGTTTCCTGAGAAAATTTTATTGTATCTTATAGATTTTGATATACTGAACACGAATATGTGCTCCAAAAGTCTGTATCACGTAAGGTTTTTAAGAAACAACAGTTTATAGTCTACATTATGACGTCTGAGAAACCACATACATGTGCATCGATGTCAGTAGCAAAAGCAATTGTTCAAAAGTGTTTTGAAGACGACTTTCATTTATAATCTGTGTCAGATGCTTCTCAAATAAGATTCCAGCAATAGTCAGCCAGTATTGACTTACTCCACTTTCCCTGGTACCTTCTCTCCATCAGTGCAATGTCTTGGTGAAATCTTTCACCATGTTCATCACTAACGGCACAAAGATTGGCTGGAAAAAAGTTCAATGAGAATGTAGAAAATGCATCAAATGATATGCTGTGAGCATGTTGTCCACGAGTTGTTCAAAGTTCGGTGCCCTGCTGTTGCCAAGGAAGTTGAAGGTCACATCTTTAAAGGCTCTCCATGCCATTTGTTCAGCACCTTGCAAAAGACTATCAAAGCCACTGTCATTCATTATATCTCTGATCTGTGGGCCAATAAAAATACCGTCTTTAATTTTTGCATCACTTATTCTTGGAAATTTCTGTCGCAAGTAAGAAAAGGCTTCCGATTCTTTGTTCATTGCTTTGCCAAAATTCTTCATAAGCCCAAGAATTAAAATATCTTTGCTGGATCATCGAGAGGATTATGTTTAACATTCTTCTGCCCAGCAAACAGGTTTTCGTGGAGTGACGAGTCCTTTCTGAAATAGTGCATTTCTCGTGCACGACAGTCCCACTCACAAATAAAACAATACTTGGTATATCCAAGCTGCAGTCCAAGAAGAAGTGCAACAACTTTTAGATTACCACATATGTTACAGTTTTAATTTCTATAATTAATGTGGGTCAACAGTAACTCTATATTCTCATACGTTTCTTTCATGTGTACGGCATGTCCAATAGGTATAGAAGGATAGATATTTCCGTTGTGTAGTAAAACGGCCTTTAGACTTAAAACTGACGAGTCAATGAACAGTCGCCATTCCTTCTGGTCATGTTCACATCCAAGAGCATGAAACAACCCCAAGACGTTGTTGCAAAAGGTTAAACTGTCAACATGGTTTTAGAATTAAGGTCTTCTTGACTACCGCAAAAGCAGAAACTCTTGTTCCTGGTAATAAGAGATTCCATTCTTGTAGCCTTGATCCCAATAATTCTGCCTTCCTCTTTGACAATTTCAAATCTCTGACCAAGTCACTCAGATCAGCTTGACTGAACAGATGTGGATTAGATATAGAAGGCTCAAAGTCTGGGCCTGCAGCAGTTTCATTTTCCACTGACATTGTTAGTTCATCTTCTTCGTCCTCCATTGTCCATACTTTGGGCGGCTTTGGAACACGAAGACTTTCATCGTGTGGCACTGGTCTTATGGCTGAAGGAAGATTAGGATATTATATTAATTTCTTGTTCTTTGCTGAATATCCTGTTACATTTGTAAGGCAGAAGTAGCAATCTGTATATGATCTCTCTCCTCTCTCCATATCATTAGGACAGTGAACAGCATTGAAGGTCGTGATCTATTCAGCCATGCTCTAAGCCTTCTAGAACAAGATGCGCAGCATATATGAGGTGCCCACTGTTTGTCCTGATCTCCAACTGAACATTCAAAGTATAGTTCATATGCTTTCTTAACAAGTGGAGTCATTTCCTTCTTTTGTGCTTTCATTGTATATTCTCCGTATATGTAGCAGAAATTATCACTGCTGCTGAGACACCGACGCAACATTTTGAAATAAATCTTCATTTTTTACAATGAAAAGTAATCAGGTGAATCGCATATATGATAGTAACTAGATAGAGGCGGTAATGTCACGATGAGGGCAGGCTTTGCAGCATTTAGAATCTCCCCCATGTGCACTATCCACTCTCTCTTTCCCCATGTGCTAACTTCTCCCGTCTGTGCTCTCTTGAGATGGAAGAGGATACACTCTGTGAGGTAAAATATTGTTTAAAAACAGTCAGTGAAATATTTTACCTCACAAAATAAATCCTCGCTGATCCCCTGCAGTAATGTCGGTATTGTCTTTTGATTCCTCCCCTGCCCAGGAGATGTGGCATGCTCCATACACGATCATCCGAATGATTCACTGCGTCTGTGTGGAATTCGCATAATAAGTGCTTGCATATATGTAGATCAGCAATTTATGTTATTTCAGTGGAAAATTCAGAATATACTGTTTTAGAAAAAGTTCATATATGAGTTTTTAGAATTATAACAGAATATTATAATGTTTCGTATCATTTCTCAAAAACCTTATGTGATTGGAAAAATCTGAAGTAATTTCTGAAATCAGCATGAAAAAATCTATCAGGAACATCAAAATTGTCCGAGGGACAAAACCTTGGTGACACAGTGTTATGAAACCTGCTGGAAGTGGATCCGAGTATTTCAATTACAAAAAATACTTTTCTTTTGTTCTCATGGTGATTGCAGATGCTGAGTGTTGATTTGTCACCGTGGACGTTGGCTCATTTGGACAAGGAATAGTGTTGAGCGATACGATACTGCAAATATCGGGTATCGGCCGATATTGGCTGTATCGGAATCCCGATCCCGAGTTCCGATATTTTCGTCATATCGGATACCGGAATCGGAATTGTCACTGTCACTGTCAGTGTCCGTCGGTCGGGTCTGTCAGGAGTCAGCGGCACTTACCTGCAGAAGATCTCCGGCGGTCACATCCCGGGCTGCTTAATGGCCGCCATCCTCTTCTCCCCGGCGGTCACATGCAGTATCTCGCGATAACTGCAGTGACTGCTGGGTAATCGCGGCCGTTAAAGCAGTCCGATGACGTCACCGCCGGGGAAGCTGGTAAGCAGCTGTGCTGCGCCGGGATGTCAGGCTCTGCCTGTCATTCCGATGTAGCAGAGCTGGATCGTCGTGGGACTGTCGTTATGGACTGCGTCGGACAGGTGGTATACTGTTGGTTTGTTTTTTTTCTTTTTTTACAGGAGATCGATGGCGTCGCAGGAATGAGAGAGTAATAAAAAATGAAAACTGTGTTGTCTCTTTTATTTCATTAAAAGACTTTTTTCTTGCTGTGTCTTTTTTTTAAACATTTAATAACTTTGGGATTAATAATGGATCGGTGTCTTATTGACACCTCTCCATTATTAACCGGGCTTATTGTCACCGTGCAATCAACGGTGACATTAACCCCTTATTACCCCGCTTGCCACCGCTACAGGGCAAGTGGGAAGAGCCGGGTAAAGTGCCACAATTGGCACATCTTTTGATGCGCCAAATGTGGGGCTGCTGTAGCCTGGTATTATCAGGCTGTTGAGGGCCAAAATCCATGGGCCTTGACAGTTTTTTAATACCAGGCCGCAGCAGTCTGCATTTTACTTGGCTGGTTAACAAAAATAGGGGGGATCCCCACGCCGTTTTTTTTTCGAGGGGATTCCCTATTTTTGTTAACCAGCCAAGCTAAGCAGACTGCTGTGGCCTGGTATTATCAGGCTTGCAAGGTCCATGGATATTGGATCCTTACCAGCCTGAAAAACCAGGCCTCAGCGGTCTGCTTCATCTGGCTGGTTAACAAAAATAGGGGGGACCCCACGCCAATTTTTTTCGAGGGGATCCCCTATTTTTGTTAACCAGTTCCCTCTGACATCACTGATTGTGTCCCTGGCTGACCTGAAGTGAAAGTGGAAAGCAATCAATTAAGCTTTCCACTTCCTCTCCTGTCAGCCAGGAGAGGAACTCATTCATTTGGGGGTTTACTGTGAGGCTGCAGCATTAGCTGCGGTCCCTGCAGTAAACATTAACCCTTTCTGAAGGATTACACCGTGGGACCTGACTGTACATCGGATTGGTAAGAATAATTTTGCTTTATTATTTTATTTTTATTACAGGAAATGGTTTTAGCAGGAAAATAAAATATGGTCAAAAACTGTGTGATTATTTCATTAAACTTCTTTTTTATTAAAGTGTGTGTGTTTGATTTTTCTTTCATACAATAGGATTAATAATTGATAGTTGTCTAATTGACAGCTCTCAATTATTAACCTGGCTTAAAGTGACCTTTCAATTGCAAGGTCGTTTTAACCCCTTATTAACCCATTCGCCACCGCTACAGGGCAATGGGAATAGACGGGCAAAGTGCCAGAAAGGGCAAATCTAATTAGAGATTTGCCTTTCTGGGGTGTCTGGGGGCAGATGTTAGTAGCCGGGGGGGGCCAAAAATAATGGTCCCTCTCTGGGCTATTATTATCTGCCCCCACTCACTGGCTTTGTCTGTGTGGTTGCGAAAATAGGGCGAGAGCCCACGCATTTTTTTTCAGCAATTTTACACCTCATATATATATATATACATGTCATTGAGTTTGTGACACACATATATATATATATATATATATATATATATATTTTATAGTTCATACACTTCTACATAGTATAATAGCCGCTAATTCAATTGCCGGCTTTTGTGAAAATGCAGAACCCGACATGAAATGACACTTGGTGTACCTAGGGTTAACCATGTCCTTTGCTATCTGATTTGCACAAACAATTAAATCAGTCTGTGTGTGCAAAATTTCACACCTGTAGGGGTTAATTAAAGGTGTAAATTCGTAGCAAAAAAGTCAGTTTTTTTTACAACGAATTTACACCTTTAATTAACCCCTACAGGTGTGAAATTTTGCAAACATAGACTGATTTAATTGTTTGTGCAAATCAGATAGCAAACGACATGAAAAGACATGGTTAACCCTATGTACACCAAGTGTCATTTCATGTCGGGTGCTTCTGTCTTTTCACTGAAGCCGGCTTTACCCGGCAATTGAATCAGAGGATATTTTACTATGTAGAAGTGTATAAACTATACATATATGTATATATATATGTCACAATGACATGTATATATATATGTATTCTATGTGTGTATATTTAGTGTTTACAAGGAAATAAAGGTTTTTTTAGTTGCGATATTTTGTTCCCATAGACTTACATGGGACTTCCGGTATCGGAATCGGATATCGCCGATATTTAGTGATATCGGCGATACCATTCCGATCCGATATTTTTAGATATCGAGCAATATCGCTCAACACTAACAAGGAAATGACTCACAGACTTTCAAAAACTCTGATATGGGCCAATGTTTGTATGGTAATGATGTAGATTTTCCACAGCCACGACCTCTTCCAAACACTGAGGGACCGCCAATGCCATTTGTTGTGGTTGGAGATGAGGCCCTTCAAATGTAATGCCAACCTCATAAAACCATACTCAAGTTTGGACTTTAATCACATCAAAAGGATTTACAACTACCGACTGACAAGGAAACAAAGAACTCTGGAGTGGTCCTTTGGATTGCTGGTATCTAAATGGCGCATTTTGGGAACAGCCATCAATCTAAAAATTGAGACAATTGATGAGGTTGTGAAAGTGTGTGTTGTTCTGCAACAATTACATCCTGGTGAAAGAGCATCCCCATTTAGAACTTGAGGAACCTGTTATTACCGCATTGCGGGATTACCAAGATCACCCTCTGAGAACTACAGTGGAAGTTGCCCAAATGAGGGATAAATTTGTTGCCTACTTTGCTTTGGATATTGGACGTGTGGCATGGCAAGACGAAATGGTTTAAACCGCTAATAAGTAAAATGTACCTGTAATGTTTGCTGACATTAATACTAACACCTTGAATATAAATTTAATACTAAAGACCTTGACTGTAACACCCGTTAATACTTCACTCAACAACACACACGTTTAAATACAGAAATAAAGAAAACACAGGGAGACAGTGATTGTGAAAAAAAATTATTAATAAAAATAAAAACAATGTTTACTTTAACATAAATTAATTAAAAAAAGGTTTACTTTTGTGGTCTGCCCGATGGTGTGATATTGTGGACCTGGGGGGTGTCGGGCTGTGATGACTGGCTAGGAGTGACTGGGGAAGTTGTTACAGGGGAAGTGGCACTTAATTGGAGGATTGGGTCAGGTATATTTGCAGCAGATGTAACACTGGGGAAGAGGACACATTAAAAGTGGAAAACAAATTGTAATGGATTGACACATTGGAAGGGAGAGTGTTATGAATGTGCTAGAGATGGTTTCTGAGCAGAGGCTCCCTCTGGTGGTTACAGACAGTACTGAACCTTCCAGCGAGGAATGGCAATCTGGGATCACTGACTGGACTGATATAAGGGAGGTTCCCTCCCATGATGGTCGCCGATGATCAATTGTTCTTGTCTCAATTGTGATTCCTGGTTCATTTGGAAGTTTGCTGGAGTCTTGCATGCATCTGCTGCTTTCAGATAAGATATTTCCTGCTTTTCTTTTTGTGCTTGCTTTTTGCTTAGCTTTCTGCACTTTTGTGGAGGTCAGCCGGGTTCCCTCCTGGGGCCTGTGCTCTTCTCAGTTTATCTGTAGCCACTGTTATTTGTTCATTTGCTTTTTCCTGTTTTTTCAGTGGCTGCGGATTAGTTTTGTTACACCAGAGATCTGATTTAGGTGGTGGAGATGTGTGATCTCAGGTGTTTTTGCAATCAGAAGAGTTGGTATTTTTTAGGGTTTTTTTGGATTGCAGTCAGAATTCTTTCCTGTACTTTTCTGTCTAGATAGATTGGGCCCCAGCGTTTGCTCATTCTATTTTCTGTCTGTGTCCATGCATTCTTCTTGTCTAACCGCCATTTCATGTTTGGGGGCTTCCTATTTTCTTTGGGGATCTGCTCCGGGGCAGATAGCTTTCATCTTTCTGCCTTTAGGTGTAGTTATCTCTCAGGCTGTGACGAGGCGTCTAGGATCAATGTAGGAACGCTCCACGGCTACCTCTAGTTGTGTGGTTCGTTCAGGTTACTGCTACCTAAACATAACAGGAGAGAACCAAGGGAAGGTGGGGACAGAGTTGGAAACGGAGACACATTGGGAGGTGAGGGTGGAGGTGGTTGGTAATGTTTCTTACCAACTTTTTGTTTCCTGGCCATTTTGCTAGTTCCGCGACGTTTTGTTTTTCCCTGAAAATTGATACTGTGGAGGGCACCACTACAAATTCATGACATATAATATAAACAACAGGGGTTCACCAAGGATATGCTAATAAACAGTTGAGAAAAGCAAATAGAAAAAGCAACATATCCAAAAAATTGGGAACACCACAGCATATGAAAAAAGATTTATAAATTTTTATTATTACTCAAAAAACACAGACAAATAGCGAAAAAGCAATAAAAACAGTATAAAAACACACATTAAGACATAATCATATCATACAATAGTGATATGAAAAAACTCCCACATCAAGAAACTGACCCACACAGCAACTAACCATATGGTGAGTATAGACCAAAAACACAGTAAACTCCACTAATGATGGAATACAATGGTAAAAATGCACATTTAAATACCGGGAGTCCTATGCAGAAAATAAATGGCAATATTGAACAATGGCACCGAAAGAGAAAGAAAACATGGGTCTTAAGAACTGTATGTAGCACACAATAGAGTTTATGATAACCTGTGAGAACACAGTAAGGACTATTCACAGCACCATGTAAGGATGTATGCTAATAAGACCCCAATACTCACAAAAAAATCATTGAAGTTGGTGTAAGAGTATTGCACACACCATGTCTGGCGAGCCGTGGATGGAAGCCAGACAGGAGAAAAAAAAAATGTAATGATTTGGACCTATAGGTCCATATGATCAAAGAAGGTGCGCGTTTCATTCTCCCTGAAGAAGCCACACTATCGGTGGCGATACACGTGGGGCCTTGCTCCCCCCACTCTATTTTCTGCCCACAGCCACCATTGGCACCTTCAATCCATGTCGCACCTTCTTTAATCATATGGACCTATAGGTCCAGATCATTACATTTTTTTTTCCTCCTGTCTGGCTTCCATCCACGGCTCGCCAGACATGGTGTGTGCAATACTCTTTACACCAACTTCAATGATTTTTTTGTGAGTATTGGGGTCTTATTAGTATACATCCTTACATGGTGCTGTGAATAGTCCTTATTGTGTTCTCACAGGTTATCATAAACTCTATTGTGTGCTACATACAGTTCTTAAGACCCATGTTTTCTTTCTCTTTTGGTGCCATTGTTCAATATTGCCATTTATTTTCTGCATAGGACTCCCGGTATTTAAATGTGCATTCTTAAAATTGTATTCCATCATTAGTGGAGTTTACTGTGTTTTTGGTCTATACTCACCGTATGGTTAGTTGCTGTGTGGGTCAGTTTCTTGATGTGGGAGTTTTTTCATATCACTATAGTATGATATGATTATGTCTTAATGTGTGTTTTTATACTGTTTTTATTGCTTTTTCGCTATTTGTCTGTGTTTTTTGAGTAATAATAAAAATTTATAAATCTTTTTTCATATGCTGTGGTGTTCCCAATTTTTTGGATATAATGCTTTTTCTATTTGTTTTGTTTTTCCCTGTCCCTGGGATGTTGCACTCGGCTGCGTGGTGGAAGTTGAAGGCTGCATGGCTGCTGAATTCGACTGCATGGTGGAAGTTGAAGGCTGCATGTCTGCTGCACTCGACTGCATGGTGGAAGTTGAAGGCTGCATGGCTGCTGCACTCGGCTGCGTGGTGGTAGTTGAAGGCTCCATGGCTGCTGAATTCGGCTCCATGGTGGAAGTTGAAGGCTGCATGGCTGCTGCACTTGGCTGCGTGATGTAGCTGGGTACTATAGGAACAGTCCTAATGTCCAGCGGTGATAGGTCACTTGCACTGTCATTGGTTGTTGAGCAGACGGGTATCCAAGTCCTTGAGATGTTTGGAAAGGTGCTGGAGGAATCTGCCACTGCTGCTGTGCTGGCCCTTGTTGACCTGTAGGAAAAGAACTTTATGCCTGCTGCTGATATTGGGACTGCTGCAATGCCTGGTTGTAAGCAGCCTGGCAGGCCTGCATCACGTTCAGCTGGAGATCAGGCGTTTTCTGACATACTCCGCTCTATGATGAAAAAAAATGTCGCGCCAGTCTCTGAAGGTCGACTTCTAGATGGTCAAGGTGTCTGAGGACTTCCTGGAAAAGTGTGTTCACCTGAGTGAACCCACTATCCAGTCTTTCTAAAACCGCCTTCATCCATCCCGGAAGATCAAGCCTAAGTGAAGAAACTCGGCCACGACTGGCCTCTCACAGGCCCTCTGCCACTGACGAGAAGACCCAACAAAACCAGTGGCAGAGTGCTGGGAGAGGGGAAAACCAGATGGACCGGCTGCCTGTTCCCCAGCCTGTGAAGCCAGCCTAGTTGCTCCATCGCTGGTGTATGATTGGGATTGGGCCTTTTCGTTGGCCGCTCCAACTGGGGACGATCCAGGTTGTGTTGTGCTGCACCAGCTTCTGTGTGTAACATAAATGAAAAACATTAGTAATTATATTGCTTATATAATAGTAAGACAATACAAAAGATACATTCACTAACCAAGCGCAGGCCTCAGAAACGAAAGTTGACGATGGTATTTATATTTTCTGAGCGTTGGAGCAGCACCACGTTTAATACGAATCTCCTCTCTCATGTCCTTATTGAAGCGATCTTTCATCGAACACCAACGGACTTTTATTCTCTACACTGTGAAGGGGGAGAAAAAGGAAAAAATTAATTGTAAAACAATGCACCTACAGGTTCACTGCCACGTCAGACCACATTGCAATACTTACGAAAATCCTTTCTGGCATCTGGCATGGCACGGTCTCATTCAGCCGGCAGCGATCTTGCCACTTCTTCCAGAGTCATCGACTAAATACAGAGTCGGAATGATTACGATCATGGGGGTCCCACAATGCTGCTCGCTCTTGCACAGAGTGAATGAGTTGGTCATTATCAATCTCTGGTTTGCCTTCCTCAAGTTTTGGAACCTATAAATCAAATAAACAAAACAGAATTTGTAAGTAAAACTGAAAACAAATTCAATTACAACTCTGATAATGAAAAGACTACATACATCCCGTCTTTCCTCCTCAGAAACTTGAGGCCGATGACCCTGGGAAGATTAATTTCCACTCGACTGCTCATGCTCTTCCACACTGTTAGGTTCCTGTAAAGAAAATACATGATAGTATTGCCAGTCAATACATATCAATCAGTATATCAAATGTGATTACATAATCACTGTCATGTCCACTCTGGGAAGCTTCACTGGAGGACATGTTGGATTCGCAGTCAGCAGTCAAGTGAAACACTACAGAAAAGAACAAAAATTAAACTTGTTAAGAGCCAAACAAAAATAAACAAATAAAAATATAAACACAATGGACACCAATACTTACATTACAGCACAGCAGTCAGGCAGCATAGAACAGGGACAGCAGCACAGCACTGGAACAGCAGAACAGCACCGGGACTGCAGCACAGCACAGGAACGGAGAAATCCTGGACACGAGAACTGAAGGGCCAATACCACACCACCGGGACGGAGAAATCCTGGATACGAGAACTGAGGACCAATACCACAGCACCGGAACGCCAAAGTACTGTACAGGAGAAATGAGGGTCAGTACCATACCACCAGGACGGAGAAATCCTGTACAGTCATGGCCAAAAGTTTTGAGAATGACACAAATATTATATTTTCACATGATCTGCTGCCCTCTGGTTTTTATGTGTGTTTGACAGATGTTTATATCACAGACAGAAATATAATAATTGCAAACATATCAGTAACAAAAGCTTATATTGACAGTTAGAATGAGTTAATGCAGCAAGTCAATATTTGCAGTGTTGACCCTTCTTCTTCAGGACCTCTGCAATTCTCCCTGGCATGCTCTCAATCAACTTCTGGACCAAATCCTGACTGATAGCAGTCCATTCTTGCACAATCAGTGCTTTCATTTTGTCAGAATTTTTAGGTTTTTGTTTGTCCACCCGTCTCTTGATGATTGACCACAAGTTCTCAATGGGATTAAGATCTGGTGAGTTTCCAGGCCATGGACCCAAAATCTCTATGTTTTGTTCCCTGAGCCATTTAGTTATCACCTTTGCTTTATGGCAAGGTGCTCCATCATGCTGGAAAAGGCATTGTTGATCGCCAAACTGCTCTTGGAGGGTTTGGAGAAGTTGCTCTTGGAGGACATTCTGGTAGCATTCTTTATTCATGGCTGTGTTTTTAGGCAAGACTGTGAGAGAGCCGATTCCCTTGGCTGAGAAGCAACCCCACATGAATGGTTTCAGGATGCTTAACAGTTGGCATGAGACAAGACTGGTGGTAGCGCTCACCTTGTCTTCTCCGAATGAGGCGTTTTCCTGATGTCCCAAACAATCGAAAAGGGGATTCATCAGAGAAAATAACTTTACCCCAGTCCTCAGCAGTCCACTGCCTGTACCTTTTGCAGAATATCAGTCTGTCCATGATGTTTTTTCTGGAGAGAAGTGGCTTCTTTGCTGCCCTCCTTGAGACCAGGCCTTGCTCCAAGAGTCTCCGCCTCACAGTGCGTGCAGATGCACTCACACCTGCCTGCTGCCATTCCTGAGCAAGCTCTGCACTGCTGGTAGCCCGATCCCGCAGCTGAAACACTTTTAAAAGACGGTCCTGGCGCTTGCTGGTCTTTCTTGGGCGCCCTGGAGCCTTTTGGCAACAATGGAACCTCTCTCCTTGAAGTTCTTGATGATGCGATAGATTGTTGACTGAGGTGCAATCTTTCTAGCTGCGATACTCTTCCCTGTTAGGCCATTTTTGTGCATTGCAATGATGACTGCATGTGTTTCTTTAGAGATAACCATGGTTAACAGAAGAGAAACAATGATGCCAAGCACCAGCCTCCTTTTAAAGTGTCCATTGCTGTCATTCTTACTTAATCATGACAGATTGATCTCCAGCCATGTCCTCATCAACACCCACACCTGTGTTAATGGAACAATCACTGAAAAGAGGTTAGCTGGTCCTTTTAAGGCAGGGCTGCAATGATGTTGAAATGTGTTTTGGGGGATAAAGTTCATTTTCTAGCCAAATATTGACTTTGCAAGTAATTGCTATTAAGCTGATCACTCTTTATAACATTCTGGAGTATATGCAAATTGCCATTAGAAAAAGTGAAGCAGTAGACTTTGTAAAAATTAATATTTGTGTCATTCTCAAAACTTTTGGCCACGACTGTACATGAAAAGTGAAGGGCCAATAACACACCACCGGGATGGAGAAATCCTGGACATGAGAACTGAAGGGCCAATACCACAGCACCGGAACGCCAATGTCCTGTACAGGAGAAATGAGGGTCAGTACCATACCACCGGGACGGAGAAATCCTGGACAGGAGAACTGAAGGGCCAATACCACAGCACCGGAACGGAGAAATCCTGGACAGGAGAACTGAAGGGCCAACACCACACCACCGGGACGGAGAAATCATGGACACGAGAAGTGAGGGGCCAATACCACACCATCAGGGTGGAGAAATCCTGGACACGAGAACTGAAGGGCCAATACCACACCACCGAAACGGAGAAATCATGGACACGAGAAGTGAGGGGCCAATACCACACCATCGGGATGGAGAAAACCTGGACAGGAGAACTGAAGGACCAATACCACAGTACCGGAACAGAGAAATCCTGGACATGAGAACTGAAGGGCCAATACCACAGCACCGGAACGCCAAAGTCCTGTACAGGAGAAATGAGGGTCAGTACCATACCACCAGGACGGAGAAATCCTGGACAGGAGAACTGAAGAGCCAATACCACAGCACCGGAACAGAGAAATCCTGGACACGAGAACTGAAGGGCCAATACCACACCACTGGGACGGAGAAATCATGGACGCGAGAAGTGAGGGGCCAATACCACACCATTGGGACGGAAAAAACCTGGACACGAGAACTGAAGGACCAATACCACAGTACTGGAACAGAGAAATCCTGGACATGAGAAGCAAGCCACAACAGTAGTCTGGGACAGGAGCAGCAACTAGTCTACAAGGAACAGAAAAAAAAATTAGTACAGAGGACATACTGCAGAGACAGACAGACATTCTCAAAGCTTCTATACTTATATAAGCTGTCTTGTGCTCACATCCAGAGTCTGGAGAGTAATGGCCTTGCAGTGTCGACACTTCATTTTATACAGCTGCCAATTAGTTTCATGGTGAAATCACTTCCTGGACCTGCTCATTCTGAAGTACGCATGCCGATCGAACGCATATGTACGCATGTCCTTGCGTACCAATGGGTTCCATAGACAGCAATGCATTGTTTTGACGCACTCCTCCGCATGCACATGAATGCACATAATTGACTCCTCAAAAAATGCAACATGTTGCGTTCGCCGGACACTGCGAAACGACGCATGCATACGCTGTGCACAGACACGCTAATGTGAAACCAGCCTAACTGGACATGCTTATGATGCTCCTTCAAGGAATCTGAATATATAAAAATGTAATTGAGGAAAACAACAACAAGAAATCTCGAAAAACATCATTAATTAAGTGATAAAAGGAGTCAAGGGCATTACTAAAGCTGAAAGGCATAACCAGATGCTCAAAATGTTCGTATTTAGTTCTAAAGTCAGTTTTCCACTCATCTCCCGGGTGCATTTGTATGAGATTATAAGCCTCTCTTAGGTCGAGTTTGGTAAAAATTCTGGCAGAACACAGTCATTCCAGCAACTCAGCAATTTAAATGGAGTGGGTAGCGATTTTTAATAGTAATCTTATTTGTTTCTATATAATCAATACATGGCCACAGGGTTGAGTCCTTCTTTTCTACAAAAACCAAGGGTGCTCCAACTGGCGAAGACTTTGAATGAAGCCTTTCTCTTAATTTTCATCTAGATATTCTTTTAGTACTTTCGATTCTGGCTTGGAAAGATTATAAATTCTCCCAATCGGAATGGATGCTTGAGGAAACAATTAAATGCTACAGTCGTAAGAACAATGAGGAGGCAGTTTTTTTGCTTTCTTCTTACTGCAGACCTCACTGAACTACTGGTACTGAGGTGGTAGTTTATTATAATTCTGATGAGAAATCTCAAATACTTGAATTTGTTTGTAAATATTTAGTGTCTCCCTCTCACACACACCTCCTCACCTCGCCCCTGTCTGTCGGTGTTCCTCAAGGCTCAGTCCTAGGACCCCTACTCTTCTCCATCTACACCTTCGGCCTGGGACAGCTCATAGAATCCCACAGCTTGCAGTATCACCTCTACGCCGATGACACGCAGATCTACCTATCTGGACCTGACCTCACCTCCCTACTTACCAAAATCCCACAGTGTCTGTCTGCTATCTCAGCCTTCTTTTCTGCTCGCTTTCTTAAACTGAACATGGACAAAACAGAATTCATCATCTTTCCCCCACCTTATTCTACCCTCCACCAGACCTATCCATCAATGTCAATGGTTGCTCGCTTTCCCCAGTCCCGCATGCTCGGTGCCTTGGGGTGATCATCGACTCTGCCCTCTCTTTTAAACTACATATCCAAGCCCTCTCCACCTCCTGTCGCCTCAAACTCAAAAATATTTCTCGGATCCGCGCATTCCTCAACCATGAAACCACAAAAACACTAGTTCACGCCCTTATCATCTCCCGCCTCGACTACTGCAACCTCCTACTGTCTGGCCTCCCCTCTAGCACTCTGGCACCACTCCAGTCCATCCTACACTCTGCTGCCCGACTAATCCACCTGTCTCCCGCTATTCCCCAGCCTCACCCCTATGCCAGGCCCTTCACTGGCTTCCTATTGCCCAGAGGCTCCAGTTCAAAACCCTAACCATGACATACAAAGCCATCCACAACCTTTCTCCTCCATAAATCTGTGACATGGTCTCCCGGTACATACCACACGCAACCTTCAATCCTCTCAAGATCTCCTTCTCGTCTCCCCCCTCATCTCTTCTTCCCACAACCGCATACAAGACTTCTCCCGGGCTTCCCCATGCTCTGGAACTCCTGCCGCAAAACATCAGACTTTCACCAACAACGGAGACCTTCAAGAAAAACCTGAAGACCCACCTGTTCCGACAAGCCTACAACCTGCAATGATCCTCAGTCTACTGAACCATCGCACGACCAGTGCTACCCTTTCCTAGTGTATTCTCACCCATCCCTGCAGACTGTGAGTCCCGCGGGCAGGGTCCTCTCTCCTTCTGTACTTGTGTGTCCCTTGTCTAGCACATGTTTATTGTACCTGTCTATATTTTTCCCTTTTCATATGTAAAGCGCCATGGAATAAATGGCGCTATATAAATGTGTAATAATAATAATAATAATAATAAACATATACATTAGCGTGGCAATTGTTCTTATGATCCTCGAGTTAATTCCTAGAATACCTGGAAATTTTGGAGATGAAATAAGATGAAAACTAACTGCTTCATGATGATTCAGTTCAATACAGATTTCATGTTCAATTGTCTCATGAGTAACAGGTCCAGACGAAAAAGGTGAGGCATCCACGGTTTCCATATCGATAGGCATGGATTTAGTCCTACTGGCATTGGTATTATCAAGTGTGAATTGTAAGTCCATGAAATTCCCTCCTGCTCCAGAATCTTACATGAATTGAGTTGTATTTTTGGCCCCAATTATGACCTGTATGGGAATGACAAAATGAGATGATTGCTATTGCTCTTTGCCCTTATACTGCATTACAGATGAGATGGTCTGCATAACCGGATTTAGCCATTCAGAAAGGTATAAATTGCTTGCAGTTTTTGGCATTTGTGAAGGCTATGATTCTTTTATTAGAAAAATTAATGGCAAAATGTCCAGAGCCCCCACAATAGAGGTATAAATTCTCTATACGTCACCTCTCCTCTAATGCAGAGAGAGGTTTTCGGGTGACATCAGGCACACGTTCCATTTCCTGTTGGTTTTTTAATGCAGATTGAGTAAAGTAGTAGTTAGGGTTGCTTCTAAATACTCGCAGTCTTTCCTTTCTTCTTTAATGGGACTCTGATCAATTTGAATGCACAATTGAATAAAGTTCTCTACATTATCAAAGGACTCGACCCTTGCAAGTTCATTCTTTATTAGCTCTGATAATCCTCAGCGAAATTGACTCCTCTGGGCAGCTAAATTCCATGAGGTTTTTGCCACCCAGTGGCAGAATTCAGAGGTATATTCAGCTACAGAGCGCCACCCTTGGTTTCAGCTGTAGCACAACGATTCGGGTCATCAAGTACTTGATCAGTAGCTGTGATGAAGGAAACTAAGTAGTTAGAGGGAACCTGTCAGCAAGATTGTGCATAGTAACTTACACATAGTGTCAGGTCGGCGCCGTTATACTGAATAAAATGATACCTTGGTTGATGAAATCCATCATGTTGTTTCTTATTCTTTACTATCAGTTTAATGTTAATGATATGCTCGTGTCCTAAGGCGGGGTTGGTGTATGTGGTGCTCTGATTAGATATTCATAAAGCAGACTGCTGGCAGGTCACTGATCCCTCACTGGCCAACTGTTAGGATTGGTGGATTGCACTAAATAAAATAGATAATAAAGTGCAATCGCAACCCGGGGTCCACTGTGCAGAGGTGAATCTGCTGCTAGAGTGAACAAATGATGGAACAAAGCAGCATGCGTTCACCTTAATCAGACTGCGTTAATGACACGTAGTATGAACAGAATGCAGAATACGTGGCTCTGTTAGTTTCACAGAGAGGTAGTGAACACAGGTTCAGCTCGCTCTGTAACTGAACAGTGTTAAGAGCACACTTGAACGAATCAGATGCTGAGTCAAGAGAAAAAACTCAAAATGATGCAAGTAGGAAAACCCTGTTGACTTCACAGGGGAGCAAAGCTCAAATGGTTGGATCTCGCCCTGTAACTGACCCGTGCTAATAGCACACGTGGCCAAAACAGGTACTAAGCCAAGCGGGGGCCAAAACACCCTAATAGCCTCAAACTAAGAAGGTAGCTAAATACACACACGAGCAGACAAAGAGATAGAGTATCCATTCACACACACCAACCATACATGATGCTAGTGTGCCCATGTGTGAGCCTTTTAAACCCAAAGCTCCACCCCAAACACACTGACCTCGCCCACGGGCCAATAATCTGCCACATCATCAGAGCAGCTAACGTCCGACCACCAAAAAGAAGACGCCACATCACGGACATGCTCTATAAGGTGATCTCTGGACATAGACTCCGGGACGAAAGGCTGCCCCTGTGTAATACTGGTTACCATAGACTTGGCTGGAGAGCCAGCAGTAACCACAGGTATATCATGAGCCTGAGCAAGACACTGGGACTGATGTCCATGCTAAACAACAGTCTCAGCGGCAAGACCTGAATGGGAGACTGCAGGGCTAGACAATACCTGGGATCTATCCTATGCAGCGGGAAAATCCTGGTGCCTAACAACAGCCCCCTAGTTTGCATAATGAATATACTAATGTGTGTATTTGAAGAAGCATGTCACTTAATCAAAATGGCAGCGCCTGCGCACTTTCTCTTATCGTTTAGTGCCTATTATCTTCCTGTGTTTCTAAGAAAAAAAAATCACCATCAATATGGCGCCATCGGGTGCGCCTCGGCATTAGCACCTATCGTGTTCCGATAGATGCTACTGCTTAAGCACTGTCACCGACTCCTTGTGGCTACAGCCAAAAAAATGTACACTACCACAAAATGGTGCCGGTAGCGGCACATGCCAGTAGCATCTCTCAGTATGTGCCAGATGCTACTGCGCATGCATCACCTCTGGCGCCATTTAGTTGTAGTTTAAATTTTTTTTGACTGCAGCAACAAGGACCTAGTGAAGGCTCTTGCTCAGTAGCATCTATCGTGCACCTACAAATGCTACTGCGCAAGCACCACCACTGGTGCCATTTTGTTGTAGTGTACATATTTTGGCAGCAGCAAGGAGCCAGTGTGTTGTGAATGGGTTTGAGATGAGTTCTGAGCAGAGGCTCCCTCTGGTGGTTACAAGCAGTGCTAGTCTGTCCAGTGAAGATTGTGAGGACTGGGAATCAGGTGTTACTGACTGGTCTTATATAAGGGAGTCACCTTCCCATCAGGGTTGCCGGTGATCAATTGTTCTGGTCTGAATCCTTCTTTCCAGTTTCCTTGTAGCCTGCTGTGTCGTGTCTGCATCTCCTGCTATCAGATAAGACAATTTCTTATTTTGTGTTTTTGCTATATTTTTGCATTTGGTCCTGCACTTCTGTGGGGGCCTTCTGGGTCCCTCGGGGGCTTTTGCCCTCTCAGTTTAGTTCAGCCACTGTGTTTTGTACTTTTGCTTTTTCCAGTTTTTTCAGTGGCTGCTGTTTTTGTTACACCAGAGAACTAATTTAGGTGGTAGAGGTCGTGTGATCTCAGGTGATTTTGAAATTAGTAGAGTTGGTGTTTTTCAGGGTTTTCTGGGATTGCAGTAAGTACCCTTCCTGTCCTTTTCTATTTAGATAGTTTGGGCCCCAGCGTTTGCTCATACTATTTTCTTTCTGTGTCAGTATTTCCTCTTGTCTAACCGCCATTACATGTTTGGGGGCTTTCTATTATCTTTGGGGTTCTGCTCCGGGGCAGATAGCTTTCCTATTTCTATCTTTAGGTGTAGTTAGTTTCTCAGGCTGTGACGAGGCGTCTAGGACCAACGTAGGAACGCTCCACGGCTGCCTCTAGCTGCGGTGGTTAGTCAGGGTACTGCAATCTCATAGATTCCAACTGCTCTGGTGTATTTCCTTTTTTGCCTGCACTCCTCAGCTACCGTAACATAACAGTATCACCGGCCATAAAAATTGTATGGTACTCACAGAAGGGAAAAAATATTTTGAAGGAAGAAAAGTTGTCAGAGATATTTTTCTGTTTGTTGCATTTTTTTTTTTTTTCCCTCTGTATCTCTGGGTGCTGGGGAGGATCTTTTCTCCCAATGGAGTTTGCACAGTTGTCTGGCCGTGTGGATCAGCTTGCCACTGAGGTTCAGAGTATTGCTGCATATCTTGCTAGGTTGCCTGTTGTGGAACCTAGGATCCCCATGCAGATTTGTTTTTAGGGGATCGAGATAAGTTTCAGAATTTCAAAAATAATTGTAAATTGTTTCTTGCCTTAAAATCTAAGTCCTCAGGAAACGCAGCGCAGCAGGTTCAAATTATCATCTCTCTCCTGCGCGGCGATCCTCAGGATTGGGCTTTTTCCCTGACACCTGGGGATCCTGTTTTGAGTGATGTTGATGCATTTTTTCAGGCTTTGGGGTTATTGTATGATGAGCCTAATGTCACTGATCAAGCTGAAAAAGCCTTGTTGGCATTAAATCAGGGGCTTGATGACGCTGAGTTATACTGTCAGAGATTCCGTAGGTGGGCAGTCCTGACCAAATGGAATGACGACGCTTTGGCGGCCCTTTTCCGGAAGGGTCTGTCGGATAATGTAAAGGATGTTATGGTGGGATTCCCTGTCCCTCTGGTCTCAATGATTCTATGTCATTGGCGATTCAAATTGACAGACGTTTGCGTGAGCGGAGAAGTATGCGTGGAGTGGCGTTGCCTTGTGAGCCAGCTGCTGAGCCCATGCAGTGTGATGGAGTGGTGTCTGGGGCACAGCGTCATGAGTTTCGAAAGCGCAATGGGTTATGTTTCTACTGTGGTGATGCCTCTCATGCTATTTCAGTCTGCCCTAAGCGGGGAAGACATTTTGCACGCTCAGTTGTCTTGGGTAGTGTTCAGACTAAGTTTTTATTAACTGTCACTCTGATATGCTCTCTGTCCTCATTTTCTGCTCAGGCTTTCGTTGATTCTGGAGCAGCTATTAACCTGATGGATTATGATTTTGCTAAACGTTGTGGGTTTCCCTTGATACCCTACAGAAGTCTATTCCCCTACTGGGGATCGATTCTACCCCTTTGGCTGAGAATAAACCCAGTTTTCTACTCAGGTGATAATGAGGGTTGAACCTGATCACCAGGAGTGCTGCAAATTTTTGGTTCTATATAATCTGCATGACATTATCGTGCTGGGTTTCCCTTGGTTACAGTCTCATAATCCTGTTTTGGATTGGAAATCTGTGTCTGTAACCAGTTGGGGCTGCCAATGTGTTAGTGCCAACACTCCTGTTTTTTCTGCCTCCCCCCAGGCTGAGGATGTTCCTGACTTTTTGTTTGATTTTTCTGATGTGTTTAGCGAAAGTAAATCTGCATCCTTACCTCCCCATAGGAGCTATGACTGCGCTATTGAATTAGTGCCAGGTAGTAAATTCCCTAAAGGTCGCCTTTTTAACTTGTCTGTACCTGAACATGACGCTATGCGGTCTTATATCAAGGAATCATTGGAGAAGGGTCATATCAGACCATCCTCTTCACCCTTAGGTGCCGGTTTTTTCTTTGTGGCCAAAAAAGATGGTTCATTAAGGCCGTGTATTGATTATCGTCTCTTGAACAATATTACTGTGAAATATCAATACCCGTTACCCTTGATTTCTGACCTGTTTTCCAGGGTGAAAAACGCTACTTGGTTTACCAAGCTTGACCTCAGGGGGGCGTATAACCTTATTCGCATTAAGCACGGGGATGAATGGAAGACGGCATTTAACACCCTGAAGGGCATTTTGAGTACCTTGTGATGCCCTTTGGGCTCACTAATGCTCCTTCCGTCTTCCAGTCCTTCATGAATGACATTTTCAGGGATTTTGTGGACAAGTTTCTGATTGTTTATTTGGATGATATCTTGATTTTTTCTAATGACTGGGACTCTCATGTGAAACATGTTCGAACTGTATTCCAGATTTTGAGAGAGAATGCTCTGTATGTGAAGGGATCAAAGTGTCTTTTTGGCGTACAGAAGATCTCATTTCTGGGATTCATTTTGTCCCCATCTGTTATTGAAATGGACCCGGTCAAGGTTCAGGCCATCTGTGATTGGGTCCAACCTACTTCATTAAAGGCTCTTCAGAGATTTTTGGGTTTTGCCAATTTTTATCGTAAATTTATTGGTAATTTCTCTGTTATTGTTAAACCATTAACTGATTTGACCAGAAAGGGTTCTGATGTGGTGAATTGGCCTCCTGAGGCAGTCTCTGCGTTTCAGGAACTTAAGCAGAGATTCACTTCTGCTCCTGTTCTACGGCAGCCTGATGTTTCTCTGCCATTTCAGGTGGAGGTTGATGCCTCTGAAATTGGGGCAGGTGCCGTTTTGTCCCAAAAGATCCAGAGACCTCTAAAAGTAACCCTTGTGCCTTTTTCTCTCGAAAATTTTCTCCTACTGAACGTAATTATGACGTGGGTAATCGGGAGTTATTGGCCATGAAGTGGGCTTTTGAAGAGTGGAGACATTGGCTGGAGGGAGCCAAACATCAGGTGGTGGTCCTTACGGACCATAAGAATCTGGTCTATCTGGAATCTGCCAAGTGACTCAATCCTAGACAGGTCAGGTGGGCCTTGTTTTTCACACGTTTTAATTTTGTGGTTTCCTTTCTTCCTGGCACTAAGAATGTTAAGGCGGATGCCCTCTCGAGGAGTTTCCTTGCGGACTCTCCTGAGTTATCTGATCCTTCTGTTATTTTGAAAGAGGGTGTAGTTCTTTCCGCCATCTCGCCCAATTTGAGACTTGCTCTGGAGGGGTGTCAGGAGGATAGGCCCGAGTGCTGCCCTGTTGGAAAATTGTTTGTCCCGGACCAGTGGAAAAAGAGTGTGATGTCTGAGATTCATTGTTCCGCGTTGGCTGGGCATCCCGGAATTTTTGGTACCAGAGACTTGGTTAGTCGGTCCTTTTGGTGGCCTACCTTGTCTCGTGATGTCAGGGAATTTGTGCAGTCCTGCGGGACTTGCTCTCGCTCCAAGCCTTGCTCTCGCTCTAGTGGTTTGTTGATGCCATTGCCTGTGCCCAAGAGACCATGGACCCATATCTCTATGGATTTCATTTCCGACCTTCCTGTTTCTCAGAGAATGACCACCATCTGGGTAATTTGTGATAGGTTTTCCAAGATGATACATCTTGTGCCATTACCTAAGTTGCCTTCCTCCTCTGAATTGGTGCCGTTGTTCCTTCAGCACGTGGTTCGTTTACACGGCATTCCTGAGAACATTGTGTCTGACAGAGGAGTCCAGTTTGTTTCCAGATTTTGGAGGACTTTTTGTTCTAAACTGGGTGTTCAATTGTCTTTCTCCTCGGCATTTCATCCTCAGACCAATGGTCAAACTGAGAGAACAAACCAGACATTGGAGACTTATCTAAGATGCTTTGTGTCTGCTGATCAGGATGACTGGGTCTCTTTTTTGCCTTTGGCTGAGTTTGCTCTTAATAATAGGGCTAGCTCTGCTACTTTGATGTCTCCGTTTTTCTGTAATTCTGGGTTTCACCCTCGATTTTCTTCAGGACAGACGGAGGCTTCTGTCTGTCCAGGTGTTGACTCTGTTGTGGAGCGTATGCAGCTGATTTGGGACCAGGTAGTGGAGAGGTTGTCCCTCTCTCAGGAGAGGGCCCAGCGGTTTGCTAACCGGCATGGGACTGGTGGTCCTCGGTTTGGAGTGGGGGACTTGGTCTGGTTGTCCTCAAAGAATATTCCTATGAGAGTAGCATCTCCTAAATTTAAGCCTAGGTTCATTGGACCTTATAAGATCATGGAGATTATTAATCCTGTTTCTTTTCGTTTGCTTCTTCCAGGGACATTTAAGATCCATAACGTGTTCCACAAGTCCTTGTTGAAGAGGTTTGTTGAGCCAGTGGTTCCTGCTGCTGTGCCTCCTGACCCTGTTTTGGTTGAGGGCAATCTGGAGTATGTGGTTGAGAAAATATTAGATTCTCGTTTTTCTAGACGGAAACTCCAGTATTTGGTTAAATGGAGAGGTTATGGTCAGGAAGACAATTCTTGGGTGTTTGCTTCGGACATCCATGCTAGGAGACTTATCCGTGCGTATCATAGAACTCATCCTGACCGACTTGGTTGCTCAAATGAGGGTTCGGTGACCCCTCCTCAAGGGGGGGGTACTGTTGTGAATGGGTTTGAGATGAGTTCTGAGCAGAGGCTCCCTCTGGTGGTTACAAGCAGTGCTAGTCTGTCCAGTGAAGATTGTGAGGACTGGGAATCAGGTGTTACTGACTGGTCTTATATAAGGGAGTCACCTTCCCATCAGGGTTGCCGGTGATCAATTGTTCTGGTCTGAATCCTTCTTTCCAGTTTCCCTTGTAGCCTGCTGTGTCGTGTCTGCATCTCCTGCTATCAGATAAGACAATTTCTTATTTTGTGTTTTTGCTATATTTTTGCATTTGGTCCTGCACTTCTGTGGGGGCCTTCTGGGTCCCCTCCGGGGGCTTTTGCCCTCTCAGTTTAGTTCAGTCACTGTGTTTTGTACTTTTGCTTTTTCCAGTTTTTTCAGTGGCTGCTGTTTTTGTTACACCAGAGAACTAATTTAGGTGGTAGAGGTCGTGTGATCTCAGGTGATTTTGAAATTAGTAGAGTTGGTGTTTTTCAGGGTTTTCTGGGATTGCAGTAAGTACCCTTCCTGTCCTTTTCTATTTAGATAGTTTGGGCCCCAGCGTTTGCTCATACTATTTTCTTTCTGTGTCAGTATTTCCTCTTGTCTAACCGCTATTACATGTTTGGGGGCTTTCTATTATCTTTGGGGTTCTGCTCCGGGGCAGATAGCTTTCCTATTTCTATCTTTAGGTGTAGTTAGTTTCTCAGGCTGTGACGAGGCGTCTAGGACCAACGTAGGAACGCTCCACGGCTGCCTCTAGCTGCGGTGGTTAGTCAGGGTACTGCAATCTCATAGATTCCAACTGCTCTGGTGTATTTCCTTTTTTGCCTGCACTCCTCAGCTACCGTAACATAACAGTATCACCGGCCATAAAAATTGTATGGTACTCACAGAAGGGAAAAAATATTTTGAAGGAAGAAAAGTTGTCAGAGATATTTTTCTGTTTGTTGCATTTTTTTTTTTTTCCCTCTGTATCTCTGGGTGCTGGGGAGGATCTTTTCTCCCAATGGAGTTTGCACAGTTGTCTGGCCGTGTGGATCAGCTTGCCACTGAGGTTCAGAGTATTGCTGCATATCTTGCTAGGTTGCCTGTTGTGGAACCTAGGATCCCCATGCCAGATTTGTTTTTAGGGGATCGAGATAAGTTTCAGAATTTCAAAAATAATTGTAAATTGTTTCTTGCCTTAAAATCTAAGTCCTCAGGAAACGCAGCGCAGCAGGTTCAAATTATCATCTCTCTCCTGCGCGGCGATCCTCAGGATTGGGCTTTTTCCCTGACACCTGGGGATCCTGTTTTGAGTGATGTTGATGCATTTTTTCAGGCTTTGGGGTTATTGTATGATGAGCCTAATGTCACTGATCAAGCTGAAAAAGCCTTGTTGGCATTAAATCAGGGGCTTGATGACGCTGAGTTATACTGTCAGAGATTCCGTAGGTGGGCAGTCCTGACCAAATGGAATGACGACGCTTTGGCGGCCCTTTTCCGGAAGGGTCTGTCGGATAATGTAAAGGATGTTATGGTGGGATTCCCTGTCCCCTCTGGTCTCAATGATTCTATGTCATTGGCGATTCAAATTGACAGACGTTTGCGTGAGCGGAGAAGTATGCGTGGAGTGGCGTTGCCTTGTGAGCCAGCTGCTGAGCCCATGCAGTGTGATGGAGTGGTGTCTGGGGCACAGCGTCATGAGTTTCGAAAGCGCAATGGGTTATGTTTCTACTGTGGTGATGCCTCTCATGCTATTTCAGTCTGCCCTAAGCGGGGAAGACATTTTGCACGCTCAGTTGTCTTGGGTAGTGTTCAGACTAAGTTTTTATTAACTGTCACTCTGATATGCTCTCTGTCCTCATTTTCTGCTCAGGCTTTCGTTGATTCTGGAGCAGCTATTAACCTGATGGATTATGATTTTGCTAAACGTTGTGGGTTTCCCTTGATACCCCTACAGAAGTCTATTCCCCTACTGGGGATCGATTCTACCCCTTTGGCTGAGAATAAACCCAGTTTTCTACTCAGGTGATAATGAGGGTTGAACCTGATCACCAGGAGTGCTGCAAATTTTTGGTTCTATATAATCTGCATGACATTATCGTGCTGGGTTTCCCTTGGTTACAGTCTCATAATCCTGTTTTGGATTGGAAATCTGTGTCTGTAACCAGTTGGGGCTGCCAATGTGTTAGTGCCAACACTCCTGTTTTTTCTGCCTCCCCCAGGCTGAGGATGTTCCTGACTTTTTGTTTGATTTTTCTGATGTGTTTAGCGAAAGTAAATCTGCATCCTTACCTCCCCATAGGAGCTATGACTGCGCTATTGAATTAGTGCCAGGTAGTAAATTCCCTAAAGGTCGCCTTTTTAACTTGTCTGTACCTGAACATGACGCTATGCGGTCTTATATCAAGGAATCATTGGAGAAGGGTCATATCAGACCATCCTCTTCACCCTTAGGTGCCGGTTTTTTCTTTGTGGCCAAAAAAGATGGTTCATTAAGGCCGTGTATTGATTATCGTCTCTTGAACAATATTACTGTGAAATATCAATACCCGTTACCCTTGATTTCTGACCTGTTTTCCAGGGTGAAAAACGCTACTTGGTTTACCAAGCTTGACCTCAGGGGGGCGTATAACCTTATTCGCATTAAGCACGGGGATGAATGGAAGACGGCATTTAACACCCCTGAAGGGCATTTTGAGTACCTTGTGATGCCCTTTGGGCTCACTAATGCTCCTTCCGTCTTCCAGTCCTTCATGAATGACATTTTCAGGGATTTTGTGGACAAGTTTCTGATTGTTTATTTGGATGATATCTTGATTTTTTCTAATGACTGGGACTCTCATGTGAAACATGTTCGAACTGTATTCCAGATTTTGAGAGAGAATGCTCTGTATGTGAAGGGATCAAAGTGTCTTTTTGGCGTACAGAAGATCTCATTTCTGGGATTCATTTTGTCCCCATCTGTTATTGAAATGGACCCGGTCAAGGTTCAGGCCATCTGTGATTGGGTCCAACCTACTTCATTAAAGGCTCTTCAGAGATTTTTGGGTTTTGCCAATTTTTATCGTAAATTTATTGGTAATTTCTCTGTTATTGTTAAACCATTAACTGATTTGACCAGAAAGGGTTCTGATGTGGTGAATTGGCCTCCTGAGGCAGTCTCTGCGTTTCAGGAACTTAAGCAGAGATTCACTTCTGCTCCTGTTCTACGGCAGCCTGATGTTTCTCTGCCATTTCAGGTGGAGGTTGATGCCTCTGAAATTGGGGCAGGTGCCGTTTTGTCCCAAAAAGATCCAGAGACCTCTAAAAGTAACCCTTGTGCCTTTTTCTCTCGAAAATTTTCTCCTACTGAACGTAATTATGACGTGGGTAATCGGGAGTTATTGGCCATGAAGTGGGCTTTTGAAGAGTGGAGACATTGGCTGGAGGGAGCCAAACATCAGGTGGTGGTCCTTACGGACCATAAGAATCTGGTCTATCTGGAATCTGCCAAGTGACTCAATCCTAGACAGGTCAGGTGGGCCTTGTTTTTCACACGTTTTAATTTTGTGGTTTCCTTTCTTCCTGGCACTAAGAATGTTAAGGCGGATGCCCTCTCGAGGAGTTTCCTTGCGGACTCTCCTGAGTTATCTGATCCTTCTGTTATTTTGAAAGAGGGTGTAGTTCTTTCCGCCATCTCGCCCAATTTGAGACTTGCTCTGGAGGGGTGTCAGGAGGATAGGCCCGAGTGCTGCCTGTTGGAAAATTGTTTGTCCCGGACCAGTGGAAAAAGAGTGTGATGTCTGAGATTCATTGTTCCGCGTTGGCTGGGCATCCGGAATTTTTGGTACCAGAGACTTGGTTAGTCGGTCCTTTTGGTGGCCTACCTTGTCTCGTGATGTCAGGGAATTTGTGCAGTCCTGCGGGACTTGCTCTCGCTCCAAGCCTTGCTCTCGCTCTAGTGGTTTGTTGATGCCATTGCCTGTGCCCAAGAGACCATGGACCCATATCTCTATGGATTTCATTTCCGACCTTCCTGTTTCTCAGAGAATGACCACCATCTGGGTAATTTGTGATAGGTTTTCCAAGATGATACATCTTGTGCCATTACCTAAGTTGCCTTCCTCCTCTGAATTGGTGCCGTTGTTCCTTCAGCACGTGGTTCGTTTACACGGCATTCCTGAGAACATTGTGTCTGACAGAGGAGTCCAGTTTGTTTCCAGATTTTGGAGGACTTTTTGTTCTAAACTGGGTGTTCAATTGTCTTTCTCCTCGGCATTTCATCCTCAGACCAATGGTCAAACTGAGAGAACAAACCAGACATTGGAGACTTATCTAAGATGCTTTGTGTCTGCTGATCAGGATGACTGGGTCTCTTTTTTGCCTTTGGCTGAGTTTGCTCTTAATAATAGGGCTAGCTCTGCTACTTTGATGTCTCCGTTTTTCTGTAATTCTGGGTTTCACCCTCGATTTTCTTCAGGACAGACGGAGGCTTCTGTCTGTCCAGGTGTTGACTCTGTTGTGGAGCGTATGCAGCTGATTTGGGACCAGGTAGTGGAGAGGTTGTCCCTCTCTCAGGAGAGGGCCCAGTGGTTTGCTAACCGGCATGGGACTGGTGGTCCTCGGTTTGGAGTGGGGGACTTGGTCTGGTTGTCCTCAAAGAATATTCCTATGAGAGTAGCATCTCCTAAATTTAAGCCTAGGTTCATTGGACCTTATAAGATCATGGAGATTATTAATCCTGTTTCTTTTCGTTTGCTTCTTCCAGGGACATTTAAGATCCATAACGTGTTCCACAAGTCCTTGTTGAAGAGGTTTGTTGAGCCAGTGGTTCCTGCTGCTGTGCCTCCTGACCCTGTTTTGGTTGAGGGCAATCTGGAGTATGTGGTTGAGAAAATATTAGATTCTCGTTTTTCTAGACGGAAACTCCAGTATTTGGTTAAATGGAGAGGTTATGGTCAGGAAGACAATTCTTGGGTGTTTGCTTCGGACATCCATGCTAGGAGACTTATCCGTGCGTATCATAGAACTCATCCTGACCGACTTGGTTGCTCAAATGAGGGTTCGGTGACCCTCCTCAAGGGGGGGGGTACTGTTGTGAATGGGTTTGAGATGAGTTCTGAGCAGAGGCTCCCTCTGGTGGTTACAAGCAGTGCTAGTCTGTCCAGTGAAGATTGTGAGGACTGGGAATCAGGTGTTACTGACTGGTCTTATATAAGGGAGTCACCTTCCCATCAGGGTTGCCGGTGATCAATTGTTCTGGTCTGAATCCTTCTTTCCAGTTTCCCTTGTAGCCTGCTGTGTCGTGTCTGCATCTCCTGCTATCAGATAAGACAATTTCTTATTTTGTGTTTTTGCTATATTTTTGCATTTGGTCCTGCACTTCTGTGGGGGCCTTCTGGGTCCCCTCCGGGGGCTTTTGCCCTCTCAGTTTAGTTCAGTCACTGTGTTTTGTACTTTTGCTTTTTCCAGTTTTTTCAGTGGCTGCTGTTTTTGTTACACCAGAGAACTAATTTAGGTGGTAGAGGTCGTGTGATCTCAGGTGATTTTGAAATTAGTAGAGTTGGTGTTTTTCAGGGTTTTCTGGGATTGCAGTAAGTACCCTTCCTGTCCTTTTCTATTTAGATAGTTTGGGCCCCAGCGTTTGCTCATACTATTTTCTTTCTGTGTCAGTATTTCCTCTTGTCTAACCGCCATTACATGTTTGGGGGCTTTCTATTATCTTTGGGGTTCTGCTCCGGGGCAGATAGCTTTCCTATTTCTATCTTTAGGTGTAGTTAGTTTCTCAGGCTGTGACGAGGCGTCTAGGACCAACGTAGGAACGCTCCACGGCTGCCTCTAGCTGCGGTGGTTAGTCAGGGTACTGCAATCTCATAGATTCCAACTGCTCTGGTGTATTTCCTTTTTTGCCTGCACTCCTCAGCTACCGTAACATAACACCAGTGGCAGCGCTTGCGCAGTAGCATCTAGCGGAACGCGATAGATGCTAATGGACAGGTGCACCTGATGGTGCCATAATGATCGTGATTTTTTTTCTTTGAAACATAGGAACATAATAGGCACTAGCCTATAAGTGAAAGTGTGCAGGCGCCCCAGGCACCGACATTTTGATTAAGTGACATTCTTTTTTTCAAATACATTCATTAGTAAATTCATTATGCAAACTAGCGGGCTGGTCAGTGAGGGATCAGTGACCTGTCAACAGTCTGCATTATGAATAGCTAATCAGAGCACATACATGAACCCCACCTTAGGACACGAAGATATCATTAACACAAAACTAAAAATAAAGATTAATAAACAACCACAAGACGGATTTCATCAACCAAGGTATTATTATTCAGTATGACGGCGCAGACCTGACACTGTAGGTTACTATGAACATTACTGCTGACAGGTTCCCATTAAGGATGTCAGAATACTTTTCCACATAAGGTGAGGCCTCATTAGTCAAGAGATTAATGATGAAAAGAACCTTTTACCTGTCACTTGTAAATGGAGACGGTTGCATCTAAAAATAGATACAGCATTGATTTAGGAATCCACGATAATGATAACGATCCCCACTGAACTTTGCGGGCAGCTGCATGCGTGCATTTGATTTTGGGCCAGAGTTGAGCAAATCCAGAAGTTGCCTCTGTAACTAATAATTTCCTTTTGCTGAGCCAACACCTGAGTTTGCAACTTGGAAAATTTTTTTTGATATGTGGCTTCAAATTTCTGAAGTTCAGCAACTTGTTTCCTCAGTTGTGCTGCAACAGACTCCATTTTGTGCACAAGATTATTTTGTTGTAAACTGACTTGGGTTTAAGCAGTGGTATTGCAACCCTAGGGGCAGCACCGGCAGGTAGCGTAGTCAGGGATAACCAAGGTGTTGGTACATCGGAGCAGCATTGTTGTTTAAAGGAGCAGTACGTAGCATAGTCAGGGATAGCCAAGGAGTCAATACATGAAAGAAGCAGTATAATCTTAGAATGAAGGCGCAGGTGAAAGAAAACTTGACTAGAGGCTGGTAGCTCAATAAACTTGCAATGAAGGGAGTGCAATGCCAGGTTTAAATAGGAAGAAGGGACCGGAATAGGGCGAAGCTAAGTGAAGGCCCTCACATGACTGCAGTGGGCGGGCAGGCTTTTAATGTAACATATGGAGGGCATTAACGTGATTGGCTGGGGGGTGGGGTTGTTGGGAAGTAGGAGGTGTGGCAGGTTACTGGGGCAAAAAGTGCGGGAAACATCACCATTATTCTTCTGGAAGCGGGAAGGACAGACCCACCCTTCCTCCCTTCATTAAGTTTGATTGGATGTTTAAATGGGAGAGGAGTTAGCGAGGGAACAGTTAATTGGGGTTTCCATGGCATAAGCCGGTTGATATATTTAGTCTTTCGTCACAGTGGCAGGATTGGCGGGGGTGGGGGTTCTTGGAGTTGGCAATTATTGAACGGGGGAAGGAATTTAAGGAAAATTCCAGGCACTTTAAATTAGGTGGGGTTGATCTGGCATTTTGTTTAGGGCTCTGGACGGGGTTTTACCCTGGGAGTTTTGGTGGTTAGTCTTCCCGGAACGGGAAGTACGGTGCCCTCGAGCTGGGTTGTACGGCTGAGGGTAACATGGTGGCCGAATTTTTGATGGTTGTTTGGTCGGATGTTATGCCAGATCTTTTAGCTCCAAGAACTCCCCCCTCACAATTTTGTATACCTATTGGTATGGTTATGGACTATTGTTACAGTTAGGTCCATAAATATTTGGACAGAGACAACATTTATCTAATTTTGGTTCTAGACATTACCACAATGAATTTGAAACAAAACAAATCAGATGCAGTTGAAGTTCAGACTTTCAGCTTTCATTTGAGGGTATCCACATTAAAATTGGATGAAGGGTTTAGGAGTTTCAGCTCCTTAACATGTGCCACCCTGTTTTTAAAGGGACCAAAAATAATTGGACAGATTAAATAATTGTAAATAAAATGTTCATTTCTAGTACTTGGTTGAAAACCCTTTGTTAGCAATGAAACTGCCTGAAGTCTTGAACTCATGGACATCACCAGACACTGTGTTTCCTTCTTTTTGATGCTCTGCCAGGCCTTCACCGCAGTGGTTTTCAGTTGTTGTTTGTTTGTGGGCCTTTCTGTCTGAAGTTTAGTCTTTAACAAGTGAAATGCATGTTCAATTGGGTTGAGATCAGGTGACTGACTTGGCCATTCAAGAATATTCCACTTCTTTGCTTTAATAAACTCCTGGGTTGCTTTGGCTTTATGTTTTGGGTCATTGTCCATCTGTAGTATGAAACGATGACCAGTTTGGCTGCATTTGGCTGGATCTGAGCACACAGTATGGCTCTGAATACCTCAGAATTGTTTCTGTCCTGTGTCACATCATCAATAAACACTAGTGACCCAGTGCCACTGGCAGCCATGCATGCCCAAGCCATCACACTGCTTCCACCATGTTTTACAGATGATGTGGTATGCTTTGGATCATGAGCTGTACCACGCCTTCGCCATACTTTTCTCTTTCCATCATTCTAGTAGAGGTTGATCTTGGTTTCATCTGTCCAAAGAATGTTCTTCCAGAACTGCGCTGGCTTTTTTAGATGTTTTTTAGCAAAGTCCAGCCTAGCCTTTTTATTCTTGATTCTTATGAGTGGCTTGCACCGTGCAGTGAACCCTCTGTATTTAATTTCATGCAGTCTTCTCTTTATGGTAGATTTGGATATTGATACGCCTACCTCCTGGAGAGTGTTGTTCACTTGGTTGGCTGTTGTGAAGGGGTTTCTCTTCACCATGAAGAGTATTCTGCGATCATCCACCACTGTTGTCTTCCGTGGGCGCCCAGGTCTTTTTGCATTGATGAGTTCACCAGTGCTTTCTTTCTTTCTCAGAATGTACCAAACTGTAGATTTTGCCACTCCTAAAGTTGTAGCAATTTCTCGGATGGGTTTTTTCTGTTTTTGCAGCTTAAGGATAGCTTGTTTCACCTGCATGGAGAGCTCCTTTGACCGCATGTTTCCTTCACAGCTAAACCTTCCAAATGCAAACACCACACCTCAAATCAACACCAGCCCTTTTATCTGCTTAATTGAGAATGATATAATGAAGGGATTGCCCACACCTGTCCATGAAATAGCCTTGGAGTCAATTGTCCAATTACTTTTGGTCCCTTTAAAAACAGGGTGGCACATGTTAAGGAGCTGAAACTCCTAAACCCTTCATCCAATTTTAATGTGGATACCCTCAAATGAAAGCTGAAAGTCTGAACTTCAACTGCATCTGATTTGTTTTGTTTCAAATTCATTGTGGTAATGTCTAGAACCAAAATTAGATAAATGTTGTCTCTGTCCAAATATTTATGGACCTAACTGTATATGTTGTTTTGTTAATAAACTGGCCGCTGTGGCCAAAATTATCCAAATAAATAATTGGTTGCGTTTTCATTGAAGGGAACGTGGTCAGTGGGGGCTTGGTGAGATGGTAATGGGCATTAAGAAGAAGAAGCCAGACTCGACATATGCGGTCATGTTAAGCAGGGTGGAGAGAATCAGAAACAAAACATGTACAAGTATGTGGGTTAGCACAGAACTGTCCAGCGAGCTGAATATCTCAGAGTTAAGAAAGCTGCAGTCTGGCGCACAAGAGTGGCTGGGTTTCAGTCCTGATAGAGTCCTTCATCAGCTCCATAATATTATGAGTATAGGCAAGTAATAGAGAAAGTTTCAATATGTAACACACATACTATTTGGACAGAACATTTCAGAGACCTGCATATTTGTAAAAAAAAAAAAATATCATTCTTGCAATACCATAATACAAAAAATACAACAGTACATAAACAATTTTCATGAGGTATATGAATATATATTTATTGGATGTATATTTGCATTTTTGATATTATTTATGCATTTATTATTTGTGTATGTATGTTTGTATTTTTTGTATTATTGTATAGGAAGTTTTGATATTTTTGTACAAATATATTGAATTAATCTACCATATTTTTCGGACTATATGACGCACCGGACCATAAGATGCACCCCAAATTTTCAGAAGGAAAATAGGGAAAAAAAATAATGTGTCTGTAAGGAAAAGGTTGTCGCCATTTTGTATAGGGCCTGTACCAGCCTCCATTTTGTCAGTTCACACAGCCACAGACTTTTAGCTACACAGGGCCTATTAGCATATTCAGTACGGCCAGCTTTGATGTCCACTGTGAATCAATAGGCCTTTACATGCTAATAGGTTTAGGCCAGGGTCTGAAAAGATGGTCAGTCGTATGGTAATTAGCTCAAGCTCAAGGCATTGTTTCCTGCTCCATATGAATTGCAGGCCAGTTAATATGCGGGCTTCAAAGCTGATGGGGAAGGGCCTAGCAGGTTCAAAAGCTGTAGCCAAGAAGAGGCTGGTCTCTCTTTCCATTTCACACACAGAAGCCAAGAAGATGGTCTAGGAAAGGACCAAAAGAAAACGGATTTGTCTTGCCAAGGGTGCAGCAACATATGCTTTGGGGACTATCCAGCAACTGAAGACTTACCTGGGGATGGCAAAGCCCCTGCCTACCCATGACCATACTACCCGGTAATATTGATCTATAGCTAATACCTTTAAGCCTTGTACATTATTGTTGTATTTTTACTCTGACTGCCATTCCATTGTAGTTACGTTGTATAGCTTTACTGTATATTTCTGTAATTATCTAGTGTGCCCTTAAGGCAAATTAAACCATAAAATTAATCTTGGGCTGATGCTTTTACTCTGATCACGAATCTTAGAATACCCAGTGGGTAGCAGGACACCTTCCCCGGCGGCCATTTGCTCTAGGTGCAGTTCTCTTACTGACCTGAGAGACAAAGGGGGGTGCCGGAGAGCTGTACCTGTGGAGTTACGTACCATTGGTGACGTGGGAGGAAAGGGATCGTCCGTCACATTTGGTAGCGGCGGTGGTATCAGAAGCTGTGATACCCGGGCTACCGTGTGGCGGCCGGCTGAGTTCCTCACAGTGTCAAATGGGGGTCCGTCTTACAGTCGCTCTCAGCTTACCAGTGAATGGATCAGCACAGGTAGAGGAGTGGTCACAGGGGTCGTTCGGTGTTCCAGGCTGGTGCGATGGTGGTGCTCTGTGTTGCAGGGGTGCTCTGTGGGTGGCTGTGCTCTGTGGGGTGGCTGTGCTCTGTGGGGTGGCTGTGCACTGTGGGGTGGCTGTGCTCTGTGATGTGGCTGTGCTCTGTGGGGTCGCATTATACTTACTAATCCGGTGGCGGCGGTCTCGTGGCGACGGTCCCGATGCAGCCTCCCTCTGCTCTGTGGTGCGGTGGTGTCCGGCTCTGTAGTGTGGCGGCGGTCCCATGGCAGCGGTCCCGATGCAGCCTCCCTCTGCTCTGTGGTTCGGTGGTGTCCCGGCTCTGTAATGTGATGGCAGCGGGGCTCTGTGCTGCGTGGAGGGCTCTGCCGGCATTTTGTCATAGCCGGAAAGCCTCCCGCAGCTCCACTGCTGCGATGCGGTGGCCTCCTGAAAGATGGCCGGCAGGAGCCTCCGGAAACATGGCCGCTGGAGGCGGCGCATGCTCAGATTCAGATCTCGGCTGCCACCGGATTTGTAAGTATGTTGCGACCATAAGACGCACCCCCATTTTCCCCAAAAAATTTTGGGGAAAAAAGTGCGTCTTATGGTCCGAAAAATACAGTAATTGCTATTCTGCTATTTAAACATTGAGTAAGAAACAATCTGCATATCTGAGAAATAGGAGTGTCACCGAAACGTATCCATATGACATGTTGTGTTACATAGAAACATATAGAAAAACTCCACACAGAACTTACAAATTTAAAATTTTACAATTTTATTAGATACAAAGATAGAACATTGAAAATTGCGGACAGGTTATTGCACAGCAAAAAAAACAAAACAATATTTGGCACCACAGCACAGCTAGGTCAATAAAATGTATTACAAAGCATACAATATATGGAGCAGACTTATGGTATTATGTAGTGTGCAATATCAATACATGCTGAAATTATTCATAAGTAGTAAACATGAGGTAAAGTGATCTAGTGGAATAGATAGCATCATTGAATGTCTAACTGTGAGACAGAATGTAATGCCATCAGAAGCAATATGTAATCAGCCAAATGCATGCTAAAAGTAGAGGTATAATATACCTTAGCCAAGCAGAGCTGTCATATCCCGACGAGTGTTTCAGCAGTCGTGCCTTCTTCTGGGGGAGTGCCATTATAGTAAAGCTGCAAGTAGTTTTGCTAACCCAATCATACAGTGTGTAGCTGTTTTCCATAAAGAAAGGTTGATGTTGATTGGCACATGTGATATCCAATCATTCTGAAGTACCTCAAGTCATGGTAACATAAGAGATGAATCTATATGAAACTTTTCCTGTCAAGCCAAGTAGCTGTTAGTATATTACCAATTTTTAATTATTTAAAAGGGTTGGCTACCTTATATTTATACTGAATGCGTTGGGGACTGCCTTGTTAGTGTAGCCTTCCCCAAAGACCAAACAGCACTTCTGTCCCAAATAAGCTACTAATGGAGGAGAATGTGACCAGACCAGTCCATCAACCTTGAAATCCTGGAAATTGTTTATGAAAACCTGACTCTTTGTAATGTTCAATATTATTTTGGTTTGGGCATGCACATAGGACCCATGTCTGTTTGCCAGACTTAAATATTGCACCTATTTTAGAGATCAAAAATACCACTATGGTATTTATTCACCATAAATGTATTTCTTTTATATCTTATCTTTATTTATCAGTTTTAATTGAAATTTTATTCTATTATTCTAAATAAATTTCCATTTTATTCAAATCAATTGTGAAGACTAGATTTTTGCCAGTAGCACAAATTTCAGTTTCAATGCTATAGCAAAAACTCATGTAGGATAAATATAGTCGGTATATACAATTTATGCTCTACATCAGAGGAAATTCTCCTTCACCCGAAGCCTGTTTTCACCTTCCTGACCAAGTCCAATTCTGACCACTGTCACTTTATCAGATCATAACTCTGGAACGCTTCAATGGATCCTTCATGATAGTGTTAAAATTTCTTTGATATTATGTTTATTTGTAAAAAAATCAAATATTTGGCGAAAATTTGGAAAATGTTGCCATTTTCAAACTTTTAAATTTTATGCCTTTAAATCAGTCATGTCACACAAAATACTTAATAACATTTCCAACATGTCTACTTTACATCAGTACAATTTTTGAAACATTTTTTTTTTGTTAAGACGTTATAAGGTTTAAATTTGACCAGCGATTTCTCATTTTCTCAACAAAATTTACAAAGCAATTTTTTGGGGGACCACCTCACATTTGAAGAGACTTTGAGGGACCTACATGACAAAGAATACCCAAAAGTGACACCATGATACACAACTGCACCCCTCAAGGTGCTCAAAATCACATTCAAGAAGTTTAATAACCGTTCAGGTGCTTCACAGGAATTAAAGAAATGTGGAAGGAATAGACAAACATTTAGCTTTTTTCAAAAAACATTTCCTTTAGACCTAATTGTTTTTACTTTCCCAAGGGTAACAGGAGAAAATGGACCATACAATTTGTTGTGCAATTTCTCCTGAGCATGCCGATAGCCGATATGTTAGGGAAAACCACTGTTTGGGCACATAGCAGGGCTAGGAAGGGAAGGAGCGCCATTTCACTTTTTGAATGTAATATTTCCTGGCATAATTAGCGGATGCCATGTCGTGTTTGGAGAGCCCCTGATGTGCCTAAACAGTGGAAACCCCCACAATTGACACCATTTTGGAACCATAGTCCAACCATACTCCCAGCACTGATTGGCAGCTTTCTGTCACTATACGTTGTACACAGAAAACTGCCAATCAGTGAAGTTAGACACAGCACAACATTCTGAGCTAGATCTGCAGCAAAGAAAACTGTGATTCTATCACAACTACTACACCCAGTAAACTAAGTGACACATTGCTGGAATCAGGGTCCCTGCTCCTACTTCACGCTGCTATCAGATTACATAGCAAAAACCTACTGGCAGATTCCCTTTAAATCAATGGTTTCTGCAAAGCCTCACTTGCCTCTGACATAACTTACATGTGTGAAATGTAGAACTGAGCGAAACAGGTTGGTCAGATTCAAAAAACACCGAAACCCGACCCATAGCGTGAGTTCGGCCATGCGTTCGGCGACCCGAGCGCCAAAGTCGGTTTTCCCATAATGCTTGATGGGCCTTTTCTCAGCCAATGAGCAAGGACGCACACTGTGGGCAACGCGATGACATGGGCAGCGGCCAGCACCATCTTAGAGAAGGGCATTGCAGTGTTTGGCTTGCTTTGTGTGGCGTCACAGTGCCTATAAAAGCCCTCACGCGGACCGTCATTTTACTTCTGCCAATCTTAGGGAGAGGTTGCTGCCGCTGGTTCTCAGTAGGGAGAGCGTTAGGCAGTAAAAAAAACAATAATTCTGTGCTTGTGCTGATAGCGATTACCTGTACAGTTAGTGTGCAGTGACAGGGGAGGATTTTGTTGTGTGCAGCAGCTCTGGTTCTTAGGCTGCCTGCCAGTGACAGGGGAGGAATTGCTTGTGTGCAGCAGCAGAGCTGGTTATTAGGCTGCCTGCCAGTGGCAGGGGAGGAATTTATTGTGTGCAGCAGCAGAGCTGATTATTAGGCTGCCTGCTAGCTGTATTTTTGTGTGTACACTGCTATGCAAAGTGCTTTTTAACAGAGCACCTACACAGCACTAATTTATTCTTTTTTTCTGTACAGTTACCGAGCGTTCATTTTTTCCCACACCGTACAGAGCTGTACGCTCCTCACACTACCATGTATCGGCTCGTATCACGGACAAATACATGCTGACTATCTGTGTGTGACTCCGGAAATATATACGGAGATTTCAATTTTCCCCAAAACCGTATACAGCTGGTATCTTCTGATACAGTACCATTTTTCTGCCTTGTGTATTACGGTCAAATCCATACTGAGAGAGCGTCTGTGTGTGACTACGGAAATATATACGGAGATTTAAATTTTCCTCAAAACCATATACAGCTGGTATCTTCTGATACAGCACCGCTTTTCTCCCTTCTGTATTACAGTCAAATCCATACTGAGAGAGCGTCTGTGTGTGACTACAGAAAAATATATGGAGATTTAAATTTTCCTCAAAACCATATACAGCTGGTATCTTCTGATACAGTACCGTTTTTCTCCCTTCTGTATTATGGTCAAATCCATACTGAGAGAGCGTCTGTGTGTTACTCCTTAAATATATACGGAGATTAAAAATTACCCCAACACTGTATACAGCTGTACGCTACAGATAAAGTACACTTTTTCTGCTTTTCATATTCTGGTCTACTCCAAACTGAGCCTGTGAGCATCTGTGTGTTACACCTGAAATATATACAGAGATTTAAAATTACCTCAACACTGTATACAGCTGTACACTCCTGATACAGTACACTTTTTATGCTTTTCATATTCTTGTGTAATCCATACTGAGCCTGTGAGCATCTGTGTGTTACTCCGGAAATATATACGGAGATTTAAAATTACCCCAACACTGTATACAGCTGTACGCTACAGATAAAGTAACTTTTTCTGCTTTTCATATTCTGGTCTACTCCATACTGAGTCTGTGAGCGTCTTTGTTACTCCTGAAATATATAAACGGAGATTTAAAATTACCCCAACACTTTATACAGCTGTACGCTACTGATACAGTACACTTTTTATGCTTTTCATATTCTGGTCTACTCCATACTGAGCCTGTGAGCGTCTGTGTTACTCATTAAATAAATACGGAGATTTAAAATTACCCCAGCACTGTATACGGCTGTACGCTTCTGATACAGTACACTTTTTTGCTTTTTATATTCTGGTGTAATCCATACTGAGTCTGTGTCTGTTACTCCGCAAATATATACGGAGATTAAAATTTTTCACCTTCACCGTATACAGCTGTACGCTTCTGATACAGTACCATATATCTGCTGGTATTTTGGGTACATTTTCACAAACATGAGGAAGTATGGTGGAAGTTGACGTGGGCTTCGGGGGCCACCTGGTACTGATGGTGGTGGTGCATCTGCTGGTACTGACAAAAACATAATAGCACCTAAGGCAGGAAGTGTTGAGCCTGCGTCATCTCTGGCTCCATAAGGCCTGGAAGGCTCCCTTTTCTGGGAGTACGTAAACCGCTTTTAAAGCTGGAGCATCAGGAACAAGGTTTTTGCTTACATTGCTGAAACAGCCTCCAGCTCTATCGCCTGCTCTTCTGAAGTTTCAAAAACTCCAAGCACTGAGTCTTCAGTGCAGGCTTCTGGTCAGGAATAACCCTTTCCTTGTGTCCTTCACCCCCACCAAAAGTGAAGGATGCCGCAGGCCACTCTTCAGATTACTCCATGGAGCTCTTTTCACATACCATGCCTGGGTTATCAAGTCAAATCCTGAATTTCCCAGTCCAAGATGAATCTGACATGGAGTGCACTGATGCACAGCCACTGCTTTATGATTCTGCTGGTACATTCAACCAGAGCACTACATTGCACTCGCAGTCTACTAAGCCAGAATGTGACCCTGATGAAACTCAGGTGCCCTTCCTGTATACTATACCACCTTACACGGTGACACAGAGGAAGGTGCAGATGAAATTGAAGAGGAGGTGATGGATGACCCAGTTGTTGACCCGGACTGGCATCCAGTGGGGGAAGAGGGTGCCGCTGGCAATAGCTCAGAAGAGGAGGGGTATCAACAGCAGGTATCGACATCGCAGCTGGGGTTATCTGGCAGGCCAGTAGCAGTCCAAAAAAGTGTTAAAAAAAGAAAAAGAGTTGAAGGACAGCTTGGCCAGACGGTCAAATTAGCACAGCGGGCAAGCCCTGAAAATTTATACCATAGTAGGAAGAGTCCAGTGTGGCACTTTTGTGACCAAAATCCTATTAATGAGGCAAAGGTTATCTGTAAGAAGTGTGGAAGGACCTTTAGCCGAGGGAAAAATCTCAGAAATTTGAATACCAGTTGCATGCTTAGATATTTAATGAACATGCACTTGCAAGCGTGGACAGACTACAAAACCTCAGGTAGCACATGTACACCTGCTCCGACTTAAGTTAGCCAGCAACGCTCCATCCCTTCCCCCACTGTAAACCCACCGGTTGGCACACCACCAGCAAGAAATGTTGAAGTGTCGTCGCAAGGCCTAAGCAGTCAGGGAATCATAATGTTTTTGCAATGAAAGACTGAATCTAGGCCATCACCACCACCACCACCACCACCATCACCAATCCCCTCTCAGTCCGTCATGTCCACCGCTGGTACCCCCATATGCAGCTCTTAAGTCCAGCTCATCCTACCAGACATTCTGAGTAGGACAAGAAAGTACTCATCCACTCATCGCGTACACTGGCTTTGAACGCCAAAATTGCCAAACTGATCTCAATAGAAATGATGCCCTTTTGTTTGGTTGAAAGCGCAGAGTTCAGAGAGCTCATTTCCTACACTGTCCCACGCTATGACCTACCCAGTTGGCACTTCTTTTCTAGAAAAGCCATCCCTGCCCTCCACCTGCATGTGAAATACCGCATTGTCCATGCACCCAAACAATCAGTCAGTGGAAAGGTGCACCTCACAACAGATGCATGGGCCAGTAGGCATCGCCAGGGCCGTTACATGTCCATCACTGCGCACTGGGTGAATGTGGTGGATGCAGGGTCCACAGGGGACAGCGGCGGTGGGGCAGTGCTGCCTAGCCCACAGTATAGACAACAGTTGGCTGTAGGCATTCGACTCTCCTCCTACTCCTCCTCCTCCAGAAGCAAAAGCTCATCAACAGAGCGCAGTCGCACGAGCACTCCATCTGCAGCTGCCAGTGTTGCACACAAGGTGTCCCACTATCGAACAGCTAGTGGTAAGCGTCAGCAGGCTTTTTAAAAAAATATGTCTTTGGGCGACAACAGACACACCGCGGAGGTACTGGCCGACTACTTGCAGCGAGAAACTGAGTCAAGGCTGGGCGGTATACATCTTGAGCCAGGCAAGGTAGTCAGTGATAACGGCCGTAATTTTGTGTCGGCCATAGCCCTGGCAAAACTCAGACACATTCCTTGCCTGGCTCACACCTTGAACCTGGTGGTGCAGTGCTTCTTAAATAATTATCCGGAGTTAACAGCCCTGCTCCAAAAAGTGTGAAGACTGTGCTCGTACATCCGTCACTCGCCCGTAGACTCCAGTCGTATGCAGAGGCTGCAGCGATCGCTCCACCTCCCCAAGCACCGCCTAATCATATCAGGCAGTTTGAGGGCAGACATGGAGTTGTCGGGTGTGCAGTGGTCAAAGCTGAAAGACCTCTGTAAAGTCCTTCAGTGTTTTAAGGAATGCACGTGGCTGGTAAGCACAGACGACGCCATCATAAGCATGAGCATCCCACTTATGCGTCTTCTCATGCAAACTTTGACGCACATTAAGGATCAGGCGTCCGCAGCGGAGGAGGAAGAGGAGGAAGAGGAGCAGGGAAACCTTGGTGACAGTCAGCCATGATCTAACCTTCATTAAAATGAACCATGCTTTGGTTTCAAACGATTTTGTCCCACCTTCCCTGATTACACATAGGTTGCCAGGAAAATGGCTCGCTTTGTGCTCCTCTTCCTCGGACTACTCCAATTCCTCCATTTGCAGCTGATGAACGTCCAGCATACACCTCAACATATGCCAGTTTTTCCACCTCCCTATCTGGGCTGTCCCCCCCCAGGGCCGGGTTCACCACCTGGCGCACCCTGGCAAGTGCCGGTGCCCTGAGCAGGTGGGGGGGCCCACTCTTGGGCGACGGCACTGGCACAGGGCCCCTCATAGAACAATAAAGTGTCTCTGATGGTGGGGGGCCAATCGCCGTCAGACACAGCGGCGTGCTATGAGGGGCCCTAGCCAGTACCGGCGCCCACGAGTGGGCCCCCCTGCTTGCTCAGGGCCCCAGCACTTGCAATACTTACCTCTTCCTGCTCCACCGTTGTGGAGTCTGGGCAGTGAAATCCTTCACAGGGACGGCCACTACAAATTTGGTGAACTGATCGATGATGGTTAAGACGTAGCTATGGCCTGTCCTGCTGGGCTCTACTTTCAGATGATCAATGGCTACCATTTCTAAAGGACGTCGACTCACAATCGGATGCAGTGGTGCTTTCTGATCAGCTTTCACAATTTTCCTAGTCACAGACATGTGACATTCCTGGCACCATTTTTCAATGTCTCTTCTCATGCCAATCCAATAGAATCGCCTACGGCCTCTGGCTTCTGTCTTTTGCTCTCCAAAGTGACCAGACTGATCATGATAGGCAGTGAGGACCATGTCTACATCTGTCCTTGGAATCACAATTTGATGGAGACGACTAACGGTGATGGGATCCACGCTACTGCGATACAGCAACCCTTTCTTCACAAAGAACCGTTTTTGCTGCCTCCACAGACAAAGTAATTGAGGGTCAGCATCGCCTCTGCGAATTCGACCGGGAGGTTTTCCCGTGATTAGGAATTCCCAAATTTCTGCAATCACTCTACTTTCAGTCTGTACTTCTATCCATCTAGTTTCCTGTAGCGGAGAGTCTGGACTGGCTTACTGAGACTGAAATATATATGAAGATTTAAAATTACCCTAACACTGTATAAAGCTGTAAGCTTCTAATGCATTAGCCTTTTTCTACTTTTTATATTCTGGTGTAATCCATACTGAGCCTGTGAGAGTCTGTGTCTGACTCTGGAAAAATATACGGAGATTTAAAATTTCACCAACACTGTATACAGCTGTACGCTTCTAATACATTACCCTTTTTCTACTTTTATATTCTCGTGTAATCCATACTGAGCCTGTGAGAATCTGTGTCTGACTCTGGAAAAATATACGGAGATTTACAATTACCCTAGACTGTATACAGCTGTACGCTTGTGATACAGTACCCTTTTTGCCATAAAGTCCTCCTCCCCCACCACTGTAAGTGCATCATTGACACCTGGAACATTGGCCCATGTTATGTTTTGGTAGTGAGGAGAATAAGCAAAAATGGCAATACACCAGAGAGGCTGGAACCTATTGGATTGCAGTAACCTGAACTAACCACACAACTAGAGGTAGCCGTGGAGCATTCCTAAGTTGGTCCTAGACGCCTCGTCACAGCCTGAGAGATAACTACACCTAAAGGCAGAAAGATGAAAGCTATCTGCCCCGGAGCAGATCCCCAAAGAAAATAGGAAGCCCCCAAACATGTAATGGCGGTTAGACAAGAAGAAGCACGGACACAGACAGAAAATAGAATGAGCAAACGCTGGGGCCCAATCTGTCTAGACAGAAAAGTACAGGAAAGGATACTCACTGCAATCCAAAAAAAACCCTAAAAAATACCAACTCTTCTGATTGCAAAAACACCTGAGCTCACACGATCTGTACCACCTAATCAGATCTCTGGTGTAATAAAACTAAGCCGCAGCCACTGAAAAAACAGGAAAAAGCAAATGAACAAACAACAGTGGCTCCAGATAAACTGAGAGGAGCACAAGCCCCCGGAGGGGACCTGTCTGACCTCCACAGAAGTGCAGGGAACAATGCAAAAAGCAAGCACAAAAATAAAAGCAGAAAATATCTTATCTGATAGCAGAAGATGCAGGCAAGACTCAGCAAACTTGCAAATGAACCAGGAACCACAATTGAGACAAGAACAATTGATCACCGGCAACCATCAAGGGAGGGAACCTCCCTTATATCAGACCAGTCTGTGATCCCAGATTGCCATTCCTCGCTGAAAGGTTTAGTACTGTCTGTAACCACCAGAGGGAGCCTCTGCTCAGAAACCATCTCTAGCACATTCATAACAGGCCCACATGTGTGATTATTTCTTGCGGATCTGCTTTTATATTCTTGTCTAATCCATACTGAGCCTGTGAGCGTCTTTGTCTCACTCCTGAAATATATACGGAGATTTACAATATTTTCACTATACTACATACACCTGGTATCTGTTGATACAGTACCCTGTTTTAGCTTTTTATGGTCTGTGTCTCCCTCCTGAAATTTATACGGAGAATTAGAATATTTTCACTATACTATATATACCGTATATACTCGTGTATAAGCCGAGATTTTCAGCACCTTTTTTTGTGCTGAAAATACCCCCTCGGCTTATACACGAGTCATTGGGCAGAAACCAGCGGGGGAGGGGGTGCCGCGGCAGGAGCCGGTGGCTGGGACATCATACTCACCCTCCCCATGCCATCGCTGAACGTCCCGACAATCCTCCGTTGTACCCGGCTTCCTGCAGCTCTCCTGTGCTGAGCGGTGACGTAATACTGCTCATTAAGGTCATGTAATAAGGACGCGACGCCACTCCCATAGGCGTGGCGTCCATATTCATGGCCTTAATGAGCGCTATTACATCACCGCTCAGCACAGGAGAGCTGCAGGAAGCCGGGTACAACGCAGGATTGGCAGGAAGTTCAGCGATGGCACGGGGAGGGTGAGTATGATGGAAGAGGATGGGGGGAGCATGGAGGAGTACAAGGAGCACGGAGCAGGATGGGGGAGGATGGAGAGCACGGAGCAGGACGAGGGGAAGGATGGAAAGCACAGAGGAGCACGGAGCAGGACGAGGGGAGGATGGAGAGCACGGAGCAGGACGAGGGGGAGGATGGAAAGCACAGAGGAGCACGAAGCAGGACGGGGTGAGGATGGAGGGCATGGAGCAGGACGAGGGGGAGGATGAAAGCCCAGAGGAGCACGGAGCAGGACGGGGGGAGGATGGAGGGCACGGAGGACGAGGGGGAGGATGGAAAGCACAGAGGAGCACGTAGCAGGACGGGGGGGTACAGAGGAGGACGGAGCAGGACGGGGGAGGATGGAAAGCACAGAGGAGCAGGACGGGGGGAGGATGGAGGGCACGGAGCTGGATGAGGGGGAGGATGGAGGGCACGGAGAAGGACGAGGGAGAGGATGGAAAGCACAGAGGAGCACGAAGGAAGGACAGGGGGCACAGAGGAGGACGGAGCAGGACAGGGGGAGGATGGAAAGCACAGAGGAGCACGGAGCAGGATGGGGGGAGGATGGAGAGCACGGAGCAGGACGAGGGGGAGGATGGAAAGAACAGAGGAGCACGGAGCAGGACGGGGGGCACAGAGGAGGACGGAGCAGGAGGGGGGAGCACAGAGCTGGATGGGGGAGCACGGAGCAGGACGGGGGGAGCACAGCAGGACGGCGTTTTATACTTATACTCGAGTCAATAAGCTTACCCAGTTTTCCGTGGCAAAATTAGGGGCCTCGACTTATACTCGGGTCGGCTTATACTCAGTATATATGGCACCTGGTATCTGCTGATACAGTACCCTTTTTCTTCTTCTTATATTCTTGTGTCATGTATAGTGTACAGTTCCTATAGCGTCTTGTGCTTGGGTGCGAGGAAAACACAGGAGACATAGGTTGAAATGAAATGACTTGTATTACTTCATACAAGCATGCTGAAAAGTTCACACAGTTTGCAGGAACAGCGACAGGAGACACAGCAGGCCAGAGTAACTTCAAGCACTACAATAAATCTCCAAAGCAGGTTCAGGATCTCTTCTCTGTACCGTCATTCCTCTGCAAACATGGATTCACCAAACAGCAGGTTTCCAAAGTCCAAAAGTGTTCCAAGGTTCCTCAGTAGGGAATAGCTGGAGTACAAGTCCAAGGCTTCCAGGAGTCAGGTCACAGACTGACTGAGGCTTGATTCAGGAGCACTGATTGTTCAGCTGAGGCTGCTTAAGAAGCAAGAGGGAAGAATCAGGGCGGGAACATGAAAACTGGAAACTCCATATTATCTGAGGGCAAGAGCTGCAGAAAGACAGAAAGCAAAATGGCCGACGGAAAACTGAGTTTCAAGGAACATATCAACAGAGACAAAGAACCTTACATTACTCCCCCCTTAGGGACAACCTCCGGATGACCTCAGACCAGGCTTGTCAGGGTACCTCTGATGAAACTGGCAGAGCAGGCGAGGAGCATTTACATTATTGACTGGTTCCCATGAGTTGTCCTCCACTGGGTAGCCCTGCCATTTAATCAAATATTGCAACTGATTTCTGTACAACCTGGAATCTAGAATCCTTTCCACCATAAATTCTTCCTGACCATCGACCAGCACTGGGTCAGGGCAAGGAGAAGAACGTCCAGGAAACGTATTGGGTGTTGCAGCCTTTAGTAGGGATACATGAAAGACAGGGTGGATTCTCATAGTTCTGGGCAGTTGAAGACGACAAGCAACAGCACTTATAATCTTATTGATCTTATAAGGTCCAATGTACTTATGTCCCAATTTAGACGATGGAATCTTTAATTTAAGATTTCTGGTTGACAGCCAGACCAAATCTCCTACCTTGAAAGCTGGTGCAGGTTTACGAAATTTATCTGCTGCTTTCTTGTACCTTTCCTGAGCCAATTCTAGATTTTCCTTTAGAAGATCCATATTCTTTTGTAAAGAAGTGATTCTTTCAGCCACTGCCGGCAAGGGCGTATCTATGGGAAATCGAGGAAGAATGTTAGGATGATAACCTAGATTGGAGTAAAAAGGAGACTGCTTAGTGGAGGCGCTCTGAGAGTTGTTATAAGAGAACTCAGCCAGTGGAAGTAGATCCACCCAATCATCCTGTAGGTGGCAGATAAAACAGCGGAGATACTGCTCCAGGGTCTGATTGGTTCGTTCTGTCTGTCCATTAGTCTGGGGATGAAAAGCAGAAGAAAGGTTTACTTTAATGTCCAATGCTGCACAGAAATTTTGCCAAAACCTTGAAGTGAATTGCACCCCTAGATCCGAAATGACCTCATCCGGTACTCCATGTAAGCGAAACACATTCTTAATCATCAAGTCTGATGTCTGTTTTGCAGTGGGTAAGCCGACACAAGGGATAAAATGAGCTGCCTTTGTTAGACGGTCAACCACCACTAGAATGGTGTTCTTCCCTTGAGAGGTTGGTAACTCCACAATGAAGTCCATAGAAATGGATCCCCATGGGCGGGACGGGGTGGGAAGAGGTTGCAACAGACCAGTTGGTGAGGAGCGAGGTGTTTTGCATCTTGCACAGACTTCACATGAAGTGACATAGACATCTTTCCTGTAAGTGGGCCACCAAAAGAAACGAGAAAGAAATTCTTGTGTCTTTAGAATTCCCTATGCCCGGCTATCTTGGAATCGTGGATGAGTTGCAATACTCTCAATCTGACTGTTTCAGGTATATACAGACGTTGTCCCTGAATCCACACACCATTCTTAAAGACAAGACTTACGTCCCTTGGGGGTTGAGCCAACAAAGAATCCGCATGGTATGCTTCCTTGATGTCCTTAAGTAGGTCTTGATTATGAATCACTCCCAGGAATCTAGAGTCAGGAAGAATAGTCTTAGGAGGAGTAAGTGGACGTGTCTCTGCTGAATGAATCCTAGAGAGTGCATCAGCCTTTCCATTGCGCGATCCTGGTCTATAAGAAATGACAAAATTAAATTGGTTTAGGAAAAGATTCCAGCGAGCCTGGCGAGGAGTCAGGCACTTAGCCGACCTGATAAATTCAAGGTTACGATGGTCTGTCAGGACGACTATTTGCTGTGCAGCTCCCTGAAGAAGGTGTCTCCATTCCTTGAAGGCGGCAATAATGGCCAACAATTCTCTATTGCCCACATCGTAGTTCCTCTCAGCCGAAGACAACTGCTGGGAAAAGAAGGCACAGGGATGCAAGACATTCTTCTCACCTGTTCTCTGAGAGAGTATAGCTCCAACGGCACAGTCTGAAGCATCCACCTCTATTATGAAGGCAAGCTCGGGGTTGGGATGTACTAAGATAGGTGCGGTGGTAAATTTATCCTTTAAACAGGAAAATGCTTCCTAAGCTTGCGGGGTCCAGGAGAACCTAGACTGTTTCCGGGTAAGTTGGGTGATAGGTGACACTACCTCAGAAAAATTCTTAATGAAACGTCTATAGAAGTTGGCAAACCCGATGAAACGCTGCACCTCCTTCACATTTCTAGGAATTGGCCAATCCTTGATGGCTTGGGTCTTGCTTCCATCCATACTAATCCCTTGCGTAGATAGTACATACCCCAGAAATTGAATTTCGGTCCTATGGAATTCACATTTTTCAAGTTTGATGTAGAGATGGTTTTGTCTTAGGCGTTCTAAGACCATTCTCACATGTCCATGATGTTCCTCTGTGGAGTTAGAAAAAATTAGAATATCATCCAGATAAATCACCACAAATGTATCTAGGAGATCCCTGAAGATATCATTCACGAAGTGTTGGAAAGTGGCTGGGGCGGTACTGAGACCAAAAGGCATAACTAGATATTCAAAGTGTCCATAGCGTGACCTGAAAGCAGTCTTCCATTCATCCCCAGGTCTAATACGGACCAAGTTATAGGCCCCACGGAGATCCAGTTTAGAGAAAATTTTGGCATGCCGCACTCTCTCCAACAATTCAGGGATTAAAGGCAATGGATAACGGTTTCTAATAGTAACCTTATTGAGTTCCCTATAGTCTATGCAGGGTCTCAGAGATCCATCTTTCTTCTTCACAAAGAAGATGGGTGCACCTGCGGGAGATGAAGAGGGGCGTATGAAGCCCTTGGCTAAATTTTCGTCTATATAATCCTTCAAAGCTTTTAGCTCGGGCCCCGCTAGGGGGTAGATCTTACCAAAAGGTATCTCGGCTCCAGGCAATAATTCAATTGGACAATCATATGGACGGTGAGGAGGAAGCTGATCAGCGTTCTTCTTGTCACATAAATCCACATAGTCCTGGTATACAGCTGGTAGTTCAGGGACTGACATGGTTCCTTTAGGAACAGAGCAAGCTGAAACTCCTTGACTCATCTGTTTCTCCGGAAAGTGTAATTCCTTGGTCTCCCAGTTAATCGTAGGATTCTGCGCCTGCAGCCATGGTAGCCCTAGAATAATGGGAAAGTGGGGAGAAGAGATAAGCATAAAAGACATTTTCTCCTGATGATCTTTACCCATAAGGACCCTCAAAGGCTCTGTTTCTTGATCCACTGGTCCAGAAGTCAGTAGAGAGCCATCCACAGTCTCCATCTGTACTGGAGTAGCCTTCTTCACTGAACGTATCCCCTGTTTCAGAGCAAAGGAGATATCCATAAAATTTCCATTTGCTCCTGAGTCGATCATAGCAGAGCTAGACACCCAGACTGAGTCAACCCAGAGTTTGATGGAAAGGAAGCAATGAGAATTGTTTCTTTTACAACTCAGCTGGGACACCGCTGAGGAAACTTGAAAAATTGCAGCGTTTATACCGTCATCGTCCCCAGAACTAACAGAGTTTAAGTCTGAGAAATCAAGACCTCTTGCAGCAGATCTCTCTGGAGCCTGAGGCTTGGACATGACAGAGCTCCTCTCGCAACACTCACAGTGAATGACTGCTGCAGTAGTCTTACGAGAACGGCTGGGGCAGTTTATAATGAAGTGCCCTGACTTACCACAGTAGAAACAGATTTTCCTTTATACGATGTTCTTTGCGTGCATCACTAACCCGTCTTTGTAAAGAGTCCACCTGCATGGGTTCAGGTTCTGGTTCCCTTGTGATCCTACTCAAAGGTTCCTTAGCTGAGGAGGGAGGTAGTAAAAGGTTAGTGCGATTATTTTCGAACCATCTCTCTTGTCTGCGTTCAGTCAGACGAGCATCAATACGGATACAATAGTTAATAAAATCACCTAACGCAGTGGGAGGGTCGGCACGAGCAAGTTCATCCTTAATCAGTGGAGACAACCCTTTCCGAAAAATAGATTTTTTAGCGGAATTGTCCCAAGTGGTATCAAGAGCCCATCTCCTGAAATCCAGGGCATATTCGGCTACTGAACGCTTACCTTGGCGCAAAGTTAACATGGCTGCTTCAGCTGTTGCACCTCGATTGGGGTCATCAAACACCTGCCCCATGGCTGAAATAAAAGCATCAAGGTGATTCAAACAATCATCCTCAGTCTCAATCAGAGGGTTTGCCCACATCAAAGCCTTATTGGTAAGCAACATGATTATAGTAAGCACTTTGGATCGTTCAGTGGGAAATTGTGAAGCATGTGCAGAGAAAAATAAATTGCATTGATTAATAAATCCCCTGAATTTCTCACGTTCACCGCCAAAACGAAAAGGAGGTAATTTGGGGATCCCAGAACTGGGGTTATGGCAGGAGCCTGAGCTCGTTCCTCTAGAGCCTCAATCCTGGCTCGCAATTCCTGGGTAGTCTGTCCAAACACTTGCAAATTATGATTAGTGAGGTCCTGTAGGCTTGCAAAACGGGTTTTTAAAGTCTGTACATCTGAAAGGATTGTATCAGTCACTCCGCAAAGTTCCTTTATGCGGGCCTCCATCTTCCAGATCTTTTAAGGCAGAAGTGCTGGAAGGAGAAGAGGAAAGGAAAAAAAAAAAAAAACAATAGTGTTTACCTGTGGTAACACTCCAGAGTAAAATTTTAAGGGAATGCGCTCACCTGGAATGGTTGTGAGAAGTCACAACCACTGTCATCACATAAGGTATTAAACGGACATCTGATATCCACAGTCACAGCAGACACGGCTTTCCCAGACCCAGAAGACACTAAACATTGGCTCCTGAATCTTGTCATGTATAGTGTACAGTTCCTATAGCGTCTTGTGCTTGGGTGCGAGAAAAACACAGGAGACATAGGTTGAAATGAAATGACTTGTATTACTTCATACAAGCATGCTGAAAAGTTCACACAGTTTGCAGGAACAGCGACAGGAGATACAGCAGGCCAAAGTAACTTCAAGCACTACAATAAATCTCCAAAGCAGGTTCAGGATCTCTTCTCTGTACCGTAATTCCTCTGCAAACATGGATTCACCAAACAGCAGGTTTCCAGAGTCCAAAAGTGTTCCAAGGTTCCTCAGTAGGGAATAGCTGGAGTACAAGTCCAAGGCTTCCAGGAGTCAGGTCACAGACTGACTGAGGCTTGATTCAGGAGCACTGATTGTTCAGCTGAGGCTGCTTAAGAAGCAAGAGGGAAGAATCAGGGCGGGAACATGAAAACTGGAAACTCCATATTAACTGAGGGCAAGAGCTGCAGAAAGACAGAAAGCAAAATGGCCGACGGAAAACTGAGTTTCAAGGAACATGTCAACAGAGACAAAGAACCTTACACTTGTGTAATCCATACTGAGCCTGTGAGCGTCTGTGTGTTACTCCGGAAATATATACGGAGATTTAAAATTACCCCAACACTGTATACAGCTGTACGCTACTGATACAGTACACTTTTTATGCTTTTCATATTCTGGTCTACTCCATACTGAGCCTGTGAGCGTCTGTGTTACTCATTAAATATATACGGAGATTTAAAATTACCCCAGCACTGTATACGGCTGTACGCTTCTGATACAATACACTTTTTTGCTTTTTATATTCTGGTGTAATCCATACTGAGTCTGTGTCTGTTACTCCGCAAATATATACGAAGATTAAAATTTTTCACCTTAACCGTATACAGCTGTACGCTTCTGATACAGTACCATATATCTGCTGGTATTTTGGGTACATTTTCACAAACATGAGGAAGTATGGTGGAAGTTGCGCTGACGTGGGCTTCGGGGGCCACCTGGTACTGATGGTGGTGGTGCATCTGCCGGTACTGACAAAAACATAATAGCACCTAAGGCAGGAAGTGTTGAGCCTGCGTCATCGTCTGGCTCCATAAGGCCTGGAAGGCTCCCTTTTCTGGGAGTACGTAAACCGCTTTTAAAGCCGGAGCATCAGGAACAGGTTTTTACTTACATTGCCGAAGCAGCCTCCAGCTCTATCGCCTGCTCTTCTGAAGTTTCAAAAACTCCAAGCACTGAGTCTTCAGTGCAGGCTTCTGGTCAGGAACAACCCCTTTCCTTGTGTCCTTCACCCCCACCAAAAGTGAAGGATGCGGCAGGCCACTCTTCAGATTACTCCATGGAGCTCTTTTCACATACCATGCCTGGGTTATCAAGTCAAATCCTTAATTTCCCAGTCCAAGATGAATCTGACATGGAGTGCACTGATGCACAGCCACTGCTTTATGATTCTGCTGGTACATTCAACCAGAGCACTACATTGCACTCACAGTCTACTAAGCCAGAATGTGACCCTGATGAAACTCAGGTGCCCCTTCCTGTATACTATACCACCTTACACGATGACAAAGAGGAAGGTGCAGATGAAATTGAAGAGGAGGTGATGGATGACCCAGTTGTTGACCCGGATTGGCATCCAGTGGGGGAAGAGGGTGCCGATGGCAATAGCTCAGAAGAGGAGGGGTATCAACAGCAGGTATCGACATCGCAGCTGGGGTTATCTGGCAGGCCAGTAGCAGTCCAAAAAGGTGTTAAAAAAAGAAAAAGAGTTGAAGGACAGCTTGGCCAGACGGTCAAATTAGCACAGCGGGCAAGCCCTGAAAATTTATACCATAGTAGGAAGAGTCCAGTGTGGCACTTTTGTGACCAAAATCCTATTGATTAGCAAAGGTTATCTGTAAGAAGAGTGGAAGGACCTTAAGCCGAGGGAAAAATCTCAGAAATTTGAATACCAGTTGCATGCTTAGACATTTAATGAACATGCACTTGCAAGCGTGGACGGACTACAAAACCTCAGGTAGCACATGTGCACCTGCTCCGACTTAAGTTAGCCAGCAACGCTCCATCCCTTCCCCCACTGTAAACCCACTGGTTGGCACACCACCAGCAAGAAATGTTGAAGTGTCGTCGCAAGGCCAAAGCAGTCAGGGAATCACAATGTTTTTGCAATGAAAGACTGCTATACGCTTCTAATATATTACCCTTTTTATACTTTTTATATTCTGGTGTAATCCATACTGAGCCTGTGAGAGTCTGTGTCTGACTCTGGAAAAATATACGGAGATTTACAATTACCCCTAGACTGTATATAGCTGTACGCTTGTGATACAGTACCCTTTTTGCCAGAAAGTCCTCCTCCCCCTACCACTGTAAGTGCATCATTGACACATGGAACATTGGCCCACATGTGTGATTATTTCTTGTGGATCTGCTTTTTATATTCTTGTCTAATCCATACTGAGCCTGTGAGCGTCTTTGTCTCACTGCTGAAATAAATACGGAGATTTACAATATTTTCACTATAATATATGCACATGGTATCTGGTGATACAGTACCCTGTTTCAGAATTTTATATTCTTGTGTAATCCATACTGAGCCTGAGAGCGTCTGTGTCTGACTCCTGAAATATATGCGGAGATTTACATATTTTCACTATGCTATATACACCTGGTATCTGTTGATACAGTACCCTGTTTCAGCTTTTTATATTCTTGTCTAATCCACACTGAGCCTGAGAGCATCTGTGTCTGCCTCTGGAAATATATAAGGAGATTTAGAATATTTTCACTATACTATATAAAGTATGCCTGGTATCTGGTGATACAGTACCCCTTTTTCATCTTTTTACATTCTTGTGTAATCCAAACTGAGCCTGAGAGCGTCTGTGTCTGCCTCCTGAAATATATACGGAGATTTAAAAAATTACCCCAACACTGTATACAGCTGTACGCTTCTAATACATTACCCTTTTTCTACTTTTTATATTCTGGTCTAATCCATACTGAACCTGTGAGCATCTGTCTGTTAGCACATTAATCATATATAAATAGGAATGAAATCAGATCGTGTAGAACATAAATTCCCTCTAAAAACTTGATTTTTATTGATAATCATAAAAAACACCAACCCAGTGAAAAAATGTTAAATACCAAAAATAACAAAATCAACTATACTAATACGTGACCTATATATACTCCTATATGATCCTACCTGACCGTGGGGGTTGGCACCACTAGAGATTCGACTTGGCGCCCCCACTCAGCGTAGGCTAGCCCTTACTGCCCTGTAGTACCCTACAATATAGGTAGGAAAACAATATGTGGATAGGCAGGAGTGAAGTGAGTCTTTAAACTAGGCACACGTAAAATAGGACACTTGTACCACTAGATGATTGATATACAATATATTTGGGAAATAATAAGTTCCATAGGGCAAAAGAATATACCCCTAATTGTCCTTATACCATATTGTGGATTGGACCAGTAAAAATACTGGCCAAAGGTCAAAAGGACAAATGATAGACAACAATTCATAAAAGAGATATTAACATTAAATTTTGCTGGTCATTTAGTGGAACATTCATAGAGCATGACATATTGTTGTCTTAGCGCCCCATATATTTGATCCCATAGGGGGTAACTTATCGTGTCTTCTTTAGCCCCGACGCGTTTCCCCGTCAGTCTAAACGGTTCATCACGAGGTCTTAAAATGGTACAGATCGGCTGCCATTATAGATGATGGTGCCACATAGTTTAATAGCCGCTAATTCAATTGCCGGCTTTTGTGAAATTACAGAACCACCCGACATGAAATGACACATGGTTTACATACAGTTAACCATGAAGAAACACTTCAACATATACACCGGTATCAAACTGAAGTATGACAACATAGAATACATGAAATTTTGAATAGCAATATGGTTTTGGAGTATAAGGAAAAATTTGAGACGCTTAGTATAAACATTTGGTCAAATATTTAAAGCCCACCAACCATCGTCAAGGTGGTCTCAATTCTGGTGAGTCCCTGACCTAATGTGAACATACCTCTATTAGGCTGATATCTGAATTTCTGGGTGAAATATTGCTGTTCAAAATTTCATGTATTCTATGTTGTCATGCTTCAGTATGATAGAGTGCAGCCTTTTCTTGTATGTTTTACATGAGGGTAGCTCCCCTTGGTTTGCACCTAGTTCACATTAGTCTGGATGTGCCAGTCAGGTTTTTTTGTCTTTTGAAGGTTAGCATACTGACCGAGCACTCCGCCCCCACCAGGTGGTGATTTTAATTACAGCAGGTCCCTACTTACTTACCCATGAATGCAGGCATTACTGACAGAGGTGCCACTTTCACCCAGAAATTCAGATATCAGCCTAATAGAGGTATGTTCACATTCGGTCAGGGACTCACCAGAATTGAGACCACCTTGACGATGGTTGGTGGGCTTTAAATATTTGGCCAAATGTTTATACTAAGCGTCTCAAATTTTTCCTTATACTCCAAAGCCATATTGCTATTCAAAATTTCATGTATTCTATGTTGTCATGCTTTAGTATGATAGAGTTCAGCCTTTTCTTGTATGTTTTACATGGGGTTAGATCCCCTTGGTTTGTACCTAGTTCACATTAGTCTGGATGTGCCAGTCAGGTTTTTTTTGTCTTTTATTCAGGTTAAACAGTCCAAGTGCAGAGCGCTGTAAGATGGCGACGCTAAGGAGTCCAGAGTAGAGCAGTGCACAGCAAGGAGAGGTATTTCATTTTTTTAAATGTTTGGAGCAATATATAGGGAGCATTATACACTGGAGAATTATATATGGGGCCCAGCATACACTTGAGCATCATAGATAGGGCCCATCATACACTGGAGCATTCTAAATGGGGGACATCAGACACTGGAGCTGCATCTACGGGGCCTATTATACACTGGAGCATTAATAATGGGCCTATTATATATGGAGCATTATTTTGGCCCATAAGACACTGGAGCATCATCCATGGGGCCCATCATATACTGGAGCATTCTAAATGGGGGACATCAGAAACTGAAGCAGCATTTACGGGTCTCATTATACACTGGAGCATTACACATGGGCCCTATTATATATGGAGCATTATTTTGGCCCATAAGACACTGGAGCATCATCCATGGGCCCATCATATACTGGAGCATTCTAAATGGGGGACATCAGAAACTGAAGCAGCATTTATGGGGCGCATTATACACTGGAGCATTATAAATGCGGCCCATTATATATGGAGCATTATTTTGGCCCATAAGACACTGGGGCATCATCCATGGGGCCCATCATATACTGGAGCATTCTAAATGGGGCAGATCAGACACTGAAGCATCATCCATGGGGCCCATCATATACTGGAGCATTCTAAAAGGGGGAAAAAAACACTGGAGCAGCATTTACGGGGACCATTATACACTGGATCATTATAAATGGGGCCCATTTATAAGGAGCATTATATTGGCCCATTATACACTGGAGCATCATCCATGGGGCCCATCATATACTGGAGCATTCTATATGGGGCAGATCAGACACTGGATCATCATCCATGGGGCCCATCATATACTGGAGCATCATATGGGGTTCATTATTTATGGCGCATCATATAGGGTGAAGAGCATCATATGGAGCACATATGGGGCCTATTCTGTATGGAGCATTATATGGAGCCCATTCTGTATGGAGCAATATATGGGGCCCATCATATACTGTATGGAGCAATATGTTGGGCTCATTCTACTCCATGGGGACCATCCTATACTTTATGTCACATTATACGGGGACTATCTGGAGCAGTATGTGGAGCTCATCATATACTGTATGGAACATGATAATGGACCAATTATGTATGGAGCAATATATGGTGCTCACTATTCTGTATGGTGCACTATGTGGTGGCCATAATACTGTATGGAGGAATATACTGTCCGGTTTTTGAGCTATTGTAGATTTTAACATAGATATCAGTCATGTCATGTAAGAAGTGATGTATTTTTCATTGTACTATACCTATATTTCTCAGCCGTATCGGAGCATCATGAATTGTGGTGTGTGTTAAAGGGGCCCACTGACACTCTTTGGCCCGGGCACACGAAAACCGGGAGACAGCCCTACCCCCACCACAAGTTTAGCCAAATAACCCCCAGTTTTCAATGTGTAGCTATTATTATAAAGTTAATTAAGGTTGCCAAGCTTAAGTAATAAGAATTGATGAAGTTGCCATTCAAATGGGCACTGTAGGTGTTGTCGTCGCTGTTTTCTCGTTAACCCTTTCCTCCTCGGAATGTGGTACCAGAGAGAATAAGACACAGACCAAAGGATGCGTCAATAAGCTCTGCGGTTTATTGCTAATAAAGGGATTTATATACACCCCTGAAGCAGGAAGCGGAATTACCATATATGGCAGTTAATACAACATAAACATAAAATGCTATTTTCACTTTAAAAACTCCATTCTTGGCTTTTGGCCCTGTTTAGCTCCTAGCACAGAGCGTCTCTTCTCAGGCGGGGGGGTGTATTGTATTGACTAAAATGAGGAACATCTTATCTTGTCTCCTGGTACACGTCAGCCTGTCAGTTAAAAAAGGAAACAAGGCCTCTGAACTTTAGAAAAATGCTAGCTCTAAGAAAAAATGCTGGTTCAGCGATCACATTTCCCTCCTTTTGTTCCTTCATTTGATCAATACACATCTTCATACCTCCTCTGTGTCCTAGTACATCGTTTAATACACATCAAACAAATTTTAAACACTAAATAGATGGCAAGACATATCAATAAAACCTGTAGGCCAGCTTGTATTATCCCAGTCAGCCATCCCCCTATACCTTTGAACCAATTTGCGGGGTTAAGAAAGGAGAAAGTATTTGCCCACCATGAATCTTGATTCTTCAGATTTGACTCATCATATAGTTTCCTTAACTTTATGACATCCTCTAGCTTATGTTTAAGGGTTTAAAACACTAGAATTATCAATATAATGACAACATGCAGGTCCAATAATCTGGCACATCCCTCCTTGAGCTGCAGTCAGGTAATCTAACACGAGGGTATGTTGGTTAGTAACAATAATTAACTGGTTCTGTACTGCAAGGGACCCATTCATGATATCAAAATATCCCATATTTGATCATCTAGGTAATCTGTGGATTCTACCAACTTATCCCATGTCTGAGTTATCATAGAGTAGATAAATAATGCACTGAAAAATTTATTTACTATCCCCATCTCCACTATATGTGGTCTCCCATTTGGGCAAGGTCTATTGTCTGCAGATCGTTTATGTAGTGTATGTTTTGGAATAGACAATGGATTTAATCTATCTGGAGTGATGAGATAGGTGGCTGGTGTCAATCTAGCTAGGGTGCATTTCCGGTGACTCCTACTGGAAGCCACTTAAATGCCTTGTCCCCACATACCCAATATTGATGGTGGAAGGTTACATATAGCTGAATGCTGTAATACTAATCGGTGTGCCAAATCTATAAACTTTGAAATATTACTCATCATACACCATCCGGGCTTTTGTCCTAGTGGGGAACAGTATCCCCAAGAGTTAATTTCTTCCCACGAGACTGGGACTGCAAGAAATGGTAGACTGGTGGATGTCACCGGCGCATGTGTACAAATCCAACAGTTTGCAACAGTTTGGTTTTGTTCTTTCAGTCCATCCACTAAAGCTAAGTGGTGTCTAATGAACTTGTTATCATCACCATCTACACGGCTAAGTCTGTTCCAAGCATCCGTTACTGCAAGGATGCAAGCAAATGTCATTAGTAGCATCATTCCTCTTCTGGAGGTTCTCCAAGGATCTTCTTACAATGAGATGCGTGGATCCAAGTTTCCTTGCCTTGTAGCTTGACTGCGGTACTTGTCGTCAGTAGAACTTGAAAAGGTCCATCAAATCTCGGATCCAGACTCTTTCTCACGTGTCTTTTAATGACTACCCAGTCTCCGGGCTGCAGGCTGTGACTCCCAGGATCCTGGTTCGGATCTGGAAGAGAACTGAAGACATTATCATGTACTTTCTTGAGTCTTTTATGCAAATCCCTTACATATGAGCTTAATACATGTTTACTCATTTCCAGTGCTTTGGGGAAAGAAACATCCTAAACTAGGCACTTTGCCAAATAGTACTTCATACGGAGAAAGTCCAGTTTTTCTATTTGGAGTGTACCTTAGTGAGTATAGGGCTAATGGTAAACATTCAGGCCAAGATTTCCCTGTTTCAGCCATGGCCTTTTGGATTTTTAACTTCAATGTCCCATTTAGTCTTTCTACTTTTCCACTGCTTTGTGGATGACATGGGGTGTGGAATGCTTGTTGAATTCCCAGAGCTGTCAAGACTTCATTCATTATTTCACCTGTGAAATGTGTACCTCTGTCACTTTCGATCACCTCTGGTACTCCATTACCTGCACACCACCTCCGCAAGCAGCTTCTTTGCGGTCGCCGCAGCTGTAGCCTTGGCAATCGGGAAAGCCTCGGCCAACTGAGAATAAATCAAAACACACCAACACGTACTCCCATGACCTGATTTTGGCAGCTGAATATAATCAATCTGCAGTCTCTGGAAAGGATAGAGGGGCCGAGGGGGCGTGTTTGGGTGGTGTCTTGACTACCCTTCCCTGATTATGTGTAGCACATACCATGCATCCTGGATCAAACCTTCTATACAGTGGAAAAGCCTGGTGCCACCCAATGCTTCTGCATGACGCTCATTACAGCAGTTTTGGACTGGTGGGTTGGCCCATGTAACATCTGGGGTGACCGCAGGGTACAACGCCCTTGGAAGGCATCGACGCATCCCTCTTCCCATACCCCATTTGCTTCATTCAGACATGCACCTTCTTTTTCCCACTTTTCTACTTCCTCCTGGCGCACCTGAGCCTGCATCTGGGATAAGGCATCCTCCGACACAAAGGGATCTTTGGGAGCGCTTACTGGTGCATCGTTACCCTTGGAGTGGTCTACTGGCTGCTGTTTTTGATGCTGCATCGGCCATTGCGTTTCCTTTACTCACCTGATCAGTGCATCTGGTATGTGCTATACCGAATGCGTATCTAGAATCTGTGTAGATGTTAACAATTCTACCTTCAGCTATCTTACAGGCCTCGGTCAGAGCCTTAAGTTCAGCCTCCTGAGCTGACTGATGTGGGAGCATTGATTCTGCTTTGATTACTGCATTCAGGGAGACGATGGCATACCAGTGTGGAAGGTACCTGAGTCATCTTGGTGGCGAGATCCATCTACAAAAATTCAAAATCAGCATTAAGTCTTTCAGTTTCAAACACTGTGGGTAGGCCTGCTGTTTCCTGTGCCATAAGCTGAACACAATCATGAGGAATCTCCTCTCTTGGATTCTTCTTTGTACAATACCGTACCTGACCCCTCCTTTAGATCCGAGAGAGGTAACAATGTGGCAGGATTAAGTGTGGTACATCTCTGCAAAGAAACATTTGGAGGCATTAAAAGTGTACATTGCAATCGAAGATGACATGCAGCTGAAAGGTGTGCGGTTGCACCTGGTTCAGTATGGTATATACATCATGAGGTGTAAGTACTGTCAATGGATGATCAAGAACAATGTCTGACGATTTGTGGAGCAATAGTCCTACAGCATGTACCGCCCTACATAGGACGGGGCACCCCTAGCCACTGCATCTAGTCTTCCACTGAAATAGGCTACTGGCCTTTGATTGTCACCATGTAACTGAGTCAATACTCCTGCCGCGTGTCCCTGCTGTTCATAGAGATACAGGGTGAATGGTAGTTCATAGTTGGGGGGTTCCTAGTGCTGGAGCTGCCACAATCCTGTTTTTGAGAGAATAAAAAACAGTCTATACCTTCAGGAGTTAGTTTAAAAGGCACAATGGTGATACAGTCATAGAGAGGCTGCAGCCTGCAGTAGGAAACCAGTCCAAGAAATGTCCTAAGAGCGGCAACATTAACAGGAAGAGGAAATTCTGTACAGCTTCTTTGCGAGCGCTGGTCAGATGTCGAGCCCCGGTGTAATACAATGTCCCAAAAAGATAACTGAAGATTTACAAAATTGCAGTTTATCCTTTGACGCTTTACAACCAGCTTGGTACAGAAACAACATGAGTAATATTGTTGCAGTGGGACACTGTTTCCTGGAGGGTGTTTATGTTACGGTAGCTGAGGAGTGCAGGTAAAAAAGGAAATACACCAGAGCAGTTGGAAAACTATGAGATTGCAGTACCCTGACTAACCACCGCAACTAGAGGCAGCCGTGGAGCGTTCCTACGTTGGTCCTAGACGCCTCGTTTACAACCTGAGAAACTAACTACACCCAAAGATAGAAATAGGAAAGCTATCTGCCCCGGAGCAGAACCCAAAGATAATAGAAAGCCCCCAAAATGTAATGGCGGTTAGACAAAGGGAAATACTGACACAGAAAGAAAATAGTTGAGCAAACGCTGGGGCCCAAAAACTATCTAAATAGAAAAGGACAGGAAGGGTACTTACTGCAATCCCAGAAAACCTGAAAAAACACCAACTCTACTAATTTCAAAATCACCCGAGATCACACGACCTCTACCACCTAAATTAGTTCTCTGGTGTAACAAAAACAAAACAGCAGCCACTGAAAAAAACTGGAAAAAAACAAAAGAAAAAACTCAGTGGCTGAACTAAACTGAGAGGGCAAAAGCCCCGGAGGGGACCCTGAAGGCCCCCAAAGAAGTGCAGGACAAAATGCAAAAATATAGCAAAAACACAAAGAAGAAATTGTCTTATCTGTAAGCAGGAGATGCAGACACGACACAGCAGGCTACAAGGGAAATGGAAAGAAGGATTCAGACCAGAACAATTGATCACCGGCAACCCTGATGGGAAAAAGACTCCCTTATAAAAGACCAATCAGTAACACCTGATTCCAGTCCTCACAATCCTCACTAGTACCGCTTGTAACACCAGAGGGGGCCTTGCTCAGAATCATCTCAAACCATTCACAACAGTACCCCCCCCTTGAGGAGGGGTCACCGAACCCTCATTTGAGCAACCAGGTCGGTCAGGATGAGTTCTATGATACGCACGGATAAGTCTCTAGCATGGATGTCGAAGCAAACACCAAGAATTGTCTTCCTGACCATAACCTCTCTTTAACCAAATACTGGGTCTTCGTCTAGAAAAACGGAATCCAATATTTTCTCAACCACATACTCCAGATTGCCCTCAACCAAAACAGGGTTCAGGAGCACAGCAGCAGAAACCACTGGCTCAACAACCTCTTCAACAAGGACTTGTGGAACACGTTATGGATCTTAAATGTCCCTGGAAGAAGCAAACGAAAAGAAACAGGATTAATAATCTCCATGATCTTATAAGGTCCAATGAACCTAGGTTTAAATTTAGGAGATGCTACTCTCATAGGAATATTCTTTGAGGACAACCAGACAAGTCCCCACTTTAAACCGAGGACCATCAGTCCTATTGCGGTTAGCAAACCCGCTGGGCCTTCTCTGAGAGAGGGACAACCTCTCCACTACCTGGTCCAAATCTGCTGCATACGCTCAACAACAGAGTCAACACCTGGACAGACAGAAGCCTCCGTCTGTCCTGAAGAAAATCGAGGGTGAAACCCAGAATTACAGAAAAACGAGAACATCAAAGTGCGAGCTAGCCCTATTATTAAGAGCAAACTCAGCCAAAGGCAAAAAAGAGACCCAGTCATCCTGATCAGCAGACACAAGCATCTTAGATAAGTCTCCAATGTCTGGTTTGTTCTCTCAGTTTGACCATTGGTGTGAGGATGAAAATGCCGAGGGAAAAGACAATTGAACACCCAGTTAGAACAAAAAGTCCTCCAAAATCTTGGAAACAAACTGGACTCCTCTGTCAGACACAATGTTCTCAGGAATGCCGTGTAACGAACCACGTGCTGAGGAACAATGGCACAATTCAGAGGAGGAAGGCAACTTAGGTAATGGCACAAGATGTATCATTTGGAAAACCTATCACAAATTACCCAGTTGGTGGTCATTCTCTGAGAAACAGGAAAATCGGAAATAAATCCATAGAGATATGGGTCCATGGTCTCTTGGGCACAGGCAATGGCATCAACAAACCACTAGAGCGAGGAGCAAGGCTTGGGAGCGAGAGCAAGTCCCGCAGGACTGCACAAATTCCCTGACATCGCGAGACAAGGTAGGCCACCAAAAGGACCGACTAACCAAGTCTTTGGTACCAAAAAATTCGGGATGCCCAGCCAATGCGGAACAATGAATCTAGACATCCACTCTTTTTCCATTGGTCGGGACAAACAATTTTCCAACAGGGCAGCGCTCGGGCCTATCCTCCTGCACCCCTCCAGAGCAAGTCTCAATTGGGCGAGATGGCGGAAAAGAACTACACCCTCCTTTCAAAATAACAGAGGGATCAGATAGCTCAGGGAGAGTCCGCAAGGAAACTCCTCGAGAGGGCATCCGCTTAACATTCTTAGTGCCAGGAAGAAAGGAAACCACAAAATTAAAGTGTGAAAAACAAGGCCCCCCCCACCTGGCCTGTCTAGGATTGAGTCGCTTGGCAGATTCCAGATAGACCAGATTCTTATGGTCGTAAGGACCACACTGATGTTTGGCTCCCTCCAGCCAATGTCTCCACTCTTCAAAAGCCCACTTCATGGCCAAATAACTCCCGATTACCCGTCATAATTACGTTCAGTAGGAGAAAATTTTCGAGGAGAAAAGGCACAAGGGTTACTTTTAGAGGTCTCTGGATCTTTTTGGGACCAAAACGGCACCTCGCCCAATTTCAGAGGCATCAACCTCCACCTGAAATGGCAGAGAAACATCAGGCTTTTTCGTAGAACAGGAGCAGAAGTGAAATCTCTGCTTAAGTTCCTGAAACGCAGAGACTGCCTAGGAGGCCAAAATCACCACATCAGAACCTTTCTGGTCAAATAGTTAATGGTTTACAAAACCGAGAAATTACAATAAATTTACGATAAAAATTGGCAAAAACCCAAAAATCTCTGAAGAGCTTTAATGAGTAGGTTGGACCCAATCACAGATGGCCTGAACCTTGACGGGTCCATTTCAATAACAGATGGGGGACGTAATGAATCCAAAATGAGTTTTTTACGCCAAAAAAAACACTTTGATCCCTTCAATAAGAGCATTCTCTTAAATTGGAATACAGTTGAACATGTTTAATGAGAGTCCCGTCATTGAAAAAATCAAGATACATCCAAATAAAAATCGAAATTGTCCACAAAAATCCCTGAAAAATGTTTCTGAAGGATGGAGACGGAAGGGCATTAGTGGCCCAAAGGGATCCAAGGTACTCAAAATGCCTTCAGGGGTGTTAATGCCGTCTTCCCTTCTACCCGTGTTAATGCGAATAAGGTTATAGCCCCCTGGGTCAAGCTTGGTAAACCAAAATAGCGTTTTTTCACCCTGGAAAACAGGTTTAGAAAAACAAGGGTAAGGGTATTGATATTTCACAGTAATATTGTTCAAGAGAGGGGGAAATAAAATACACGGCCTTAATGAACCATTTTTTTGGCACAAAGAAAAAACGGCACCTAAGGGTAAAGAGGTGGTCGTTTGGGGCCCTTTTTTCCCCCAAAGATTCCTTGATATAAGACCCAAAAGCGTTTTTTCGGGGCCCCGAAAAATTAAAAAGGCGCCCCCTTTGGGAATTTACTACCTGGCATTTTAAATTAATTTTCGCGCCCCTAGCTCCTATGGGGGGGGCCCCGGAGCAGATTTATTTTTTGTAAACCATCAGAAAAATAAAAAAAAAAGTAAAAGGAAAAATTTTCCCCACCCGGGGGGGGGCAGAAAAAACGGGGGGTTTTGGGTTTTAACACTTTTGGGAGCCCCAACTGGTTACGGGGCACAGTTTCCCCAACCCCAAAAAAAGGTTTTTGAGACTGTAAAAAGGGGAAACCCCCGGGGACTATAAGGGGCATGCAGATTATATAGAAAACCAAAAAAATTTTCAGCCCCCGGTTTTTTTCAGGTTAAAAACCCTCTTTTTCCCCTGATTTTAAAAAAAAAGGGGTTTTTTTCTCACCCCAAAAGGGGGAGTATCGACCCCCCGTAAAGGAATGGGGCTTTGTAGGGGTTCAAGGGAAACCCAAAAAGTTTAGCAAAATCATAATCCATAAAGGGTTTAAAAGCTGCTCCAGAATCAAGAAACCCCCAAAAAAAAAAGGGGGGCAGAGAGCATATCAGAGTAAATTTTAAAAAAAATTTTAGTTGAACCCCCCCCCAAAGAAAACTGAGTTTTGCAAAATTTTCTTCCCCCCGGGGGGCAGACTGAAATAGCATGGGGGGGGATCACCCCGTAGAAACATAACCCATTGCGCTTTCAAAAAATCATGACGCTGTGCCCCAGAACCACTCTATCACACTGCGGGGGGTCAGCGCTGGCTCAAAAGGCAAACCCATTAAAAGCATCCCTTTTCCGCTCACGAAAAAGTCTGTCAATTTAAATCGCAATGACATAAAAACTTTTAGACCAGAGGGGACGGGGAAAAAACCCCCCATAAAAAATCCTTTTTTTTTTCCCCACAGCCCCCTTGGGAAAAAGGGCCCCCCAAAGGGGGGGGCTTTCCCCTTTGGGGCAGGAAGCCCCCTAGGGAAAAACTCTGGACAGTATAATCGGTCATCAAGCCCCTGATTTAATGCCAAAAGGGGTTTTTCAGCTTAAAAAAATGACATTAGGTCATGTACAAAACCCCCCCAAACCCCGAAAAAATGCATCAACATTATAAAACCCCGGATCCCCAGGTATCGGGGAAAAAAAACCCAAAACCTGAGGACCCCCCCCCCCCCCCCCCCCCCCCCCCCGCGAGGAGAGGATTTTTAATTTAATGCTGCGCTGCTTTTCCCGAGGACTTAGATTTTAAAAGGAAAAAAAATTTTTTCAATTTTTTTTAAAAATTTAAAAATTTGCTTGACCCCTTTTAAAAAAAATCTGGCATGGGGCCCCTTGGTTCCAAAACGGAAACCTAAAAAGATTGCAAAAATACTCAAAACCTCGTGGCAAGCTGTCCCCAGGCCAAAAAACTGTAAAAACTCCTTGGGGGAAAAAGATCCTCCCGCCCCAGGATACAGAGGGAAAAAAAAAAAAAATGCAACAACAGAAAATACTCTGAAACTCTGAAACCTTTTTTTTATAAAAATATTTTTTCCCTTTTGAGTCCATAAATTTTTAGGGGTGATATGTTATTTACGGTAGCTGAGGGGCGGGTTTAAAAAAAAGGAAAACACCGAGCATTTTGGAAATAGAGATTGCAGTACCCTGATAACCCCGAAAATAAGGGGCGTGGGAGGCCCCCACTTTGGGCCCCCAGGCCTCTACAACGGGAAATAACACACCAAAAGTAGAAAAGGAAAAACTATTGCCCCGGGAGAACCCCAAAGATAATAGAAACCCCCCCAAAATGTAAGGCGTTTTTGGCAGAGGAAATACTACACGAAAGAAAATAGTTGAGCAAACGCTGGGGCCCCCCAAATTCTAATAGAAAAGGACGGGGGGTACTTACGAAAACCCCCGAAAACCTGAAAAACACCCCAATTATAATTTCAAAATCACCTGAGATCACGACCCTCCCCTAAATTGTTCTTGGTGTAACAAAAAAAAAACAGCAGCCACTGAAAAAACTGGAAAAAGCAAAGAACAAAACTCAGTGGCTGAACTAACGGAGGGAAAACCCCGGGGGGACTGAAGGCCCCAAGAAGTGCAGGACAAATGCAAAAAAAATTTAGCAAAAACACAAAGAAGAAATTGTTTATCTGTTGCAGGAGATGCAGACACGAACGCAGGGTACAAGGGAAATGGAAAGAAGGTTCAGACCGAAAATTGATCACCCCGGAAACCCGTGGGGGGAAAAAATTATCCTTTAAAAGGCCCCAACAGTAACCCTGATTCCCAGTCCCCCCAAAATCATGTACGTTGTAACCCCGGGGGCCCTGTCAGAACTCATTCAAACCCTTCACAACAGAGGGGGCCAAATCATAAGTCATAACATATTTAAAAATAAATTTGGCAAATCAATAAAGTGAACAAGCGTCCTGAGTATCTGGAAAAAAGTGTATAATATATATATATATTGTACCGCCAATAATAGAGAGCTAAAAAAAATCGTAGTTGAAGGGGGAAGCTGAAAATTTAAAATTTTTCTGTAAACCTGTAAGGAACTGTGCAGAGATGCGAAGGGGGGGCTAGGTTTTAACTAAAAAAACCCCTTGCTACAGTTTTGTCTCTCTGAAATGTCTGGTTTCCCGCACTGGGGCACAAATTTGTCCACCCCCTTTGGCCACGTCTCCCCCCCTGGTGTTTGGGACGAAAAACCCCCAAGAGGGGACCTTTTTCTCTTTTTGCCTGGTAAAACGTTGTGCCCCCTTTGTATTCTGGTAATTTTCCCTCTTTTATGACTCCAAAACCCGGGTTTCTTTTTTTACCTTGTCTGTCATTCCTTTTTTAAAAACCCTTTATTGCACTTCTTTTATTCTTCATAGTTTGTTTTCTGGGACAAACCTTTCTACCCGTTTTTTTTGGCCGAAAAATCTTTTGGGGCTTCTTTCCCCTTTCCCAAAATTGTGTTTCTGTTAATTTTTTTTCCCTGCCGTCTACCCCTTCATGTTTTTTTTTCAAAAATTCTTAAACTACCCCCCCTTCTTTCGTCATTGACTTTGTTTTTCAGTCCGGTCCTATCAACATACATTGTATTCTCATCTTCAGTCTATGTTCTGCTTCATCTGCCAATTTCCCTTTATAAGGCTTCAAAAAATGGGTTGTTGCTTTTTTGAGCCCCAATGCTCTGTAGGGTCCATGGTCTTAATTTCTGCTGTCCGGGGGGGGGGGGAAGCGACAGGGGGTAAATGTATCCTGTTTTTGTCGTCCCCCAATGTCCGTCTCCCAATTCTTCAGTCTTTTTTTCTAAGTAATACCGCACTAACCAAGGTTCACTGTTTTCAACGTCTTTGTCTTCCCCATCATGATGTGGTTAAAGAACCCCTTTTTCCTTAATGTTCAAAAATTTCCGTTTTCATTCTGCCGCTTTACATAATACTTTTTTAATGCCTATCAAAGCTTTTTTTCCCCCCTGCGCACAAATAAAACTTTTGCAGTAAACACCTTCCTTTTGGGTTTTGGGGTTTCCCCTTTTTGTATCTCCTCACTTAGAAAAGATTCCTTGTCACCAAAAAAGTTTGTCACAAGCTCTGTCACCAAGAAAAGGGGGAAAAGGTTTTAAACCCCTTCACTGTGTTTTCCCCAAATTTGTACCCCAAAACCAAAAAACAATCAATAACAGCCAAGAAAAAACCACAAAAAACTTTGGGGCCCCTTTTTCTTTTTCAAGGAGGAAAAGGGATGACAATTTTTTAAGGGTTTTATGGTTCAAAGGGCCCCGACCCGGAACCTGTGATTTACTGGAAAGCGACGCTCGGGGAGGAGGAGCCCCCTTACAGTGATAAGATTTTAGGTGAATTAATAAGTATTTTACCCGCGTGTGTTATCCCCCAAAAAAAACTGCTACCCACGTTGGATCGGTGGGGGTTCCCCAGAGTAAAAAAACTCAGGCCCTGGTGGGGCCCCCCCCGTTGTGTCGCTGTTTTTCTTTAAAACCCTTTCCTCCCCGGAATGTGGTCCCCGAGAGAATAAGACACGAAAAGGTGCGTCAATAAGCTCTGCGGTTTTTTGCAAAAAAAGGGGGTTTATAACCCCTAAAAGGGAAGCGGAAATTCCATATTGGCAGTTAAAAAACATAAAATAAAATGCTGGGTTTACTTTAAAAACTCCTTCTTGGGTTTTTGGGTCTTTAGCCTAGACGAGCGTCTCTTCTCGGGGGGGGGGTGTATTTTTTGCTAAATGAGGAAATTTATTTGTTCCTGGTCACGTCGGTCAGTTAAAAAGGAAACCGGGCCCTGATTTTGAAAATGTTTTTGCTCAAAAAAAAAAATGGGTTAGCGATCCGTGTGTTTCTGTCCCCACTCCCTGGACTTTGCCCCCATTGTTTTGCATTGGGTTTGTGTTTCAGTCAGCCTCTTTTTTTCCATAGTCAGCGATTTTTGACTCGTTTTTGGAAAGCGGGTTTTACCCTAAAAAGGCAAAGTCGTTATTCTTTTTTAAATGATTTTACAATTGCATAGCCTTTTATTAGAATCTGAAATAAAAATCCCTACATCACATGAGTAAGCTATGTGGTTTTCGCTTGTGATATTTGCAAGTCCTTTTTGTGCGGTTCTAGAATTCCCCATAGAACTACAAAAACCCCCGCGTGTTTTTGGGCCGTACAGAGCGGACTGAAATCAGTCCTCTCCCTTTCTGCTGACAGCCCACAGAGCAAAGCCCCCCCCCTCTCTCTGAAAAATCACTCTTTTTCATCCCCCACCTTAGGAATTCTTTGTCCAAAAAACCCGCGAAAAGGCCTGAGCCATTATGAGAAAATTTTTCTTTTGTCATGACACGGTGGGGTTTTGTTAGAAACACGAAAGTTACTTTTTGAAAACCGTGTCCACGGGGTGTTCCCCGGTACTGGTGAACCCCCAACCCAAAGAACCCCGGGAAAAGGAATTTCGGATGCACCGAATATCTCCCCAAGTTTTGGGGTCATTTGAACCGTCTTTCAAAGTAAGACTTGATATCTGCCATTATTCTGTGGTCCCCCCTAGTTAGGTCCTTTTGACTTTCCAGAGCTTTTTAAAACCTAACTTCTATCCCGGGGGGGGGGCCGAAAAACCCTCCCCTTTGTGGGTCACCAGCCACATGTATAAGTCTAGCAGCTAGGCCCCCCTGCCATTTCCCGTGTGTGACGTGATAAAAAGTTTTTCAAAAAAAACTATGAGTGTGGCTCCTCCCCCCCCCTGGCTTGTCTTAATGCCTGTAAGTGATTTTCCCTTTAAACCCCTTTTATTTTTTAAAGTATTGTACATAACTGTATTGTCTCCCTTTTTCCCTTTTTTTAAAATTTAAAACTGCCCCCCCCTTTTTAAAGGGAAAAACCCATAAAATTTTTATTTGTTTCTCCCCCCTAAAACGAATTTTTCAAGGCCCCAAGTACTATGTATGTTTTGGGGGGTTTTAAACCCTCTTGATAAAGGTTCATTAAGTAAATCGTAGCTGGGGCAGCTAAAAGAAGGGGTTAAAGTGTTTAATTTGGGTGGGTTTCAGTGACGGGGCGGGTTTTTTTGTGTATTGCCTGGCTGCGGCCAAAGTAATTATAATTCCCCCCTGCAGGTGCCCAATAGCCAGCACATCAAATTTCCTAGGTGCAGTTCCCTGACTGACCCCGGGGTAAGGGGGGCGCCCCAGAGCTGAATTTTAAGTGGAAGGGGATAATTATAAATCCCCCGGTACGGGCGTTCAGCCCCCTACTTGGGGGAGTGAGACGGTGGGGGGAACCCCCCGCAGGAGCAAGCGACAGGCTCAAGGAAATGGGGAGGGATGGGGGAAAGGGGGAAGGGGGCGCCCCGAACTGGCCCTGCCACCGAGGGGAAGGGAAATGGCCCTAAGTAGCACTGCTCCCCAAGTGGGGGGTGGATGGGAGGTGAGCCCATAGCAGCGCAGGTGATGGGTCTGTAGAAACCCCGGGGGGGGTGATATGAGCTGCTGTCCCCGCGTCAGAGTGCCCCCCGGGCCAGGTAGCGCCCTGCCATCTGGACCCCCTCCGAAAGGAGAGACTGAACCGAGGTGGACTCGGAGCCGGTCCCAGAGGGTCCCCCTGAGGAAGGAACCCCCCGTCACTTTGGGCTGCCTCCGCCGGGTTCCAGGCCGCTCTGATCAGATGCGAGCCCGGAGAACTTGAGGACTCGGGACGCCACCTCCGTGATGATTGGAGAGGGGTTTGGGAAAAAGGAAGGTTGACCGGGGGGAAATACCGAAGATTCCCAAAAAAGGGGGTTGAGGGAAAAAAAAAGGTGGTCGTCCCCCCCCCGTTCCGAGGTGAGTTTTTTAGGATTGCCCATGGGTTCCACTTGCTGGAATTGGGGATCAGCAAAACTAAGGCACGGCTGTCTCAACATTCTTTTGGGGCCCCGATGGGGAAGATGTGATTAATACTGTGCTC
>JARQOD010000003.1:291518645-291737655 GCA_033576555.1 Oophaga sylvatica | reverse complement strand
AGGGTCCCAATTTATGTCTCGCCTAATGAAGGCTCTCTGCAGCAAAATGCAGGTGACGCGCATGGTATCGAGTGCGTATCACCCACAGACCAATGGTTTGTGTGAGCGCTTTAACGGTACCCTCAAACAGATGCTCCGCATGCTGGTTGAGACCCAGGGACGCGATTGGGAGCGGTACCTCCCACACCTGCTGTTTGCCTACAGAGAAGTCCCGCAGGCCTCGACGGGGTTCTCCCCCTTTGAGCTCCTGTATGGCAGGCGAGTCCGGGGACCCCTTGGGTTGATAAGAGAATCCTGGGAAGATGAGCCAAATCCCACGGAAGTGTCCATCGTGGATTATGTCATGCGCTTCTGCGACAAGATGCAGACCTTGACGCAGTTGGTGCATGACAACATGACGCAGGCTCAGGCTGACCAGAAGCACTGGTACGACCAGAACGCCCGGGAGCGGACCTACCAGGTGGGTCAAAAGGTGTGGGTGCTGGTCCCCGTACCAAAGGATAAGCTTCAGGCAGCCTGGGAAGGCCCGTAAGTCATGCACCAACGGCTCAACCCAGTCACCTACGTGGTCATGCTTGACCACACTCGGGGTAGGCGCAAGGCCTTTCACGTCAACATGATGAAGGCCCATCACGAACGTGAAGCCTGCGTCCTACCGGTCTGCAACCTGCCCGAGGACGGGGAGGAGGACCCCCTCCTGGACATGCTGGCCCAAGCCAAGGCCAATGGGTCCATTGAGGACATGGAGGTAAATGCCTCGCTAACCGTCTCCCAGCGGTTGCAGTTGCGGACCACTCTGGAATCCTTTCGGGCCGTGTTCACTAACCAACTCGGAAGGACCAAGTTGGCAGTCCACGAGGTGGACACCGGGAATCACGTCCCGTTACGGCGGACACCTTTTCGGATCTCTGAGGAGGTGCAGCAGATTATGCGCCAGGAGATCCATGAGTTGTTGCAGCTGGGGGTGATCCGACCATCCAAAAGCGCGTGGGCCTCACCTGTAGTTCTCGTGCCAAAAAAGGATCGGACCACCCGGTTCTGCATGGACTACAGGGGGCTCAACGCCATCACTACGTCTGATGCGCACCCAATGCCACGCATCGAGGATCTGCTGGAGCGGTTGGCGAATGCCAAGTACATATCCATCATGGATTTGAGCCGGGGATACTGGCAGATTCCCCTGAGCCCTGCGGCGCAGGAGAAATCCGCCTTTATCACCCCTTTTGGACTGTACGAGTCCACGGTCATGCCTTTCGGCATGAAGAATGCCCCTGCCACTTTTCAGCGGATGGTCAACCACCTGCTTCAGGGACTGGAGGAGTACGCTGTGGCGTACCTGGATGACATTGCCGTCTTCAGTTCCACCTGGGAGGAACACCTTCAGCATCTCCAGAAGGTGCTCAAGCGTATTCGCCAGGCAGGTCTGACCATCAAGCCGGGAAAATGCCAGATGGGCATGAGGGAGGTCCACTACCTGGGGCACTGGGTAGGCGGGGGTTGCATGAGTCCAGAGCCCGAGAAAGTGGACGCGATCGTGTCCTGGCCCACCCCCAGGACCAAAAAGCAGGTGAAGTCCTTTCTGGGCACTGCAGGGTACTATAGGCGTTTCGTATCGAACTATAGCGCCATTGCAAAACCCTTGACGGACCTCACCAAGGGCGGTCTACCCCAAACAGTCAGCTGGACAGATGGCTGTGAGGCGGCATTCAGAGCTTTGAAAACAGCCCTGTGCAGCTCTCCAGTGTTGAAAGCCGTCGACAGCAGTCGGCCATTCCTGGTACAGACTGACGCCAGCGAATTTGGCCTCGGTGCTGTACTCAGCCAGGTTGATTCGGGGAACCAGGAGCACCCCGTGTTGTACCTGAGCCGGAAACTTCTGCCGAGGGAAGTGGCATACTCCACCATCGAGAAGGAGTGCCTGGCCATGGTCTGGGCACTGCAACGTTTGCAGCCCTACCTGTACGGGCGCACCTTCAAGGTGGTCACCGACCACAACCCTCTGAGCTGGCTGCACACAGTGTCCGGAACCAATGGTAGGTTGCTACGCTGGAGCCTTGCCCTACAGCAGTATGATTTTTCCATACAACACAAGAAAGGCAGCGATCATGGGAATGCTGATGGGTTGTCACGGCGTGGCGAACCCGCTGAAGTGCGCATGGCGGATCATCGACAGGTCATGTCTCCTTAGCGCCCTCTAAGAGGGGGAGGTGTGATGATACTGCAAGCTCCATTTCTTGTGCGGTTCTAGAACCTTCCCCATTGAACTACAACCCCAGCGTGTTTGGCCAGTACAGAGTCGGACTGAAAATCAGTCCTCATCCTTGCTGCTGACAGCCCACAGAGCAAAGTCCCCTCCCTCTCTCTCTGAACAGCTCACTCTATCTCTCATCTGTTATGATTTGGTAGCTGAGGAGAGCAGGCAAAAAAGGAAATACACCAGAGAGGTTGGAATCTATGGGATTGCAGTACCCTGACTAACCACCACAACTAAAGGCAGCCATGGAGCGTACCTACGTTGGTCCTAGATGCCTCGTCACAGCCTGAGAAGCTAACTACACCTAAAGACAGAAAGAGGAAAACTATCTGCCCCGGAGCAGATCCCCAAAGAACATAGAAAGCCCCCAAACATGTAATGGCGGTTAGGCAAGAGGAAATACAGACACAGACAGAAAATAGTATGAGCAAACATTGGGGCCCAAACTTACTAAATAGAAAAGGATAGGAAGGACACTTACTGCAATCCCAAAAAACCCTGAAAAGTACCAACTCTACTAATTACAAAAACACCTGAGATCACACGACCTCTACCACCTAAATTAGTTCTCTGGTGTAACAAAACTAAACAGCAGCCACTGAAAAAACTGGAAAAGGCAAATGAACAAACAACAGTGGCTGAACTAAACTGAGAGGAGCACAAGCCCCCGGAGGGGACCCGGCAGACCCCCACAGAAGTACAGGACAAAATGCAAAAAGCAAGCACAAAAAACTAAAAGAAGAAAATGTCTTATCTGTTAGCAGAAGATGCAGGCACGAAACAGCAAGCTACAAAGTGAACAGGAATCAAAGATGAGACCAGAACAATTGATCACCGGCAACCCTGATGGGAGGGAACCTCCCTTATATAAGACCAGTCAGTAACACCTGATCGCCAATCTTCACAATCTTCATTGGATAATTCAGTACTGTTTGTAACTACCAGAGGGAGCTTCTGCTCAGAATTCATTTCTAGCACATTCACAATACTCATCCCTCCCACCTTAGGAATGTCTTTGTCTCAAAACCCTGCCGAAAGGTCCCATAGCAGCCATTATGAGAATTGATTCTTTTGCTCATGACACGGTGGGAGTTTTCGTTAGAAACACGAAAGTTACTGTTTTGAAACCTGTGTCCATTGGGCGTCGTTCCCGTGGTACTGGTGAACCCGTAACTCCAACAGAACCCAAGAAATGGAATTCTCGGATGCACCATGAACTATCTCACCCAAGTTTGGACTCATTTGAACAGTCATTTCAAAGTAAGATCATTGATAGGTCTGCCATTATTCTGCTAGAGTCCCCCGCTGAGTTATGGTCCTTATGACTTTCCAGAGCTTAAACCATAACTTCTATCCCTGGGAGGTGGCCATAAAACCATCCCCTTTTGTGAGGTCACCAGCCCACTTATATAAGTCTAGCAGCTAGGCCCCCCTGCTCATTTCCAAGCTGTGATGACGTGACTAACAGTTCTGCAAATGAACTATGACGTGTGGCTCCTCCCCCAGCCTGTCTTGTCTGTAACTGCCATGTAAGTGATTTTCACCTTTAATCCTGTTTTATTTCTAACTGTATTGTACATAACTGTATTGTCTCCGCTTGTTACCCTTTTTTTTAAACTATAAGCACTGCCTGCCTTTTAAGGAATAAACCTATAAAATTATTAGTTTGTTTCTCCTGCTCTATAAATGAATTTGCACGTGCCTGAAGTACTACGCTACTGTTTTGGGGTTGCTACGGACCCTCTTGATAAAGTGTTCATTAAGTAAATCGTAGCTGGTGGCAGCTAAAAGAAGGGGTGTAAAGTGTTAACCTATTGGGTGGCGTTGGCAGTGACGGAGCGGGTTTTATAAGTGTATTGCCTGGCTGCGGCCTGGAGTAATTATAATTCCCTCACTGCAGCGTGCCCAATAGCCAGCACACATCCAAGTGGCCGTCTGGCGACTAATTATCCTAGGTGCAGTTCCCTGACTGACCTGAGGGTAAGGGGGGCGCCAGAGAGCTGCAAGTTCTTAAGTGGAAGTGGGGTAATTATAAATCCTGCAGATTATTGGGTCGGACGGCAGCAGCCGTCGTGTGTGTGCGCGTTTTCGTCACATTTGCGGCACAGAGGGATCACAAGCCGTGATACCCCGGGCTACCGTGTGGCGGACCGTGTGCACGTTTATCACACAGTTTGTGGTTCCTTCTGTAAGCCATTGGTGCCCCTATGAAAATGAGTAGCTGCCTTGGCAACCAGGTGCCTCATGGGGATTCTTATTGATTGATAAGCTGCCTTTGATTTTAACAATGCCAAGCATTCTACATTGCAATATATGTAGCTTATAAGTAGAGCGCACATGGCTTGTATGTAGGAAGATATTGCTTTTGCCAGATACCTCTTACCATGGCCTTTCTTCTAATGAAACAAAAGATTGGGTATTGTCTCTAGAGTTAAGCGAAACAGGTCGGTCAGATCCAAAAGTTGCCGACTTTCGCCAAAGTCAGGTTTCGCCGAGCAAAATCCGACCATATCATGAGGTCGGCCATGCGGTCATCGACCCGAGCGCCAAAGTTGGTTTTCCCATAATGCTTGCAGGCGCCTTTTCTCAGCCAATGAGCAAGGACATACACTGTGGGCAATAAGATGACATGGGCAGCGGCCACCACCATCTTAGAGAAGGTCATTGCAGTGATTGGCTTGCTTTGTGTGGCGTCACAGTGGCTATAAAAGCCCTGACTGCCGACCGCTATTTTACTTCTGCCGATCTTAGCATAGGGAGAGGTTGCTGATGCTGTTTATCAGTAGGGAGAGAGATAGGCAGGAAAGAAAAGTTATTTTGTGCTTCTGATAGAAATTGTACAGTAAGTGTGCAGTGACAGGGGAGGATTTTGTTGTGTGCAGCAGCGCTGGTTATTAGGCTGCCTGCCAGTGACAGGGGAGGATTTTCTTGCGTGCAGCAGCGGTGGATAATAGGCTGCGTGCTAGCTGTATTGATGTGTGTACACTGTGGTGGAGACTGCTTTTTACACAGCACTAACACTTTTATTCTTTTTTTCTGCACAGTTACCGAGCATTCATTTTTTCCCACACCGTATAGAGCTGTACGCTCCTCACACACTATCGTGTACCGGCTGGTATCACGGAAAAATACATGCTGACTATCTGTGTGTGACTCTGGAAATATATATGGAGATTTACAATTACCCCTAGACTGTATACAGCTGTACACTTGTGATACAGTACTCTTTTTCTACTTTTTATATTCTGGTGTAATCCATTCTGATATAAGAACGCTAACCAGCTCACCGGTTTGTAGAAGCACGGATCCTCCGCTTGATCAAACGTGAAGATACATAAGAAAATGAAGGAAAAAGGGATCCAGCTTCAATAAAATCTTCATCTTTATTGATTCATAAAAACATGAATAATGGCATGCTCCTGGACAAGCTCAGGACAAGGCTACGCGTTTCGATCACAGGGATCTTTATCACAGCAGTAATCCATTCTGAGCCTGAGAGCATCTGTGTCTGACTCCGGAAATATATACAGAGATTTACAATTACCGCTAGACTGTATACAGCTGTACGCTTGTGATACAGTACCCTTTTTCTGCTTTTTATATTCTGGTCTAAGCCATACTGAGCCTGTGAGCGTCTGTGTGTTACTCCGGAAATATATACGGAGATTTAAAATTACCCCAACACTGTATACAGCTGTATGCTTCTGATACAGTACGCTTTTTCTGCTTTTTAATATTCTGGTCTAATCCATACTGAGCCTGTGAGCGTCTGTGTGTTTACTCCGGAAATATATACGGAGATTTAAAATTACCCCAACACTGTATACAGCTGTACTCTTCTGATACAGTACCCTTTTTCTGCTTTTTATATTTTGGTCTAATCCATACTGAGCCTGTGAGCGTCTATGTGTTACTCCGGAAATATATACGGAGATTTACAAATACCCCTAGACTGTAAACAGCTGTATGCTTCTGATACATTACCCTTTTTCTGCTTTTTATATGGTGTAATCAATACTGAGCCTGTGAGAGTCTGTGTCTGACTCGGAAATATTACTTGATTACAATTATCCCTAGACTGTATACAGCTGACGCTTCTGCTACATTACCCTTTTTCTGCTTTTTATTCTGGTCTAATCCATACTGAGCCTGTGCGCTGTGTTTACTCTGGAAATATATGCGAATTACAATTACCCTAGACTGTATACAGCGTACACTTCTGATACAGTACCTTTTTCTGCTTTTATATTCTGTGTAATCCATACTGAGCCTGTGAGGTCTGTGTTGACTCCGGAAGTATATAGGAGATTTACAATTACCCCTAGACTGTATAGAGCTGTACGCTTCTGATACAGTACAATTTTTCTGCTTTTTATATTCTGGTCTAATCCATACTGAACCTGTGAGCGTCTGTTTGTTACTCCGGAAGTATATACGGAGATTTACAATTACCCCTAGACTGTATACAGCTGTACGCTTCTGATACATTACCCTTTTTCTGCTTTTTATAGTCTGGTTAATCCATACTGAGCTTGTGAGAGCCTGTGTCTGACTCTGGAAATATATATGGAGATTTAACAATTATCCCTAGACATTATACAGCTGTACCTTCTGATACATTATCCTTTTTCTGCTTTTTATATTTGGTCTAATCTATACTGAACCTGTGAGCGTCTGTGTGTTACTCCGGAAGTATATACAGAGATTTAGAATTACCCCTAGACTGTATACAGCTGTAAGTTTCTGATACAGTACCCTTTTTCTGCTTTTTATATTCTGGTGTAATCCATACTGAGCCTGTGAGCGTCTGTGTGTTACTCCGGAAATATATACGGAGATTTACAATTACCCCTACACTGCATACACCTGGTATCTTCTGATACAGTACCCCTTTTTCAGCTTTTTATATTCTGATCTAATCCATACTGAGGCTGTGAGCATCTGTGTGTGACTCCGGAAATATATACTGAGATTTACAATTTTCCCCTTCACCGTATACAGCTGTACTCTTCTGATACAGTACCATATATCTGCTGGTATTTTGGGTACATTTTCCCAAACATGAGAAAGTATGGTGAAAGAGGCCGTGGACGTGGGCGGGGGGGCCAGCAAGGTACTGATGGTGGTGGTGGTGCATCTGCTGGTAGTGTCAAAAGCACAATAGCACCTAAGGCAGGAGGTATTGAGCCTGCATCATCGTCTGGCTCCAGAAGGCCTGGAGGGCTCCCTTTTCTGGGAGTAGGTAAACCGCTTTTAAAGCCGGAGCATCAGGAACAGGTTTTGCCTTACATTGCCGAAACAGCCTCCAGGTCTATCGCCTCCTCTTCTGAAGTGTCAAAAAATGCAAGCACTGAGTTGTTAGTGCAGGCTCCTGGTCAGGAACAGCACCTTTCCTTTTGTCCTTCACCAGTAACCAAAAGTGAAGGATGCGGCAGGCCACACTTCAGATTACTCCATGGAGCTCTTTCCACATACCAAGCCTGGGTTATCAAGTCAAATCCTGAATTCCCCAGTCCAACATGAATCTGACATGGAGTGCACTGATGCACAGCCCCTGCTAGATGATTCTGATGGTACATTCACCCAGAGCACTACATTGCCCTCGCAGTCTACTGAGCCAGAATCTGACCCTGTTGAAACTCAGGTGCCCCTTCCCGCATACTATACCAACTTACACGGTGACAAAGAGGAAGGTGCAGATGAAATTGAAGAGGAGGTGATGGATGACCCAGTTGTTGACCCGGATTGGCATCCATTGGGGGAAGATGGTGCCGCTGGCAATAGCTCAGAAGAGGAGAAGGATCTGCAGCAGGCATCGACATTTCAGCAGCGGTTATCTGGCAGGCCCGTAGCAGTCCAAAAATGTGTTAAAAAAAACAAAGAGAGTTGCAGGACAGCTTGGCAAGACGGTCAAATTAGCACAGCGTGCAAGCCCTAAAAATTTATCCCATAGTAGGAAGAGTGCAGTGTGGCACTTTTTTGACCAATATGCTATTGATGAAGCAAAGGTTATCTGAAAGAAGTGCGGAAGGACCTTTAGCCGAGGGAAATAATCGCATGCACTTGCAAGCGTGGACGGACTACAAAACCTCAGGTAGCACATGTGCACCTGCTCCGACTGAAGGTAGGCAGCAACGCTCCATTGCTTCCCCCACTGTAAGCCCACCGGTTACCACACCACCAGCAAGAAATGTTGAGGTGTTGTCTCAAAGCCAAAGCAGTCAGGGAATCACAATGTTTTTGCAACGAAAGACTGAATCTAGGCCATCACCACCACACCACCACCACCATCACCAACCCCCTCTCAGTCCGTCATGTCTACCGCTAGTTCACCCATATGCAGCTCTCAAGTCCAGCTCACCCTAGCAGATACTCTGAGTAGGACAAGAAAGTACTCATCCTCTCATCCGCGTACACTGGCTTTGAACACCTACATTGCCAAACTGATCTCATTAGAGATAATGCCCTTCCGTTTGGTTGAAAGCGCAGCGTTCAGAGCTCATGGCCTACGCTGTCCCACGCTATGACCTACCCAGTCGGCACTTCTTTTCTAGAAAACCCATCCCTGCCCTCCACCTGCATGTGAAAGACTGCATAGTCCATGCACTCAAACAATCAGTGAGTCGAAAGGTGCACCTCACAACAGATGCATGGGCCAGTAGGCATGGCCAGGGCCATTATGTGTCCATCACTGCGCACTGCATGAATGTGGTGGATGCAGGGTCTACAGGGGACCGCGGCGGTGGGACAGTGTTGCCTAGCCCACGGTATAAGCAACAGTTGGCTGTAGGCATTTGACCCTCCTCTTCCTGCAGAAGCGAAAGCTCATCGACAGAGCGCAGTCGCACGAGCACTCCATTCGCAGCTGCCAGTGTTGCACACGAGGTGTCCCACTATCGAACAGCTAGTGGTAATCGTCAGCAGGCTGTTTTAAAGATGATGTCTTTGGGCGACAACAGACACACTGTGGAGGTACTGGCCGACTACTTGCAGCGAGAAACTGAGTCATGGCTAGGCAGTCTACATCTTGCACCAGGCAAGGTAGTCAGTGATAATGGCCGTAATTTTGTGGCAGCCATAGCCTAGGCAAAACTCAGACACATTCCTTGCCTGGCTCACACCTTGAATCTGGTGGTGCAGTGCTTCCTAGTTATCCGTAGTTAACAGACCTGCTCCATAAGGTGCAAAGACTGTGCTCGCACATCCGCCGCTCGCCCGTAGACTCCAGTCGTATGCAGAGGCTGCAGCGATCGCTCCACCTCCCCAAGCACTGCCTAATCATAGACGTTGCAACAAGGTGGAACTCCACCATGCACATGGTTGAGAGGCTGTGCGAACAGAGGCAGGCTGTAATGCATTTGTGGGAGGATACATGGGCAGGCAGTTTGAGGGCAGACATGGAGTTGTCGGGTGTGCAGTGATCAAAGCTGAAAGACCTCTGTAAAGTCCTTCAGTGTTTTGAGGAATGCACGCAGCTGGTAAGCGCAGATGACGCCATCATAAGCATGAGCATCCCACTTTTGTGTCTGCTCATGCAAACTTTGACGCACATTAAGGATCAGGCATCTGCAGAGGAGGAGGAAGAGGAGGAGGAGGAGGGAAGCCTTGATGACAGTTAGGTATTGTCTGCTCAGGGAACTGTCCTGGACGAGGTGGAGGAAGAAGAGGAAGAGGAGGAGGAGGATGAGGGGGATGATTATTTTGGGGAGGAGGATTCTTCTCAGGGGGCAAAAGAAAATGTTGGCTTGCCAAGGTCAGGTACAGGGTTTGTGCGTGACTGGAGGGATGTGGATTTGGCAGAAAGTGCTCCTCCACCCACCACTGTCAGTGCATCATTGACACCTGGAACATTGGCCCACATGTGTGATTATGTCTTGCGAATCCTAAAAAGGGACCCCGCATTGCCAAAATTATAAAGGATGATGACTACTGGTTGGCCAGCATCCTCGATCCACGCTATAAAGGCAAATTACAGAACATCATGCCACAAGAGAACCTAGAGCTAATACTGGCGAACAAACAAGCAACTCTGGTAAACCGTTTGCTAGAGGCATTCCCAGCACACAGCAGCGGTGCAGGTTCTACTACGAGCCGTACTGGGCCAAATAGAAGAGGTGTTCGTGGTGCACACAGCCGAAATTCATTCCCCTTTGACTACTGGGCCTGTAAACTGAACACCTGGCCTGAATTGGCTCTCTTGCCCTGCTGGTAGTGCGCTATCAGAAAGAGTCTTCAGTGATCTCACCTTCACTAAAATGAACCATGCCTGGGTTTCAAAGGATTTTGTACCACCTTCCCCTGATGACATATAGATTGCCAGCAAAATGGCTCGCTTTGTCCTCCTCTTCCTCCGACTTCTCCTATTCCTCCATTTGCAGCTGCTGAACATCCAGCCTACACCTCAACATATGCCAGTTTTTCCACCTCCCTAACTGGGCTGTACCCCCCAAGGGCCGGCGTCAGCACCTAGCGCACCCGGGCAAGTGCCGGTGCCCTTAGCAGGTGGGGGGGCCCACTCGTGGGCGATGCCACTGGCACAGGGCCCCTCATAGTACGCCGGTGTCTCTGACGGTGGGGGGGCCCACTCGCCGTCAGACACACCGGCGTACTATGAGTGGCCCTGTGCCAGTGCCGTTGCCCACAAGTGGGCCCCCCCTGCTTGCTCTGGGCCCCAGCACTTGCAATACTTACCTCTCCCTGCTCCATCGCTGTGACGTCTTCCGCGTTTCGTGACAGTGACATTCAGGTCAGAGAGCGCAATGATGTCACTTCTGTACGAAGCTGGAAGATGGCGACGCTGAGGAGTCCAGAGTAGAGCAGTGCCCAGCGAGGAGAGGTATTTCATTTTTTTAAATGTTTGGAGCAATATATGGGAAGCATATACACTGGAGAATTATATATGGGGCCCAGCATACACTTGAGCATCATAGATAGGGCCCATCATACACTGGAGCATTATAAATGTGGCCCATTATACACTGGAGCATCATATACGGGCCCAATATACACTGGAGCATTAGAAATGGGGCCCATTATATATGAAGCATTATATAGGCGCATCATACACTGGAGCATCATGCATGGGGCCCATCATACACTGGAGCATTATAAATGGTTCCCATTATATATAAAGCTGGAGTATTATAAATGTGGCCAATCATACAATGGAGCATCATATATGGGGCCCATTATACACTGGAGCATTATAAATGGTTCCCATTATATATAAAGCATTATATAGGCCCATCATACACTGGAGCATCATGCATGGGGCCCATTATATACTGGAGCATCATATGGGGCCCTTTATATATGGAGCATTATATAGGCCCATCATACACTGGAGCATCATCCATGGGACCCATCATATACTGGAGCATCATATGGGGCCCATTATATATGGAGCATTATATAGGACGATCATACACTGGAGCATCATGCATGAGACCCATCATACACTGGAGCATCATCCATGGGGCCCATCATACACTGGAGCATCATCCATGGGGCCCATCATACACTGGAGCATCATATGGGGCCCATTATATATGGAGCATTATATAGGCCCATCATACACTGGAGCATCACCCATGGGGCCCATCATACACTGGAGCATTATATGGGGTTCATTATTTATGGGGCATCATATAGGGTATGAAGCATCATATGGAGCACATATGGGGCCTATTCTGTATGGAGCATTATATGGAGCCCATTCTGTATGGAGCAATATATGGGGCCCATCATATACTGTATGGAGCTTTATATGCGACTCATTAAACTGTATAGAGCAATATGTGGGGCTCATTATACTCTATGGGGGCAGTCCTATACTGTATGGCACATTATATGGGGACCATCATATACTGTAGCATTATGTGGAGCTCATCATATACTGTATGGAACATTATATGGGACCAATTATGTATGGAGCAATATATGGGGCTCATTATTCTGTATGGCGCACTATGTGGTGGCCATAATACTGTATGGAGGAATATACTGTCCGGTTTTTGAGATATTGTAGAATTTAAAATAGATATCAGTCATGTAATGTAAGAAGTAAAGTATTTGTCATTGTACTATACCTATATTTCTCTGCCGTATCGGAGCATCATGAATTGTGGTATGTGTTAACGGGGCCCACTGATACTCTTTTGCCCCGGGCACACGAAAACCTGGAGCCAGCCCTACCCCCCCCCACAACTTTAGCCAAATAACCCCCAGTTTTCAATGCGTAACTAATATTATAAAGTAAATTAAGGTTGCCAAGCTTAAGTAATAAGAATTGATGTCGTTGGCATTGAAATGGGCACTGTAGGTGTGTTTACTGTCCTCCACTCCTTGCCGACTTTGCTTCCCCATTGACTTTCATTGGGTTTCGTGTTTCAGTCGGACCTCCGACTTTTCCCGATAGTAGGCCGATTTCGTTCGACTCGACTTTTGAGAAAGTCGGGTTTCACGAAACCCGACTCGACCCTCCAAAAGGCAAAGTCGCTCATCTCTAATTGTCACTATTCTGCCACTGATGTATGTAGGTGAGATGAGTCTGAAGAATGTGACCATGTACAAACAATTATAGATGGATTACTCACTATCCTCTCCTCTCATGCCTGATCCAAAATATATCAGGAAAATGCAGCGGACAAACTTTTAGGTAGTTTATTGACTGTACCTTGACAAATGACAATGTGGAGATTTTTAAGGAAGATGAAGAAGCAAGGATGAGGAGAAGAAGATGGAGGATAGCGTTAACAGGAAAATCCTCTCTCCAGCTCTTATGCACATTTATGCCAAGATGGCATTGACTATAAAGAACAGAATGAAAGAAAACAAGATAGGAGGAGTTACTAAGAGAGAGGCATGGTGGGAAATTACAGCTGCAATAATAGAAAACAAATTATTACAATGGTGAGTAGATGGCAGTGATTGCTAAGACTAAGGATACCACATGTATCGGAACTGCTCCTGTCCATGTGTGTTCTGTACAGCACGTTCTTAATGGAAGAATAAAGCTTATCTGAGTTCTGGACACCTCCACCTTTGCTGCATATTCACGATGCTGTGTTGAGTCCATGTATTGGTCTTCAGTTGAAGCTGGCAAACCCTGTCCTTTCTGTTTATTACATTGCATCCATGTGAAATATGCCAGTGCTGCTTTAATATCTGTGCTGCTTTCGGCTTCGGCCACTACACGACACCACGCCTTTGTTGCAGTTGATGCTTGACAGTATCAATCCTATTTTTTTCCTGGGACTTGTTGCTCTGGCCAGTCCATAGCTGCAGGGTTAGTCCTCCTCCTTTGGGTTTCTTCCTGCTGTCAGCACTGAATGGGGCTGCTCACTATATAACCCATGTGAGTCAGTTCCCACTGTCAGTCAATGTTTGTCCTACCTGGCTTTACCTGTGTTCTGTGCATCTGTTTTTTCATCCTGATTTAACTCATTCTCTAACCTCGGCTTGAGATTTTTGTACCTCCCATACCTTTTGGTTCTGACCCGGCTACCTGACTATCCTTCTTGCCAGCTTGCACCACTCTATGGCCCTAACCCAGAGACCCCTGTCTAAGTCCAGACCCCTGCTTGACTGATCACTCTTTTGCCTGAAGTCACACAGCATAGAGGCTATCAGTGAAGCAGGAGGAGGAGGCACTGGGCGGGGAATTGAGCTGGAGTGACAGAGGCTTCAGAACTACCACTGTCCTTCTGTCTCATTTGCACATAAATTCAAATGTTGATTTCTAAGTAATGGAGGAATAGACTGGCATTGTCAAATTATTGCTGGACTTGTCTTTGAAAGAGTTCCATGTGCATATAAATAATTTTGGGTGATCATCCTGCTGACGGATAACCTTTAAATTGTGTAAAGAATTGTGAGAGGGAAGAATAATGAATCCTTTCCTTACTCCTCCTTTTGTCAATTTTTAGGTTTTTATTTTTCATATTAGGGAGCCAATTAAATTTGACTTAAACGGGTTGTTCGGTTTAAAATGAAAAGTCTGCAGTCATGCTGCAGACTTTTAAATCTCTCCAACTGTGAGGATTCGCTGGTTTCTTTGTCAAAACAGTGGTGATTAGTGATGAGCGAGCATGTTCATGCCCTAATCAAGTAACCCCTGCATGTGTTGCAGCTGTCGAACAGCCGCAAGACATGCAGCAGTGGCCTCTCTAGCATTTTTTTTGAGCAAGCCAAAAATACCCGATTAGGACACGATCATGCTCGGATAACACCTTATCCCAGTACGCTTGCTTATCACTAGTGGCAATGTATGCAATATGCATACTCCAATGGTGCCAGCTGCTCCCACTAGATGGCATCTGCCCAGGAGTATGTATATCGCATACATCACCACCATTTCCAGCTCAGAAACTGGTGAATCGTTGTAACCCACAGTGCATGAGCTTGGAGGATTCAAAAGTCTGCAGTCACACAGAGTAGCCGAAAACTTTTCATTGTAGCCTGGACAACCCCTTTAATATAACACTTGTCACTTCATGGAGAAAGTGCTATGAATGATAAGCAAGTACATGTATTTTTTTTAATTACCGTATATACTCGCGTATAAGCCGAGATTTTCAGCCCAATTTTTAAGGCTGAAAGTCCCCCTCTCGGCTTATACGCGAGTCATATACCGGGGGTCAGCGGGGGAGTGGGAGCGGGGGTGTCAGATCATACTTACCCCTCCGCCGGCGGGGTCTCTGCAGCCCCCCTGCTTCTCCCATGGTCTCAGGCTCCTTCCTGCAGCGGTCACTGGTACCGCTCATTAACCACTTCACCCCCAAGGGTGGTTTGCACGTTAATGACCGGGCCAATTTTTACAATTCTGACCACTGTCTCTTTATGAGGTTATATGGCAATTTTGCAATTTTCAAACTTTGAATTTTTTTTCCCATAAAACAGAGAGATATGTCACACAAAATAGTTAAGAAATAACATTTCCCACATGTCTACTTTACATCAGCACAATTTTGAAACCAACATTTTTTTTGTTAGGAAATTATAAGGGTTAAAAGTTGACCAGTGATTTCTCATTTTACAACAAAATTTACAAAGCCATTTTTTTAGGGACCACCTCACATTTGAAGTCACTTTGAGGGGTCTATATGGCAGAATATACCCAAAAGTGACACCATTCTAAAAACTGCACCCCTCAAGGTACTCAAAACCACATTCAATAAGTTTATTAACCCTTCAGGTGCTTCACATTAGCTGAAGCAACGTGGAAGGAAAAATGAATATTTAACTTTTTAGCCACAAAAATGATCTTTTACAAACTTTTTTTTATTTTCACAAGGGTAAAAGGAGAAAATGGGCAGATAAAGTTGTTGTGCAATTTCTCCTGAGTATGCCAATACCCCATATGTGGGGGAAAACCACTGTTTGGGCACACGGCAGAGCTCGTAAGGGAAGGAGCGCCGTTTGACTTTTTCAAACTAAAATTGGCTGGAATTGAGATTGGACGCCATGTCGTGTTTGGAGAGCCCCTGATATGCCTAAACAGTGGAAACCCCCCCACAAGTGACACCATTTTGGAAACTAGACCCCCTAAGGAACTTATCTAGATCTGTTGTGAGCACTTTGAACCCCAAAGTGTTTCACAAAAGTTTATAATGCCTGGGTGTGAAAAAAAAAAAAACAATTTTCCACAAAAATGATTTTTTAGTCCCAAATGTTTGATTTTTCCCAAGGAAATTGGACCACAAATGTTGTTGTCCAATTTGTCCTGAGTACGCTGATACCCCATATGTGGGGGGGGGAAACTGTTTGGGCGCACGGCAGGGCTTGGAAAGGAAGCAGTAACGTTTTGGAATGCAAACATTGATGGGGTCATGTTCCGTTTGTAGTGCCCCAGATGAGCCTAAACAGTGGAAACCCCCACAAGTGACCCCATTTTGGAAGCTAGACCCCCTAAGGAACTTATCTAGATCTTTGGTGAGCACTTTGAACCCCCAAGTGCTTCACACAAGTTTATAATGCCCGGGCATGAAAATAAAAATCCTATTTTTTTCCCACAAAAATTATCTCTTAGTCACTAATTTTTTATTTTCCCAAGGGTAACAGGAGAAATTGGACCACAAAATTTGTTGTCCAATTTGTCCTGAGTACGCTGATACCCCATATGTGGGGGGAACCACTGTTTGGGCGCATGGCAGAGCTCAGAATGGAAGGAGCACCATTTTACTATTTCCAAAAAATATTGGCTGGAATTGAGATTGGACGCCATGTTGCATTTGGAGAGCCCCTGCTGTGCCTAAACAGTGGAAACCCCCCACTAGTGACCCCATTTGGGAAACTAGACCCCCTAAGTAACTTATCTAGATCTTTGGTGAGCAATTTGAACCCCCAAGTGCTTCACACAAGTTTATAACGTAGAGCCGTAAAATTAAAAAATCATATTTTTTCCACAAAATTGATCTTTTCACCCCAATTTTTATTTTCCCAAGGGTAACAAGACTCCAAAAGTTATTGTGCAATTTGTCCTGAGTGCGCTGATACCCCATATGTGGGAGTAAACCACTGTTTGGGTGCATGGCAGAGTTTGGAAGGGAAGGAGCGCCGTTTGACTTTTTCAACACAGAATTGGCTGGATGCCATGTCGTGTTTGGAGAGCTCCTGATCTGCCTAAACAGTGGAAACCCCCAACAAATGACACCATTTTGTAAACTAGACCCCTCAAGGAACTTATCTAGATGTGTGGTGAGCACTTTGAACCCCAAAGTGCTTCACAGAAGTTTATAACGTACAGCCGTAAAAATAAAAAATCCTTTTATTTTTTACAAAAATGATTTTTTCGCCCCCAATATTTTATTTTCACAAGGGTAACAGGAGAAATTGGACCCCAAAAGTTGTTGTCCAATTTGTCCTGAGTACGCTGATACCCAATATGTGGGAGTAAACTACTGTATGGGCGCACGTCGGGGCTCGGAAGGGAAGTAGTGACGTTTTGGATTGCAGACTTTGATGGAATGGTGTTATGTTACGGTAGCTGAGGAGTGCAGGCAAAAAAGGAAATAGACCAGAGCAGTTGGAATCTATGAGATTGCAGTACCCTGACTAACCACCGCAACTAGAGGCAGCCGTGGAGCGTTCCTACGTTGGTCCTAGACGCCTCGTCACAGCCTGAGAAACTAACTACACCTAAAGATAGAAATAGGAAAGCTATCTGCCCCGTAGCAGAACCCAAAAGATAATAGAAAGCCCCCAAACATGTAATGGCGGTTAGACAAGAGGAAATACTGACACAGAAAGAAAATAGTATGAGCAAACGCTGGGGCCCAAACTATCTAAATAGAAAAGGACAGGAAGGGTACTTACTGCAATCCCAGAAAACCCTGAAAAACACCAACTCTACTAATTTCAAAATCACCTGAGATCACACGACCTCTACCACCTAAATTAGTTCTCTGGTGTAACAAAAACAGCAGCCACTGAAAAAACTGGAAAAAGCAAAAGTACAAAACACAGTGGCTGAACTAAACTGAGAGGGCAAAAGCCCCGGAGGGGACCCAGAAGGCCCCCACAGAAGTGCAGGACCAAATGCAAAAATATAGCAAAAACACAAAATAAGAAATTGTCTTATCTGATAGCAGGAGATGCAGACACGACACAGCAGGCTACAAGGAAACTGGAAAGAAGGATTCAGACCAGAACAATTGATCACCGGCAACCCTGATGGGAAAATGATTCCCTTAAATAAGACCAATCAGTAACACCTGATTCCCAGTCCTCACAATCCTCACTAGTACCGCTTGTAACCACCAGAGGGAGCCTCTGCTCAGAACTCATCTCAAACCCATTCACAACAGTACCCCCCCTTGAGGAGGGGTCACCGAACCCTCATTTGAGCAACCAGGTCGGTCAGGATGAGTTCTATGATACGCACGGATAAGTCTCCTAGCATGGATGTCCGAAGCAAACACCCAAGAATTATCTTCCTGACCATAACCTCTCCATTTAACCAAATACTGGAGTCTTCGTCTAGAAAAACGAGAATCCAATATTTTCTCAACCACATACTCCAGATTGCCCTCAACCAAAACAGGGTCAGGAGGCACAGCAGCAGGAACCACTGGCTCAACAAACCTCTTCAACAAGGACTTGTGGAACACGTTATGGATCTTAAATGTCCCTGGAAGAAGCAAACGAAAAGAAACAGGATTAATAATCTCCATGATCTTATAAGGTCCAATGAACCTAGGCTTAAATTTAGGAGATGCTACTCTCATAGGAATATTCTTTGAGGACAACCAGACCAAGTCCCCCACTTTAAACCGAGGACCATCAGTCCTATGCCGGTTAGCAAACCGCTGGGCCTTCTCCTTAGAGAGGGACAACCTCTCCACTACCTGGTCCCAAATCTGCTGCATACGCTCAACAACAGAGTCAACACCTGGACAGACAGAAGCCTCCGTCTGTCCTGAAGAAAATCGAGGGTGAAACCCAGAATTACAGAAAAACGGAGACATCAAAGTGGCAGAGCTAGCCCTATTATTAAGAGCAAACTCAGCCAAAGGCAAAAAAGAGACCCAGTCATCCTGATCAGCAGACACAAAGCATCTTAGATAAGTCTCCAATGTCTGGTTTGTTCTCTCAGTTTGACCATTGGTCTGAGGATGAAATGCCGAGGAAAAAGACAATTGAACACCCAGTTTAGAACAAAAAGTCCTCCAAAATCTGGAAACAAACTGGACTCCTCTGTCAGACACAATGTTCTCAGGAATGCCGTGTAAACGAACCACGTGCTGAAGGAACAACGGCACCAATTCAGAGGAGGAAGGCAACTTAGGTAATGGCACAAGATGTATCATTTTGGAAAACCTATCACAAATTACCCAGATGGTGGTCATTCTCTGAGAAACAGGAAGATCGGAAATGAAATCCATAGAGATATGGGTCCATGGTCTCTTGGGCACAGGCAATGGCATCAACAAACCACTAGAGCGGGAGCAAGGCTTGGAGCGAGAGCAAGTCCCGCAGGACTGCACAAATTCCCTGACATCGCGAGACAAGGTAGGCCACCAAAAGGACCGACTAACCAAGTCTCTGGTACCAAAAATTCCGGGATGCCCAGCCAATGCGGAACAATGAATCTCAGACATCACACTCTTTTTCCATTGGTCCGGGACAAACAATTTTCCAACAGGGCAGCGCTCGGGCCTATCCTCCTGACACCCCTCCAGAGCAAGTCTCAAATTGGGCGAGATGGCGGAAAGAACTACACCCTCCTTCAAAATAACAGAGGGATCAGATAGCTCAGGAGAGTCCGCAAGGAAACTCCTCGAGAGGGCATCCGCCTTAACATTCTTAGTGCCAGGAAGAAAGGAAACCACAAAATTAAAACGTGTGAAAAACAAGGCCCACCTGGCCTGTCTAGGATTGAGTCGCCTGGCAGATTCCAGATAGACCAGATTCTTATGGTCCGTAAGGACCACCACCTGATGTTTGGCTCCCTCCAGCCAATGTCTCCACTCTTCAAAAGCCCACTTCATGGCCAATAACTCCCGATTACCCACGTCATAATTACGTTCAGTAGGAGAAAATTTTCGAGAGAAAAAGGCACAAGGGTTACTTTTAGAGGTCTCTGGATCTTTTTGGGACAAAACGGCACCTGCCCCAATTTCAGAGGCATCAACCTCCACCTGAAATGGCAGAGAAACATCAGGCTGCCGTAGAACAGGAGCAGAAGTGAATCTCTGCTTAAGTTCCTGAAACGCAGAGACTGCCTCAGGAGGCCAATTCACCACATCAGAACCCTTTCTGGTCAAATAAGTTAATGGTTTAACAATAACAGAGAAATTACCAATAAATTTACGATAAAAATTGGCAAAACCCAAAAATCTCTGAAGAGCCTTTAATGAAGTAGGTTGGACCCAATCACAGATGGCCTGAACCTTGACCGGGTCCATTTCAATAACAGATGGGGACAAAATGAATCCCAGAAATGAGATCTTCTGTACGCCAAAAAGACACTTTGATCCCTTCACATACAGAGCATTCTCTCTCAAAATCTGGAATACAGTTCGAACATGTTTCACATGAGAGTCCCAGTCATTAGAAAAAATCAAGATATCATCCAAATAAACAATCAGAAACTTGTCCACAAAATCCCTGAAAATGTCATTCATGAAGGACTGGAAGACGGAAGGAGCATTAGTGAGCCCAAAGGGCATCACAAGGTACTCAAAATGCCCTTCAGGGGTGTTAAATGCCGTCTTCCATTCATCCCCGTGCTTAATGCGAATAAGGTTATACGCCCCCCTGAGGTCAAGCTTGGTAAACCAAGTAGCGTTTTTCACCCTGGAAAACAGGTCAGAAATCAAGGGTAACGGGTATTGATATTTCACAGTGATATTGTTCAAGAGACGATAATCAATACACGGCCTTAATGAACCATCTTTTTTGGCCACAAAGAAAAAACCGGCACCTAAGGGTGAAGAGGATGGTCTGATATGACCCTTCTCCAATGATTCCTTGATATAAGACCGCATAGCGTCATGTTCAGGTACAGACAAGTTAAAAAGGCGACCTTTAGGGAATTTACTACCTGGCACTAATTCAGTAGCGCAGTCATAGCTCCTATGGGGAGGTAAGGATGCAGATTTACTTTCGCTAAACACATCAGAAAAATCAAACAAAAAGTCAGGAACATCCTCAGCCTGGGGGGAGGCAGAAAAAACAGGAGTGTTGGCACTAACACATTGGCAGCCCCAACTGGTTACAGACACAGATTTCCAATCCAAAACAGGATTATGAGACTGTAACCAAGGGAAACCCAGCACTATAATGTCATGCAGATTATATAGAACCAAAAATTTGCAGCACTCCTGGTGATCAGGTTCAACCCTCATTATCACCTGAGTAGAAAACTGGGGTTTATTCTCAGCCAAAGGGGTAGAATCGATCCCCAGTAAAGGAATAGACTTCTGTAGGGGTATCAAGGGAAACCCACAACGTTTAGCAAAATCATAATCCATCAGGTTAATAGCTGCTCCAGAATCAACGAAAGCCTGAGCAGAAAATGAGGACAGAGAGCATATCAGAGTGACAGTTAATAAAAACTTAGTCTGAACACTACCCAAGACAACTGAGCGTGCAAAATGTCTTCCCCGCTTAGGGCAGACTGAAATAGCATGAGAGGCATCACCACAGTAGAAACATAACCCATTGCGCTTTCGAAACTCATGACGCTGTGCCCCAGACACCACTCCATCACACTGCATGGGCTCAGCAGCTGGCTCACAAGGCAACACCACTCCACGCATACTTCTCCGCTCACGCAAACGTCTGTCAATTTGAATCGCCAATGACATAGAATCATTGAGACCAGAGGGGACAGGGAATCCCACCATAACATCCTTTACATTATCCGACAGGCCCTTCCGGAAAAGGGCCGCCAAAGCGTCGTCATTCCATTTGGTCAGGACTGCCCACCTACGGAATCTCTGACAGTATAACTCAGCGTCATCAAGCCCCTGATTTAATGCCAACAAGGCTTTTTCAGCTTGATCAGTGACATTAGGCTCATCGTACAATAACCCCAAAGCCTGAAAAAATGCATCAACATCACTCAAAACAGGATCCCCAGGTATCAGGGAAAAAGCCCAATCCTGAGGATCGCCGCGCAGGAGAGAGATGATAATTTGAACCTGCTGCGCTGCGTTTCCTGAGGACTTAGATTTTAAGGCAAGAAACAATTTACAATTATTTTTGAAATTCTGAAACTTAGCTCGATCCCCTAAAAACAAATCTGGCATGGGGATCCTAGGTTCCACAACAGGCAACCTAGCAAGATATGCAGCAATACTCTGAACCTCAGTGGCAAGCTGATCCACACGGCCAGACAACTGTGCAAACTCCATTGGGAGAAAAGATCTCCCCAGCACCCAGGATACAGAGGGAAAAAAAAAAAAATGCAACAAACAGAAAAATATCTCTGACAACTTTTCTTCCTTCAAATTATTTTTTCCCTTCTGTGAGTACCATACAATTTTTATGGCCGGTGATACTGTTATGTTACGGTAGCTGAGGAGTGCAGGCAAAAAAGGAAATACACCAGAGCAGTTGGAATCTATGAGATTGCAGTACCCTGACTAACCACCGCAACTAGAGGCAGCCGTGGAGCGTTCCTACGTTGGTCCTAGACGCCTCGTCACAGCCTGAGAAACTAACTACACCTAAAGATAGAAATAGGAAAGCTATCTGCCCCGTAGCAGAACCCAAAAGATAATAGAAAGCCCCCAAACATGTAATGGCGGTTAGACAAGAGGAAATACTGACACAGAAAGAAAATAGTATGAGCAAACGCTGGGGCCCAAACTATCTAAATAGAAAAGGACAGGAAGGGTACTTACTGCAATCCCAGAAAACCCTGAAAAACACCAACTCTACTAATTTCAAAATCACCTGAGATCACACGACCTCTACCACCTAAATTAGTTCTCTGGTGTAACAAAAACAGCAGCCACTGAAAAAACTGGAAAAAGCAAAAGTACAAAACACAGTGGCTGAACTAAACTGAGAGGGCAAAAGCCCCCGGAGGGGACCCAGAAGGCCCCCACAGAAGTGCAGGACCAAATGCAAAAATATAGCAAAAACACAAAATAAGAAATTGTCTTATCTGATAGCAGGAGATGCAGACACGACACAGCAGGCTACAAGGAAACTGGAAAGAAGGATTCAGACCAGAACAATTGATCACCGGCAACCCTGATGGGAAAATGATTCCCTTAAATAAGACCAATCAGTAACACCTGATTCCCAGTCCTCACAATCCTCACTAGTACCGCTTGTAACCACCAGAGGGAGCCTCTGCTCAGAACTCATCTCAAACCCATTCACAACAGAATGGTCTGGGGGCGTCATGTCGCATTTGGAGAGCCCCTGATGCGCCTAAACAGTGGAAACCCCCCACAAGTGACCCCATTTTGGAAAATAGACCCCACAAGGAACTTATCTAGAAGTGTGGTGAGCGCTATGAAGCCCCAAGTGCTTCACAGAAGTTTTATAACATACAGCCGTAAAAACAAAAAAATCATTTTTTTTTTTACAAAAATGATTTTGTCGCCCCCAGTTTTTTATTTTCCCAAGGGTAACAGAAGAAATAGGACAAATTGCATAATAACTCTTGTGGTCCAGAGTACGCTGATACCCCATATGCGGGAGTAAACTACTGTTTGGGCGCATGGCAGAGCTCAGAAGTGAAGGAGCACCGTTTGACTTTTTCAACCCAGAATTGGCTGGAATTGAGATCAGACGCCATGTCACATTTGGAGAGCCCCTGATGTGCCTAAACAGCAGAAACCCTCCAATTCTAACTCCAACCCTAACCCCAACACACCCCTAACCCTAGTCCCAACCCTAACCACAAACCTAACCCTAACACACCCCTAACCGTAATCCCAACCCTAATCCTAATCCTAACGTTAGCGCCAACCCTAACCCTAACTTTAGCCGCAACCCTAACCCTAACGGGAAAATGGAAATAAATACATTTTTTTAATTTTATTATTTTTCCCTAACTAAGGGGGTTATAAAGGGGGGTTTGATTTACTATTTATAGCGGGTTTTTGTGATTGGCAGCTGTCACGCTAAAAGACGCTTTTTATTGCAAAAAATAGTTTTTTGCATCACCACATTTTGAGAGCTATATTTTTTGCATATTTTGGCCCACAGAGTCATGTGAGGTCTTATTTTTTGCGGGACGAGGTGACGTTTTATTGGTACCATTTTTGAGCACGTGACATTTTTTAATAGCTTTTTATTTCGATTTTTGGGAGGTTAGAATGAACAAAAATCAGCAATTCATGAATTTCTTTTGGGGGAGGCGTTTGTACCGTTCCACGTGTGGTAAAATTGATAAAGCAGTTTTATTCTTCGGGTCAGTACGATTATGGCGATACCTCATTTATATCATTTTTTTTATGTTTTGGCACTTTTATAGAATGAAAACAATTTTATATAAAAAATTATTATTTTTGCATCGCTTTATTCTGCGAGCTATAACATTTTTATTTTTTCACTGATGATGCTGTATGACGGCTCGTTTTTTGCGGGACAAGATGACGTTTTCAGCGGTACCATGGTTATTTATCTCGGTCTTTTTGATCGCGTGTTATTCCACTTTTTGTTCAGCGGTATGATGATAAAGCATTGATTTTTTGCTTCGTTTTCTTTTTTTTTTTTTAAGCGGTTCACTAAAGGGGTTAACTAAGTGGGATAGTTTTATAGGGGGGTCATTATGGACGCGGAGATACCAAATATGTGTACTTTTATTGTTTTGTTTTTTTTATTTACAGGAAAGAATGAATTTATTGGGGAATATTTTTTTTTCTTTTTATGATTTTTTTTACCACTTTTTATTTTTATTTTTTTAACTTTTTTACTTTGTCCCAGGGTGGGACATCACTGTATTTTAGCAGATCGCTGGTGTGACAGTGTGCACAGCACATCGCTCTGGCATCGCTGCAGCCTTCCTCAGCGCCTGCTCTCAGCAGGCACTGAGGAAACCGCCTCCCTGCAGGACCCCCGCGCCATCTTGGATCCGGGGACCTGGAGGGAGGACGGACCCTCGGAACAGCGCGACACATCGCGCTGCTCTGAGGGTCTCAGGGGAGCGCGCAGGGAGCCCCCTGCCTGCGCGATCCTCCCCTGTGCCCCGGGTACACCGCGATCATGTTTGATCGCGGTGTGCCAAGGGTTAATGTGCCGGGAGCGGTCCGTGACCGCTCCTGACACACAGTCACGGGTGTCAGCTGTGATAATCAGCTGACACCCGGCGGCGATCAGCTGCGCTCCCCCCGGGAGCGCAGCTGATCGCCCATGACGTACTATTCCGTCCATGGGAATTAGGTCCAGGGTCACATGGACGGAATAGTACGTCTGATGGAATAAAGGGGTTAAAGTCATGAATATGCACATATTCATGACTTTAATGAGCGGTACCACGTGACCGCTATAGGAAGGAAGAGCCGCCGGAGACCGTGGGAGAAGCAGGGCTGCAGAGACGCTCCAGGAGGGGGTAAGTATAGAAGATATTCACCTGTCCCCGTTCCACCGCTGCTCGCCGCTGTGTCCTCGCGTCCTCTGGTTGTGAATGTTCAGGTCAGAGGGCATGATGACATAGTTAGTGCACGCCGCGCCCTCTGCCTGAGCACACACTGACAAGAGGACCCCGAAGACGGAGCAGCGCGCAGCGGTGGACCGGGGACAGGTGAATATCTCAGGTGCCAGGGCCCTGAGCGAGCGGTGACACCGGCACCTGGCCCCCATAGCGCGCCGGTGTACCCGCCTGCTCAGGACACCGGCACCTGGCCCCCAGCAACGAGATGTGAGTATGTCATTTTTTTTTTTTTAGTTGCAGCGGCAGCATAAGGGACCTATGCTATAGGGCATAATCTATGGAGCATATGGGGCATAATCCATGGAGCATATGGGGCATAATCCATGGAGCACATGGGGGATAATCCATGGAGCATATGGGGCATAATCCAGGGAGCATATGGGGCATAATCTAAGGAGCATTTTATGGGGGCATAATCTATGGAGCATCATATGGGGCATAAAATATATGGAGCATCTTATGGGGGCATAACTTTTATGGAGCAGCATATGGGGCATATTATTCTTTGGAGCATCTTATGGGGCCATTATTAACCTTTATGGAACTTTATATGGGGAGTATTTTGTATGGAGCATCTTATGGGGCCCATCATTAACTGTATGGAGAATTATATGGGGCTTCTGATTCAATATGGATATTCAAAAACATTTACCGTATTTTTCGGACTATAAGACGCACCGGACTATAAGACGCACCCAGGTTTTAGAGGTGGAAAATAGGGAAAAATATATTTGAAGCAAAAAATGTGGTAAAATATTTAATAACATACTATTATATGTGGTGTTATTATATATAATAGTATGTTATTATGTTGGAAGCTACGGGTAGGAGATGGTGCTGCGGGACCAGTGTGGTGTCTGTAAACTACTATGTGAAGACGCTGGAGGGTGGGTATATGGCCGGGGTCACACATGCGAGAAACTCGCACGATTTCGTGTGAGTCTCTCGCATGAACACCCGGCACTGCCGCCGGCACTCAGACTGGTCGTGCGGCTGCATAGAAATACATGCTGCATAGAAATAGGACAGATGATAGAGACAGAGTTGATAGAGATAGATGATAGAGACAGAGATGATAGAGACAGAGATGATAGAGACAGAGATATAGAGATGATAGAGACAGAGATGATAGAGACAGAGATGATAGAGACAGAGATGATAGAGACAGAGATGATAGAGACAGATGATAGAGACAGAGATGATAGAGACAGAGATGATAGAGACAGATGATAGAGACAGAGATGATAGAGACAGAGATGATAGAGACAGAGATGATAGAGACAGATGATAGAGACAGAGATGATAGAGAAGAGATGATAGAGACAGATGATAGAGACAGAGATGATAGAGACAGAGATGATAGAGACAGAGATGATAGAGACAGAGATGATAGAGACAGAGATGATAGAGACAGATGATAGAGACAGAGATGATAGAGACAGATGATAGAGACAGAGATGACAGAGATGATAGAGACAGAGATGATAGAGATAGAGATGATAGAGACAGAGATGATAGAGACAGAGATGATAGAGACTGAGATGATAGAGACAGATGATAGAGACAGTTGATAGAGACAGAGATGATAGAGACAGAGATGATAGAGATGATAGAGACAGATGATAGAGACAGAGATGATAGAGACAGAGATGATAGACAGATGATAGAGACAGAGATGATAGAGACAGAGATGATAGAGACAGAGTTGATAGAGATGTCACACGTATGCGTTTCATGTGCGCATGATGCGCTGCACAAAAAACGCAAGTGTGAAAGTAGCCTAACCTTTTAATTAATTCTCTGTTGTACAGTGGGTCTGAAGGACCTGTGATGACATCATGAAGAGGCAGGGCTTTGGTCATGTGATGCTCCAGCCCACCCTCTTCATGACCTCATCACAGGTCCTTCACAGGAGCATTCAGCCTCCCATCAGCACAGCCCCAGGCTGTCAGGTATGCCAGCTGCTCCTGCTGCCTCCTTCTCCTTCAGACACCATCTGCCCAGCTGCTGCAGGAATCAGGCGCTGGGGAAACTGTGTGGCTCTGTGATCTGCTGCTCCCCGCTCACTGCTCAGCTGATACGTGGGCGGGGAAGCGGCTGATTAATATTCACTGCACTTAAGTAGGGACCAGGGGTTTCCCCAGCGCTTGTTTCCTGCAGCAGAGGGGATATTTTCTTGCCTCCTGCTGAACCCACTCCACCGCTGCCCCCTGCCCCCCTCCCCACATGTTACATTCCGACCATAAGACGCACCCACACTTTCCTCCCAAATTTGGAGGAAAAAAAGTGCGTCTTATGGTCCAAAAAATACGGTAACCTACTGATGTCTCAATTAATTTTACTTTTATTGGCATCTATTTTTTATTTTTGTAATTTACCAGTAGCTGCTGCATTTTCCACCCTGGGTTTATACGCGAGTCAATAAGTTTTCCCAGTTTTTTGTGGCAAAATTAGGGGGGTCGGCTTATACACGGGTCGGCTTATACATGAGTATATACGGTATTCATCTTTTGATGATACAATCTCTTTGCTTCAATAGCTTGGCCCTGATTACTTATTAGATAAGGCATGTGTGAAATTTGCTTCCTGTTTATTATGCCAACACCAAGAAGGATTTCATTCTTTAGGTTTTCAATTTAGTAATACTCTTTATTTTCTTAAGTGCCTCCCCATGTGTTTTTTCTTAGTCTGTTTTCATTTGAAACCCCCTTCCACATTTTACCATTGGATTACTGATGATGGATTAAAAGTGATGGGTTTGATTTATTTAGATTTTTTATTGTCTAGGCAGATAGACTGTGACAGCTTGGAGACCATTTACAGTATGATGCTCCGACAGTGACCCCCGCACCCACAGTATGATAGCCTTCACAACTCCCATAAACAGTATGATGACCCTACACCATTCTGGTCGCTCTTCTCTGAACTTGCTCCAGTTTGTTGATGTCTTTTTTAAAATGTGGTGCCCAAAACTGGACACAGTATTCCAGGTCTGACCGAAGAGGAGTAGAGGGCAATAATGACTTCACGTGATCTAGACTGTATGCTTCTGTTAATACATCCCAGAATTTTATTTGCCTTTTTTGCTGCTGCATCACACTGTTTACTCATGTTCAGTCTGTGATTTATTATATTACACCAAATCAATTATGGAAAAACCCATAAGAGATATAAAGTGAAGACAAACAGAATTAATTAAAACTTGAATATTTATTTATTAATAATTAAAAATAAGAAACAATATATAAAAAACAGGACAATGGACCTCCAAATAGAGAAAAGGGGAGAGTTAAACACCAGCTCTCATCAAAGTTGCCAATGGTGACCAATTGTTAATGTATAAAGTTGAAAATTTGAAGAAGGCTAATATTTTTAATACACATTTGCTGTTTTGTACATAAATTGCAAAAATGCCTAAATGGCCTGGTACAAATAAATATATCAGCAGCACAAACAACTGGTCTATTGAATTCAATAAGCCCACAGCCCAAAAAGGGTTAATTGCAAGAGAAAGCCCTGACACTAGTAACATGGAAAAAAAAAAAAAAAAAAAACCTCCCATGCTAATCCAGTGTGCTAATATTGTATGGAAACAAACCATATATAACTATATATAGATTATACTGCGGTCCCTATGGGAGCCAAAACACATGGACATGGGTATAAAGTTGAAAATTTTAAGAAGGCTAATATTTTTAATACACATTTGCTGTTTTGTACATAAATTGCAAAAATGCCTAAATGGCCTGGTACAAATTAATATATCAGCAGCACAAACAACTGGTCTATTGAATTCAATAAGCCCACAGCCCAAAAAGGGTTAATTGCAAGAGAAAGCCCTGACACTAGTATCATGGGAAAAAAAAAAAAAAAATGTGGTGCCCAAAACTGGACACAGTATTCCAGATGAGGTCTGACCAAAGAGGAGTAGAGGGCAATAATGACTTCACGTGATCTAGACTGTATGCTTCTGTTAATACATCCCAGAATTGTATTTGCCTTTTTTGCTGCTGCATCACACTGTTTACTCATGTTCAGTCTGTGATTTATTAGTATACCCAAATCTTTTTCACATGTGCTGTTGCTTAGCCCTATTCCTCCCATTCTGTATACACTTTTTTCATTTTTATTTCCCAGATGTAGTACTTTGCATTTTTCCCTGTTAAAACCATTCTGTTAGTTGCTGCCCACTGTTCCAGTTTATTTATATCTTTTTGAACCCTCTGTCTCTTCTCTAGTATTAGCTATCCCTCCTAGCTTTGTGTCATCAGCAAATTTAATCAGTTTACCCTCAATCTCTTCATCTAAATCATTGACAAAGATGTTGAACAATACAGGGCCCAAGACAGAGCCCTGTGGTACCCCACTTGATACATTCTTCCAACTGGATGTGCAGCCATTTACTACCACTCTTTGGGTCCTATCACTAACCCAGTTATGAATCCACCTAACAGTTGCCTTGACCATTCCATACTTAGTCATTTTTTCAATAAGGATGGTGTGAGATACTTTGTCAAATGCTTTGCTGAAGTCAAGATATAATATATCTACAGCATTTCCCTGATCCACCCAGTCAGTGATTCTGTCATAGAAGGAAATTAAATTAGTCTGACATGACTTATTAGGTACATACCCATGCTGACTCTGGTTAAGCACTTCATTCTTGTCCAGGTACTTATATGCATGTTGTTTAATTATTTGTTCAAAGATCTTTCCTGGTATAGATGTCAGTATGATGCACCCACACCACCCCACACAGTATAATGGCTTCACAGTCCATCCACATAATGTGATGGCCCCAATCATCCCCACACACAATATAATCAATATAATTACCCCCATAGCGCACCACACACTATGATGGTTCCATACAGTATGATGCCCTCACAGCCTCTCATACAGTCTCCATAGTACCCCCTACACAGTATGATAGCCACCACAGCTCCATCACACATTATGATGGCCCCCTCAGTCCCTACTGGCCCACAGTCCTCCCGCAGATTATGAATATCCCAGAGTCCCCACTCACAGTATGATTAACGCAATAGCACCCCAAAAGGGTGATATTCACACAGTATGTCCTCTCATACTAACTGATAAAACAAACAAAAATACCAACACCTAGCCTTGTTCCCTGTTACGTACTGGTTATCGAGGCACTCTGCAGTGAGGGCGGTATATATATCAACAGTCCCAGGCCGGGAATATATATATATAAACCTCCGGTCTGTCACTGCCAGGATCCCACAATAACACCAGAACAGTATGCTGCCACCAGTTCCTAGTTAGATATAGTTCCAGTCCATTAACAAGCTTACATCCGGCCTGAAACCAACCTCAAGTAGTGTATAAGTACTAGCCGGTCTCATGGTTGTGGCAAATCGGGTTTGGAGATAAAAGAGCAGCCCAAAATTAATCAAGATTTTAATTGCCAAATGGCGCACTAGATAATACAAATATTTACAGAGTAATATACAGATATTACAGACAGAAGTACAAAAAAAGGTAGGGCACAGGTATGGGATTGCAGTTAACTGTATGTGTCAAGTTACTGGTTCTTATAGCATGTGGGCCCCAGGAAAGCGCTCAAGTCCACAGGTACTTTCTTAGTTTCTGGTCCATCTCCATGTGTGACGTGACGCGGCTTCCATGCTAGAACATTGACAATGGCTAAAGGTGTGTAGCTAGCTTTTAACCCTAGCTCGCCCCCTCCCATATTTCCCACCACTCCTCTGGGTTGGACTGAAATCTCCTCCCATGACCTCCTAGCTGAAATAATTCCCAATATCTGGGATGAGCCATAACTTCCTAGTGGGAGGTCAAAACGGGACAATTGACATCTCAACGGGTTCGTTGGTACTGGACCGATATGGAGATTCCAAACTTGGGTCCATTAAGTGGTTCTGGAGAGCCAGTCTCGATAGCTCGGTATCTGGGACAGCTGGAGAAATATGGGACACAGGGGTGTGTGCGGAGGGCTCCCAGGATTCTGGTGGCATATTGCATTTAACCCTGAAGTTCATGGTACTCTCATAATTCATCTCTAGGTGTCAGTGCTCAAGTGTCTATGCTTTGCTTTGATATTGATTGATAGCTGGCCGCCTTGCACAAAAGACAGCAGGGGGGCCCAGCTCTGTTCCTCCTGACCTTAATTAATAGTGGCCTCTAATTCTCTGGCCATATGACAAAGTCCTGTTCATTTGGGAATTTGTGTACAGTCATGGCCAAAAGTTTTGAGAATGACACAAATATTATTTTTTACAAAGTCTACTGCTTCACTTTTTCTAATGGCAATTTGCATATACTCCAGAATGTTATAAAGAGTGATCAGCTTAACAGCAATTACTTGCAAAGTCAATATTTGGCTAGAAAATGAACTTTATCCCCCAAAACACAATTCAACATCATTGCAGCCCTGCCTTAAAAGGACCAGCTAACCTCTTTTCAGTGATTGCTCCATTAACACAGGTGTGGGTGTTGATGAGGACATGGCTGGAGATCAATCTGTCATGATTAAGTAAGAATGACACCACTGGACACTTTAAAAGGAGGCTGGTGCTTGGCATCATTGTTTCTCTTCTGTTAACCATGGTTATCTCTAAAGAAACACGTGCAGTCATCATTGCAGTGCACAAAAATGGCCTAACAGGGAAGAGTATCGCAGCTAGAAAGATTGCACCTCAGTCAACAATCTATTGCATCATCAAGAACTTCAAGGAGAGAGGTTCCATTGTTGCCAAAAAGGCTTCAGGGCGCCCAAGAAAGACCAGCAAGCACCAGGACCGTCTCTTAAAAGTGTTTCAGCTGCGGGATCGGGCTACCAGCAGTGCAGAGCTTGCTCAGGAATGGCAGCAGGCAGGTGTGAGTGCATCTGCACGCACTGTGAGGCAGAGACTCTTGGAGCAAGGCCTGGTCTCAAGGAGGGCAGCAAAGAAGCCACTTCTCTCCAGAAAAAACATCATGGACAGACTGATATTCTGCAAAAGGTACAGGCAGTGGACTGCTGAGGACTGGGGTAAAGTTATTTTCTCTGATGAATCCCCTTTTCGATTGTTTGGGACATCAGGAAAACGTCTAATTCGGAGAAGACAAGGTGAGCGCTACCACCAGTCTTGTCTCATGCCAACTGTTAAGCATCCTGAAACCATTCATGTGTGGGGTTGCTTATCAGCCAAGGGAATCGGCTCTCTCACAGTCTTGCCTAAAAACACAGCCATGAATAAAGAATGGTACCAGAATTTCCTCCAAGAGCAACTTCTCCCAACCCTCCAAGAGCAGTTTGGCGATCAACAATGCCTTTTCCAGCATGATGGAGCACCTTGCCATAAAGCAAAGGTGATAACTAAATGGCTCAGGGAACAAAACATAGAGATTTTGGGTCCATGGCCTTGAAACTCCCCAGATCTTAATCCCATTGAGAACTTGTGGTCAATCATCAAGAGACGGGTGGACAAACAAAAACCTAAAAATTCTGACAAAATGAAAGCATTGATTGTGCAAGAATGGACTGCTATCAGTCAGGATTTGGTCCAGAAGTTGATTGAGAGCATGCCAGGGAGAATTGCAGAGGTCCTGAAGAAGAAGGGTCAACACTGCAAATATTGACTTGCTGCATTAACTCATTTTAACTGTCAATATAAGCTTTTGTTACTCATATGTTTGCAATTATTATATTTCTGTCTGTGATAAAAACATCTGTCAAACACACATAAAAACCAGAGGGCAGCAGATCTTGTGAAAATATAATATTTGTGTCATTCTCAAAACTTTTGGCCATGACTGTACTTATCCCAAGGGTGGGGGCCACAGTTCCGGGGGCAGAAGGAGATCTCTGGATAATATATTGGGCCTCAATTAATAAATCCAAAATGGAGTCTCCCTCATCTTTCATAGTCCCTGTCCAGACTCATGGGTCCCATGGCGGCTGCATGATCCGCTGCTATTACTGGTACATCCCTGAGAAAAACACATGCCAGATCAAGTCGCTGTTCTGCTCTGCTTAGCATAAGGACAGGACAAAGCGGTAGTGAGGGACAGTATTAGGTTCTGTGTTTGTGTACTCTGCAAAAACGCCTCTCTGTGTGTACTGTGCACTTGTGTCTATGGGAGTACTGTGCGTTAAAACAAATTGCATCTGTGTCTGTGGGAGTAGTGTGCCTAAAACCAATTGTTTCTACTCTGCACCTGTGACTGTGGGAGTAGTGTGCCTAAAAATTAGTTGTTCTACTCTGCACCCATGTCCGTGGGAGTAGTGTGTCTTTAAAAAAATCTCCCACTCTCACCCATGTGTCACAGGGATACCGTGACAGAGAGGGGCCAGAAGATTGCAGTGTGGTTTCACAAACTTCTGCACTGGTTAGAAGGACTTCACCATCTTATTAAACAGTGTAGGTTTTTTCCTTGCTAGCAGTGCAAGGGTTAATCTGTTCCGTTGATGCTCCTGGAGCTTTCCTACCTGGATTAACTCAGCTATTTAGTGTTGGCCACTCCCACTGCTATATATGCTTGCCTCTGGCACCTGATTAGGAGTTGAAAATGAAGTTCATGTATGGAGTAGGCATGTGGAGATTTGTTTAGGAGATTGTTACTTGGAGTTTGCATACATCCTCATCTTCTCCTATTTGGGTTCTCCTTCCTTTATCTCCCCTGTGTCCCACTCTGTTGTATGGTGTTTGGATTTTGTAAGGTAGGTATTTTCATTTATCCCTGTCCATTTTCCCTTGTTTGCCTAGTTAGTGTGTTCCTACACGCAGGCGACATGACGTTCTGTGTCATTTTGTAGGCTTGAGGATCACTACACGAATGGTGAAGCTAGAACATGTTGAGGCAGTGTTAGATTGGATGGCTGAGAGTATCTCCAGTTCCTTCACATTATCTTTCACCTGGTCCCTTGCAAAAAGTACAGAGTTGGCACTTGAGGACCATGGTTATCTGGCTTTCATCTCACCCCCTTCCAAATCAGTCTAACACTCTGAGGTCCAAGTCATTTAGCAGTCTCTTCTGCTTTTTGATGTGTCTGCTGGCTAGGATTCCTTACCCATTCACCTGGCCCTGCCCCACAAGTGGAAGAGATTGAGTGCACTGATGCCCAACACACCTGTTTGGAGGAAGAGGAGGTGGACACGTAGCCCCAGCAGCATAGCAAAAGAGGGAGCAGGGTCTAAAAGCACAGCGCATGGCAACCAGCCAGTAGATCGGCTGCTACTGCCCACCGTGCCGAGGTAATAAACAAACCAAAGCCAGCTCAAAGGACCTCCATGGCGTGGAATTTCTTCAGCCAATGTACTGACAACAAGACAAGAGTGGTTTGTATGTTGTGCCATCAGAGCCTGAAGCGAGGTATAGAGGTATAAATGTTCTGAACTTGAGCACCACCTGCATGACAAATCATTTGAATTCCAAGTACAAGGTGCAGTAGAGTACACACCTTAAAAAGCATGACAGATTTGAGCCTCCTCTTGCTGCGGTCTCAGCCTCTTTTTCTCTCTCACGAGCAACAGTCACCTGCCACCCTGCAAAGAGAGGATGTGATAGAAGCACCAGCAGTGTTCACGCCGTCCCATTGAAGTGTCCAGCTCTCCATCTTAAAAAACCCTCAAGAGAAAGAGGAAATACCCACCTACCCATCGATGAGATATCATCCCGAATTATAGCATTTCATAATTCCAGGCTTTTGAAATGCTGCCATTCTAGCTGGTGGAGATGGACAGTTTTTAAAAACTGATGGCGGTGGCTTTCCCGCAGTATGTTGTTCCCAGCCACTACTAGTTTTCCAGGCAGACCATCCCTGCTCTGCACAAACATGTTGCGGATCAAACTGGGTGTGCACTACGCAACGCCATCAGTGGCAAGGTCCACATAACCACTGTATGTGGACCAGTAAGCATGACCAGGAATTTTACATCTCCCTAACTGCCCACTGGGTAATTGTTGTGGTGGCTGAGACAGGCAGAAGGTGTTCTAACGCATGTCCTACCACCACTGAGGATTGCTGAACATTTCTATGTCCATGTTGTCTCCCCCCCATTCCGTTTCCTCCACAGCCTCCTCTTCCAGTCACTGTACTACACCACCAACTTCAGCCCAGCCAGGGAGAAATGACAGCATAGTAAATAAATAGCTAAATAATAACCTGTAATATGGTCTGGAGGCTGGGGAAAAGCACCCTGATGCGCATTTCGCTTATGCTTCTTTCTGGGGGTATATGATATACATCGGGTTAACTTTATTTGCTATGCATGGCTATTCTATACATTAACCACTAAAGGGTGTTCATCCCACATTGCTAGAGGTCAATTAACCATTCCCTCTTTATGTTTGCACTGGCATATTTATTATATTTTTTGTGATATATATCTTTCCAAATTTTGATCTTGTAATGTGACCATAATTATATGCACTTGCACTTTATGATGTCTAATGTTGTTTATGGGCATGTACAGTTGAAACCAGAAATTTACATTCACTATATAAAAAGACACATATGCATTTTTTTCTCAATATATGACATGAAATCACAATATACCTTTCCCAATTTAGGTAAATTAGGATTACCATAATTATTAATATTTGCAAAATGCCAAAATAATGAGAGAGAGATTGTTTTAAGGCGTTTTTATTACATGTTGCAAAGTCAAAAGTTTACATACAGTTCATTAGAATTTGGAACCATTTGGAATGACTTGGGTCAAATGTTTGGAATATCCTTCCACAAGCTTCTCATAATAATTTGTTGGAATTTGGGCCCATTCCTCCTGACAAAACTTGTGTAACTGATCCAGGTTTGTAGGTCGCCTTGCTTGCACCTGCCTTTTCAGATTTGCCCATAAATTTTCAATAGGATTAAGATCAGAGCTTTGTGATGGCCATTCCAAAACATTGACTTTGTTATCCTTAAACCACTTTGTTACTATTTTGGTAGTATGCTTCAGGTCATTGTCCATTTAGAATAAACATTTCCACCCAAGCTTTAACTTCCTGCTTGATGTCATGAGATGTTGCTTCAGTATTGCCACATAATATCTTTTTTCATGATGCCATCTATTTTGAGAAGTGCAACAGTCCCTCCTGCAGCAAAACAACCCCACAACATGATGCTGCCACCCTCGTGGTTCGCAGTTGAGTGTTAGAACCCTCTTGTTAGATTTTGTTTCAGTTTGCTGGTCACATGACCTTTTTTCCCTATTTAGTCTGGCTCCGCCCTTCTGGCTTTGCTGGACTTCATTGTATTATCTACTCTTAAGCTAGCCGGGTGCTTAGGTGCCTTACTCTGTCAGTTTTGCTTAATCTTAGGATCTCGTAGTAATTTGTTTTCTGTTTAATTTTCCCTGCTACAATTTCTGTTAGGAGGTGTCCACCTTTTCTCCCAGTCCCTAGGTCTTGTAGGGGTTCCTCCCTCGCAACTATAGGTCTTCGTTCAGACTAGCTGAGGACTTTAGCGGGTCTGGTCGCAGGATCAGGTTCCCCGTTACATGGTAGGGATCAAGCTCAGTTTTATTGTAGGGACAGAGTTCCCATCTTTCCTTAGTGCTTGTAGCAGTTCATAACAGTAAGTCCAGCCAAGAAAAAAAAAAAAAATCTCTAAGGAAAGATTTTCTGTTTTTATCATGGTGTCGGTTCGGGATTTGGCTGAACGCCTGCAGGGTCTCTCTCTGGAGGTGGCTGAAATCCAGCAACACATGAGTAGTTGTTCTGGAGCACATTTCGTGGAGCCAAAGGTACGTTTGCCTGATTTATTTTTTGGTGAACAACAAGATTTTTTTTCTTCTAAAAATGCTTGCTTGTTGTATTTTTGTTTGAGACCCAGATCCTCTGGTGATGAATCACAGCGCATAGGGTTCATAATGTCACTTTTGCGCAAAGAACCTCAGGACTGGGCCTTTTCTCTGCAGCCTAGTGATCCATGCTTTGGATCAGTGGATGTTTTTTTTTCTGCTTTGGGGTTGTTGTATGACGATCCGGATCGTGTTTCTTCAGCTGAGACAGAGTTGAGACGTTTGAGACAGGGATCGGGTAATGTGGAAAAATATTGTACTCACTTCCGTAGGTGGTCCACTCAGGTGGGCTGGAACGATTCAGCTTTGAAAAATTTATTTCTTGCAGGATTAGGTGAAAGGGTTAAAGATTTGCTGATTGCTTATCCTATACCTGGTAACTTGCAAGAGGCTATGCAATTGGCCATACGGGTGGATAGGAGACTGCGTGCAAGGGTTAACCCCTTCCCGACCCATGACGCCACGTAGGCGTCATGAAAGTCAGTGCCAATCCGACCCATGACGCCTATGTGGCGTCATGAAAGGATCGCGTTCCTGCGGGCCGGGAGACCGGGGTCACTCAATGGTCACCCGACCCGCCGGCACAGGACCCTTTGTACTTCACCACAGGGGGGTTGGCTTAACCCCCCCGTGGCCACGATCGCTCTGATTGGCTGTTAAAAGTGAAACAGCCAATCAGAGCAATGTGTAATATTTCACCAATTTAATTGGTGAAATATTACAATCCAGCCATGGCCGATGCTGCAATAGCATCTGCCATGGCTGGACACCGAGCCCTGACCCCCCCACACGTAGTCACGGCGGCGATCGGCCGCCGCCACCAAAAGATGGCGGTGATCGGTCACCGCCGTCACTATCTGCTCCCCTCCTCCTTTGCTCCGCTGCCCCCACCTTCCGACCCCCCCCCCCCCTAACCATCCGACCCCCCTACTCACCTCTCCCGATCCACCGATGTCCCTGGATCGGTCACGGCGTCCGCCCGGGCCTCTTCATGGGCGCCGCCATCTTGGAAAATGGCGGGCGCATGCGCAGTGCGCCCCCCAGTGTTCAAAAATTTATTTTGATCACTGTGATAAACTGTCACAGTGATCAAAATAAAAAAAAGTAAATGAACCCCCCCTTTATCATAGGTAGGGACAAATAAAAAAATAAAGAATTTTTTTTTTTTTTTCCTAGCGGATTTTGCTGCTGATCCGCGGCGTATATGGCTGCGGATCCGCGGCGGATTTCGCTGCTGATCCGCGGCGGATTTCGCTGCTGATCCGCGGCGGATTTCGCTGCTGATCCGCGGCGGATTTCGCTGCTGATCCGCGGCGGATTTCGCTGCTGATCCGCTGCGGATTTCGCTGCTGATCCGCTGCGGATTTCGCTGCGGATCCGCGGCGGATTTCGCTGCTGATCCGCAACTGATATTGCTGCTGATTCGCTGCGGATCCGCGGCGGATTTCGCTGCTGATCCGCGGCTGATTTCGCTGCTGATCCGCGGCTGATTTTGCTGCTTATCCGCGGCTGATTTCGCTGCAGATCCGCGGCGGATTTCGCTGCTGATCCGCGGCGGATTTCGCTGCTGATCCGCGGCGGATTTCGCTGCTGATCCGCGGCGGATTTCGCTGCTGATCCGCTGCGGATTTTCGCTGCGGATCCGCGGCGGATTTCGCTGCTGATCCGCAACTGATTTCCTGCTGATCCGCGCTGATTTCGCTGCTGATCCGCGGCTGATTTCGCGCTGATCCGCGGCTGATTTCGCTGCTGATCCGCGGCTGATTTCGCTGCTGATCCGCGGCTGATTTCGCTGCGGATCCGCGGCGGATTTCGCTGCTGATCCGCGGCGGATTTCGCTTCTGATCCGCGGCGGATTTCGCTGCGGATCAGCGGCTGATTTCGCTGCGGATCCGCGGCGGATTTCGCTGCTGATCCGCGGCGGATTTCGCTGCTGATCCGCGGCGGATTTCGCTGCGGATCCACGGCGGATTTCGCTGCTGATCCGCGGCGGATTTCGCTGCTGATCCGCGACTGATTTTGCTGCTGATTCGCTGCTGATCCTGCGGCGGATTTTGCTGCGGATCCGCGGCTGATTTGCTGCGGATCCGCGCTGATTTTGCTGCGGATCCGCGGCTGATTTTGCTGCTGATCCGCAGCGCATTTTGCTGCTGATCCGCGGCGCATTTTGCTGCTGATCCGCGGCGGATTATCTGCTGATTCATCTGTGCTAGCGGGTATAGCATAACGCGATCACGTTATGCTATACCGTTACCAGCCGGTCAACGCTACGTGTTGAACGGGCTGGTAAAACGCAATATGAACCCAGCCTTAGGGTTAGAACTAGGGTTAGGGTTAGCATTAGGGTTAAGGTTAGAATTACGGTTAGGGTTGGAATTTGGGTTAGGGTTGGAATTAGGGTTAGGGTTGGAATTAGGGTTAGGCTTGTGGTTAGGTTTATGGTTAGAGTTGGGATTAGGGTTAGGGGTGTGTTGGGGTTAGGGTTATGATTAGGGTTTGTATTAGGGTTAGGTGTGTGTAGGGGTTAGGGTTGGGGTTAGGGGTGTGTTGGGGTTAGGGTTGGAGTTAGAATTGAGGGGTTTCCACTATTTAGGCACATCAGGGGGTCTCCATACGTGACATGGCGCCACCATTGATTCCTGCAAATTTTGCGTTCAAAAAGTCAAACAGTGCTCCCTTTATTCCAAGCCCCGACGTATGCCCAAACAGTGGTTTATCCCCACATATGAGGTATCAGCGTACTCGGGAAAAATTGCACAACAACTTTGGGGGTTCTAATTTCTCCTGTTAACATTGGGAAAAAAATTGGGGACTAAAAATTATTTTTGTGGAAAAAAAATGATTTTATATTTTCACGGCTCTGCGTTATAAACTTCTGTGAAGGACTTGGAGATTCAAAGTGCTTATCACACATCTATAGGAGTTCCTTGGGGGATCTAGTTTCCAAAATGGGGTCACTTGTGGGGAGTTTCTACTGTTTAGGCACATTAGGGACTCTGCAAACGTAACATGATGCCCGAAGACCATTCCATCAAGTGGGCATTTCAAAACGTCACTACTTCCCATCCGAGCCCCGACGTGTGCCCATACAGTAGTTTTCTCCCACATATGGGATATCAGCATACTCAGGACAAATTGGACAACAACTGTTGGGGTCTAATTTCTCATGTTACCCTTGGGAAAATAAAAAAATTGGGGACTAAAAGATCCTGATTGTGGAAAAAATATGATTTTTTTATTTTCATGCCCGGGCGTTATAAACTTCTGTGTAGCCCTTGGGGGTTCAAAGTGCTCACCACACATCTAGATAAGTTCTTTGCGGGGTCTAGTTTCCAAAATGGGGTCACTTGTGGGGAGTTTCTACTGTTTAGGCACATCAGGGGCTCTGCAAACGTAACAAGATGCCCGCAGACCATTCCATCAAGTCGGCATTTCAAAGCGTCACTACATCCCTTCCGAGCCCTGACGTGTGCCCAAACAGTGGTTCCCCCCCACATATGGGGTACTAGCGTACTCAGGACAAACTGGACAACAACTTTTGGGGTCCAATTTCTCCTGTAACCATTGTGAAAATAAAAAATAGTGGGCTAAAAAATATTTTTTGAGAAAAAAAAATGATTTTTTATTTTCACGGCTCTGCGTTATAAACTTCTGTGAAGCACCTGGGGGTTTAAAGTGCTCACTATGCATCTAGATAAGTTCCTTAGGGCGTCTAGTTTCCAAAATGGGGTCTCTTGTGGGGGAGCTGCAATGTTTAGGCACACAGGAACTCTCCAAATGCGACATGGCAACCGCTAAATATTCCAGCATATTTTCCATTCAAAAAGTCAAATGGCGCTCCTTCCCTTCTGAGCCCTGCCGTGCGCCCAAACAGTGGTTTATGACCACATATGAGGTATCTGTGTACTCAGGAGAAATTGCCCAACAAATTTTAGGATCCAATTTATACTGTTGCCCATGTGAAAATGAAAATAACTGAGGCTAAAAGAAAATTTTTGTGAAAAAAAAGTACTTTCTTTTATTTACGGATCAATTTGTGAAGCACCTGGGGGTTCAAAGTGCTCACTATGCATCTAGATAAGTTCCTTAGGGGATCTGGTTTCCAAAATGGGGTCACTTGTGGGGGAGCTCCAATGTTTAGGCACACAGGGACTCTCCAAATGCGACATGGCAACCGCTAAATATTCCAGCATATTTTCTATTCAAAAAGTCAAATGGCGCTCCTTCCCTTCTGAGCCCTGCCATGCGCCCAAACAGTGGTTTATGACCACATATGAGGTATCTGTGTACTCAGGAGAAATTGCCCAACAAATTTTAAGATCCAATTTATACTGTTGCCCATGTGAAAATGAAAAAACTGAGGCTAAAAGAAAATTTTTGTGAAAAAAAAGTACTTTTTTTTTTACGGATCAATTTGTGAAGCACCTGGGGGTTCAAAGTGCTCACTATGCATCTAGATAAGTTCCTTAGGGGGTCTAGTTTCCAAAATGGGGTCACTTGTGGGGGAGCTCCAATGTTTAGGCACACAGGGACTCTCCAAATGCGACATGGCATCCGCTAAATATTCCAGCATATTTTCCATTCAAAAAGTCAAATGGCGCTCCTTCTCTTCTGAGCCCTGCCATGCGCCCAAACAGTGGTTTATGACCACATATGAGGTATCTGTGTACTCAGGAGAAATTGCCCAACAAATTTTAAGATCCAATTTATACTGTTGCCCATGTGAAAATGAAAAAACTGAGGCTAAAATAAATTTTTTGTGAAAAAAAAGTACTTTCTTTTTTTTACAGATCAATTTGTGAAGCACCTGGGGGTTCAAAGTGATCACTATGCATCTAGATAAGTTCCTTAGGGGGTCTAGTTTCCAAAATGGGGTCACTTGTGGGGGAGCTCCAATGTTTAGGCACACAGGGACTCTCCAAATGCGACATGGCATCCGCTAAATATTCCAGCATATTTTCCATTCAAAAAGTCAAATGGCGCTCATTCCCTTCTGAGCCCTGCCGTGCGCCCAAACAGTGGTTTATGACCACATATGAGGTATCTGTGTACTCAGGAGAAATTGCCCAACAAATTTTAAGATCCAATTTATACTGTTGCCCATGTGAAAATGAAAAAACTGAGGCTAAAAGAAATTTTTTGTGAAAAAAAAGTACTTTCTTTTTTTACAGATCAATTTGTGAAGCACCTGGGGTTCAAAGTGATCACTATGCATCTAGATAAGTTCCTTAGGGGGTCTAGTTTCCAAAATGGGGTCACTTGTGGGGAGCTCCAATGTTTAGGCACACAGGGACTCTCCAAATGCGACATGGCAACCGCTAAATATTCTAGCATATTTTCCATTCAAAAAGTCAAATGGCGCTCCTTCCCTTCTGAGCCCTGCCGTGCGCCCATACAGTGGTTTATGACCACATATGAGGTATCTGTGTACTCAGGAGAAATTGCCCAACAAATTTTAGGATCCATTTTATCCTGATGCCCATGTAAAAATGAAAAAATTGATGCTAAAAGAAAATTTTTGTTGGAAAAATTAAAATGTCCATTTTTTCCTTCCACGTTGCTTTAGTTCCTGTGAAGCACCTGAAGGGTTAATAATCTTCTTGAATGTAGTTTTGAGTAGCTTGAGGGGTGCAGTTTTTATAAAGGTGTCACTTTTGGGTATTTTCTGCCATATAGACCCCTCAAAGTGACTTCAAATGTGAGGTGGTCCCTAAAAAAAATGGTTTTGTAAATTTTGCTGTAAAAATGAGAAATCGCTGGTCAACTTTTAACCCTTATAACTTCCAACAAAAAAAAATGTTGTTCCCAAAATTGTGCTGATGTAAAGTAGACATGTGGGAAATGTTATTTATTAACTATTTTGTGCCACATAACTCTCTGGTTTAACAGAATAAAAATTAAAAATTTGAAAATTACAAAATTTTCAGAATTTTCGCCAAATTTCCATTTTTTTCACAAATAAACGCAAAAATTATCGACCTAAATTTACCACTAACATGAAGCCCAATATGTCACGAAAAAACAATCTCAGAATTGCTAGGATCCGTTGAAGCGTTCCTGAGTTATTACCTCATAAAGGGACACTGGTCAGAATTGCAAAAAATGGCAAGGTCTTTAAGGTCAAAATAGGCTGGGTCTTGAAGGGGTTAATGAGAGTAAGTCTGCTTTGTCAGCTCCAGGTTTGGAGAAGGAATGTACTGACATTGCAGAGCCGATGGAAATTGGAGCAATGGCACCTCACTCTCGGGAAAAAGAACGCAGATTTGCTCAAGGTTTGTGTTTCTACTGTGGTAAATCTAAGCATTTCATTAAGAACTGTGCACTTCGAATGAATAAAGAGAAAAAAAAAATGAGGTCAGTGTCGCCCGCATAGCTTGTTTAAACAATAAAGGTGTCTTTCTTTCTGCTACCACTGGTGTTGAGGAGGAATTAATGGAGTTTCGGGTATTTGTGGATTGTGGTTCAACTCTCAATGTGATTGATGGGAAATTTTTGGAAAAACTAAAATTAAAACCCAAACTTCTGTCTTCTCCTATTAATGTGGTGTCTGTGGATGGCTCTCCCTTGAAAAATGTTACTCACCATATCTGTGAATTTCCTCTTACTATTAATGGTGTTCATCAAGAGAATTTGGATTTGGTAGTTTTGAATAATTTGCCCTCACCGGTGATTTTGGGTTACCCTGGTTAAAATTGCACAATCCGGTACTGGATTGGTTACCAATGAAATTAAGTCCTGGAGTCCTAAGTGTTATGACAAGTGTTGTAACGGGCGTATTGCTGCTGTAGTTAAGGGGGAGTTACCTGTACCTATTCAGGATTTTTGGAAAGTTTTTTCTGATAAGGAATCGCAGGTATTGCCTCCTCATAGAGATTATGATTGTGCGATTGAATTTATCCCTGGAGCAACTCTTCCTAAAAGTCGTTTATTTAATTTGACTATTCCTGAGAGAAAGGCTTTGGAGGAATACATACAGACAAGCTTGGCCGCCGGTCACATTAGGCCTTCCAAATCTCCTGTGGCGGTTGGATTTTTTTTTGTTAAAAAAAAGGACGGCGGTTTACGGCCTTGTCTAGACTTTCGTGAGATTAATAAGATTACTGTACGCAATCCTTACCCACTGCCATTGATTCCTGATTTGTTTAATCAGTTAGTGGGGGCCAAGTGGTTCTCGAAAATTGATCTTCGAGGGGCATACAATTTGTTGCGCATGAAGGAGGGGGATGAATGGAAGACTGCGTTTAACACTCCACTGGGTCATTTTGAGAATCTGGTCATGCCTTTTGGACTTTCCAGTCTCCGCATTTTTTCAGAATCTTATTAATGACATCCTTAGACCTTTGATCGGCAGAAGTGTGGTTGTGTATTTGGATGACATTTTGATTTATTCACCGGATTTGGAGTCTCATTGGAGGAGTGTGCGTGAAGTATTACAGTTACTGAGTGATAATTCACTTTTTGCCAAACTAGAAAAATGTGAGTTCGCTGTACAGAGACTTAGTTTTTTGGGCTACATTGTCTCCAGTGAAGGTTTTGAGATGGACCCGGTGAAAGTGCAAGCTGTGCAGGATTGGCCTAGACCTATTGGTGTGAAATCAATACAGAGGTTTTTGGGTTCGCCAATTATTATAGAAAATTCATAAAAAAATTTTCTGTGATTGCCAATCCTCTGACCGATCTCACCAGGAAAGGTGCTGATGCGGTTCAGTGGACTACTGAGGCCATTGAGGCTTTTGTGTTGCTAAAGGAGAGGTTCAGCTCTGCTCCCATCCTTACCAGCCTGATGTGACTAAACCATTTTTGGTTGAGGTTGATGCTTCTTCTGTGGGGGTCGGCGCGGTGTTGTCTCAGGAAAAGACGGATGGAGTACATTTTTCCTTCTTTTTTTCAAAGAAATTTTCTGAGTCTGAACTAAATTATGATATCGGTAATCGGGAATTGTTGGCAATTAAACTCGCATTTGAACACTGGCGTCATTTTTTGGAGGGAGCGGAATTTCCCGTTCAAGTTTTCACCGATCATAAAAATCTGATCTACCTTGATGCTGCCAAACGCTTGAATGCCCGTCAGGCTAGGTGGGCACTGTTTTTCTCACGCTTTAATTTTACCGTTACTTACATCCCAGGTACTAAAAATGTTAAAGCTGATGCTTTGTCTCGCAGCTTTTCTCCTATGGTGGGTACTGAGGAGGAGGAAAACATTTTGCAAGAGGGGGTTGTTATTGCGGTTTGGACTCCGTGTTGGAAGATGAGATTCTTAAAGCACAGGAGAATGCCCCATCTAACACGCCGCATGGGAGGTTGTTTGTGCCTGGTACCCTGAGAGAGATTTGTTTGTTGAATGTCATGACTCTCGGTTGGCAGGTCATCCTGGAATCTCTGAGACCAAGAGACTTGTGGGTCGCAGCTTTTGGTGGCCTGGATGGCAGAAGGAAGTCATTAAGTGGGTGCGTCAATGCACTATGTGTGCTAGATCTAAGTCTTCTCATACTCCTGCTGCAGGGTTGCTTTGCCCTCTGGAGGTCCCTAGTGCACCTTGGACACATTTGGCTATGGACTTTATTACTGACCTTCCCCCCTCTGAGGGTTTCACTGTCATCTGGGTGGTCGTGGACCGTTTTAGCAAGATGTGTCACTTGGTTCCTTTCATCAAATTGCCCTGCGCTAAGACTCTCGCTAAGGCCTTTGTCAAGGAAATAGTCAGACTACATGGTGTTCCTACTGACATTGTTTCTGATAGGGGACCTCAGTTTGTGGCTCATTTTTGGCGCGCCTTTTGTGACAGGTTGGGAGTTCATTTGTCGTTTTCATCCGGATATCATCCTGAGTCTAATGGCCAGACAGAAAGGAAAAACCAGGATGTTGAGCAGTTCTTGCGTTGTTTTGTGACTGATAATCAAGAGGGGTGGTCTGAGTTTCTGCCACTTGCTGAATTTGCTCTTAACAATCATACATCCGCTTCTGCTGGTTGTTCGCCTTTTTTTTGTTGTACTGGGAGACATCCGTCTTTTGGGTCATTTTCCAAGTTGGGATCGGCTGTACCTGAAGAGGAGAATTTTTCTGGTGTGTTGCAGAGAGTTTGGACTGATGTGCGTGGTAATCTTCAGGAGGCTAACAAAAGATCCAAAGTGTATTTTGATAGAAAACGACAAGAGGTTTTGTTTGCTATTGGTGACATGGTCTGGTTGTCCTCTAAGAATCTGCGCTTGAGGATTCCGTCTAAGAAATTGGGTCCCAAGTTTGTAGGGCCCTTTAAGGTGCTTCAGGTTATTAACCAATCTGCTGTTAAGTTGGAGCTTCCCACCTCCTGGAAGATTAATCCGATGTTTCATGTTTCTCTCTTGAAAAAAGCTGAGGTCTCAGATGGAGACGTCTCGGCCACTGTTCCCCTGGTGGTGGAGGACGGGCAATATGAGATTTCCCGCATCCTAAATTCTAGACTGTATAGAGGGGGTTTGCAGTACCTCGTCTCTTGGAAGGGTTATGGACCCGAGGATAACTCATGGGTGAAGGCGGATGATGTTTCTGCGTCTAGATTTGTCAGAGCGTTTCACAAGAGGTTTCCGGATAAGCCTAAGTCCTAGGGGATCCGGAGGATCCTCTTAGAAGGGAGGGTACTGTTAGAACCCTCTTGTTAGATTTTGTTTCAGTTTGCTGGTCACATGACCTTTTTTCCCTATTTAGTCTGGCTCCGCCCTTCTGGCTTTGCTGGACTTCATTGTATTATCTACTCTTAAGCTAGCCGGGTGCTTAGGTGCCTTACTCTGTCAGTTTTGCTTAATCTTAGGATCTCGTAGTAATTTGTTTTCTGTTTAATTTTACCTGCTACAATTTCTGTTAGGAGGTGTCCACCTTTTCTCCCAGTCCCTAGATCTTGTAGTGATTCCTCCCTTGCAACTATAGGTCTTCGTTCAGACTAGCTGAGGACTTTAGCGGGTCTGGTCGCAGGATCAGGTTCCCCGTTACATCGTAGGGATCAAGCTCAGTTTTATTGTAGGGACAGAGTTCCCATCTTTCCTTAGTGCTTGTAGCAGTTCATAACATTGAGATGATGTTGTTAGGTTTCCAAGCTTCTCCCTTTTTCCTCCAAACGTAACGTTATGTCCAAAAAGTTCAATTTTAGTTTCATCAGACCACAGGACATGTCTCAAAAAATGAAGGTCTTTCTTCCTGTGTGCATTTGCAAACATTAATCTGGCTTTTTATGCTTCTTTTGGAGTCATGGCTTCTTCCTGGCAAAGTGGCCTTTCAGTCCATGCTGATACAGTACTTGTTTCACTGTGGATATTAACACAATCTCACCAGTTTCCACCATCATCTTCACAAGGGTTTTTGTTTTTGTCCTTGGGTTGATATGCACATTTCAGACCAAAGCACATTCACCTCTGGGACACAGAACCCAACTCCTTACTGAGCGGTATGATGGCTGGACATTCCCATCTTGTTTGTACTTGCATAAAATTGTTTGCACAGATGAACGAGGCTCCTTCAGGTATCTTGAAATTGTGTATCCAAGGATGAGCCAGACTTGTGCAAGTCCACAATTCTCTTCCTGATATCTTGCCTGATTTCTTGAGACTTTCCCATGATGCTACACAAAGAAGCAGTATGTTTCAGGTGTGCAATAAAATACATCCACAGGTGTGTCTCTAATTCAGATGTTGCCAAAAAATCAGAAGCTTCCAAACACATGACATCATCATATGGGCAGTCCAGAATTGCTTAACCCCTTTCTGCCATCGGACGTACTATCCCGTCCAGGTGACCTGGGCCGTCTGACCATGGACGGGATAGTACGTCATCGCGATCAGCTGCGCTCATGGGGGGAGCGCAGCTGATCACGCCAGGTGTCAGCTGATTATCACAGTTGACACCCGGCACTATATGCCAGGAGCGGTCACTGACCGCTCCCGACACATTAGCCCCTGGCACACTGCGATCAAACATGATCGCAGTGTACCGGGGGCACAGGGAAGCATCACACAGGGAGGGGGCTCCCTGCGTGCTTCCCTGAGACCCTCAGAACAGCGCAATGTATCGCACTGTTCCGAGGGACCCTCCTTCCTGCACGACCCAGGATCCAAGATGGCCACGGGGTCCTTCCGCGTCCTGCAGGGAGGCGGCTTCCTCAGTGCCTGTTGAGAGCAGGCGCTGAGAAAGCCCGTAGCAGTGCCAGTGAGATCGCTGGTCTGACAGAGTGCTGTGCACTCTGTCAGACCAGCGATCTGATATTATACAGTGATGTCCCACACTGGGACAAAGTAAAAATGTTAAAAAAAATAAAATAAACATCTGTAATAATAATTTTAAAAAAATCTTCTAAAAAAAAAATATTCCACCAAAAATTCATTTCTGTATGTAAAAAAAAAAAACACAATAAAAGTACACATATTTGGTATCGCCGCGTTCATAACGACCCGCCCTATAAAACTGTCCCACTAGTTAACCCCTTTAGTGAACCCTTAAAAATAAACAAAGCAAAAAACAATGCTTTATCATCATACCGCCGAACAAAAAGTGGAATAACACATGATCAAAAAGACGGATATAAATAAACATGGTAACACTGAAAACGTCATCTTATCCCGCAAAAAACAAGCTGCCATACAGCATCATCAGCGAAAAAATAAAAAAGTTATAGCTCGCAGAATAAAGCGATGCAAAAATAATTATTTTTTATATAAAATTGTTTTTATTGTATAAAAGCGCCAAAACATAAAAAAATGATATAAATGAGGTATCGCTGTAATCGTACTAACCCGAAGAATAAAACTGCTTTATCAATTTTACCACACGTGGAATGGTATAAACGCCCCCGCCAAAGAAATTCATGAATTGCTGTTTTTTGTGCATTCTAACCTCCCAAAAATAGTAATAAAAAGTGATCAAAAAATAAATAGTAAATCAAAACCCCCTTTACCACCCCCTTAGTTAGGGAAAAATAATACAATTGAAAAAAAAAATGTATTTATTTCCATTTTCCCAATAGGGTTAGGGTTGGGGCTAAAGTTAGCTTTAGGGTTGGGGCTAAAGTTAGAATTAGGGTTGGGATTAGGGTTAGGGGTGTGTTAGGGTTAGGTTTGTGGTTAGGGTTATGGTTGGAACTAGGGTAAGGGGTCTGTTGGGCTACTTTCACACATCCGTTTTTTGCCGTCAGGCGCAATCCAGCTATTTTTTGTAAAACCGGATCTGGCGAAATCGAATGCAGGATCCATTTTTTCTGATTGGCTTGCATTAGCGCCGGATCGCGACGCATGGCCTTGCGGTTCTTCGGTTTTTCTTCCGGCGTCTGGAAAAAACGGCAACAGTAACGCTTCCGGCTTTTTGTTACAATGAAAGTCTATGGATGCCGCAATGCGCCAGATCCGGAAAAAGCCGGATCCGGTTTTTACATCTCAGAAATTGCCCAGCCCCCAGGAAAAATATACAGTACAGACCAAAAGTTTGGACACACCTTCTCATTCAAAGATTTTTCTGTATTTTCATGACTATGAAAATTGTAGAATCACACTGAAGGCATCAAAACTATGAATTAACACATGTGGAATTATACATTACACTTTACAAAAAAGTGTGAAACAACTGAAAATATGTCTTATATTCTGGATTCTTCAAAGTAGCCACCTTTTGCTTTGATTACTACTTTGCACGCAGAAAAGGTGAACGGATGGACTCTGCATGCCTAGTTCCCACCGTAAAGCATGGAGGAGGTGGTGTGATGGTGTGGGGGTGCTTTGCTGGTGACACTGTTGGGGATTTATTCAAAATCGAAGCGGTGAGCAGTCCAGCTCACCCCAAACCATCTCGATTGGGTTCAGGTCTGGTGACTGTGGAGGCCAGGTCATCTGGCGTAGCATCCCAACACTCTCTTTCTTAGTCAAATAGCCCTTACACAGCCTGGAGGTGTGTTTGGGGTCATTGTCCTGTTGAAAAATAAATGATGGTCCAACTAAACGCAAACCGGATGGAATAGCATGCCGCTGCAAGACGCTGTGGTAGCCATGCTGGTTCAGTATGCCTTCAATTTTGAATAAATCCCCAACAGTGTCACCAGCAAAGCACCCCCACACATCACACCACCTCCTCCATGCTTCACGGTGGGAACCAGGCATGTAGAGTCCATCCGTTCACATTTTCTGCGTGCAAAGTAGTAATCAAAGCAAAAGGTGGCCACTTTGAAGAATCTAGAATATAAGACATATTTTCAGTTGTTTCACACTTTTTTGTAAAGTGTAATGTATAATTCCACATGTGTTAATTCATAGTTTTGATGCCTTCAGTGTGATTCTACAATTTTCATAGTCATAAAAATACAGAAAAATCATTGAATGAGAAGGTGTGTCCAAACTTTTGGTCTGTACTGTATAAACCATGCCAGTGGGACCTTCAGCCATTACCATGCAGCCTGCCAAGCAAAGAGCAGCCAGCCACAGGAGAAGGCATCATCAGCCTTCAGCCACCCAGCAGCAGCAGCCATCAACCACTGCCCATCATCAGACGCCCCCAGCAGCATCAGACACCGCCACCAGCAGACGCTGCCCAGCATCACACGCCAGAAGGTAAATATTACACACCCCAATTCTTGTGTTTCAGCCAGGGCCATGCAATATCAATATATTAATTGTATTTTTTTTCTCTTTATTCAACAGCAGAGTCCGCCCAGCAGCAGCAGACGCCGCCAGCAGCAGCAGACGGAAAACATGTCTTCTTCTTCTGGGAGCCCTCCCTCGCATCGTCAGCGTTTAGAGGTAAAAAAAAATATTTTTTTCTAGGTATTTCACAATCCATCTCTGATATGTGTATATATATATTAATCGACATTTTTTGGTATAACAGGAATCTGAAGCTGAAGAGGTGCTCCCAGAAGAACAAAGGGGTGGAGAGATACCCGGAGTGGGCTAGCAATTCGTAAGTTTCCTGCATCCATCGCAGAAACACAACATCTCACTACACACAACACATAGAAAACAATTTAGTACAGACATCACACTGCAGACAACACATAAAAAGAGATAATTACAGCTATCACACTGCACACAACACATATGCTTACATCCAAACACATCTTTTTTTTTTATAGTCTTCTGAATCTGGTGCTCGATCAAGAGCTCGAAGTGCCTCCCAGGGTCGTCAGCGTGAGCGACACGGCGGTCTCCATCGTGTAAGTAACTTTTTTTTTGTGATCTCCTTTTTTTGTTTTCTTAATTTTTTTTTTTTTGGGAGTTTTGAAATTTTTGTTCGTCCTTTTTTTTTTACTTTTCTTTTTTGGGTTGTTTTGAGTCTAATGTGTTTTTTTTCTTTTTCTTTAACAGGCTTCACGGCGTGCTCCCGACTCTGACGGTGAGGAGGCGGGATCAACATTGACCTCCTCATCGATCTGATCCGAGAAAGGGAGCCACTGTGAAACATGGGGGACCGCCGCCATGCTGATCTAATAGTGACCCGTCGGCTCTGGGAGGAAATCTGTGCAATACTCATGGAGCACTGGGAGGACCTCGATGATCGGGCCCAGATTCAAGAGCGTAAGTATACACAGTTCAGTTATGTTGCTGGATGTAAAGCAGTATTTCCCAAACTCCAGTCCTTGTGGCCCCCAGGGTCATGTTTTCAGGATTTCCTTTTGTGCAACACTATGGAAATCCTGAAAACATAACCGTGGGGGCCATGAGGACTGGAGTTTGGGAAACCTTGATGTTGTAAACTAACCAATTTGTGCTTTCTCGTTTCAGGGGAGAGAATTGTGAAGCGGTGGCGGTCTGTCAGGGATCGCTTCAAGAAGGAGTTCAACAAAGAAATGCGGGCCCCGAGTGGATCTGGAGGATGCAGGAGCAAGTGCAAGTACGCGCACGCCCTGTCGTTCTTCCGGGCAACAGTGGTCACCAGAAGGTAAATATTACACACCCCATGTAAAAAAAAAATGTTAACATGTCTAACTATTTTTTTTGTTTCAGCCAGGGCCATGCAATATCTATATATTAATTGTATTTTTTTTCTCTTTATTCCACAGCACGGTGACAAGCACTCGGGAGCCTGCACAGTTGGACCCTTCTGGGGCGATCCCTAAGGAGACCGCCACCGAGGGACACTTAGACCGCCCCGGCCCATCTGCACCTTCCCAGCCTTCCCTCCCATCTGATCCCTCTGTCCCATACACCAGCGCTGGAGCATCATGGCCGCCTGCATTGCATGTGTCTGCTGGTGAGGATATAGCTTTCCCTTTACCCCACAATTCTGCCGCTGCCACTTTTAATACACCTGTAGGTACTGGGCGGCAGCGGCAGAGGGGTCAGGAAAGGAGCTATGCGCCCGAGTTCTTGCACTGAATGCATCTTTCCAGAACTGTCTTAAAGTGTTGGATTTAATATGCTCACCTCCAGCATTCTTGAGGTCAAAACACTTCTGCAAAGCATGCATTCAGAAGCAAGTAGAGCTCCAAACCATACCTTTTTCTGGTCTGTAGTCGAGCGCATGGATACGCTATCTCCTGACCAGCAGATGCATGTAATGCATTCATGCCACGCTGCTCTAGTGCAAGTTACCTCCCAAGCTCCCCCACCCACCCCAGTAGTTTCTCCCACACCTGCCCACCCCTACAGCCACTGTCCTTCCTTCCCCTCCTATTCAATACCAGCAACCTCCCCAGCACCAGCAACCTTCCCAGTACCAGCAACCTCGCCAGTACCAGCAACCTCCCCAGTTCCAGCAACCTGCCCCGTACCAACATCCTTCCCCATACCACTTCCAAACCACATCATCTGCTCCTCCAGTCCCTGTCCAACCCTCCTCTCCACCATCCACCACCTCTTCTACCTCCCACATGTCCACCCATTCAATTACTTTTTCCACCCCTTCAGCTCTTACCTACTGATCCTTCCCACCACCATCCCAGTCCTCTCTCCACACTCCCAATGTCGAAGTGTCCCAAACTGGCAGCCCCTCCAGCTGTATCTCTACCCCACACTATGCCAATTTATGAGTCTTTTATTTTTTAAAAAACACATTTTTTGCGTTGAAAATTTTTTTTAACAATAAAATATTTTATTAATCAATCAATAAAAGCAAAATTGGTTGGTTCAAATTGTTGTCTGTCATTTATTTCTAAGGTTAAATATGTTTAAAACAAAGGTAAAATACTGTGGTAAATAATTGTGGTACATAATTTTGGGTAAAAGGTAAAATAATTTTACTTTTTGGCCAAAATTGTCTCCCTGGTTGTGTATTAGCCAAAGTATTTCACCTTTTACCCAAAGTTGTGTACATTGTTGTGGATTACCTACAGTATTTAGGTAATCCACAACAAGGTACACAACTTTGGTTAAAAGGTAAAATACTTTGGCTAATACACAACCAGGGACACAACTTTAGCCAAATGGTAAAATACTGTAGGTAATCCACAACAAAGTACAGAACTTTGGTTTAAAAAGGTATACTGTGGGTACAGAAGGTACATGACTTTGGTTAAAAAGGTCACAGAGCAATTTTTCAAACTGTCATCCTGCCAGTCTATTCTTCCTTCAGGGGAATTAAAGTATTCTGCAAATTTGTCCCTCATTCGGGAAACAGCCACAGAACTTCTATAGGTAATGTTCTGGTAATCATGCAAGGTGGTTTCTTCAGGTTGGTCCTCAAAGGAAATCTGTTCCTTGCAGATAACAAAATTGTGCAGGACCACACAAGCTTTGATCACCTCATCCACAGTTTTAGTCTTGAGGTTGATCGCAGTCAATAGGACTCGCCATTTGGCTGTCAGAATCCCAAAAGCGCACTCCACCATTCTTCGTGCTCGTGTGAGGCGGTAATTAAATATTCTTTTTGTTGCCGTCAATCCACTGCTGGAGTACGGTTTCAAAAGGTGTTCTGACAGCTGGAAGGCTTCATCCCCTACACAAACAAAGGGCATAGGCGGGCCAGATGTTTTAGGCAGCGGTCTAGGGGGTGGGAACTGAAATGTGTTTCCATAGAGATGACGCCCCATTGCTGACAATTTGAAGACTTGTGAGTCATTGGAGCGGCCATAGGCCACAATATCGACAGCAATAAATTTGCATTCCGCATCAGCGATGGCCATGAGGACAATGGAAAAATATTTCTTATAATTAAAATACTCTGATCCAGATCCTGCTGGTTTGACAATGCGGATATGTTTCCCGTCCACTGCACCCAAGCAATTAGGAAACTGACATATTTTTTGGAACTTGTCAGCTATTTCAAGCCAACTCTCCATTGTGGGCTGTGGTATAAATTCCTCAACTAAAGAGTCCCGCAATGCACGGCATGTGTGCTTCACAATTCCAGATATGGTGGAAATCCCAAGTCTGTATTGGAAATGGAGTGAGGAAAGGGATTCTCCAGTTGCAAGGAATCTGTGAATAAAAAAAAGTATACAAAATCACAGCAATAACATCACAGTTATAAGTCAGCTTTAACAGTTGGAGAGACTATAAAAAGACTTATGACAAACTACCAGCAACAACATCCCAGTGCAAGTGTGCTCTCAAGCAATCAGATCCAATAAATATGGCTTAGTCACCATCAGACGCTCCGCCGGTGAAATGGAGAAGCGGCAATATGTGTCACTTCTTCTGATGAGGTGTCCAAATCGTTCCACCAATAAATCAAAGTTCTCCATTTTCATCCGAACATATAAGAAAAATTTCTCAGGGTTTCCTCTTAGCTTCATGTAGAGTGTAGAATACACCCCACGCGTCATTCTCTGGACTGTGATGGGGTGGATCCACAAACGTCGTCGTTGGCGCTGATGCATGATGAGCTGCAGTCTCTTTCTCTCCTTCTCCAGAACAATCACTTTCAGACGATTCGCCTCCACAGTGAAATCCACCAAATTCTTTAAAATGTTTCCTATCACAACGTCCATCTTCGCAAGCCACTTGCTCTTCTCTCCAACCTGCTCTTGCTCCTCTACAACCTGTCAAAGATGGGCTGTAGGATCACTGTATATATAGGTTTTCAGTAGCCAATCACATTTGGAAGCCCCCAGTGACGTTTTTAAAAACCGGATCCTTCGTAATCTGTCGAAAAACTAATGATAAAATGGATGAAACGGATGAGACGGATCCAGTTTTTGGTCGGATCTGCTAGACAGATCCGGCAGAAAACCAGATCCGTCTCATCCGTTTTTACATAATTTGAGCCAGATCCGGCGCCACGCGGGATCATGCCTGAAAGCAAAAAACGGCAGTGTGAAAGTAGCCTTAGGGTTGGAGTTAGAATTGGGGGGTTTCCACTGTTTAGGAACATTCAGGGGCTCTCCAAACGTGACATGGCGTCTGATCTCAATTCCAGCCAATTCTGCATTGAAAAAGTCAAACGGTGCTCCTTTCCTTCTGAGCTCTGCCATGCGTCCAAACAGTAGTCTACCCCCACATATCCACATATGTATCAGCGTACTCAGGACAAATTGCACAATAACTCTTGGGGTCTAATTTCTTCTATTACCTTTGGGAAAATAAAAAATTGGGGGCGAAAATATCATTTTTGTGGAAAAAATTTTGATTTTCTATTTTTATGGCTCTACGTTATAAACTTCTGTGAAGCACTTTGGGGTTCAAACTTCTCCACACACATCTAGATAAGTTCCTTGGGTGGTCTAGTTTCCAAAATGGGGTCACTTGTGGGGGGTTTCCACTGTTTAGGCACATCAGGGGCTCTCCAAACGCGAGATGACGCCCGCAGACTATTCCATCAAAGTCTGCAATACAAAACGTCACTACTTCCCTTCCGAGCCCCGACGTGTGCCCATACAGTAGTTTTCTCCCACATATGGGGTATCAGCGTACTCAGGAGAAATTGGACCCCAAAAGTTGTTGTGCAATTTGTCCTGTTACCCTTGTGAAAATAAAATATTGGGGGCAAAAAAATGATTTTTGTAAAAAAAATGATTTTTTTGTTTTTACGGCTGTACGTTACAAACTTCTGTGAAGCACTTGGAGGGTCAAAGTGCTCACCACACATCTAGATAAGTTCCTTGTGGGGGTCCATTTTCCAAAATGGGGTCACTTGTGGGGGTTTCCACTGTTTAGGCACATCAGGGGCTCTCCAAATGCAACATTACGCCCGCAGACTATTCCATCAAAGTCTACAATCCAAAACGTCACTACTTCCCTTCCGAGCCCCAACGTGTGCCCATACAGTAGTTTTCTCCCACATATGGGGTATTAGCGTACTCAGGACAAATTGCACAACAACTTTTGGGGTCCAATTTCTCCTGTTACCCTTGGGAAAATAAAAAATTGTGGACTAAAAGATCATGTTTGTGGAAAAAATATGATTTTTTGATTTTCATGCTCGGGCGTTATAAACTTTAGTGAAACACCTGGGGTTCAAAGTGCTCACCACACATCTAGATAATTTCCTTGAGGGGTCTAGTTTCCAAAATGGTGTCATTTTTGGGGGGTTTCCACTGTTTAGGCACCTCAGAGGCTCTCCAAACACGACATGGCGTTTAGCCAATTCTGCCTTGAAAAAGTCAAAAGACGCTCCTTCCCTTCTGATCTCTGCCATGCATCCAAACAGTGGTTTACCCCCACATGGGGTATCAGCATACTCAGGACAAATTGCACAATAACTTTTTGGGTCTTGTTACCCTTGGGAAAATAAAAATTGGGGTGAAAAGATAATTTTTGTGGAAAAAATTATTTTTTTAATTTTACGGCTCTATGTTATAAACTTGTGTGAAGCACTTGGGGGTTCAAATTGCTCACCACAGATCTAGATAAGTTCCTTAGGGGGTCTAGTTTCCAAAATGGGGTCACTTGTGGGTAGTTTCCACTGTTTAGGCACATCTGGGGCTCTCCAAATGCAACATGGCGTCCAATCTCAATTCCAGCCAATTTTGGTTGGAAAAAGTCAAATGGCGCTCCTTCCATTCCGAGCTCTGCCATGCACCCAAACAGTGGTTCCCCCCCACGTATGGGTTATTGGCATACTCAGGACAAATTGGACAACAACTTTTGTGGTCCAATTTCTCCTGTTACCCTTGGAAAATAAAAAATTGGTGACTAAAAGATCATTTTTGTGAGACAAAATAGGATTTTTTATTTTCATGCCGGGCATTATAAACTTGTGTGAAGCAGTTGTAGGATCAAAGTGCTCACCACAGACCTAGATAAGTTCCTTAGGGGGTCTAGTTTCCAAAATGGGGTCACTTGTGGGGGGTTTCCACTGTTTAGGCACATCTGGGGCTCTGCAAACGGAACATGACACCCATCAACGTCTGCATTCCAAAACTTTATTACTTCCTTTCCTAGCCGTACCGTGCGCCCAAACAGTTCCCCTCCACATATGGTGTATCAGCGTACTCAGAACAAATTGGACTACAACTTTTGGGGTCCAATTTCCTTGGGAACAATCTAAAATTGGGGACTAAAAAATCATTTTTGTGGAAAAAAATTTTTTACACACCCAGGCATCATTAACTTTTGTGAAACACTTGGAGGTTCAAAGTGCTCACAACAGATCTAGATAAGTTCCACAGGGGGTCTAGTTTCCAAAATGGTGTCACTTGAGGGGGGTTTCCACTGTTTAGGCGCATCAGGGGCTCTCCAAACACGACAAATCTCAATTCCAGCCAATTTTAGTTTGAAAAAGTCAAACCGTGCTCCTTCCCTTACGAGCTCTGCTGTGCGCCCAAACAGTGGTTTTCCCTTACATATGGGGTATTGGCGTATTCAGGAGAAATTGCACAACAAATTTATCAGTCCATTTTCTCCTTTTACCCTTGTGAAAATAAAAAAAAGTTTGTAAAAGATCATTTTTGTGACTAAAAAGTTAAATGTTCATTTTTTCCTTCCACATTGCTTCAGCTCCTGTGAAGGACCTGAAGGGTTAATAAACTTCTTGAATGTGGTTTTGAGTACCTTGAGGGGTGCAGTTTTAAGAATGGCGTCACTTTTGAGTATTTTCTGCCATATAGACCCCTCAAAGTGACTTCAAATGTGAGGTGGTCCCTAAAAAAATGGCTTTGTAAATTTTGTTGTAAAAATGAGAAATCGCTGGTCAACTTTTAACCCTTATAATTTCCTAACAAAATAAATTTGGGTTCCAAAATTGTGCTGATGTAAAGTAGACATGTGGGAAATGTTATTTATTAACTATTTTGTGTGGCATATTTCTCTGTTTCAAGGGAATAAAAATTCAAAGTTTGAAAATTGCAAAATTTAAAAAATTTTCGCCATTTTTCTGTTATTTCGTAAATAAACGCAGGGAGGCGGCTTCCTCAGCGCCTGCTGAGAGCAGGCGCTGAGAAAGCCTGCAGCACTGCCAGTCAGATCGCTGGTCTGACAGAGTGCTGTGCACACTGTCAGACCAGCGATCTGATGTTATACAAAAAGTTTGCAAAAAAGTAAAAAAAAAAACCAACATGTGAAAAAAAAAATCATAAATTAAGGAAAAAAAAATATTCCCTAATAAATTCCTTTCTTCATGTAAATAAAATAAACCAAAAACAATAAAAGTACACATATTTGGTATCGTCGCGTCCGTAACGACCCACCCTATAAAACTGTCCCATTAGATAACCCCTTTAGTGAACCCCTTAAAAAAACAAAAAAACAATGATTTATCATCATACAGCTGAACAAAAAGTGGAATAACACGCGATCAAAAAGACGGATATAAATAAACATGGTACCGCTGAAAACGTCATCTTGTCTCGCAAAAAACTAGCCATCATACAGCATCATCAGTGAAACAATAAAAAAGGTATAGCTCGCAGAATAAAGCAATGCAAAACTTATAATTTTTTATATACAATCATTTTTATTGTATAAAAGCGACAAAACATAAAAAAATGATACAAATGAGGTATCGTTCTAATCATACTGACCCAAAGAATAAAACCACATTTTTAATTTTACCACACACAGAACGTTATAAACGTCCCCCCAAAAGAAATTCATGAATTGCTGGTTTTTGTTCATTCTGCCTCACAAAAATCGTAATAAAAAGAGATTAAAAAATGTTATGTGCCCAAAAATGGTACCAGTAAAAACGTCACCTCGTCCCGCAAAAAATAAGACCTCACATAACTCTGTGGATCAAAATAAGTAAAAATTATAGCTCTTAAAATGTGGTGGTGCAAAAACTATTTTTTGCAATAAAAAGCGTCTTTTAGCGTGTGACAGCTGCCAATCATAAAAACCCGCTATAAATAGTAAATGAAACCCCCTTTATTTTATCACTCCCTTAGTTAGGGAAAAATAATAAAATGAAAAAAATGTATTTCCATTTTCTTATTAGGGTTAGAGTTGGGGCTAAAGTTAGGGTTAGGGTTGGGACTAGGGTTTCAGGTGTGTTAGGGTTAGGTTTGTGGTTAGGGTTATGATTAGGGTTGGGATTAAGGTTAGGGGTGTGTTGGGGTTAGGGTTGGAGTTAGAATTGGGGGGTTTCCACTGTTTAGGCACATCAGGGGCTCTCCAAACGTGACTTGGCATCTGATCTCAATTCCCGCCAATTCGGCGTTGAAAAAGTCAAACGGTGCTCCTTCCCTTCTGAGCTCTGCCATGCGCCCAAACAGTAGTTTACCCCCACATATGAGGTATCAGCATACTCAGGACAAATTGCACAATAACTCTTGGGGTCCAATTTCTTCTGTTACCCTGGGGAAAATAAAAAATTGGGGGCGAAAATATATTTGTGGAAAAAAAATAAGACTTTTTATTTTTGTGGCTCTACGTTATAAACTTTTGTGAAGCACTTTTGGGTTCAAAGTTCTCACCACACATCTAGATATTTTCCTTTGGTGGTCTAGTTTCCAAAATGGGGTCACTTGTCGGGGTTTCCACTGTTTAGGCACATCAGGGGTTCTCCAAACGCGACATGACACCCGCAGACCATTCCATCAAAGACTGCATTACTAAACATCACTACTTCTATTCCGAGCCCCGACATGTGCCCACACAGTAGTTTTCTCCCACATATAGGGTATCAGCGTACTCAGGACAAATTGGACAACAACTTTTGGGGCCCAATTTCTCCCTTACCTTTTGGAAAATAAAAAATTGGTGACTATAAGATCATTTTTGTGGGAAAAAAATAGGATTTTTTATTTTCATGCCAGGGATTATAAACTTGTGTGCAGCACTTGGGGGTTCAAAGTGCTCAACACAGATCTTGATAAGTTCCTTTCGGGGTCTAGTTTCCAAAATGGGGTCACTTGTGGGGGGTTTACACTGCTTAGGCACATCAGTGGCTCTGCAAACTGAACATGACACCCATCAAAGTCTGCATTCCAAAATGTCATTACTTCCTTTCTGAGCCCTGCCGTGCACCCAAACGGTATTTCCTCCCCACATATGGGGTATCAGCGTACTCTGGACAAATTGGACAACAACTTTTGGGGTCCAATTTCCTTGGGAAAAATCAAAAATTAGGGACTAAAAAATCATTTTTGTGGAATTTTTTTTTTAACACCCACGCATTATAAACTTTAGTGAAACATTTGGGAGTTCAAAGTGCTCACAACAGATCTAGATAAGTTCCTTAGGAGGTCTAGTTTCCAAAATGGTGTAACTTGTTGGGGGTTTCCACTGTTTAGACACATCAGGGGCTCTCCAAACACGACGTGGCGTACAATCTCAATTCCAGCCTATTTTGGTTTGAAAAAGTCAAACACGCTCCTTCCCTTCTGAGCTCTGCCGTGCACCCAGACAGTGGTTTTCCCCACATATGGGGTATCGGCGTACACAGGAGAAATGGCACAATTTTTTCTGTCCATTTTCTCCTTTTACCCTTGTTAAAATGAAAAAATTGTTTGTAAAATTCATTTTTGTGTCTAAAAAGTTAAATGTTCATTTTTTCCTTCCAAGTTGCTTCAGCTCCTGTGAAGCACCTGAAGGGTTAATAAACTTCTTGAATGTGGTTTTGAGTACCTTGAGGGGTGTAGTTTTTACAATGGTGTCACATTGGGGTATTTTCTGCCATATAGACCCCTCAAAATGACTTCAAATGTGAGGTGGTCCTTAAAAAAATGGTTTTGTACAACTTGTTGTAAAAATGAGAAATCACTGGTCAACTTTTAACCCTTATAACTTCCTAACAAAAAAATTGGTTTCAAAATTGTGCTTATGTAAAGTAGACATGTGGTAAATGTTATTTAGTAACTATTTTGTGTGACATATTTCTCTGTTTTAAGGGAATAAAAATTCAAAGTTTGAAAATAGGAAAATTTTCAAAATTTTCACCATATTTCCATTTTTTTATAAATAACCTCAAGTTATATCGAAGAAATTTTACCACTATCATGAAGTACAATATGACACGAGAAAATATTCTCAGAATCGCTAAGATCCGTTGAAGCGTTCCAGAGTTATAACCTCATAAAGAGACAGTGGTCAGAAATGTAAAAATTGGCCCGGTCATTAACGTGCAAACCACCCTTGGGGGTTAAAATGCACTTGCGTTAGCGCAGTCCATTTAACGCTGTTAGGGTCTGCGGAACGCAGCAAATATAAGATGTGGAGAGGTGCGTTCGCAGCCCGGGGTCCACCGTCCAGGCGGAGCCTGCTGCTAGTAAAATGGCGCAAGAAGCGAACTCTCTTATCCCGCAGAGTCGCCAAAATAAACGCCGTAACGCGCTGTGGCAATATGGGCGAACTCTGTTAATCCACAGAGCCGCTAGAAGGAGTGCCGCAGCGCTATATGGCGATGTGTGCGAACTCACTTAACACAACTGAGTCGCAAAATAAACACGCTAGGGCGCTGTCTAGCGTTGAAAGCGAACCCTGTTACGTCACAGAGCCGCTGAGACAAACTTCTGTGTCCTGTCAGGCACCCAGGTACACAGTGAACAGCTAAGCGAACATAGAACGTGATCATGCGCTAATGTCCTCGCAGGAGTCACCCACAATCTATGGCGTCTGAACGCCAGGCCCTGAATACGGCAATCAAACTCCTCACCGGTTATGCCGGCAATCTAGGGCATCTAGGACACTGACCCCGACCAGCTAGCATACCAAACTCCTCACCGATTAAGTCGGTATTCTAGGGGCTTATTTCACCTGGGCCCTAACCACACACACGCATGACCACACTGGCGCTAAGCATATAATGATTTATATTAGCGCATGGCGGCCCAGCCATGCCACCCTTTTATAGTAACAGCTACAGGACCTGCCAGAAACAAGGACCAATGAGAAACTGTTACAAACACATGTAGTTTCATGACCTTCCTGGCGGACCAATAGGAGCTGCTGCAGTACCTGAACATGTGACCCCTGATCTCCAATGAGAGATCTTACCCTGGGCATGCTCAGAAAGGGGAAACGCAGGACTTCGTCCCAAAGACGTCTGCTCCAGTACTGGCTATAATAGCAGATCCAGGAGAGGCAGCAGCAAGTCTCTGCACAGTACTGGAATGGGCAAGACGCTGGGACCGACGTCTCTGCTGAGCAGGCTCCACTGTGGCCGGAGATGAATAGGGGACCGCAGCGAGACTGGTTCGAGACTCTCCTTGTGCAGCAGCGGGAACTTGAACCCTAACAAATGCATGCATTGAGCAGACTGCACTAACGCAATGTGAACCTAGACCAACCTAACTCCAACCCTAACCTAATTTAGCCCAACCCTAACCCTAACTTTAGCCCAACTATAGCCCTAATGGAAAAATGGAAATAAATAAATTTTTTTAATTTTATTATCTTTACCTAACTAAGGGGGTGATAAAGGGTGTTTAATTTACTATTTTTTTATTTTGATCACTATGATAGGGTTTATCACAGTGGTCATAATGAACCAATAGGAAAACTTTCCTATTGTTGCTGGGTGCCAGCTGGCAGATATCGGCAGGCGCACTGTGCATGCGACGGCCATTTTCTCCCAGAAGAAGACAGCAGCGGCCCGGGGGACTTCACAGGGGGTTGCAGCGAAAACTGAGATACCGTGGGGAAATTGGGGGACTCTATTTCTCTCTCCTATGATGTGCGATCACATCAGAGGAGAGAGAAATTAAATGGGATATTAGACTTCTTTTTTGCTGTCGCCTTTATACTATTAATAACGGTGATCGCAACACTGGAGTCGGTAAAAAACAACCAGAATCATGTTCTCTGGGTCTCAGCCTTAAAACAATCTCTCTCTCTCATTATTCTGGCATTTGGCAAATATTAATAATTATGGTAATCCTAATTGACATAAAACGGGAAAGGTTTATTCTGATTTCATGTCAGATATTGAGAAAAACATGAAAATGTGTCTTTTTATATAGTGTTTGGAAACTTCTGGTTTCTAATAACATATTTTTCGGACCATAAGACGCACTTTTTTTCCTCCAAATTTGGGAGGCAAGTGTGGGTGCGTCTTATGGTTGGAATGTAACATGTGGGGAGGGGGGCAGGGGGCAGCGGTGGAGTGGGATCGCAGGAGGCAGGAAAATATCCCCTCCGTGTCACGCTGTCTAATGATATGTATACAATGTCAGTAAACTATTAATACAGGAACAACACTCTATACAACAACTAGTATAGCAACATCAGCATGTAAGTATAGAATAGATTTACCTGACACGATATCTGCTGAACTCAGGGTTAATCTTGAGGACTTGATGAGCTGAAACAGGAAAGAGGTGGACCGGGATCTAACCTGACCCTAAACTGGGGTCCTAACTAATCCCTCACCTTGGAGGTACTGATAATGGTTCAGAGGTCCAAGTCTCCAACCTAACCCTGTCTCCTATCAGACCCTGAACCCTGTAATCAGTCCTAAGAAGGATCCTGACTACCACCAAAGGGATATGGGCTGATCTCAGCTAAATACACAGATTAGACATATAAGACAGACAGGATAACACTCGCTTGCATACACACTCAAACACCAAGGGAACATAAATGGTCTGGGAAATAAACTCTAACCAAGTTGAGCTTAGAACAACTAAGGAGCTCACAACTAAAGTCTATACAGATTCATTCCTATCTGTGGTCTGCATGAAGGTTTCACTGGCAACTCCCCAAGCAGACAACCAGGAATTTAAAGGAAACAATCAACAAATAATCAATTGCAGCCGGGAGAAACTGCACCCAGTCCCAGCACCGAGCACAGACAGAATTAACTCCCTAGCTGCCAAACACAAAGAAACAGCAGCTCAGCTGTGAGAAGTCAAAATGTGCAACCGCGACGATCTTCGTGGCAATGCACACATGACAGTACCCCCCCTTCTACGAGGGGCCTCCGGACCCTCAGGGCCAGGCCTGCCCGGGTGAGTTCTGTGGAAGGTCCAAACCAAACGATCTGCATTAACATCAGACGCAGGGACCCACGTCCTCTCCTCTGGACCATACCCCTTCCAATGCACCAAGTACTGAAGGGACCGGCGATTCAGACGTGAGTCAATGATCTTTGATACTTGAAATTCCAAGTTACCATTGACCAACACAGGAGGAGGTAGAGGTGACGGTATGACTGGTGCCACATACCTTTTAAGTAATGACTTGTGGAACACATTATGAATTTTAAACGTAGGAGGGAGGTCCAGACGAAATGCCACAGGATTAATTATGGAACTGATCCTGTACGGCCCGATGAATCTGGGACCCAGTTTCCAGGAGGGCACTTTAAGTTTTATATTCCTGGTAGACAACCATACCAGATCGTTCACATTCAGATCTGGACCAGAAACTCTCCTCCTATCAGCCATACGTTTGTAACGGTTCCCCATCGCACTCAGATTATTCAATACACCTCTCCACACAGAAGCAAGTGACGAGAGAAACGCTCCTCCTCAGGAACCCCAGAAGGGCCCCCCCCATTGAAAGTACAAAACTGGGGATGGAAACCATATGCCCCAAAAAACGGGGACTTACCAGTGGACTCGCTCCGCCTGTTGTTAAGAGCGAACTCTGCCAGAGGCAAGAAAGAAGACCAGTCCTCTTGGTTCTCTGAGACAAAACACCGGAGATATGTCTCTAAGCTCTGATTCAGACGCTCTGTCTGACCATTGGTCTGCGGATGAAAAGCCGAGGAAAATGACAATTGCATCCCCCGACGTAAACAAAATGCCCTCCAAAATTTGGACACAAACTGAGACCCCCTATCTGACACCACATCAGAAGGCAACCCATGAAGTCTAACGATCTCCCTAATGAACACCTGCTCCAGAGTTTTAGCATTAGGGAGCGCAGGAAGAGCAACGAAATGTGCCATCTTACTGAACCTGTCAACAACCACCAGTATGACAGTATTCCCTGACGACGGAGGAAGGTCCGTAATGAAGTCCATAGATAAATGAGTCCATGGACGCTCCGGAAGTTTCAAGGGTAAAAGGGTCCCAGACGGACGGGTATGAGGGGTTTTAGAGCGAGCACACACCCCACATGACGCGACAAAAGTTATAACATCTTTATTAGCATTAGGCCACCAAAACCGGCGAGAAAGGAGATCTAAAGTAGCCTTACTCCCTGGATGTCCTGCTAGAGCAGAATTATGATGTGCCTCAATAACCTTTTGTCTCAACAGATTTGGGACAAACAGTCTCCCTGGAGGTCCTGCAGGGGCGTCCCCCTGAGCCTCTAACACCTCCTCCTCAAGCTCAGAAAATACAGCCGACACTACCACCCCCTCCTGAAGGATAGGACTCGGGTCATCCGTTTTCCCGGCCCCTGGGAAACTGCGAGACAAGGCATCAGCCTTTACATTCTTAGACCCCGGGCGATAAGTGACGACAAAATTAAACCTGGTAAAAAACAACACCATCGAGCTTGTCTGGAATTCAGACGCTTAGCGGATTCCAAATACAACAGGTTCTTGTGATCAGTAATAACGGTAACCGGGTGGACTGCCCCCTCCAAAAAGTGACGCCATTCTTCAAAAGCTAACTTAATGGCCAAAAGTTCCCTATTGCCGATATCATAATTCCTTTCGGCGGACGACAATTTCTTAGAAAAGAAAGCGCACGGATGCCATTTACCAGGGGACGGACCCTGGGACAATATAGCACCACACCCTACGTCAGACGCATCCACCTCCACAATGAAGGCTGAGATGCATCTGGTTGGATGAGAATGGGTGCCGAAGCAAAACATTTCTTCAAAGAGGAAAAGGCTTGCAAGCTTTGTCCGACCATTTAGAAAAATCGTCCCTTTTCTTGTCATGTCAGTGAGAGGTTTGACGACAGATGAGAAATTACAAATAAATTTCCGGTAGTAGTTAGCAAACCCCAAAAAACGCTGCAGAGCCTTAAGATCCCCTGGCTGATCCCATTCAAGCACTGCTCTCACCTTTTCAGGGTCCATACGGAAACCGGAGGCTGACACCAAAAAACCCAAAAACTGAAGTTCCTGTACGGCAAATACACACTTCTCCAGTTTGGCGTATAGTTTATTGTCTCGCAAGATCTGCAACACCTGTCTCACATGCTCCTGATGAGACACAAGATCTGGCGAGTAAATTAAAATGTCGTCCAAATATACAACCACAAACAGCCCCACAAGGTGACGAAAAATGTCATTAACAAAATGTTGGAATACTGCTGGTGCAGTAGTCAGACCAAAAGGCATGACTAGGTTCTCATAATGTTCCTCCGGCGTGTTAAACGCCGTTTTCCACTCATCCCCCTCTTTTATCCTAATCAGATTATACGCCCCCCTGAGATCCAATTTAGAAAACCATTTGGCGCCAACAATTTGATTGAAGAGATCAGGAATAAGAGGGAGTGGATACGGATCTCGAACAGTAATCCGATTAAGTTCGCGGAAATCCAAGCAAGGGCGTAGGCCTCCATCTTTCTTCTTCACAAAGAAGAACCCCGCGGCTACTGGGGAAGATGAAGGTCTAATATGCCCTTTGGCCAGACTTTCAGAAATATAATCTTTCATAGCCTGCCTCTCAGGACCAGAAAGATTATACAACCTAGCTTTAGGCAACTTAGCATCAGGAGGGAGATTAATAGAGCAGTCATACACGCGATGAGGAGGCAACTCCTGACACCCCTCCTCAGAGAAAACATCCCCAAAATCCTCCAAAAAAGGAGGCAATGTACTAGGCACGACCGCACTGATGACTGTGTTCATGCAGTTGCTTTTGCAAAACTCACCCCATTGGCTTATTTCTCTGGACTGCCAATTAATCACAGGGTTATGTTTAACCAACCAAGGAAGTCCCAACACAATGGGAGTAGGTAGACCCTCCAACACATAACAAGATAATTTTTCCCTATGTATTGCCCCTACCCGAAGGTCAATGTTATGAACCTCATGAACAAAGCTACCTTGGCCGAGAGGCCTGGCGTCAATGGAGAATATAGGGATCGGTTTGACCAATAAACTCAGATGCATACCTTGAGCCTGAGCAAACTGAGCGTCAACCAGATTAGCCCCGGAACCACTATCAAGAAGAACAGACAATCTCTCCACTCTCGTACCAACTACCACCTCCACTGGTACAAGGAACTGAGAAGAACTGGCGGAAGAAATACATACTCCCAGGTTGTCGTCCACCACACAACCTGGGATTAACAGTTTTCCGGCGACTTTTGGCTCAACAAGGCACGGGATGGACATTCTCCAACAAAATGTCCCTCTTTCCCGCAGAAAAAACATCTTCTAGTCCTGCGGCGTACCGCCAATCCCCTCCTACGAAATGATGTCCCTCCCAACTGCATAGGCTCATCCGAACAGACAAGGGGAACCTCAACATAAGGGACTTTAGTGGTAGGTGGAGAAACAACAGGGAGTGGGGTTACCTCACCCCTCTCCCGAAGCCGTCTATCAGTACGGATAGCTAAGGCCATAGCAGCCTCCAGAGAAGGAGGAGACTCATACTGAGCCAAAACGTCTTTTAATTTATCAGAAAGCCCATGACAAAACTGGCTCCTAAGAGCTGGTCATTCCACTGAGTATCTGTGGCCCATCTACGAAACTCAGAAGCAAATTCCTCTGCCGGACGATCTCCCTGCTGTATCTTACGTAATTTTGTCTCAGCAAGAGAGACCCGATCTGGGTCATCATATACCAATCCCAGGGCAGTAAAAAATTGATCTACAGACAGTAGAGCCGGGGATCCCGGAGGAAGGGAAAATGCCCAGGATTGAGGGTCCCCTTGCAGAAGTGAGATAACAATTCCCACTCTCTGCTCCCCACTCCCTGATGATCGAGGCCGAAGCCGAAAATACAATTTACATGCCTCCCGGAAGGTGAAAAATTTGTCTCGCCCACCAGTGAACCTGTCCGGGAGAGCTACTTTAGGTTCAACTCTGGTTTGCTCCAGGGGAGACAAAACTTTGGACTTAATGTCCGTCAGCTCCATGGATAATCCCTGTAACTGCAGAGCCAGCTGGGCTACTGGATCCATGGTAACTGGAGATAATTTTTATGGCCAGTGAAAATGTCACGCTGTCTAATGATATGTATACAATGTCAGTAAACGATTAATACAGGAACAACACTCTATACAACAACTAGTATAGCAACATCAGCATGTAAGTATAGAATAGATTTACCTGACACGATATCTGCTGAACTCAGGGTTAATCTTGAGGACTTGATGAGCTGAAACAGGAAAGAGGTGGACCGGGATCTAACCTGACCCTAAACTGGGGTCCTAACTAATCCCTCACCTTGGAGGTACTGATAATGGTTCAGAGGTCCAAGTCTCCAACCTAACCCTGTCTCCTATCAGACCCTGAACCCTGTAATCAGCCCTAAGAAGGATCCTGACTACCACCAAAGGGATATGGGCTGATCTCAGCTAAATACACAGATTAGACATATAAGACAGACAGGATAACACTCGCTTGCATACACACTCAAACACCAAGGGAACATAAATGGTCTGGGAAATAAACTCTAACCAAGTTGAGCTTAGAACAACTAAGGAGCTCACAACTAAAGTCTATACAGATTCATTCCTATCTGTGGTCTGCATGAAGGTTTCACTGGCAACTCCCCAAGCAGACAACCAGGAATTTAAAGGAAACCAATCAACAAATAATCAATTGCAGCCGGGAGAAACTGCACCCAGTCCCAGCACCGAGCACAGACAGAATTGACTCCCTAGCTGCCAAACACAAAGAAACAGCAGCTCAGCTGTGAGAAGTCAAAATGTGCAACCGCGACGATCTTCGTGGCAATGCACACATGACACTCCGCTGCAGGAATCCAGCTCTTGGGGAAACCACTGGTCCCGATACTTAAGTGCAGTGAATATTCAATAGCCGCTTCCCCGCCCACCTATCAGCTGAGCAGTGAGCGGGGAGCAGCAAATGACAGAGCCACATGGTTCCCCAGTTCCTGATTCCTGTAGCAGCTGGGGAGATGTGTGTTGGAAGGAGAAGGAGGCAGCAGGAGCAGAGTGCAGCAGGAGGCATCGCATACCTGACAGCACAGGGGCTGTGCTGATGCGATGCTGAATGCTCCTGTGGAGGACCTGTGATGAGGTCATGAAGAGGGTGGGCTGGAGCATCACATGACCTCACAAAGCCCTGCCTCTTCATGATGTCCTCACAGGTCCTGCAGACACACTGTACAAGGAAAAAATAATTAAAAGGTTAGTAAATACAGCACATTAAAAAACACAATGCCATCCTGTGGAGGACTATAACTCCCAGCATGCCATAGGATCTGCAGGACATGCTGGGAGTTATAGTTCTCCCATGGGATCTTAAAGCAGCACTCCAGTGTTATCAGTGCTGGAGTGTGGCTTTAAATATAAGCCCTATGCCCCCAATCTTAGGCCGTGGTCACACATGCGAGAAATTTGCATGATTTTTGTGCGAATCTCTCTCGTGAACACCCGGCACTGCCGCCGGCACTCGGACCGGAGCGTGCGGCTGCATGTATTTCTATGCTGCATGTTTTTCTATGCAGCTGCACGCTCCAGTCTGAGTGCCAGCGGCAGTGCCGGTTGTTCACGAGAGAGATTCGCACAAAAATCGTGCAAATTTCTCGCATGTGTGACCCCAGCCTTATACTCACCCTCCAGCGTCTTCACATAGTAGTTTACAGACACCACACTGGTACCGCAGCACCATCTCCTACCCGTAGCTTCCTACATAATAACATACTATTATATATAATAACACCACATATAATAGTATGTTATTTATGTTATTAAATATTTTACCACATTTTTTGCTTCATATATATTTTTCCCTATTTTACAACCTCTAAAACCTGGGTGCGTCTTATAGTCCGAAAAATACGGTATATATTATCCTATGGGCAAATTATACCTACTATAATTGGACTAATTAATTTCTTGTCTAAATTGGGTCATAAGGATTGAACATGCACTTACACTTTTGCTAACCTTATATACTCTGCTCAAAAAAATAAAGGGAACACTTAAACAACACAATGTAACATCAAGTCAATCACACTTCTGTGAAATCAACCTGTCCAGTTATGAAGCAACACCGATTGTGAATCAATTTCTCCTGCTGTTGTGCAAATGGAACAGACAGCAAGTAAAAGTGTTAGGCAATTAGGAAGACAACCTCTATAAAGGAGTGGTTCTGTAGGGGGTGACCACAGACCATTTTGCTCTTCTCATTCCTTTTGGCTATTGTTTTGGTCACTTTTTCACTTTGTCATTGCTCTCACCCCTAGAGGTACTGTACAGTTGCAAGAGGCAGTGTCTACAACCCACAGAAGTTGCTCAGGTAGTGCAGCACATCCAGGATGACACATCAATATGAGATGTGGCAAGAAGGGTAGCTGTGTCTGTCAGCACAGTGTCCAGAGCATGGCGCAGATACCAGGAGACAGGCCAGTAAATCAGGAGATGTGCAGGGGGCTGTAGGAGGGCAACAACCAAGCAGCAGGACCGCTACCTCCTCCTTATTGAAAGGAGAAACAGTAGGAACAGTGGCAGAGCCCAGTAAAATGACCTCCAGCAAGCCACTAACATCCATGTGTCTGCTCAAACTGTCAGAAACAGACTCAATGAGGGTGGTATGAGGGCCCAACATCCACAAGTGGGTGTTGGGCTTACAGCCCAAAATCATGCAGGACGACTGGCATTTGCCAGAGAACACCAAGTTGGCAGATTCAACATTGGCGCACTGTGCTCTTCACTGGTGAGAGCAGGTTCACACTGTGTACATGTGACAGACGTGACAGAGTCTGGAGATGCCATGGAGAACGTTCTGCTGCCTGCAACATCCTCCAGCATGACTGGTTTGGCAGTAATAGTGTGGGGAGACATTTCTTTGGAGGGCCGCACAGCAACCAGAGGTACCCTGACTGCCATTAGGAATTGGGATGAGATCTTCCGACCCATTGTGGGACCATATGCAGGTGCAGTGGGTCCTGGGTTCCTTCTGATGCGTGACAATGCTAGGCCTCATGTGGCTGAAGTGTGTCAGCAGTTCCTGCATGATGAAGGCATAGTTGCTATGGACTAGCCTGCCCATTCCCAAAACTTGAATCCTATAGACCACATCTGGGACTTTATGTCGGGAGTTGACTGATGCTTTAATCCGGGTCAGGGAGGAGATCCCTCAGGAGAACATCACTCACAGTGTAGGAAAGACTAAGTGCAACACGAAGGGATTAGGAGAGGGGAACACAACACTAGGGAAGGGGGGAATGGAGACCCTTGAAGATCTAACGTCACCATGTCTGCCCTAAGTGTCCCTATATAGTGTCGGCACTTATCGCCGAGCAGAATACCTAACCGCTGCCTAACCCTTGCGATAAGCCCTGCATAGGGAACGACAGAATGAGCAATAGTCAATCAAGGAAGGTTGCTACTGCGTTCTAGAGTCAAAAGTACCAGAAAGAAGTAATCAAAGAACACTGCTGAGACCTCCTGCAGTCAAATGCAGTGCTGCAGTCTGCAGCCTCTGACACACCCGTGAATGCCCAGGTGTTGTAGGGAGGTCATACAGGTATGTGGAGGCTACACACACTACTGAGCATCATTTATTTGTCTTGAGGCATTTCCATTGAAGTTGGATGAGCCAATGATTTGATTCTCCACTTTGATTTTGAGTATCATTCCAAATCCAGACCTCAATGGGATATTAATTTTGATTTACATTAATCATTTTTATGTTTTATTGTTTTCAACACATTCCACTATGTAGTGAATAACGATTTGCAACTGGAATACATAGTTAAGTGATATCTAGGATGTGGTATTTTAGTGTACCCTTTATTGTTTTGAGCTGTGTGTATATTTTAATGTACCCTCTATACCTTGACAGTAGCATATATATATATATTGTTTTGATGAAATAACTTCTGTCAGTTTTTATTAGCATGATAAACTGTATGTAATACGGTTGGTGTGTAAGGGTTTCTAGTCTCCCTCATTTTATTGGTCTTTTATTATAATAATGTTAATGTATTTTTTAATTCTACATAGTGTTTGGCTTCCATTTATTTGGGTTATTCTGTATTATTGGGGAAGCACCATTTATTTAATGCCTTTATATTAGGTTTAAACATGGTGGAAGAGTACATGTCCGCACCTCTCCATGTACAAACTGATTTTTCTGCCCTGTTTAACTTCTGGATCTCCAAATTAGATGTGACGACTCCTGGAGTGGACCCTCTGGGTCACGATACCAACCCACCCTGGGCAAGCTGACCTAGTGAGAACCACCACCTATACAGGGAGCATCAGGGGCAGACTCAGGGGGATAAAGTACCACGACTGCTGGCACCAGGTGGCCGGCTCACAGAAGACAGGACTACGCAGGGTTTGGAAGTGAGCAAACCGTGGACATGGGAACACGCAGAGTACAGGACAGTGCAAGGCGTGTGCACGAGGGCACGCAGAGTACAGGACATTGCAAGGCGCTTACACAGGGGTACGCAGTGTACAGGACAGTGCTAGGCGAGTACACGAGGGTAAGCAATAGAAAGGGGTGCGTTTAGCAAGTGCCGAGAGACACGCTAGGGTAAGAGGCAAAGCAGAGCGCGTGCGAGGGAGCACACCTGGGTACAATGCAAGGCAGAGCATGTGCTGGGGAGCACGTCGAGGTACAAGGCAAGCAAGCCGAGGTACAAGGCAAGGCAGAGCGCGTGCTAGGATGTACATTGCACTCAGGTCCCCTGCCTTGAGCTCTAGAGAGCAGCCAAGCAGGGACCAAGCAGGTCTAGCTAGGGAGCACAACAAAAATCAGGCCCCGCCTACAGGAAGATGCGGCCAGATATAGGTCAAGTGTGCTGGAACTTCCGGGTCAGGTCCTCCCAGACCATGGAGGCATCAGAGATGGAGCGGCCTTAGTCAGGCTCAAGAACGCATGCACGCTGGACAAGGATCTGGAGTCGAGTGAACAGCCACAGGATCAAGCGCAGTAGGTGCGCGTGCGCACTTGACGTATTGATGTCGGGTGCTGAGCCCCGGCACCAGAGGAATGCGGTGAGAGCGGCATGAGATTAGATACATGGCCTGAGCTTGCCCTTTATGCCTTGGAGGTGCTGACCAGCCCTGTGGCAAGTGTACTATGTTTAGCCCGGCAGGGGTGTGAATCACAGACAGTTTCAACCGTCTGTCCACAACCAATATGTGAAAGCAAATATTCATTAAAATGAACCAGGTGTGGATCCCACAGGACTTGTCTGTAACTTTGGCTGATGCACCCAGCTACAGGTGCACCCAGCTACTGTTATACTCTGTTTGCCGTTCGCTTAATTTTGTGCTCTCCCCAAATTAAAGAAAAAACAGCTAAAAATAGTGTTCGCTACCTCCTCCGCCTCTTCCACCTACACCACCAAGTCCATCTCCTACTCCACTTGGACCTCCGCCTCCAGGTTCAAGATTAGTTAGTTTGTTTTTGTTTTTTTATTCTGTTCTTTTAAGTCAGTCCCTAAACCACTCCCCCCAAAAAACACAAAAACAGTATGATACATCCTCCCCTGCTTCATCCACCTATACCGCCACTTCCACCTCCACCTGCACCTCCTCCTCCACATAACACCTCCCTCCTGGTTCAAGGTTATTATTTTTTTTAATTCTATGGTTATTTTAAGTAATTTCCCTATCTACATTTGTGTGCATGGCAATTGTCCTGCTCCTACCACCACTTTGCTTCCTTTTGCAGCCCCCCAGCCCTTACTATAACCATTTTCATCCATTTTAAACCCCCGAAGTTCGGGTCCCCATTGACTTCTATTGGGTTTGGGTCAAGTTCGGAAGCCGAACCAAACTTTGAATTACAGTTTTGCCAAACCCAACGAACCAGAAAATTCATGGGTCCACTCATCCTTACTTAAAACTGCTATCCAGCAACCATCTACTATACCAGCTCAGCCCTGCTTTTCCTTGCGCTCCCTCACCCTCAACTCTGCAGAGTCAAGGTTCCTGATGATGAATTAATTTCTGCTATTACTGGTGCTGTTGCACCCTAACCTCTGCTGAATTAAGTTACCTGATAATTAGTGTTGAGCGATACTGCTCGATATCTAAAAATATCGGATCGGAATGGTACCGCCGATATCACTAAATATCGGCGATATCCGATTCCGATACCGGAAGTCCAATGTAAGTCTATGGGAACAAAATATCGCAACTAAAAAAAACCTTTATTTCCTTGTAAACACTAAATATACACACATAGAATACATATATATATATATATATATATATATATATATATACATGTCATTGTGACATATATATATACATATATGTATAGTTTATACACTTCTACATAGTAAAATATCCTCTGATTCAATTGCCGGGTAAAGCCGGCTTCTGTGAAAAGACAGAAGCACCCGACATGAAATGACACTTGGTGTACATAGGGTTAACCATGTCTTTTCATGTCCTTTGCTATCTGATTTGCACAAACAATTACATCAGTCTATGTGTGCAAAATTTCACACCTGTAGGGGTTAATTAAAGGTGTAAATTCGTTGTAAAAAAACTGACTTTTTTGCTACGAATTTACACCTTTAATTAACCCCTACAGGTGTGAAATTTTGCACACATAGACTGATGTAATTGTTTGTGCAAATCAGATAGCAAAGGACATGAAAAGACATGGTTAACCCTATGTACACCAAGTGTCATTTCATGTCGGGTTCTGCATTTTCACAAAAGCCTGCAATTGAATTAGCGGCTATTATACTATGTAGAAGTGTATGAACTATAAATATAAATATATATATATGTGTCACAAACTCAATGACATGTATATATATATATGAGGTGTAAAATTGCTGAAAAAAAATGCGTGGGCTCCCGCCCTATTTTCGCAACCAGACAGACAAAGCCAGTGAGTGGGGGCAGATAATAATAGCCCAGAGAGGGACCATTATTTTTGGCCCCCCCGGCTACTAACATCTGCCCCCAGACACCCCAGAAAGGGCAAATCTCTAATTAGATTTGCCCTTTCTGGCACTTTGCCCGTCTATTCCCATTGCCCTGTAGCGGTGGCGAATGGGTTAATAAGGGGTTAAAATGACCTTGCAATTGAAAGGTCACTTTAAGCCAGGTTAATAATTGAGAGCTGTCAATTAGACAACTATCAATTATTAATCCTATTGTATGAAAGAAAAATCAAACACCACACTTTAATAAAAAAGAAGTTTAATGAAATAATCACACAGTTTTTGACCATATTTTATTTACCTGCTAAAACCATTTCCTGTAATAAAAATAAAATAATAAAGCAAAATTATTCTTACCAATCCGATGCACAGTCAGGTCCCACGGTGTAATCCTTCAAAAGGGTTAATGTTTACTGCAGGGACCGCAGCTAATGCTGCAGCCTCACAGTAAACCCCCAAATGAATGAGCCCTCTCCTGGCTGACAGGAGAGGAAGTGGAAAGCTTAATTGATTGCTTTCCACTTTCACTTCAGGTCAGCCAGGGACACCATCAGTGACGTCAGAGGGAACTGATTAACAAAAATAGGGGTTCCCTTCGAAAAAAAAATGGCGTGGGGTCCCCCCTATTTTTGTTAACCAGCCAGATGAAGCAGACCGCTGAGGCCTGGATTTTCAGGCTGTTAAGGAGCCAAGATCCATGGACCTTGCCAGCCTGATAATACCAGGCCACAGCAGTCTGCATATCTTGGCTGATTAACAAAAATAGGGGATCCCCTCGAAAAAAATTGGCGTGGGGTCCCCCCTATTTTTGTTAACCAGCCAGATGAAGCAGACTGCTGAGGCCTGGTTTTTCAGGCTGGTAAGGATCCAATATCCATGGACCTTGCAAGCCTGATAATACCAGGCCACAGCAGTCTGCTTAGCTTGGCTGGTTAACAAAAATAGGGGATCCCCTCGAAAAAAAAACGGCGTAGGGTCCCCCTATTTTTGTTAACCAGCCAAGTAAAATGCAGACTGCTGCGGCCTGGTATTAAAAGACTGTCAAGGCCCATGGATTTTGGCCCTCAACAGCCTGATAATACCAGGCTACAGCAGCCCCACATTTGGCGCATCAAAAGATGTGCCAATTGTGGCACTTTACCCGGCTCTTCCCACTGCCCTGTAGCGGTGGCAAGTGGGGTAATAAGGGGTTAATGTCACCGTTGATTGCACGGTGACAATAAGCCCGGTTAATAATGGAGAGGCGTCAATAAGACACCGATCCATTATTAATCCCAAAGTTATTAAATGCATAAAAAAAAGACAAAGCAAGAAAAAGTATTTTAATGAAATAAAAGAGACAACACAGTTTTCATTTCTTTTATTGTACTCTCATTCCTGCGACGCCATCGATCTCCTGTAAAAAAAGAAAAAAAAAAACCAACAGTATACCACCTGTCCGACGCAGTCCATAGTAACGACTGTCCCACGACGATCCAGCTCTGCTACATCGCAATGACAGGCAGAGCCTGTCATCGCGACGCAGCACAGCTGATTACCTGCTTCCCCGGCGGTGACGTCATCGGACTGACTGCTTTACGGCCGGGATTACCCAGCAGTCACTGCAGTTATCGCGAGAAACTGCATGTGACCGCCGGGGAAAGATGATGGCGGCCATGAAGCAGTCCAGGCCGTGACCGCCAGAGATCTTCTGCCAGGTAAGTGCCGCTGACTCCTGACAGACCCGACCGACGGACACTGACAGTGACAGACCCGACCGACGGACACAGACAGTGACAGTGACAGTGACAATCCCGATTCCGGTATCCGATATGACGAAAATATCGGTATTCGGAATCGAAAGCCCGATACAGCTAATATCGGCCGATACCTGATATTTGCAGTATCGTATCGCTCAACACTACTGATAATGAATTTATCTATGCTATTTTTGCTGCTGTCGCATCCTCAATTTTGCTGAATCAAGGTACCTTCACATTGGTGGGTGTGGACCCACGGACTGGGCTTACCCTGGAGGGATGTAACTAAACAGCTACCTGGTCTTCACTAGAGCTCTAATGGTGAGTTTAGGCTTAAGCTGCAGGTAGCCACCAGGTACCACTCCAGGGCAGTCCTCGTTACTGCAACAGCTGACACTAAGGGCCAGGAATGTAGTTACAGATTCAGTGTAGCAGATAGGACAAGATAACAGGACAAACTCTGGTACAGAGTTGCAAACAGGTAAGGGAACACAGAAGAGATTCTGGTCCAGGAGCGCATTAATATAGACATTAATACAGGACAGATTCTAGTGCAGTTTCGCAGGTCAGGTACAGGAACACAGGGACCCAACAACAGACTAGTGGGTTAGGACTCACTAGATACTTAAGTTGCTCAGATACCTCCATACAGGGGACGGTGCCTTAAATACCTAATGCATCCCAGCTATAGGCTGAGAGCATTTCCGGAGTGCGCGCTACCCCTTTAAGCAGCACCAAGCTCGCTCCCTAAGCATGTTGCCTGGAGAACCGCGTGATGTGCACAATCCTTGGGACCAGGAAGAGACTTTGTCAAGATCTTGACAAAGACTCTTTTAGTTGAAACGCATTGATCTATCATACGTGCTTCACACCCGACTTCTTGTGCCATGTTATATTTTTATTTTTTACTGGAATAAAAATTAAATTTTAGCAGCCTTCTATTCCACTGAATCCTTCTTTCTACAGTTTGTTATGTTAGCTCCTATTGGAACCGTGTTGGACGTTAGCTAGCGGTGAGGAATCTCCACAGTGGTGAGCTGATCTTCCCTTTTGCTTTGTGTAACTTCTAATAATCACTTAATAAAGGACTGAGGCCATTTTTCATCTATAATCTGTCTAGCCTCAAGTATTTATTTAGGTTTTAATGATTATATGAAAAGGTTAAGTGTGACATCTGCAGTACCATATGAAAAAAGATGAAAAAAAATGTTTCTTCAGGTTTCTGATAAGTTTTCTCAAAAATCCACAAATTAAAAACAGAACCCTGGAAAAAAGAGGGTAAAAATGAAGAGTGTTATCTTAGGGCTCAATAAACAGTGTTTAAAAAAATTAAGAATTACTGTTTGATTTGTTTATTTCCCTTCTAAAAATGTGTACTTAGTTGATTAAAAAAAGTATTTTAAACCCCAATTAGTCCATTTTGCCACAAATGATTTTTTTAATTTTTTTAAACAGTGAATTTATTGTGTAATACTAATACAATATAAGTAAAGCTATATAAATTTGGTTTCGCCTTAAACATACTTAGCCACAGAATTAAAGTTAATGTTTTTTGTGCAGCATAGGGAAAGCATAAATTCTAAACTGTAAAAACAAAAAAAAACGGGGGAATTGCTGTTTTTTCTAAGTCTCCCCATAGAGTGTTAATAAAAGTTTAGTATTAAGTTACATGTACCCAAAAGTGGCACCACTGATGAATTCGACTCATCCTAAAAAAAAACAAGCCATCGTTGAGCTATGTTGATGAAAAAGTTGATGGAAAAATTAAAAAAAGATTATTGATCATTATGGCCAAATTAGATCTGAACCTTAAAATGTTGAATTACATTTTTTACCGTTCATAACCAATATAATTTATATTTAGTATATTTGATTTAATGGGTATCCCAGAAATGAAAACATACAAGGGCTATTTCACTATATGACTGCTTTATACGGCTTCATTTTTGTCTTCTCTATAGGTCACGTTCCAGCTCCAGAACACCTTCATGAAAGCGCTGTCTGCAAGCAAGATAGTATATGGTCTGGATCTTCAAATATGAATTATCCTTTCCATTTCCTAGTAGTAGCCACACAGGCATTTCTCAGCTTACTGAGTTTTTCTTAAGATAAGCTAAGGTAAAAAGCATTGCCTAACCTGTGTACATGTATTCTCCATTTACTGAATATTGCATTTACTGTATGTTTTATAACATCTATTCTAAGGTAAAAACAAAAATTGAGCTTGGTTTAAGTTGGTATACATAAACGCATGTTTACTTTGTCCATAAAGCATAAAAAACCTACAAGAAGCAAACTAAGCATAAACCCTATGTTAGGGTCTGGGAACGCACCTAATAGATATTAACAATACACACCAGAACAAAGGAGTATAGGCAACATCTTTTTATAAAATACAAAAAAGCTTTATTGATAAACAATGCCAACAATAATGGCCCAAAATACAGGGATGAATGGAGGAACAAACTGCAGGTAACAATATAGGGGTTGCACAGACTAAATAGTAACCAGGGTAAAGCCCCCGTCTCACATAGCGATATCGCTAGCGAGATCGCTGCTGAGTCACTAGTTTTGTGACGCAGCAGCGATCTCACCAGCGATATCGCTGTGTGTGACATTCAGCGACGATCAGCCCCCCTGCCGGGTATCGCTGATCGTCGCTGAAAGGCCAGGACATTTTTTTGATCGCTGGTCTCTCGCTGACAGGCACGCATCGCTGCGTGTGACAGGCGGGAGACCAGCGATCCGCTGGTAACCAAGGTACACAGGGGTTTCCAGGCGCGGGGCTGTGCCTGGAAACCCGATGTGTACCTTGGATACTAGCGCCCTGATGCAGGGAGCTGGTAACCAAGGTACACAGCGGGTTTCCAGGCACCACGCAGCACCTGGAAACCCGATGTGTACCTTGGTTTCCAGCTCCCTGCATCAGGGCGCTGGTATCCAAGGTACACTGCGGGTAACTAAGCGATGTTACCAGCAGTGTCGCTGTGCTGATCGCTGCCTGAGCTGCCTGTTTGGCAGCTCAGCAGCGATAATGTAGCGATACAGCAGCGATCCTGATCGTTGTCGGGATCGCTGGTGTATCGCTATGTGAGACCCAGCCTTAAATCAAAGTAATCTAATAAATATTTGTAGATAAATGGTGAATGCCAAGTAGTGTTTTTAAACCATTAAGATCACTATAGACCGTCAATCATCATAATGCACACCATATATGTTATTAATAACTCTTACCCATATCGAAAGGTCCAGTCTGTGCGCCCCCCTAGGGGTCTGCAGGGGGCGCACAGACTGGACCTTTCAATATGGGTAAGAGTTATTAATAACATATATGGTGTGCATTATGATGATTGACGATCTATAGTGATCTTAATGGTTTAAAAACACTACTTGGCATTCACCATTTATCTACAAATATTTATTAGATTACTTTGATTTACCCTGGTTACTATTTAGTCTGTGCAACCCCTGTATTGTTACCTGCAGTTTGTTCCTCCATTCATCCCTGTATTTTGGGCCATTATTGTTGGCATTAATTGTTCTGGTGTGTATTGTTAACTCTTCGGAGTATTTCATCTATAACATATGGGCCGTTGGGCCGGTATTGGGATGAAGCAAATTTGCTTCCATTTTACCACGTTTATAGTGTTGTATATGACGCTTTGTCTTAATTACCAAATAGATATTGTAGAGAGGTGCGTTCGCAGCCCGGGGTCCACCGTGCAGGTGAAGCCCACTGCTAGTAAGATGGCGAAAGTAGCGAACTCTGTTATCCCGCAGAGTCGCTAAAATAAACACCGTAGCAGCTGTGGCAGTAAGTGCAAACTCTGTTAATCCCCAGAGCCGCTAACGGGAATGCCACAGCGCTATATGGCGATAAGTGCGAACTCACTTAGCTTCAGTGAGCCGCAAAGTAAAATGCTAAGCGCTGACCAGCATTATAAAGTGAACTCTGTTGCGTCACAAAGCCGCTGAGAAAAAGACTGTGTCCTGTTAGACTCACAGGGATACACAGATAACTGCTGTGCGGATAGCAGTCCGTGATCATGTAGACAGCAACGTAATCAAGCAATCTCCTCACTGGAGAAGCCGGTATTCTAGGGGCTAATTTCAGCCAAGCCCTTACCACTTGCACCCAAATCTCCTCACCGGAGGTGCCGGTATTCTAGGGGCTTATTTCAGCCGGCCCTAACCACATGCGTACATGATCACACTGGCGCAATAGCACATAATGCAATTGATACTAGAACATGGCGGCCCAGCCATGCCACCCTTTTATAGTAACAGCTACAGGACCTGCCAGAAACAAGGACCAATAAACTGTTCCAGAACACCAGTAGTAACAGGACCTTCCTGGCGGACCAATAGGAGCTGCTGCAGTACCTGAGCATGTGACCCCTGATCTCCAATGAGAGATATCACCCTGGGCATGCTCAGAAGGGGAAAACAAGGACTTTGTCCTAAAGACGTCTGCTCGCCGCTAACCAGTACTGGCCACAATAGCAGAGCCTGGAGAGGCAGCAGTAATTCTCTGCACACTGTTAGACTGGGCGAGACGCTGGGACCGACGACTAAGCTGAGCAGGATCCACTGCGGATGGAGATGGATGAGGGACTGCAACGGGACTGGTTTGAGACTCCCCTTGTGCAGCAGCGGGAACTTGAACCTTAACACCCTGCAGTAACTAAATAAGAAAAGCGCACCTAAATAACACAGGGTTCTTAGTAATACTGTTTTTGATCAAAAATAGCATAAAAGCCATCCCACTGTCAACAAGGTGACCCTGATCGGGATGGTCCTACGTCAATTCTAAAGTGTAGAAACCAGTTCTAGCTTAACTATAATTTCAAAACTACAGAATAATTAGTCACATTTAATACTCAAATGATTTGTTCAACACTCTATAAAATACATGTTTTGCTTTAAATTTATATTGTGTTGTGTGATTTTCATTTTTAGGAGGAATTTATCTTTTTACTTTCTTAAGTTTAAAAGGTTATAAAAAGAATTTTTGTGCACTACAGCTTCTATTTAGCAAGGGTTGTGTGCCAATTGCATACAACCTTTTTTTAAGCCCAATTTTTAGATCCAGGGGTGTACATAGAAATCATGGGGTCCTACAGCAGAAGAACCAATTGAGCCCCCACACTCCCCCAAAAAAATATATATTTGAAGGTGTCAAAGAAGAGCATATCTCACAACTTTGCAGGGCAGCCCTTATACGGTAATTTTCCTCCTAGTGAAGCCTTACATTCCCTTACATTGCACCCATAATGTATAATGCTAACAAAAGTGCCCCACAAACTCTGTATGATATCCCCAAAGTGAATTCCTCAACAGTACCCTCCACACTCATAGTACGATGACCCTACTGTACCTCACCTCAACTCCCCCGGCAAAGATGGTGATCCCACACAGTATGATCCCCTAACTATGACCCCCACACAGCACTCCATGCAGTATAATGGGCCTACATACCGTACATTATAATGCCCCCACAGCTCTCAACACTGTATAATTGCCCCCACTAAACCTCCAAACAGTATAATAGCCCTCACACAGCCTCCACACAGTATGATGGACCCTACACAAACCTTCACCCTGTATAATTGCTTGCATACAGTGAAAACATTATTCATGACTGGAAGGTTAACTGGAAACGTGGCTATGGGGAGAACATGAAGTTGTATCCTCCCTGATGCCCGCAGTAATTTGGGCAACACAGAGGACTGTAACAATCACTACTCACTACTATAAAGAGAGAACTGTTCGTAGTCGCCCGACAGTTCAAAAAATGGTTAACATGAAAAAGCTTTGCACTAGCCATTTTGTTTACTGGATCCAGGGTCCGATTAAGGGGTGTAAAAATGACAATTGCCCAGGGCACCCACTTTCCGACAGGACCCCAGCATCTATAGCAGAAATTACATTAATAGCTACGGAAAGCTGTTTAGACCATAGAGTCATATAATGTTACAGTTGGAAAAGGGCCTCAAGGATCATAGTGTCCAACCCCGTGCTCAATGCAGGATTCACTAAACCATCTCAGACAGATGAGATGTTGGTCCAATCTCTGTTTGAATATTTCCATTGAAGGAGAACTTGCCACCTCTTGTGGCAGCCTGTTCCACTCATTGATCACTGTCAAAAAGTTTTTTTTAATATCTAATCTGTATCTTCTCCCTTTTAACTTCATTCCATTGCTTCTCATGTTTCTATGTGCAAATAAGAATAATGATGATCCCTCTACACTGTGACAGCCCTTCAGATATTTGTAGACAGCTGTTAAGTCTCTTCTTAGCCTTCTTGGTGCATTACAATTCATTATATCTGTGAAAAAAGTGAAAGTCTCATAGAGGGACTAAAAAAAAAAGTTTTTTAAAAAAGTTTAAAAAAATTGTAGAAAATCTAAAAAATATTACACTAATAAATACACATTTTTATGTAAGAAACAAAGTACACATATTTGGTATCACTGCATCCAGAATAAACCGATCTATAAATGGGTCACACTAGTTTAACCCCTTCAGTGAACACGGAAATAAAAAAAATAAATAAAAAAATGGCAAACTAAGCTTTTTCATCTCACACTATGGGAATGCAAAAACTAGTTTTTTGGGGGAAAAAAGCATCTTTTAGTGTGTGACAGCAGCCAAACATAAACAACTGATTTAAATCTGGTATCACTGTAATCGCACTGACCCAAAGAATAAAGTCGTCTAATCACTTATACCGCACAAAGAATGGCGTAAAAAATAAATAAAACCAATTCTTCACCTGCTGTTGATTTGTTCATTCCGTCTCCCAACTATCGCATTAGGCCGGGATCACACATGCAACGAAAACGTCCGTCGCTCGCATGTGAAATCCCAGCCCTGGCGCCGGCACTCGGGAGTGGAGCGAGCGGCTGCATATAAATACATGCAGCCGCGCACTCCACTCCCGAGTGCCGGCGCCAGAGCTGGGATTTCACATGCGAGCGACGGACGTTTTCATCGCATGTGTGATCCCGGCCTTAAGGCTCGGCTCACATTTATCCTGTGCCTACGCTGAGCGCTTACACGGGGGTTTCTGTGTAATTCTCTGAAATACATGATTCAGATGGAATCCTGGCACAAGATTCCCTATAACGAGGCAGATGGGGACACTGTTGACTTCGCCTGAACACTGAACAGAGGCCAGACAGTCTAGAGTAAGTCTGCTGCCTCATTATAATGAATGGATACCTCAGGGATTTCATCTGAATCATGTCATTCGGAGATAATGCCGATGTTAGAGCTCAGCACAGAGTGCCAGATAAATGCGATCCCAAACGTTATGTATAATGTTCCCAATAAAAGCTTCCACTCAATCTACAAAAAAAGCAAATCCCCCTTAGGTCTGTCATCTGTCAATGGATTATAAGGGGCTTCCACTTTACTGGTAGTACAAAGGCACTGGAAAAGTGCTATGGCTCCTTTCCAAAAGAAATCCAACAAATTCTGTGCTCCCAAATTCAAATGCCCTCTCTCTTCTGAGCCCCGCAGCATGACTAAACCACATGTTTAGCTAGCATCCACATGTTTGGCTGGGGTATAATTTCCAAAATGGGGTCACTTGAGGGGGGATTCTGTTTTTCTAGTACTTAGGGTCTCTGTATATGGACACCACAAACTATTCTAGGAAATTCTATATGGCTAAGGAGTACTGAACAGCCACATAGGTGTATTTCCACATTCAGCAAAAATTGTGTGACAAATTTTACTGCTTTTTACTGCCATTTTTACCCATTTCCTTGTGTGAAAATGTAAAATGCGGGGCTAAAACAAAATTTTTCTGGCAAAAATCTAATTATTTTTTCTTCAGTGTCCAATGGTATAAAATTTTGTGACACACCTGTGGTGTCAATATGATTACTGCACCCCTAGATAAATTCATTGAGAGGTGTAGTTTGTAAAATGGTGTCACTTATGGGGGATTGTACTGTTCTGGCACCTCATGGACTCTCTCAGTGGATCATGGCACAAGCAAACCATAACAGTGAAATCTGCGCTATAATATTGCGCTACTTCTCTTCTGAGCTTTGTACAGTGCCCCATTACATGCACGGTTTTGGCGTAATCAGGAGAAATTACATAACAAACTGAGAGGTCCATTTTTTCCTATGAGCCCTTATAAAAATAAAAAATTTGGGGCTAAAACAACATTTCAGCTGTAAAAATGTAATTATTCTTTCTTCATCGCCCAATGGTATAAATTTTTGTGAGGCACATGTGGTGTCAACATGCTCACTATACTCCTAGATGAATTCAATAAAAGATGTAGTTTGTAAAATGAGGTCACTTATGATGGGGGTTTCTGCTCTTCTGACACCTCAGGAGCTCTGCCAATGTGGCATGGCAACCTCAAGCCATTCCAGCAAAATCTGAACTCCAATATGGCGCCTCTTTCCTTCTGAGCTTTCCACTGTGCCTCAAAAGAAGTTTTCGACCACTTATGGGGTATTGATGTACTCAGAAGAAATTGAACAACAAATTTTGGGGTTAATTTTCTCCCATTACCCTTGTGAAAATGAAAAATTTGAGGCTAAAGGAAAATCTTTATAAGAAAATATGATTTTTCATTTTCACGGCTTTACGCTATAAACTTTTGTGAAGCACCTAGGGGTTCAAGGTGCTACCCACACATCTAGATACATTTCTTAAGTGGTCTAGTTTACAAAATGGGATCATTGTCGGGGGTTTCCACTGTTTAGGTACATCAGGGGCTCTCCAAATGGGACATGATATCCACTAATGATCATCGGCTCTACAAACTTGTCATGGCGTCCGGTCTTGATTCCAGCTATTTTTGAGTTCAAAAAGTCAAACTGTGCTCCTTCCTTTGCCAGCCCTGCCGTGCGTCCAAACAGTTTTCACCCACATACAAGGTATCGGTGTACTCAGGAGAAATTGCACAATACATTTTGGGGTTCATTTTCTCTTTCTCTTCCTACCCTTTAGAAAATAAAAAAAATTGGGTCTAAAGTTAATTTTTTGCAAAAACCATTAAATGTTATTTTTTCCCTTCCACATTTCATTAATTCCTGTGAAGCATCTGAAGGGTTAATACATTTATTGAATAGTTTTGAGCATCTTGAGGGTGCAATTTTTAGAGTGGTGTCACTTTTGGGTACTTTCTGTCATATAGACACCCCAAAGTCACTTTAAATGTGATGTGGTCCCTAAAAAAATGGTTTTGTACATTTTGTTGTAAGAATCAGAAATTGCTGATCAACTTTTAACCCTTCTAACATCCTAAAAATAAATATGTTTAAAAAATTATGCTGATGTGAAGTAGGCATTTGGTAAATGTTATTTATGAACTATTTTGTGTGATATAACGCTGGTTTAAGGGCATAAGAATTAAAATTTTGAAAATTGTGACATTTTCTAAATTTTTGCCAAATTTCTGATATTTTCACAAATAAATGCAAGTCATGTCGAACAAATTTTACCACTATCATGAAGTAAAACATGTCATGGAAAAACTATTTCGGAATCAATGGGATCCGTTGAAGTATTCCAGAGTTATTACCTCATAAAGTGACAGTGGTTTAAAAAATGAGGCCTGGTCATTAACCTACAAAGTGGCTCGCTCCTTAAGGGGTTAATAAGCATCCTGAATAGGACCTGTGCACACTATAGACCCTATAGGAATAAACAAGTTAGAAACAGAAGGAAACCATTACAGAGCTGTAAATGATGCAATAAACGCAAAAAAAAAATGTTTAGAGAATGTGAAAAAGTCACTGGTAAAGTACTGGAGGGGAGATACAGTGGAGAGAAATAAATATTTGATCCCTTTCTGATTTTGTAATCACTGAAAAAGACATGAACAGTCTATAATTTTAAGGGTAGGTTAATTTCAACATTGAGAGATAGAATATAAAAATAAAATCCAGAAAATCATATTGTATAAATTATATAAATGTATTTGCATTTTGCAGTGAGAAATAAGTATGTGACTCCTCTGGCGAACAAGGAACTAGGTCTGAGCTGAAAAAGTAAGTTAATGTGCAAAAAATGCATGAAGGCAGTAATAAGGGTATTTAGTAAACATAATTTTGATCAAAAGAATGTACAAGCCATCCCGCAACATCAAGGCAACCCTTGTGGGACAGTCCTAACTCTTGTATTAAAAACCTTTCCACTTGTCAAGTGACGTAAATGTGAACAAGGACAGAGGGCCTGAACCACTTGTAAAGCATAGGCCAGACAGGATGGATTTCTCAGCTCAGAAACAGGGCGGTCACACCCTTATATACACAAGATGCACTTTGAATTAAATAAGGAACTAGGTCTGAGCTGAAAAAGTAAGTTAATGTGTATGCAAAATGTAAATGCATAGTAACGAATGACCATTACACAGAGAAAACCAGACACAAAAAAAATATACTAAAATAAAAATTTTTTTGTAAAAAATGCATGAAGGTAGTAATAATTATAAGGCTATTTAGTAAACATAATTTTGATCAAAAGAATGTACAAGCCATCCCGGCACGTCAAGGCAACCCTAAGCCTAAATACTTGGTGGCAAGTGATGATGAGGTTTGCACACATGTTAGTAGGAATTTTGGTCCACTCCTCTTTGCAGATCATCTCTAAATGATTAAGATTTTGAGGCTGTCGCTTTTGAGGCTGTGGCAACTCAGAGCTTCGACTCCCTCCATAAGTTTTCTATGGGATTAAGGTCTGGAGACTGGCTAGGCCACTCCATGACCTTAATGTGCTTCTTTTTGAGCCATTCCTTTGTTGCCTTGGCTGTATGTTTTGGGTCATTGCCTTTGCTGGAAGACCAAGCCATGACCCATTTTTAATGTCCTGGTTGAGGGAAGGAGGTTGTCACTCAGGATTTTACGGTACATGGCTCTATTCATTCTCCCATTGACGCGGTGAAGTAGTCCTGTGCCTTTAGCAGAGAAACACCCCCAAAACATATTGCTTCCACCTCCATGCTTGACAGTGAGGATGGTGTTGAGTTAATGCCAAATACCTCAATTCTTGTCTCATCTGAACACAGCACCTTCTCCCAATCACTCATAGAATCATCCAGGTGTTCATTTGCAAACTTCAGACGAGCCTGCACATGTGCCTACTTGAGCAGGGGGACCTTGTGGGCCCTGCAGGATTTTAAACCTTTACGGCGTAATGTGTTGGCAATGGTTTTCTTGGTGACTGTGGTCCCAACTGCCTTGAGATCATTAACAAGGTCCCCGGTGTAGTTTTAGCTGATCTCTCACCTTCCTCATGATCAAGGATACCACAAGAGGTGAAATTTTGTATGGTGCCCCAGATCGATGTTGATTGACAGTCATTTTGTATTTCTCCCATTTTCTTACTATTGCATCAACAGTTGTCTCCTTCTCACCCAGCGTCTTACTTATGGTTTTGTAGCCTATTTCAGCTTTGTGCAGGTCTGTAATCTTGTCTCTGACATCCTTTTAAAGCTCTTTGGTCTTGCCCATGTTGTAGCGGTTAGAGTCTCACTGATTAATTGAGTCTGTGGACAGGAGTTTTTTTTATAAAGGTGACTATGTAACACAACTGTCTTTAATGCTGGCAATGAGTTGATTAGAAGCGTCTAACTGGTCTGTAGAAGCCAGAACTCTTAATGGTTGGTAGGTGATCAAATATTTACTTCTTACTGCAAAATGCAAATAAATTTATATAATTTATACAATGCGATTTCCTGGATTTTATTTTTGATATTCTATCTCTCAATGTTAAAATTAACCTACCCTTAACCCCTAAGGGTGGTTTGCATGTTAATGACCGGGCCAATTTTTACAATTCTGACCACTGTCACTTTATGAGGCTATAACTCTGGAACGCTTCAACGGATCTTCACGATTCTGAGAATGTTTTCTCATGACATATTGTACTTCATGATAGTGGTAAAATTTCTTTGATATTACTTGTGTTTATGAAAAAAATGGAAATATGGTGAAAATTTTGAAAATTTTGCAATTTTCAAATTTTGAATTTTGATTCCCTTAAAACAGAGAAATATGTCACACAAATAGTTGCTAAATAACATTTCCCACATGTCTACTTTACATCAGCACAATTTTGGAACCAATTTTTTTCTGTTAGGAAGTTATAAGGGTTAAAAGTTGACCAGCGACTTCTCATTTTTACCATAAAATGTACAAAACCATTTTTTTTTTAGGGGCCACCTCACATTTGAAGTCACTTTGAAGGGTCTATATGGCAGACAATGCCCAAAAGTGACCATTCTAAAAACTGCACCCCTCAAGGTACTCAAAGCCACATTCAAGAAGTTTATTAACCTTTCAGGTGCTTCACAGGAGCTGAAGCAACATGGAAGGAAAAAATGAATATTTAACTTTTTAGTCACAAAAATGATCTTTTACAAACATTTTTTTTATTTTGACAAGGGTAAAAGGAGAAAATGGACAGCAAAAGTTGTTGTGCAATTTCTCCTGAGTACGCCGATACCCCATATGTGGGGGAAAACCACTGTCTGGGCGCACGGCAGGGCTCGTAAGGGAAGGAGCGCAGTATGACTTTTCAAACCAAAACTGGCTGGAATTAAGATTGGACGCCATGTCGCGTTTGGAGAGCCCCTGATGTGCCTAAACAGTGGAAACCCCCACACGTGACACCATTTTGGAAACTAGACCCCTAAGGAACTTATCTAGATACGTTGTGAGCACTTTGAACCCCCCCAAGTGTTTCACTAAAGTTTATAATGCCTGGGTGTGAAAAAAAAAATTCCACAAAAATGTTTTTTTAGTCCCCAATTTTTGATTTTTCCCAAGGATATTGGACCCCAAAAGTTGTCCAATTTGTCCTGAGTGCGCTGATACCCCATATGTGGGGGGGAAATACTGTTTGGGTGCAAGGCAGGGCTCGGAAAGGAAGTAATGACATTTTGGAATGCAGACTTTGATGGGTGTCATGTTCAGTTTGCAGAGCCCCTGATGTGCCTGAACAGTGGAAACTCCCCACAAGTGACCCTATTTTGGAAACTAGACCCCCTAAGTAACTTATCTAGACCTGTTGTGAGCACTTTGAACCCCCAAGTGCTTCACACAAGTTTATAATGCCTGGGCACAAAAATGATCTTTTAGTCACCAATTTTTTATTTTACCAAGGGTAACAGGACAAATTGGACAACAACTTTTGGGTCCAATTTCTCATGAGTACGCTGATATCCCATATGTGGGAGAAAACTACTGTGTGGGCACACGTCGGGGCTCGGAATAGAAGTAGTGACGTTTCGTAATGCAGTCTTTGATGGAATGGTCTGCGGGTGTCATGTCGCGTTTGGAGAGCCCCTGATGTGCCTAAACAGTGGAAACTCCCACAAGTGACCCCATTTTGGAAACTAGACCCCAAATGAACTTATCTAGATATGTGGTGAGCACTTTGAACCCCAAGTGCTTCACAGAAGTTTATAACACCTAGGTGTGAAAATACAAAAATCATATTTTTTCCACAAACATGATCTTTTAGTCCCCAGTTTTTTATTTTCTCAAGGGTAACAGGATAAATTGGATCCCAAAAGTTGTTGATCAATTTGTCCTGAGTACGATGATACCCCATATGTGGGAGAAAACTACTGTATGGGCACACGTTGGGCCTCGGAAGGGAAGTAGTGACGTTTTGCATTGCAGACTTTGATGGAATAGTCTGCGGGCGTCATGTCCATGCCCCTGATGTGCCTAAACAGTGGAAACTCACACAAGTGACCCCATTTTGGAGACTAGACCCCCCCAAGGAACTTATCTAGATGTGTGGTGAGAACTTTGAACCCCCAAGTGCTTCACATATGTTTATAATGTAGAGCCATAAAAATAAAGAATTATATTTTTTTCTACAAAAATGATATTTTTGCCCCCAATTTTATATTTTCCCAAGGGTAACAGGAGAAATTGGACCCCAAGAGTTATTGTGCAATTTTTCCTGAGTGCGCTGATACCCCATATGTGGGGGTAAACTACTGTTTGGGCGCACGGCAGAGCTCAGAAGGGATGGAGCACTGTTTGACTTTTTCAACGCAGAATTGGCTGGAATTGAGATCAGACGCCATGTCACGTTTGGAGAGCCCCTGATGTGCCTAAACAGTGGAAACCCCCAATTCTCACTCCAACTCTAACCCCAACACACCCCAAACCCTAATCCCAACCCTATCCCTAACCCTAACTTTAGCCCCAACTCCAACCCTAACTTTAGCCCCAACCATAACCCTAGCCCTAACGGGAAAATGGAAATAAATAAATTTTTTAAATTTTATTATTTTTCCCTAACTAAGGGGGTGATAAAGGGGGGTTTGATTTACTATTTATAGCTGGTTTTTATTTTGGCAGCTGTCACACGCTAAAAAATAGTTTTTGCATCATCACATTTTGAGAGCTATAATTTTTCCATATTTTGGCCCACAGAGTCACGTGAGGTCTTATTTTTTGCAGGACGAGTTGACGTTTTTATTGGTATAATTTTTGGGCACATGTCATTTTTTGATCGCTTTTTATTACGATTTTTGGGAGGCAGATTGAACAAAAACTAGCAATTTATGAATTTCTTTTTGGGGGCGTTTATACTGTTCCACGTGTGATAAAATAGATAAAGCAGTTTTATTCTTCTGGTTAGTATGATTACGGCGATACCTTATTTATATCATTTTTTTATGTTTTGGCGCTTTTATACAATAAACTGTATGGGCACACGTTGGGCCTCGGAAGGGAAGTAGTGACGTTTTGCATTGCAGACTTTGATGGAATAGTCTGCGGGCGTCATGTCCATGCCCCTGATGTGCCTAAACAGTGGAAACTCACAAAAGTGACCCCATTTTGGAGACTAGACCCCCCCAAGGAACTTATCTAGATGTGTGGTGAGAACTTTGAACCCCCAAGTGCTTCACATATGTTTATAATGTAGAGCCATAAAAATAAAGAATTATATTTTTTTCTACAAAAATGATATTTTTGCCCCCAATTTTATATTTTCCCAAGGGTAACAGGAGAAATTGGACCCCAAGAGTTATTGTGCAATTTTTCCTGAGTGCGCTGATACCCCATATGTGGGGGTAAACTACTGTTTGGGCGCACGGCAGAGCTCAGAAGGGATGGAGCACTGTTTGACTTTTCAACGCAGAATTGGCTGGAATTGAGATCAGACGCCATGTCACGTTTGGAGAGCCCCTGATGTGCCTAAACAGTGGAAACCCCCCAATTCTCACTCCAACTCTAACCCCAACACACCCCAAACCCTAATCCCAACCCTATCCCTAACCCTAACTTTAGCCCCAACTCCAACCCTAACTTTAGCCCCAACCATAACCCTAGCCCTAACGGGAAAATGGAAATAAATAAATTTTTTAAATTTTATTATTTTTCCCTAACTAAGGGGGTGATAAAGGGGGGTTTGATTTACTATTTATAGCTGGTTTTTATTTTGGCAGCTGTCACACGCTAAAAAATAGTTTTTGTATCATCACATTTTGAGAGCTATAATTTTTCGTATTTTGGCCCAGTCAGAGTCACGTGAGGTCTTATTTTTTGCAGGACGAGTTGACGTTTTTATTGGTATAATTTTTGGGCACATGTCATTTTTTGATCGCTTTTTATTACGATTTTTGGGAGGCAGATTGAACAAAAACTAGCAATTTATGAATTTCTTTTGGGAGGCGTTTATACTGTTCCACGTGTGATAAAATAGATAAAGCAATTTTATTCTTCTGGTTAGTATGATTACGGCGATACCTTATTTATATCATTTTTTTATGTTTTGGCGCTTTTATACAATAAAAACAATTATATATAAAAAATAATTGTTTTTGCATCGCTATATTCTGCGAGCTATAACTTTGTTTTCTCTATCGCTTCATTGGGGGACACAGCAACCATGGTTTATGTGTCCCCCAATGAAGGCTTCCGAGAAACGGATTTTACGGTAAGCAACCAAAATCCTGTTTTCTCTATCGCTTCATTGGGGGACACATAAACCATGGTTGCTGTGTCCCCCAATGAAGGCTTCCGAGAAACAGATTTTACGGTAAGCAACCAAAATCCTGTTTTTTTGCTGATGATGCTGTATAGCGGCTTGTTTTTTTGCGGTACAAGATTACGTTTTCAGCGGTATCATGTTTATTTATATCCGTCTTTTTGATTGCGTGTTATTACACTTTTTGTTTGGTGGTTTGATGATAAAGCATTTTTTTTGCTTTGTTTTTTTTTTTTAATGGGTTCGCTAAAGGGGTTAACTAGTGGGACAGTATTATAGGGAGGGTCATTACGCACGTGGCGATGCTAAATATGTGTACTTTTATTGTTGGTTTTTTTTTACATTAAAGAAATGAATTTATTGGGGAATATTTTTTTTTCATTATTTAGGAATTTTTTTACACGTTTATTTTCATTATTTTTACTTTGTCCCAGGGTGGGACATCACTGTATTATATCAGATCACTGGTCTGACATTGTGCACAGCACTCTCAGACCAGCGATCTGACTGGCAGTGCTGCAGGCTTTCTCAGCGCCTGCTCTCAGCATGCACTGAGGAAGCTGCCTCCCTGCAGGACCCGAAGGACCCCGCGGCCATCTTGGATCCGGGGTCCTGCAGGGAGGAGGGTCCCTTGGAACAGCCCGATACATCGCGCTGTTCTGAGGGTCTCAGGGAAGCATGCAGGGAGCCCCCTCCTTGCGCGATGCTTCCCTGTGCCCCGGTACACTGAGATCATCTTTGATCTCAGTGTGCCAGGGGTTAATGTGCGGGGAGCAGTCTGTGATCTCTCCTGGCACATAGTGCCGGGTGTCAGCTGTGATAATCAGCTGACACTCGGCCGCGATCAGCTGCGCTCCCCCCTGGAGCGCAGCTGTTTGCCTATGACGTACTATCCCGTCCTTGGGAAATAAGTCCCAGGGCACATGGACGGGAGAGTATGTCCGATGACTGAAAGGGGTTAAGATTATAGACTGTTCATGTCTTAGTCAGTGGGCAAACCTACAAAATCGGCAAGGGATCAAATAATAATTTCCCCCACTGTATATGTCACTACGTTTAATAGCATCAGTGATGTGAAACCCAGAGTATATTCCTCTAGCACACTAATTGTAGTGAGGATTAAGCAGTTGCAGAAATAGGCTGACTTATGTGGACATCCAAAAAATGGGTGGGAGGATGTCCATCTTATCTCCACCGATCTCTGTCAGTACAGAGCTGGCATCGCCAGGACCTGCGTTATGACACAGTCATGTGTTCAGTCACATGAGGTAGGACTCACATGGTCTGGGGCTTAAATAACTGGACAGAAAGAGGATTTAAAAATCCTCCAAAAATTCAAACACAAAGAAAAATGGCAGAGATGCTTACTTGCCCAGGCCTCCAAAAAAATGCGCTATCAGGGTGCAGTGGACCCATATAATTAAGATGGCGGCAACACAGGTGCAAGAATACAACCTACCAATCCATGGAGGGGGCAGTTGCTTGGTATATTAATGAACAATTAAGACTTGTATGCAGCACTGTTCACACAATGGAAATGCACATCATCCAGTTTATCAGCCTATTAGTGACGCCCTTCTATTAGATCAGGCGGACTGCCCAGCACTATCCAAATGCATCCCATGTGAACAGACACCACAGTTTACAAGACCGAATGGGCCCAACTGCCCCAAGAAAAAAAATGTGCAAAAAACACCTATAAAAATATGTGAGGTATTAGTTAATAAGGACTCGTTAGCGTGAGGACTAGTGTTGAGCATTCCGATACTGCAAATATCGGGTATCGGCCGATATTAGCTGTATCGGAATTCCGATTCCGAGTTCCGATATTTTCGTCTTATCGGATACCGGAATCGGGATGTCACTGTCACTGTCAGTGTCCGTCTGTCGGGTCTGTCAGGAGTCAGCGGCACTTACCTGGCAGAAGATCTCCGGCGGTCACGTCCTGGACTGCTTCATGGCCGCCATCCTCTTCTCCCCGGCGGTCACATGCAGTTTCTCGCGATAACTGCAGTGACTGCTGGGTAATCCCGGCCGTAAAGCAGTCAGTCCGATGACGTCACCGCCGGGGAAGCAGGTAATCAGCTGTGCTGCGTTGCAATGACAGGCTCTGCCTGTCATTCTGATGTAGCAGAGCTGGATCGTCGTGGGACTGTCGTTATGGACTGCGTCGGACAGGTGGTATACTGTTGGTTTGTTTTTTTTCTTTTTTTACAGGAGATCGATGGCGTCGCAGGAATGAGTGTATAATAAAAGAAATGAAAACTGTGTTGTCTCTTTTATTTCATTAAAATACTTTTTTCTTGCTTTGTCTTTTTTTTACACATTTAATAACTTTGGGATTAATAATGGATCGGTGTCTTATTGACACCTCTCCATTATTAACCGGGCTTATTGTCACCGTGCAATCAACGGTGACAATAACCCCTTATTACCCCGCTTGCCACCGCTACAGGGCAAGTGGGAAGAGCCGGGTAAAGTGCCACAATTGGCACATCTTTTGATGCGCCAATGTGGGGCTGCTGTAGCCTGGTATTATCAGGCTGTTGAGGGCCAAAATCCATGGGCCTTGACAGTCTTTTAATAACAGGCCGCAGCAGTCTGCATTTTACTTGGCTGGTTAACAAAAATAGGGGGGATCCCCACGCCGTTTTTTTTTCGAGGGGATCCCCTATTTTTGTTAACCAGCCAAGCTAAGCAGACTGCTGTGGCCTGGTATTATCAGGCTGGCAAGGTCCATGGATATTGGATCCTTACCAGCCTGAAAAACCAGGCCTCAGCGGTCTGCTTCATCTGGCTGGTTAACAAAAATAGGGGGGACCCCACGCCAATTTTTTTCGAGGGGATCCCCTATTTTTGTTAATCAGCCAAGATATGCAGACTGCTGTGGCCTGGTATTATCAGGCTGGCAAGGTCCATGGATCTTGGCTCCTTAACAGCCTGAAAATCCAGGCCTCAGCGGTCTGCTTCATCTGGCTGGTTAACAAAAATAGGGGGACCCCACGCCAATTTTTTTCGAGGGGATCCCCTATTTTTGTTAATCAGCCAAGATATGCAGACTGCTGTGGCCTGGTATTATCAGGCTGGCAAGGTCCATGGATCTTGGCTCCTTAACAGCCTGAAAATCCAGGCCTCAGCGGTCTGCTTCATCTGGCTGGTTAACAAAAATAGGGGGGACCCCACGCCATTTTTTTTTCGAAGGGAACCCCTATTTTTGTTAATCAGTTCCCTCTGACGTCACTGATTGTGTCCCTGGCTGACCTGAAGTAAAGTGGAAAGCAATCAATTAAGCTTTCCACTTAAGGGCCCGTCTCACATAGCGATATCGCTACCGAGATCGCTGCTGAGTCACTAGTTTTGTGACGCAGCAGCGAGCTCACCAGCGATATCGCTGTGTGTGACATTCAGCGACGATCAGCCCCCCTGCCGGGTATCGCTGATCGTCGCTGAAATGTCAGGACCTTTGATCGCTGGTTTCCCGCCTGTCACACGCAGCGATGCGTGCCTGTCAGAGGGAAACCAGCGATCAAAAAAAGGTCCTGACATTTCTGCGACGATCAGCGATACCCGGCAGGGGGGCTGATCGTCGCTGAATGTCACACACAGCGATATCGCTGGTGAGCTCGCTGCTGCGTCACAAAACTAGTGACTCAGCAGCGATCTCGGTAGCGATATCGCTATGTGAGACGGGCCCTTAAGCGATGTTACCCGCAGTGTCGCTGTCCCAGATCGCTGCCTGAGCTGCCTGTTTGGCAGCTCAGCAGCGATCATGTAGCGATACACCAGCGATCCTGACAAGTGCATATCGTTGTCGGGATCGCTGTTGTATCGTTATGTGACACCCAGCCTTTACTCTCCTGTCAGGCAGGAGAGGAACTCATTCATTTGGGGTTTACTGTGAGGCTGCAGCATTAGCTGCGGTCCCTGCAGTAAACATTAACCCTTTCTGAAGGATTACACCGTGGGACCTGACTGTGCATGGGATAGGTAAGAATAATTTTGCTTTTTTATTTTATTTTTATTACAGGAAATGGTTTTTGCAGTAAAATAAAAGATGGTCAAAAACATGTGTCTTTATTTCATTAAAATGATTTTTAATTAAAGTGTGTGTGTTTTATTTTTATTTCATGCAATAGGATTAATAATTGATAGTTGTCTAATTGACAGCTCTCAATTATTAACCTGGCTTAAGGTCACCTTTCAATAGCAAGGTGGCTTTAACCCCATATTAACCCATTCGCCACCGCTACAGGGCAATGGGAATAGACGGGCAAAGTGCCAGAAAGGGCAAATCTAATTATAGATTTGTCTTTCCTGGGGTGTCTGGGGGCAGATGTTAGTAGCCGGGGGGGGGCAAAAATAATGGTCCCTCTCTGGGCTATTATTATCTGCCCCCACTCACTGGCTTTGTCTGTCTGGTTGCGAAAATAGGGCGGGAGCCCACGCATTTTTTTTCAGCAATTTTACACCTCATATATACATATACATGTCATTGAATTTGTGACACATATATATATATATTTATATTTGTAGTTCATACACTTCTACATAGTATAATAGCCGCTAATTCAATTGCCGGCTTTTGTGAAAATGCAGAACCCGACATGAAATGACACTTGGTGTACATAGGGTTAACCATGTCTTTTCATGTCCTTTGCTATCTAATTTGCACAAACAATTAAATCAGACTATGTGTGCAAAATTTCACACCTCTAGGGGTTAATTAAAGGTGTAAATTCGTAGCAAAAAGTCCGTTTTTTTTTACAACGAATTTACACCTTTAATTAACCCCTACAGGTGTGAAATTTTGCACACATAGTCTGATTTAATTGTTTGTGCAAATTAGATAGCAAAGGACATGAAAAGAAATGTTTAACCCTATGTACACCAAGTGTCATTTCATGTCGGGTGCTTCTGTCTTTTCACTGAAGCCGGCTTTACCCGGCAATTGAATCAAAGGATATTTTACTATGTAGAAGTGTATAAACTATACATATATGTATATATATATGTCAAAATGACATGTATATATATATATATGTATTCTATGTGTGTATATTTAGTGTTTACAAGGAAAGAATGGGGTTTTTTTAGTTGCGATATTTGTTCCCATAGACTTACATGGGACTTCCGGTATCGGTATCGGGTATCGCCGATATTTTAGTGATATCGGCGATACCATTCCGATTCCGATACTTTAGCATATCGGAAAGTATCGCTCAACTCTAGTGAGGACCCGTGACGTGGGTTACAAGCTTTCTTATTTTGGCCAAAATGTTAACTAATTCCTCACATTTTTATGTGTTTTTTGCACTTTTTTTTCAAGGTGCAGTTGGGCCCATTCGGTCTTGTAAACTGTGGTGTCTGATCACATGGGATGCATTTGGATAGCACTGGGCAGTCCGCCTGATCTAATAGAAGGGCGTCACTAATAGGCTGATAACCTGGATGCTGTGTATTTCCATTGTGTGAACAGCACCGCATACAAGTCTTCATTGTTCATTAATATACCAAGTAACTGCCCCCTCCATAGTTTGGTTGGCTGTGAGCGGCTGTCTCATCGGTATTCTTGCACCTGTGTTGCCGCCATCTATATGGGTCCACTGCACCCGGATAGTGCATTAGTTTGGAGGCCTGGGCAGGTGAGCATCTCTGCCATTTTGCTGTGTTTTTGCTTAAATAGCTGGGTTCCAGAGGCAGTCTTCTTTGGATCTCCAGTGGTTTGTGTCTTGAGGAGGAAAGTCTGAACCTGTGTTGCTGCAGAGCGAGCTGCTACAAGTAAAAACATGGACTCTGATACAGCATTTTGTTTTCTTTATTGTTTTCTGTTTTTGCCTGAAAGGCTGGGATTACTTTCCCCTTCTTGTTGGTTTATGCCATCATATAATAAACCAATTGAAGATTTAAAGAGACAGTGTTACTGTTTTCTACTTCCAAGTATCGCCGAGTGAGTTGAACTACCACAAGAATTAAAGCAAGAGGGTAGTGAGAAGCTATTAAATAATTATATTAAAAAATTGTGTAAAAAAACAAAACAATTCAAAGCTGTGTGCCCTCAATAAGTTTTTGAACCTGCGTATTTTCACTGCGTCAAAAACGCAGTGTCTTAAAGTTTCAGCAAAGTGGATGGATTTTATAGAAATCTTGTGACCACTGTTTTTTTTTCTCTGAGGTCAGTGTGCACAGAGTGCAGTGCTGACAGCTTAAAAGGCATGCAGATCTGCATGCCATATAAGCGATCAGCCTGCACAAAATGAATGTCCCTTAGGGGGACACAGTGTAAAAGTAAGAATTAATTTAAAAAATTTTCTTTAAATAATTGTAAAAATATTTAAAAAAAATAAAAAAGTCAATATTTATTATATCAATAAATAAATATTTAAATTATAAAATCTAAACAGTAAAAGTACACATATAAAGTATCGCCGCGTCCGTAACGACCCGACCGATAAAACTGTCCCACTAGTTAACCCCTTTAGTGAACCCCATATAAAAAACAAGGCAAAAAAACAAATGCTTTATCATCATACCGCCAAACAAACAGTGGAATAACACACGATCAAAAAGACGGATACAAATAACCATGGTACCGCTGAAAACATCATCTTGTCCCACAAAAAACGAGCTGCCATACAGTGGCATCAGCGAAAAAATAAAAAAGGTATAGCTCTCAGAATAAAGAGATGCAAAAATAATTTTTTATATATAATAGTTTTTATTGCATAAAAGCACCAACACATAAAAAATGATATAAATGAGGTATCGCTGTAATCATACTAACCCGAAGAATAAAACTGCTTTATCAAACGCTCCCCCCAAAAGAAATTCATGAATTGCTGTTTTTTATTCATTCTGCCTCCCAAAAATCGTAATAAAAAGCGATCAAAAAATGTCATGTGCCCAAAAATGGTACCACTAAAAATGTCAACTCGTCCCGCAAAAAAACAAGACCTCACCTGACTGTGGGCCAAAACATGAAAAAATTAAAGCTCTCAAAATATGGTGATGCAAAAACTATTTTTTGTAATAAAAAGCGTCTTAGTGTGTGACAGCTACCAGACATAAAAATCCACTATAAATAGTAAATCAAACCCCTTTTATCACCTCCTTAGTTAGGGAAAAATAATAAAATTTAAAAAATGTATTTATTTCCATTTTCCCATTAGGGTTAGGGTTGGGGCTAAAGTTAGGGTTAGGGTTGGGGGTTTGGATTAGGGTTAGGGTTTGGATTAGGGTTAGGTTTGGGATTAGGGTTAGGTGTGTGTTAGGGTTAGGTTTGTGGTTAGGGTTATAGTTAGGGCTGGGATTAGGGTTAGGGGTGTGTTGGGGTTAGGGTTGGAGTTAGAATTGCAGGTTTCCACTGTTTAGGCACATCAGGGGCTCTCCAAACGCGACATGGTGTCCGATCTCAATTCCAGCCAATTCTGCGCTGAATAAGTCAAACGGTGCTCCTTCCCTCTGCTGTGCACCCAGTGACTTACCCCAACATATAGGATATCGGTGTACTCAGGAGAAATTGGACCACAAAAGTTGTTGTCCCATTTGTCCTGTTACCCTTATGAATATAAAAAATTTGGGGTGAAAAGATCATTTTTGTGAAAAAAATATGATTTTTTAATTTTAAGCCTCTATGTTATAAATTTCTGTGAAGCACTTGGGGATTTAAGTGCTCACCACACATCTAGATAAGTTCCTTAGGGGGTGTAGTTTTCAAAATGGTGTCACTTGTGGCGGGGTTTCCACTGTTTAGGCACATCAGGGGTTCTCCAAACGCTACATGGCGTCCAATCTCAATTCCAGCCAATTTTGCATTGAAAAAGTCAAATGGCGCTCCTTCCCTTCCGAACTCTGCCATGCCCCAAACAGTGGTTCACCCCCACATATGGGGTATCAGCATACTCAGGACAAATTGATTATACAACAACTTTAGAGGTCCAATTTCTCCTGTTACCCTTGGTAAAATAAAACAAATTGGATGTGAATAAATTTTTTGCAAAAAAAAGTTAACTGTTCATTTTTTTTAAACATTCCAAAAATTCCTGTGATGCACCTGAAGGGTTAATAAACTTCTTGAATGTGGTTTTGAGCACCTTGACAGGTGCAGATTTTAGAATGGGGTCACTTTTTTAATTTCTATCATATAGATCCCTCAAAGTGACTTCAAATGTGATGTGGTCCCTAAAAAAAAACGGTGTTGTAAAAATGAGAAATCGCTGGTCAACTCTTAACCCTTAGAACTTCCTAAAAAATAAAATTTAGTTCCAAAATTGTGCTGATGTAAAGTAGATATGTGGGAAATGTTACTTATTAAGTATTTTGTGTGACATATCTCTGTGATTTAAGGACATGAAAATTCAAATTTGGAAAATTGCGAAATTTTCAAAATTTCCACCAAATTTCCATTTTTTCACAAATAAACGCAAGTCATATGAAATAAATTTTACCATTGTCATGAAGTACAATATGTCATGAGAAAACAATGTCAGAATCACCAGGATCCATGGAAGCTTTCCAGAGTTATTACCTCATAAAGGGACAGTGGTCAGAATTGTAAAAATTGGCCTGTTCATTAACGTGCAAACCACCCTTGGGGGTTAAGGGGTTAAAGCATTGTCAAAGCCAAATGCCAGGAAGTATCAAAAAGAAAGCCGCTATATTTAAAGCATGACATGCAAGAAAAAGGCAAACAACGCAACGTCAAATTCACAATAAAAACACATGTAAAAAAAGCACTCAAAAAAACAATGAAAAAAACATTAGTCATCTAATTTAAATAATAGCTGCAGAATTGGTGCACAAAATGTGCAACATCAAAAACTCACTAAAAGTTCATTATGGGAATGCATAATGCATATAATGCATATGGGAATGCCCAATGCACCAAAGATTGAAACAGACAGGCTCTTGACCAAAGAAATAAAAAATACAATTACAAAACAGTAAGAAACTCAAAAATAATAGTTTTGTTCCCCTCAAATATAATCTGAGTGAAATGGTGGATGCGGATAAGAGAAAGTCCAATCTGCTAAACACTTTCTTCTCTACAGTATTTACACAAGAAAATCCCATGACAGAGAACATGATTAGGGATACCAGAAATTCTCCATTAAATGTCACCTGCTTAAGTAAGGCGCTGCCTCAAAAACACTAAACAGACAAAACCTAAGATAAAAACATAAAAAGCAAAAACTGCAGTAAATAAATAAACACCAATAGTGCATGAAAATAATATAGGTTGCTTAACTCACATAATTTTGATTAAAAAAAGAAAAAGACATTTCATCACGTCACTGTGACCCTATTCAGTAAAGTCCTAACCTCTAATATTAAAACCTTACCATTTGCTTAACCCAGATGGAAGAAAGGCACTGCCTTAAAAACACTAAAGTAGACAAATCACCGGGTCCTGATGACATACATCCTCGAGTACTGCAGGAGTTGAGTGCCGTGGTAGACAAACTAATGTTTCTATTGTTCAATGATTCCATAATAACAGGGTCTGTACTAAAGGACTGGCGCATAGCAAATGTGGTGCCAATATTCAAAATGGGGACAAAATCTGAGCCTGGAAATTATAGGCCGGTAAATATAACTTCTACTTCAGAAGGGCCCCGGTGCCAAATCTGGACCCGAGCCCCCATCTGCATGTTGGTCAGCTGTATGGGCCCCTATTGCATTCTAGATCCTATAAAGATGTACATGTTTGCCTCCATGTAATAATGTAACATACAGGCCCTTTATTTAATAATGTGTTCTATCCTGGCCAATTTCCTCTTGTAATATCTGCCATCCTGGCACCTTTATTTGATAATGACCCCATCCTGTACCCTTCCTTTATTAATGACCCCTATCCTGGGTCCCTTCCAATAATAATGTCCCTCATACTGGTCTCCTTCTATCCTAGACCTCTTCCTGGTATAATGTCCCCCATCCTGAGCACCTTCCAGTAATAATGTCCCCCATACTGGCCTCTTCCACTAATAATGTCCTCCATCCTGGGCCCCTTCCTGTCAGCCAGAACCCATCCTGGGCCCCTTCTAGTAGTAATTATCCCCATTCTGGGCTCCTTTCTGTAATAATGTTGCTCAACCTGGGCCCCTTCCTGTAATGTCATCTGTTCTGCAGATTTTCTCCAACACATTTACAAAAGAAAAAGATTCTTCTCACCTTCTCCCGCTTCCAGTATGTGTGGCGTCCTCTTATATAGCCGGCTCAGAGGCCAACAGCTGACAAAGTAAAGCTTTGTTGGTCTACTTGTAGCCTTCACCTTTCTTCTGTAAAGAAATTATTTCATTTTTCTCATGTCCTGTGACTTTTCTCTTCCATGTGGTTCTATTGCTAACAGCTAGAAATGGGAAGGGGTTTTCTTTGTTACGTAACGCTTTTTTATAGTCAACTGTCTACTGGACGTCTGTTTAATGAATAACTAGACTTACCTGTGGTTGAATTCTTGTTAATTAGAATTATGTGGTCTAAGCTTTAACTTTGCTCATGTCATAAAGGTGTCACGTCCCCTGGAATACCTTGCATTAGACGGTTACATTGGGTAATGAATCGCAGGCTTTCTTTAGAGATAGTGTGATTTGTGTCCCATATTAAATGGATTTAGTTTCCTCTGGTGCTGAAGAGGTTAATGACCTTTTCTATGCTGGTCAAAAACCTGCAGCTCCATTTCAGCTACCTTCGATCTTGTCATTACCTCTTTCTATAAAAACCGGTCAGACCTTCTTGTCCCTGCCTGTGAAAGACTCGTCTTCCTGTGCTGTGTGCCTAAGCTAAGTGGCAAGAGTAGAGTTGTTGTAGTAGTGTTCTGTGGTTTGCTGTATTTTGTGTGTGTTTATTTCCTGGTCACTGTTCCCATTTAGTTTATTCCTCCGTGTCCCTATCCTTTTCCCTTTTATTGATTAGTGCTTTTGTATGATAGAGGTTTTCTGCTATCCCTGTTTTGTCTTTGTTTCTTTTTTTACATTACAGTACATTTGTGTCCCAGGCCTTATGGGGTCTGGGAGGAAACAGAGCAGGGTTTAACAGGAGCATAGTAAGGTCAGAGACTCGGGCTTCTCTACCTTCAAGAATACTACCGGGGCAGGGATAGTTAGGATCCCAGTTCCAGGGACAATTGAGGCCTCCCTTGATTACCGAAGACCGTAACAGCATGACAGCTCCTGAGACTTTTTGTACTTATGTTTGCAAAATGTTCTTGAATGAATTTGTTCATAAATTACTTTTTTTGGGTGTGCAAAATAGCAAATCTTGTTTGCAATCAATTTATGAGAGTATTTTGAAGCATGATACCTTATAGAAAATGTTAATTCTGAAAGGAAAGTAAAGGTTTTCTGAGAAATTTGTTGGGGTGTACTAATTTATGCTGAACATTGTTTTTTACTATGATAGTCTTGTAAGGGTCTGTTGCCATTAGGTTTTTCCTTTTGGGCATTACTATATTCATAAAAAAAACAATTTGAGATCAATTTCAATGTTATTTGAAATTAGTTTCTTCCATTTTCTTTTTTGCATTCCTTATTGAGATCTTTATACTCCCGGAATGGTATTTCTTGTTTTTGTCTTATTATACTTTGTACTGCCCTTTTAAACCACAATGGTTTCTTTTGATTCCTGGACTTTTATTACCAGAGGGTGTAAGCTTTCTAGTAATACATCTTCAACCCCTTCCCGTACTAGCAGGGTCGGCTCCAGGTTTTCGTGGGCCCGGGTGAAAGAGTCTCAATGGTCCCCTTTAACACATACCACAATTCATGATGCACAGATACGGCAGAGAAATATAGGTATAGTACAATACCAAAGATTTCACTTACTTCATACATTACATGAGTGATATCTATTGTAAATTCTACAATAGCTCAAAAGACAAACAGTATAGTCATCCATACAGTATTATGGGCACCACATAGTGCTCCATACAGAATAATGAGCTCCATATATTGCTCCATACATTATTATGGGCCCATATAATGCTCCATATATAATGGGCGCCATACAATGCACCATATATAATGGACCCTATAAGATGCTCCACATATAGTAGGCCCCAAATGATGCTCCATATATAATGGGCCCCATATGATGTTCCATATATAATGGGCCCCATATGATGTTCCATATATAATAGGTCCCATATGATGTTCCATATATAATGGGCCCTATATAATGTTCCATATATAATGGGCCCCATATGATGCTCCAGTATATGAGGGGCCCTATATATGATGCTTCAGTGCATGATGGGCCCCATATATAATGCTCCTTATAGAATGGGCCCCATATATGATGCTCCAGTGTATGATTGACCCCATATAATGCTTGATATATAATGGGCCCCATATATGATGCTCCAGTGTATAATGGGCCCCATGTAATGCTCCATATATAATGCTCCAGTGTATGATGGGCCCCATATATAATGCCTCAGTGTATTATGGGCCCCATATATAATACTCCAGTGTATGATGGGCCCCATATATAATACTCCAGTGTATGATGGGCCCCATATGATAGTCTCCATATGTTGTGGCAAACATAAAAAAAAAGGAAATACTCATCTCTCCTCGCTGGCCGCTGCTCTGCTTGAGGCACCTGGCCCCCATAGCATGCTAGTGTCCCCGACTGTGAGTGGGCCCCCCTGCCTGCTTAGGGCCCCGGCACTAGCCCGGGTGCTGACGCCGGCCCTGCGTACTAGTACTACTCTGCGAGAGGTACATTCCCGCAAACAGCAGTGCTAGTACGGCACCACAATTGCGCGGCCTCACACTGAGCGCTGCGGCTATCACGTGCGGGTGTCAGCTGTATGTGACAGCTGACACCCCGCAGCAATGCCCATGATCGGTGCTAGCACCGATAGTGGGCATTTAACCCCTCTGCTGCCGCTGTCAGTAGTGATAGCGGCACAGAGAAGCATCGTGCAGGCAGGGGAGACCCCCGACATGGAGAACCCCCGGCTCCAAGATGGCTGTGAGGTCTTTCGGGTCCGTCAGTGAGGTGGCTTGTAAACGCCTGCAGAGAGCAGGCGCCAGCAAGCCTCCTTCACTGCCTGTCAGATCGCTGATCTGACACTGTGCTGTGCAAAGTGTCAGAAGAGCAATCTGACTTCATATAGTAATGTCCCATACGGGAACAAAGAGTAAAAATATTATAAAATGTAAAAAAATAAATAAAAACGAGGCATAAAACAATGTTTTATCATCATACAGCCGAACAAAATGAGCAATAAAACGTGATCAAAAAGACGGATGTAAACAAAAATGGTACAGTTGAAAATGCCCATCTTGTCCCGCAAAAAACAAGCCACCATACATATCCATCAGCAGTAGATTTCCCCCACATATGGGGTATCCGCATGCTCAGGAGGAATTGCACAACAAAATATATGGTCCATTTTCTCTTGTTACCCTTGAAAAAGTAAAAATACTAAATCGAATTTAAAATTTTTGTGAAAGAAAAAGGGTTAATAAACTTCTTGAATGTGGTTTTGAGTACCTTGAGGGGTGCAGTTTTTAGAATGGTGTCACTTCAGGGCATTTTCTGTCATATTGACCCCTCAAAGTCACTTCAAGTGTGAGGTGGTCCCTAAAAAAATGGTTTTACAAATTTTGTTGTAAAAATGAGAAATCGCTGGTCAACTTTTAACCCTTATAACTTCCTAACAAAAAAAATTGTTTCCAAAATTGTACTGATGTAAAGCAGACATGAGGGAAATGTTATTTATTATTATATTTATTTATTATATTTATTATATTTATTTATTAGAATCTATGATTCTACTTTGTGTGATTTGACTCTCTAATGTAAGGGCATAAAAACTAAAATTTGAATATGGCCAAATTTCCATATTTTTCACAAATAAACGCAAGTCATATCGAAGAAATTTTACCACTATCATAAAGTACAATATTTCACGAGAAAACAGTCTCAGAATCACCAGGATCCGTTGAAGCGTTTCAGAGTAATGACCTCAAAGTGGCAGTGGTCAGAATTATAAAAATTGGCCTGGTCAGGAAGGTGAAAACAGGCTTCGGGTGAAGGGGTTAAATTCACCCCATTTATATTCTCTATTCACAGTTACCAGGACACGACCCCAGTCTACAAAACAAAGCTCTTCCCTTGATTGAGTTGATTGAGTGAATTTAGATTTATGAAATGCCCAGGTTTTTGTATGTGTAATGCTTCGTAGAATATTACACTGAAACGCACCATATTTTGGTTGCTGCTGCCCAAGTGATTCGGAACCTGTAAGTTGATATTGTGTCTGGTCTTTTAGCTTGTCTTTTTACCGTTACTGTAAAAAAAACAATGTTTTACTTGTCTATCCTAACGTGGCCACATGGTGGTAGTCTTTCTCCATGCAAGGACATTCACATCCTACATTGAGCCATGCATTCATCATAGTGTTCTGCAGTGCACCACCAGCTGGGTGGTAAGTGGATAAAAAATGGCCAGATCCTCTCCTATTTATATAGGGAGATCTGATATCCCTGACATGGACATTGAAACAACAGGTACATGAATGTCATGCTGAATTCAGAGGTCCTAAGAGTGATTCGAGGTTACGTAATATGTAAGTATACTTCTTTGCATAAGTGAAAAAGGCATGAATGTGAAGGCACGTGATATTTAGGGATGGTATATTGCACTTCGGCATACGTTTGTAAAGTTATACTGCCCCTAGGTGGATAATAGGCGTATAGGCCTAGTGCTGTCAGCCAGCAGGGTTACCTGTGTAAAAGTGAGCTGCTGGCTGATATGGGAATGTGTTCAAGGTGCCTGTTGCATTGCTAGATTATTTCCTTTAGTTTAGGTACAATATGTACAAGTATTAGTTTTAATCCTCACATTCTCTTATGGCTGCAATAATTTTTCTTTATTGTTCAGTAAATTACAGAATAGAGAAATGTGTATAGAAGTAGAACTACTGACGTAATAAATAGCTTGCATGTCTGTTCTGTTATGTTGCAAATCAGGGTTGGGTGATGAAGAAGCTGACGGCTGGTTATCATACTAAGTAATAGTATCTATAGGTATCTTTTTAGAGCTAAGTGTCCGTAGGGATATTGCAGAGGTTCCTCTAATTGGTAAAATATGTTAAAGAGGTTGTGTCATTTATCACTGGTATATGATCTCTGGCGGTCTGATAACTAGGACCTTGGCGATTCTGACAACAGGATAATAAATGATAATTATTTTATTTCTGTTGCACCAACATATTTGGCAGCACTTTACAATTAAGAGGAGACATGTACATACTATAAAAACAATACAAAGTAACACATCATTCATGAGGTACAGGAGGAGTGAGGGCCCTGTTCACAAGCTACAATCTACAAGGAAATAGGGGGAACATAATAGGTAGAACGTGCTTGTTATGTACGGTGGGGCCATCATTATAATGAATACTGGATCATCACATAAAGCTGCATGATCCGATCACCATCCAGTATCTGTCTAAGTGCAGTTACCAAGTGCTATTGGGTGCATGGAGGATGTGGAGACGGATGAATAGGAAGGAGCAGATTATGATGGAAAAATATTTAGAGTTGAGAGTCCTCAGTGGTTGATACCTTTTAATGGCTAACTGAAAAGATGGTAACAAATTGCAAGCTTTCGAGACTACTCAGGTCTCTTCATCAGGCGTAGACTAATACAAAATCTGAAGAATCACATATTTATACACAAAGCAGCACAGAAATAATGCAATAGGTAAGACAAGTGACGTGAAGCAGAATAGTCATTATGGCAGAGGGATGAACATAAATATTGGAACAGTTCATAGATAAGGAGTGTGAAAGTTTTATTGCCCTTTGATTGGGGTCTGGTAATGTTTTGTGATGTTTTCACAGGGTATTTGGAGTAAATTCCTTAATTGATGTAATAGGCCATAAAACCATGTGACAGGTTCATTCCAGCAATTAAGAGTGTCAAAGGTCACCATCAATTTGTATTCGCAAATTCTTCTATGTCTTTGAGATGTGAAATCTGGAGGTGCTAAGGGGAGCTGCACGGAAACTACAACCTTTACTACAAAAAGATGCCCGATTACAATCCATATTTCCAGACCCCCCACTACTGTGTTTTAGGCAGCCCCCAAATCTAAGAAGCATCATTGTCAGAAGTTCCCTGTCCCCACCAACAGCTGCAGGAACCTTCCCTTGCAACCAGAAGAAATGCAAAACCTGTGCATCTATAATGACCACGGACAAGATAAAGATCCCCAACTCACATCAGGACTACAAGATGCCAGGTACTTTCAGCTGCATCACATCTAATGTGGTGTACCTAATTATATGTACTAAATGTCCAACTGGGGGTCTGTATGTGGAGGAGACCGGGCAAAAACTGAGAACAAGGATGAATTCTCATCGCCACACAATAAGAGAAAAAAGAATGGATCTACCTGTGGCAAGACATTTTTGATACCCTGATCATAGCATGTCAGATATGAAAATACTTGTACTGAGAAGCAGCTTCACATCTCAAAGACATAGAAGAATTTGCGAATACAAATTGATGGTGACCTTTGACACTCTTAATGCTGGAATGAACCTGTCACATGGTTTTATGGCCTATTACATCAATTAAGGAATTTACTCCAAATACCCTGTGAAAACATCACAAAACATTACAAGACCCCAATCAAAGGGCAATAAAACTTTCACACTCCTTATCTATGAACTGTTCCAATATTTATGCTCATCCCTCTGCCATAATGACTATTCTGCTTCACGTCACTTGTCTTACCTATTGCATTTTTTCTGTGCTGCTTTGTGTATAAATATGTGATTCTTCAGATTTTGTATTAGTCTACGCCTGATGAAGAGACCTGAGTAGTCTCGATAGCTTGCAATTTGTTACCATCTTTTCAGTTAGCCATTAAAAGGTATCAACCACTGAGGACTCTCAAGTCTAAATATTTTTCTATCTACTGGCTAACACGGTACAAAGATATACATCTTTACTGTATCAGATTATGATGAACATTTAGAAAGAGGGAACAGGGAAGAGTTAGGTTAGTGAATTGAGGTGACCGGCCTGTCAAAAGAGTTGTGGTTTTAAAGCACGCTTAATAACATGGGGGCTAGATATTAGTCAGATTGTTTGGGGTAGTGCATTCCAAATACCTGACATGGCATGAAAGAAGTCTTGGAGACGGAGGTGCGAGGTTCGAATTATGGAGGCTGTTAGTCTTAGTTCAGTTGCAAAATGGAGAGCATGGGTAAGGTGATGGACAAAGATGATGGCAGTGCAGAACTGTGGAAGCTTTGTAGGTGATAGAGGTAAGCTTGTATTGTACTCTGTAGCGAATGGGCAACCAGTGTAATGACTGTCAAAGGGTGGAGGCATCAGTTTAGAGGCTGGAAAGAAATCCGACCCTGGCTGCCGCATTCAAGACAGATTGGAGTGGAGAAAGAATGGTTAGACCACTAATTAGTAAAGATCATCCCCAAGAGGAAGCACACTCAAAACACACTTTGGGGTGTTAGGACTCATGCCAAGACACACTAATTTAATGGGTAATGAACATACTATTTACTATTCATGCATATGGCTGTTTATCTTTAACCCTGTCTGATCCTCACTTGGTGACCACACACAGTGCAGTTCACTCTGCACTGTTATACCTTGATTGACTGACATATTATTATTAGGTTTGGTCACTCTCTATATGTGGGGGCCATCCAGTGACTCTAAATATTTAACATGCTACTTTTGACCATGGTCATGTTTTTACATTTGTTTCCCCGACCCTTGTCTTATAATTATTTATACATTGTAGTCCTAGATGTGGTCCTATATTTTGGTATCCTCCACATCTACTTGTCACTAACTTATCTACTATTTTATATTGACCGTTTTGATATTTGCTATGCATTAACCCCTTCATGACCGGCGGTATTTTTGTTTTTCGCTCCCCTTCTTCCCAGAGCCATAACTTTTTTATTTTTCCATCAATACGGCCACGTGAGGGATTGTTTTTGGCAGGAAAAGTTGTACTTCTGAACAATACCATTGGCTTTAACATATCGTGTACTGGAAAACGGTAAAAAAAATTCCAAGTGCGATGAAATTGCAAAAAAGTGCAATTCCACACTTTTTTTTTTTTTTTTTTTTTACCATGTTCACTAAATGCTAAAACTGACCTGCCATTATGATTCTCCAGGTCATTATGAGTTCATTGACACAAAACATGTATAAGTTCTTTTTTGTTAAGGAAGTGAAAAAAATCCAAACTTTGTAAAAAAAAATGGCGCCATTTTCCAAGACTTGTAGCATCTCCATTTTTCGTGATTTGGGTATGGGTGAGGTCTTATTTTTTGCATGCCAAGCTAATGTTTTTATTGATAGAATTTTGGTGTAAATACGATCTTTTAATCGTCCGTTATTGCATTTTTTACAATGAAACAGCGACCAAAAACACATAATTCTATGTTATGTTTCGGTAGCTGAGGAGAAATTGCAAAAATAGCAAAAGTAGTAATACACCAGAGAGGCTGGAAACTATTGGATTGCAGTACCCTAAACTAACCGCCACACTAGAAGTAGCCGTGGAGCGTACCTACGGTGATCCTAGATGCCTCGTCACAGCCGGAGAGATAACTACACCTAAAGGCAGAAAGATGAAAGCTATCTGCCCCAGAGCAGAACCCCAAAGAAATAGGAAGCCCCCAAACATGTAATGGCGGTTAGACAAGAAGAAAATACGGACACAGACAGAAAATAGAATGAGCAAATGCTGGGGCCCAATCTGTCTAGATAGAAAAGTATAGGAAAGAATTCTGACTGCAACCCAAAAAAAAACTCTGACAAAAATACCAACACTTCTGATTAACAAAAAACCTGAGATCACACGATCTCTACCACCTAAATCAGATCTCTGGTGTAACACACAGAAATTCAGCAAACAAAAAGTGACAAAGAAAACAGAGCAGAAGTGCAAATACAAAATGAGCACAATTGCAGCGCCAGACCCCAAAAGGGCACAGGCTGAAGTCCACTGCAAGCAGCAAACCAGCACAGAAAATCCAACCAGAGGAAAAAAAACAGCAAATCACTTATCTGAATGAGAGCAGGACTGCAAGCTGAGCTCCAAGCAAGACCAGAAAAACAATTGATTACCGGCAAGGCTGAAGGGAGTTCAGGTCACTTATATCAGACCATTCAGAGCCAGCTGAAGGCCATTCGGCAATTAGTTCATTACCCTCAGCAAACACCGGAGGGAGCTCCAGCTCAGAAGTCGCCTCCAGATTATTCACAACAATTCTGGCATTTCAAATTTTTTTCTCATTATGGCGTTTACCAATCTGGTAAATTATTTTTTTATATTGATAGATTGGGAGATTCTAAATGTGGCGATACCAAATATGTGCATGTTTGATTTTTTTAATTGTTTTATTTTGAATGGGGCGAAAGGGGAGTGATTTGATGAGCAGATCGCCTGTGTGTAGCAGAAATGCTGACTTGCAATCCGGCTATGACAACCATAGAGGTCTGCTGGAGACCTCTGATTGTCATGCCAGCCCATCGGTGACCCACGATCACGTGACAGGGTCCCCGATGGGCGGGATTTCCGGCACGCTTCCGGTAAGCGTGAGTTAAATGCCAGAGATAGAGGTTAACAGCCGCGGGTGGATCACTATTCCACTCGCAGATGTTAGAGGCACATGTCAGCTGTTCAAAACAGCTGACATGTGGCGGGAAAGATGTGAGCTCAGCGCTGGAACCCACATCAAAGGGAAGGAGTCAGACGTGGGCGTACTATTACGGCAAAGGATGGAAAGGGGTTAATAAACTGCGCACTCTGCAAAATATGGATGGGCAGCGGGGATCTTCTGACACCGACTGCAACAAGCTGTAATTTAATAGGTGAGTGAGTACAGCTTTTGAGATGGGAATCATTGAATCCCCTTTAATCCTGCATGTGATCATACTCTGAGATACCCTTTTCAATAGTGACCACAGCACATAAATGATTTTACAGAGGGAGGTGGCTCCCATTGTAAGCCTACTCTACCTAAAAGAGTAAACCTGAGTAGGAATAGAAATCCTGTGTCTAACACCTCGAAATAAAGAAATCAAATGATTAGATGGATAAGTACTACAGTAGGATGATACAAAATAAACTAAAACTAAAGTATAAAAAAAAATACACATAATTGGTATTGTCACATATATCCCTACGCCTACCACCATCCTTATACAATTAAATTATTTATCCTATTTTATAAAGGCTTAAAGGGATTATCCACTAAGCATTGCTCATGCAGCAATAATCTGGTCTGGAAGGTAACTTTAATTTATTTTTTTTATCTCTCTGGATCCATTAACCCCTTAAGGACCAAGCCATTTTGTAGGTTAATGACCAGGCCAATTTTTACAATTCTGACCACTGTGACTTTATGTGCTTATAACTCTGGAACGCTTCAACGGATCTTGGCGATTCGGAGACTGTTTTCTCGTGACATATTGTACTTCATGTAAGTGGTAAAATTTCTTCAATATAACTTGCGTTTATTTATGAAAAAAATGGAAATATGGTGAAAATTTTGAAAATTTAGCAATTTTCAAATTTTAATTTTTATGCCCTTAAATCAGAGAGATATGTCACAAAAAATAGTTAATAAATAACATTTCCCAACAAAATTTACAAAAACATTTTTTTTAGGGACCACCTCACATTTAAAGTGACTTTGAGGGGTCAATATGACAGAAAATACACAAAAGTGACACCAATCTAAAAACTGCACCCATCAAGGTGTTCAAACCCACATTCAAGAAGTTTATTAACCCTTTACGTACTTCGCAAGAATTGAAGCAATGTGGAAGGAAAAAAATGAACATTTAACTTTTTTTCCCCAAAATTATTTTTCTTTCGACACAATTTTTTTTAATCTTGTCAAGGTTATCAGGAGAAAATGAACCACAATATTTGTTGTACAATTTATCCTGAGTACACCGATACCCCATGTGTGGAGGAAGACCAATTTTTAGGCGCACGACAGTGCTCAGAAGGGAAGGAGCATCATTTGAGATTTTGAATGTCAAATTGGCTGGAATTGAGAGCGGACACCATGTCACGTTTGGATAGCCCTGATGCACCTAAACAGTGGAAACCCCCATAAGTGACCCCATTTTGGAAACTAGACCCCCCAAGGAACTTATCTAAATGTGTGGTGAGCACTTTGAACCCCCAAGGGCTTCACAGAAGGTTATAACGTAAAGCCGTAAAATTAAAAAATCTTTTTTTCCACAAAAATGATCTTTTCACCCCCAATTTTTATTTTCCAAAGGATAACAGGACCCCAAAAATTATTGTGCAATTTGTCCTGAGTACGCTGATACCCCATATAAGGGGATAAACCACTATTTGGGCGCATGGCAGAGCTCGGAAGGGAAGGAGCGCCGTTTTCGAATGCAGACTTTGATGGAATGGTCTGCGGGTGTCATGTCGCGTTTGGAGAGCCCTTGATGTGCTTCACAGAAGTTTGTAATGTAGAGCCGTGAAAATAAAAAAATCATTTTCCACAAATTTTTATTTTTATAAGGGTAACAGGAGAAATAGGACCCCAAAAGTTGATGTGCAGTTTGTCCTGAGTACACTGATACCCCATATGTGGGGGGGAACCACTGTGATCGCCTTACTGCGATCTTAGGGAGGCAGAATGAGCAAATCCACAAAAGGTAAAGAATTGGTTTTATTTTTTTACGCTGTTCCTCATGCGGTATTAGTGATTAAGGCGACTTTATTCCTCGGGTCGGTGCGATTACAGCGATACCAGATTTACATCCTTTTTTCATGTTTAGCTTCTGTCACAAACAGACGCTTTTTTTGGAAGAATTTTTTGTAAGAAATTTTTGCATCGCCATATTTTGAGAGCTATAATTTTTCCATATTTCGGCCGACAGAGTCATATGCTGGCTTATTTTTTGAGGAACGAGCTGGCGTTTTTATTGGTACCATACTTGGGCACATAACGTTTTTTGATCGCTTCCTATTCCGATTTTTGTGGAGGCAGAATGAACAAAAACCAGCAATTCATAAATTGTTTTGTTTTTTTCCTCGATGACGCGTGTGGTAAAATTGGTAAGGCAGCTTTATTCCTCGGGTCACTACGATTACAGCGCTACCTCATTTACATCTTTTTTTATGTTTTGGCGTTTTTTTTACACAATAAAAACTTTTATAGAAAAAATAATTATTTTTGCATCACTTTATTCTGCGAGCTATAACTTCTTTATTTTTTCGGTGATGACACTGTATGGTGGCTCGTTTTTTGCGGGACACGATGACGTTTTCAGCGGTACCATGTTTATTTATATCCGTCTTTTAGATCGCATGTTATTGCACTTTTTCCAAGCGGTATGATGATACAGCTTGGAAAAAGTAGAATTTACTCCTTTTTTGTGTTTTTTTTATGGCTTTCACTGAAGGGGTTAACTAGGGTTACGCTTTTATAGATGGAATTTTTACGGACGCGGCGATACTAACCATGTGTTTTTTGTTTTGTTTTGCTTTTTTTACATAAAAATGTGTATTTTTTAGGGGAATTTTTTTTTTATTATTTATTTTATATTTTTTTTTTTACAAATTTTTTAAAAAAAATGTTTTTTTAACCTTGTCCCTTTATGGGACTTTCACTTTTTCACTTTTGATTGCAGGTACATTATACGAATGGAAAAAGCTGCTGTGACCATGTTGTGAGCATGGTCACAGCGGCTTTCCGTAGCTAGATGACTCGGAGATTGTCATGACAACCCCAGGTCATCAAGGCAGAGATCGTGCCCTGCGATTACATTGCAGGGACACCGATCTGAGGCAGAGGGAGCCCCTGACCCTCTGCCTTCCCCCTGAACGCTGCGATCGCGCTCGATCGCAGCATTCAGGAGGTTAACAGCCAGGGGCGGTGCGGACGCCACTCCCGGCTGTCAGTGCAGAAAGCTCAGCCACTTCAGCGCTGAGCTCCTGCACTGATCGGGCAGGGGATGCTGTAATTTCAGCATCTCCTGCCCGATCGCTGCTGTATTTAGTCAGTCAGATTGACTGACCAATCACAGCGCTGTGGGTGTGGGGACTGACAGCATGGGTCCCCGCACCGCTTGCCATGCCTGTCAGCTGTCACAGACAGCTGTCGGCACTGAACTACCACTGCGTGTTTACACGCAGTGGTAGTTCAAAGGCATGACGTGCACAGTCCGTCCTGGTGCCGGAACTGACACCCGGCCATGAGGACTGTGCATGTCAATGGACATTAAGGGGTTAATGAACAATTTGTACAATAATGGACAACCCTTAACAAAACAAGTAAAACAATGCCAAAATTACTTGTTCTGCTTCATACAGCCTTACAATATAATAAAAAGTAATCAAAAAAATATTTGTATCTCATAGTTATGCCAATGAAAACTACAATTTTTTCCCAAAAAAAACAATCCCCCATAAGCCATGTTGACAAAAAACACTGCAATACAGCAAACTAAATTTTTGCTAAATAAAAGCTTATATTGTATAAAATGAGTAAAATTATATGAACATCATAATAAATAACGTTAGTGTCATTTATGTAATGCTGTGAATTTGTAAAAACATCAATTTTTGTTCCTGGTCTCTCCTTCGAAAGAGATAAAAGTTATTCAATGTCAATGTACTAAAACCACTGTTTGGTTTAGTCAATAATAGGGAAAAATACCAGGATAAAGAAGTAGTTAAATGACCTCTAGAAATTGCAAATTGGCAAGTATTTTTCCATACTAAAACCTTGGTAAGATGGAAATTTCTTTAAACTATGCAAAAAAAAAACGTTAAAAATGACATTTTTGCAATTATTTCATTTTTGACTCCTACTTGTATTATGCCGCAGTGTGTCACGCTCAATCTTGAACATTCTCTCTGTTTGGAAACAAACAGCATGTGTGAGTGGAGAGATGTAACCTGATGAGTCACTGACATGAGTAAAGTATGACTCTGACTGCTTTCTCTGAATGTAGAAAATGATATTTTTTTTAGCAGAGAAACATCAGTTTTGCCAATGTTAATTAAAGAAGAGACCCAGAAGGTTTATTTATTGCCCACATTTGTATAGTTGCAAAGAAAAGTTAGGCTGTGTACATAAGACATCTGTGCACCCAGCATATACCATATTTTTCACACTATAAGATGCACTTTTTTCCTCCAAAATTTTGGAGGAAGGTGAGGGTGCATCTTATAGTCTCGATGTACCTTTTATATAAAGTGGCAACCAAAAGTTTTGCGCTTTTTGGAAAAGTCTGATTAATTCCGTCTGGTTGTTGTGATGCCATTTTCCTGGTGAATTTAGTAAGCTGGAAGCAAATGGTTTTTGGCTATAAGGATGTAAATTGGGTTTGACATTGTTTTATGCCTTTATGTGTTAGTTTTCAACATTTGCTGGGCCAAATGTTTTGCATATTTTGTCATGGGTAGTCAAATTTTGCCTAAATTCTTTTTTTTTTGTTCTTTTGGTTAAAACATGGCAAAGGCAAAGCCAAATGTATCATCAGATGTGAGGGAGCTTATTATTCTGAAAGTAAAGTCAGGCAAAGGTCAAAAAAGAGGTAGCTATGGAATTCACCTGCTCTCAGAGTCAAGTGTCATGTATAATAAAGAAAGAAAAAGGTTATGGAACAGCTGACAAAACTAGAAGTGGACAACCACGGAAAACTTCCTCCAAAGTTAATCACATTATTAAGAAAAAGTCAGTATCTGAAGTACATAAAAGTGCTATACAGATTTCACACGAAATTAACGAATACGAAGTTAAAGTGAGTCGCCAAACTGTGGCTAAAAAGCAATAGTGTTGAATGCACGTGTTCCAGTCAAGAAGTCTTTCATCTCTGCAAAGAACCGGAAGGTCTGACTTGAGTTTGCCAAAGAACACATCCAATGGAAAGAGTCAGATTGGTCTAAGGTGTTGCACTATATATATCGCCCAATTGAAAAACGTAATGATGTAATGTACCAAACACCTACATTGAAACATGGTGGTCTCAATGTCATGGTTTGGGGCTGCTTTTCTGCATCTGCTTTTGGCTCTCTGCATAGAATTGATGGAAATATGAATGCTACCATGTGCAAGGACATACTGTAGAATGTAATGCTGCCACATGGTAAAACCAAAGTAGGCAGGGGCTGGAAATTCCAGCAAGACAATGATCCTAAGCATACATCCAATTTAGTAAAAAATTGGTTAGCCTGTTGTAATGCCCAAACCAGTCATTTGATTTAAACCCAATAGAGCACCTTGGGATGAGTAAGGGCGACAAGTTGGGGCCCGTACCGACAGTAATAAAGATGAATTGTTTGCAGATTTGCAAATGGAATGGAGCAAGATCTCTCAGGATGTCTTGAATAACCTAGTGGCTTCAATGCCCCATTGGTACGGTGCAATAATTAAAGCAAGAGGTTATGCTACAAAATACTAATATATAACATTGCAAACAATGAATTATTCTCTGTGTTGTGATCAATAAATAGTAGATGCAAAACTTTTGGCAGTCAGTTTTCTTTAATTAAATGACCATACCTATATTCTAAAGCATTTTGGTTAAAATTAAAGTCTTGCATGAAGACAAATTCATGCACATTCAATTCATTAGCAGGAAAATGGCATCACAACAACCAGCCAGAAGTAAACTTTTGGTTGCCACGGTATGTCCCCTGTGGCTGTGGATGAGGGGAGCGGCAGCGGCTGAGGAGCGGGTCACAGGACACAGTGGCTGCAGCTGACACTGTGCCTGGTGTTAAAGAAGATGAATATTCACTAATCACCACCCCCATAATCCCACCCACCTCTATGCACTGAAGCCAGTGCCAAGAGGTGGGAGGGACTATGGGCATGTGGAGCAATGAATATTCATCTTCTTTAATAGCGGGCACACTGTTAGCCGCAGCCGCCGGCTCTTGCGGCTGCTGGGCGATCACGCATGCCTGCTATTAAAGAAGATGAATATTCATTGCATCCCAAGCCCATGAGAGTGGAGAGCAGTATACCAGGCTGGGGATGGGTGGGTATGTATACCAGGATGGGGAACCATATATACCAGGAAAGGGGGCCATGCTTACCTGGATGGGGGAACCATGTATACCTGGATGGTTGGCCATATATACCTGGATGGCAACATAAAAATCAGGATGGGGATATGTACAGTTGTGCTCAAAAGTTTACATACCCACAACAGAATTTTTGCTTTCTTGGCCTTTTTCAGAGAATATGAATGATAACACCAAAACTTTTTCTCCACTCATGATTAGTGGTTGGGTGGAGCCATTTGTTGTCAGACTACTGTGTTTTATCTTTTTAAATCATAATGACAACACAAAACATCCAAATGACCCTGATCAAAAGTTCACATACCCCATTTCTTAATACCGTGTATTGCCCCTTATAACATCAATGACTGCTTAAAGTCTTTTGTGGTAGTTGTGGATGAGGTTCTTTATTTTCTCAGATGGTAAAGCTGCCCACTCTTCTTGGCAAAAAGGCTCCAGTTCCTGTAAATTCCTGGGCTGTCTAGCATGAACTGCGCACCTGCGCACTTGAGATCTCCCCAGAGTGGCTCAATGATATTGAGGTCAGGAGACTGAAATGGCCACTCCAGAATCTTCACTTTGTTCTCCTGTTGCCAATGACAGGTTGACTTGGCCTTGTTTTTTTGGATCGTTGTCATGTTGGAACGTCCAAGTACGTCCCATGCGCTGCTTCCGGGCTGATGATTGAAAATTTGCTTTCAGTATTTGCTGATAACATGCTGCGTTCATTTTTCTTTCAACTTTGACCAAGTTTCCTGTGCCTTTGTAGCTCATCCCCAAAACATCAGCAATCCACCTCCGTGCTTTACAGTAGGAATGGTGTTCTTTTCATCATAGGCCTTGTTGACCTCTCTCCAAATGTAACGTTTATCGTTGTGGCCAAAAAGATCAATTTTGGTCTCTTTACTCCAAATTATCTTATTCCAGAATTTTGGAGGCTTGTCTCTGCGCTGTTTTGCGTATTGTAGGCAAGTTACTTTGTTGGCATTTGAGCAGTAATGGCTTTCTTGCGACTCAACCATGCAGCCCGTTTTTCTTCAAGTGCCTCCTTATGGTGCATCTTGAAACAGCCACACCACTAGTTTTCATAGAGTCCAGTATTTCAGCTGATGTTACTTGTGGGTTTTTCTTTGCATCCCAAACAATTTTTCTGGCAGTTTGGACAAAATATTTGTTGGTCTACCTGACCATGGTTTTGTTTTTAAAGAGCCCCTGATTTTCCTTTTGTTAATCACAGTTTGAACGCTTCTGACTGGCATTATCAATTCTTTGGATATCTTTTTGTATCCCTTTCCTGTTATATACAGTTCATCTACCTTTTCCCATAGATCCGTTGACAATTATTTTGCTTTCCCCATGTCTCAAAATCCAGAAACGTCAGTGACTGGATGAAAGATGCAAGAGTCTGTTTGGATCCCAGAAATTCACTCACCTTTAGTAGCCATTCAAACCCATTTGTGTCAACTTCTGTGCATGTTATCAGGCCAAAATCACCAGGGTATTTGAACTTTTGACCACGGTCATTTGGATGCTTTGGGTTGTCATTATGATTTAAAAAGAGAAAACACAGTAGTTTGACAATAAATGGCTTCACCCAACCACTAACCATGAGTAGAGAAAAAGTTTTGATGTTACCATTCATATTCACTGAAAAAAGGCCAAGAAAACAAAAATTTTGCCGGGGTATGTAAACTTTTGAGCACAACTGTATATAACATATATATAACAGGTTGGGGGATATTACCCCTATAAAAGTGTCAGCAGCAAACCCCTTCATAACAATGTGAGTCATTACCACATTTTTTGCTTCAATTTTTTTCTTTGGACTCCCGTTCAAATGTCAGTTTTTCATGTACGTTTGTCATAAATGTAATGGTAAAATAGGACCAATCTCTAAACCATCTATTGAGAGAGGACGTGTCTGTTGGTATATACAACAGTTATGGACTTCTATATTTGTGTGAAGGAGGACTTTATGCTGACCTTACAATAGATGGCGATGTTGTGTAAAGTTTCCTTGCTTAATGTATTGTATAAGAAATAATCTCTCTTGTAGTTTCAGTTTTGTTTCTCCTCTTCCTGATGCAATGCTGGAATGACTGCATTTTTCATTTACCTCATGTTCTTAGAAGTAAAAGCTTGTTATCCCATGCAACCTGCTCTGTGAAGTTTTCTACTGCAATGGTGAGGATTCAGAAGCTGTGCAACAGGTTATGGGCCCAGGCACCAAGAATCCCAGGCACCAGAGAGTCCCAGACACCACAGATCCCAAGCACCAAGAATACCAGACACCCAGGACACTGGAACTCTCAGCAAGACCCTGGTGAATGCAAAAGAATTCTGCAGTGCAATTTTCTCCAAACAAGTAAGACAAGTTAAAAATGACAAGTAGCACAGAGCTAAAACTCACAGTAGCTAAACTGAATGATGAGAACTATCAATTATGGAAGTTCAAAGTAGAGGTTATTGTCTAAAGATGATTTATGGGAAGTAATCACTACAGATAGACCTGATGAAGATAATCAGACATGGGATAGAAAAAATAGACAAGCAAGAGCTACCATCAGCTTATTAGTGGATGATGCTCAATTAATCCACATAAGAAGTGAGGATACAGCAAAGTGAATGTGGGAAGAACTAAGAAAGCTACATGAAGACCCAGCTTAAATCACAAGTTATTTCTGCTAAGAAAGCTTTACAGTATGAGACTAAGTGCAGACAGTGACATGCAGAAGCATATATTCTGTATTATGGAAGTGATAGCACAGCTGAGATCAATTGGTGAAGATATTAAGGAAAGCCATATAGCAGCAATTTTATTGTGCAGTTTACCAGATTCGTATACTGCTTTAATAAATGCACTAGAGACAAGACCTGAAACAACATTACATTAGAGTTTGTGAAGACCAGACTCATAGATGAATATCAAAGAAGGAAAGAACAAACAAATGATTCTTCTACAGTTATGGCCAAAAGTTTTGAGAATGACACAAATATTATATTTTCACATGATCTGCTGCCCTCTGGTTTTTATGTGTGTTTGACAGATGTTTTTATCACAGACAGAAATATAATAATTGCAAACATATGAGTAACAAAAGCTTATATTGACAGTTAGAATGAGTTAATGCAGCAAGTCAATATTTGCAGTGTTGACCCTTCTTCTTCAGGACCTCTGCAATTCTCACTGGCATGCTCTCAATCAACTTCTGGACCAAATCCTGACTGATAGCAGTCCATTCTTGCACAATCAATGCTTTCATTTTGTCAGAATTTTTAGGTTTTTGTTTGTCCACCCGTCTCTTGATGATTGACCACAAGTTCTCAATGGGATTAAGATCTGGGGAGTTTCCAGGCCATGGACCCAAAATCTCTATGTTTTGTTCCCTGAGCCATTTAGTTATCACCTTTGCTTTATGGCAAGGTGCTCCATCATGCTGGAAAAGGCATTGTTGATCGCCAAACTGCTCTTGGAGGGTTGGGAGAAGTTGCTCTTGGAGGACATTCTGGTACCATTCTTTATTCATGGCTGTGTTTTTAGGCAAGACTGTGAGAGAGCCGATTCCCTTGGCTGAGAAGCAACCCCACACATGAATGGTTTCAGGATGCTTAACAGTTGGCATGAGACAAGACTGGTGGTAGCGCTCACTTTGTCTTCTCCGAATTAGGCGTTTTCCTGATGTCCCAAACAATCGAAAAGGGGATTCATCAGAGAAAATAACTTTACCCCAGTCCTCAGCAGTCCACTGCCTGTACCTTTTGCAGAATATCAGTCTGTCCATGATGTTTTTTCTGGAGAGAAGTGGCTTCTTTTCTGCCCTCCTTGAGACCAGGCCTTGCTCCAAGAGTCTCCGCCTCACAGTGCGTGCAGATGCACTCACACCTGCCTGCTGCCATTCCTGAGCAAGCAATGCACTGCTGGTAGCCCGATCCCCAGCTGAAACACTTTTAAGAGACGGTCCTGGTGCTTGCTGGTCTTTCTTGGGCACCCTGAAGCCTTTTTGGCAACAATGGAACCTCTCTCCTTGAAGTTCTTGATGATGCGATAGATTGTTGACTGAGGTGCAATCTTTCTAGCTGCGATACTCTTCCCTGTTAGGCCATTTTTGTGCATTGCAATGATGACTGCACGTGTTTCTTTAGAGATAACCATGGTTAACAGAAGAGAAACAATGATGCCAAGCACCAGCCTCCTTTTAAAGTGTCCAGTGGTGTCATTCTTACTTAATCATGACAGATTGATTTCCAGCCATGTCCTCATCAACACCCACACCTGTGTTAATGGAGCAATCACTGAAAAGAGGTTAGCTGGTCCTTTTAAGGCAGGGCTGCAATGATGTTGAAATGTGTTTTGGGGGATAAAGTTCATTTTCTAGCCAAATATTGACTTTGCAAGTATTGCTGTTAAGCTGATCACTCTTTATAAGTGTCCACATTCTGGAGTATATGCAAATTGCCATTAGAAAAAGTGAAGAAGTAGACTTTGTAAAAATTAATATTTGTGTCATTCTCAAAACTTTTGGCCATGACTGTACTAACAAAGATAATGTAAATGCTCTTAAAGCTACAGAATAAATAAGACCCTATAAGAGACAAGAGAATGTGTCAGATGTAAGAAAAAGGGACATTTAAAGAAAGACTGTACTATGTGGAAAGCAGAACAACAGAAATTACACCTTAAAGATAATACACAAAAGGTGAAAAACACAATTTCTGATCCATGTGAAAATAATTGGAATGGCACATTTAAAGTAACTGATAAGAAATCATCATTGGGTTGGTTTATTGACTCAGGAGCAATAAGTCACATGACAATAAAAATGTCTTTACTGAACTTGATTTAAATAAGAAGGAAGCCATTTATCTTGCAGATGGAAGCAAAATAACTGCAGAAAGTGTTGGACAAGGAATACTAAACTGTTATAGCAAGTTTGGGCATAATTCAAAAATGCTTGTACAGGATGTGTTATATGTTCCAGGATTAGAAGGAGGATTGTTATCTGTAAAACGTCTAACAGCTAGAGTTGAGCGAAACAGGTCGGTCAGATTCATAAGTCGCCAACTTTCGCCAAAGTCGGGTTTCGTTGACCGAAACCCGACCATAGCATGCAGTCGGCAAAACAAGCGCCAAAGTCTGTTTTCCCAGATTGCTTTCTGCCATTTTTTTCAGCCAATGAGCAAGGACGTACAATGTGGGCAACGAGATGACATGTGCAGCGTCCACCATCATCTTAGAGAAGGGCATTGCAGTGATTGGCTTGCATTGGGGGGCATCATAGTGTCTATAAAAGCCCTGACCGCCGAACTCCATTTTACTTCTACCGATCTTAACAGTGGGGAGAGGTTGCTGATGCTGTTTATCAGTAGGGAGAGAGTTAGGGCTGGAAAGAGAAGTTCTTCTATGCTTGTTCTGATAGCAATTGTGCTGTACAGTTAGTGTGCAGTGACAGGGGAGGATTTTTTTGTGTACAGCAGCGCTGGTTATTAGGCTGCCTGAAAGCTGTATTGCTGTGTGTACACTGCTGTGCAGACTGCTTTCTACACAGCACTAATACTTGTATTCTTTTTTTCTGCACAGTTACCGAGCGTTCGTTTTTTTCCCACACCGTATAGAGCTGTACGCTCCTCACACACTACTGTGTAACAGCTGGTATCTCGGACAAATACATGCTGACTATCTGTGTGTGCCTCCGGAAATATATACGGAGATTGAAATTTTCCTCCTACATCGTATACAGCTGTCCGCTTCTGATAGAGTATCGTATATCTGCTCTTTGTATTACGGTCAAATCCATACTGAGTGAGCGTCTGTGTGTGACTCCGGAAATATATACGGATATTTAAATTTTCCACTACACCATATACAGCGGTCCGCTTCTGATACAGTACCGGTTTTCTGCTTTTTGCATTACGGTCAAATCCATACTGTGTATGACTCCGGAAATATATACAGAGATTTAAATTTTCCCCTACACCAAATACAGCTGTACGCTCCTCATACAGTACCATATATCTGCTGGTATTTTTGGTACATTTTCCCAAACATGAGGAAGTATGATGGAAGAGGCTGCGGACATGGGCGTGGGGGGTCAGCTGGTACTGATGGTGGTGCATCTGCTGGTAGTGCCAAAAGCACAATAGCACCTAAGGCAGGAGGTGTTGAGCCTGCGTCATCGTCTGGCTCCAGAAGGCCTGGAAGGCTCCCTTTTCTGGGAGTAGGTAAACCGCTTTTAAAGCCAGAGCATCAGGAACAGGTTTTGGCTTACATTGCCAAAACAGCCTCCAGCTCTATCGCCTCCTCTTCTGAAGTTTCAAAAAATGCAAGCACTGAGTCGTCAGTGCAGGCTCCTGGTCAGGAACAACACCTTTCCTTGTGTCCTTCACCCCCACCATAAGTGAAGGATGCGGCAGGCCACACTTCAGATTACTCCCTGGAGCTCTTTTCACATACCATGCCTGGGTTATCAAGTCAAATCCTGAATTCCCCAGTCCAAGATGAATCTGACATGGAGTGCACTGATGCACAGCCACTGCTAAATGATTCTGCTGGTACATTCACCCAGAGCACTGCTTTGCCCTCGCAGTGTACTGAGCCAGATTCTGACCCTGATGAAACTCAGGTGCCCCTTCCCGCAAACTATACCACCTTACACGTGACACAGAGGAAGGTGCAGATGAAATTGAAGACGAGGTGATGGATGACCCAGTTGTTGACCTGGATTGGCATCCATTAGGCGAAGAGGTTGCCCTGGCAATAGCTCAGAAGAGGAGGAGGATCCGCAGCAATCATCGACATCGCAGCTGCGGTTATCTGGCTGGCCCGTAGCAGTCCAAAAACGTGTTAAAAAAAACAAAGAGAGTTGCAGGACAGCTTGGCCAGACGGTCAAATTAGTACAGCACGCAAGCCCTGAAAATTTATCCCATAGTAGGAAAAGTGCAGTGTGGCACTTTTTTGACCAAAATCCTATTGATGAGGCAAAGGTTATCTGTAAGAAATGCGGAAGGACCTTTAGCCAAGGGAAAAATCTCAGAAATTTGAATACCAGTTGCATGCTTAGACATTTAAACACCATGCACTTGCAAGCGTGAATGGACTACAAAACCTCAGGTAGCACACGTGCACCTGCTCCGACTGAAGGTAGCCAGCAACGCTACATCGTTTCCCCCACTGTAAGCCCACCGGTTAGCACACCACCAGCAAGAAATATTGAGGTGTCGTCACAAGGCCAAAGCAGTCAGAGAATCCCAATGTTTTTCCAACAAAAGACTGAATCTAGGCCATCACCATCACCAACCCCCTCTCAATCCACCATGCCCACTGCTAGTTCCCCCATATGCAGCTCTCAAGTCCAGCCCACCCTAGCAGATACTCTGAGTAGGACAAGAAAGTACTCATCCTCTCATCCGTGTACACTGGCTTTGAACGCCTACATTGCCAAACTGATCTCACTAGAGATGATGCCCTTCCGTTTGGTTGAAAGTCCAGCGTTCCGAGAGCTCATGGCCTACGCTGTCCCACGTTATGACCTACCCAGTCAGCACTTCTTTTCTTGAAAAGCCATTCCTGCCCTCCACCTGCATGTGAAAGACCGCACTCAAACAATCAGTGAGTGGAAAGGTGCACCTCACAACAGATGCATGGGCCACTAGGCATGGCCAGGGCCGTTACGTGTACATCACTGCACACTGGGTTAATGTGGTGGATGCAGGCTCCACAGGGGACAGTGGTGGTGGGACAGGGCTGCCTAGCCCACAGTATAAGGGGGTTATTTAGCGAGCACTCAGGTCTCATACAGTTGAGGTGCTGGTACAATGGACTAGTACGTCCAATAGTAGGGAATAACTTTTTACCACACACTCCAAATGATCAATTTGCAAAATATCAATTTATTGTGGACAACTAAATTTGTGAAGCAAAACAGGAATGTAAGCATAAAGCGACACTAATATCTCAATGTTTCGGTTCATCCAGAACCTTAGTCATGTAGTCGCTGTGAATAAAAAGAACTATATAAATAACATACATAAATAAGAAAGTAAATACAAGGTGACATAAAGATTGGTACAAAAATCTCCAGTGAATAGTCAATATGTACAGTCTTAAAATAAAATAACAAAATTGGCAAAAGGTAGAAGTGACAATAAAGTTGCAGCCATATATATTCATAGATCATCAGAGCCAATGAGAATAATCACATAAGTATATAGAAATTTTTTTACCTCAGTCCAAGGAAAATTTTTGAGTGGATATATAGAGAGATAAGTGTCCAAATATAAAGGATAAGTGTCCAAATATAGAGGATAGCTGCAAGCAACAGTAATAGTGTTAAAAACATGCAATAATACAGTGTTAGACAACCACATTAATTGCCTGGTACCTGTATCCAATGTCTCTAAGAGAGAAGCCTCAATAGTAATCTGAAAAGGTATAGGAAATGCCTAATGGAAGATATATATTGGTGGTATCTTGTGAGAGTGAAGCTCAATTGAGCTAATGAAATACCTGATGTATAGTAGTCGGATGGTGGCCAGAAGAAAGGAGACTCTATTAGCCTGTAAAATTTGAGAACTGTACTGTTACTTGGTAACAGGACAGTCATGTAGAAGTGGTCAGAGTGTAAGTTTAGATAGTTCTATGGAGCATACCTGGCAGTCAGTTATTTCAATTATAAGCCTCAGAGATCAAGGGGAGTTTCCCACCTGAGGGAGTAATCAGTCAGCAAAGCATTAGCATTATTGAATGATAGCGGTCTGAGAATGTCTGTACCCCTGTAGAGAAGGTCAGCCTACCTGGTGATCATTAGTATCGGGTTCAGCGGCGCTCCCGCACCTTGCTGTGGCTGGACTGCAGTGAGAGAGGCTGACAGGCGCTGCTTTAAAGCGCCAGACCGGAAGTAGAACTCCCGGACCGGAAGTGACGTCATAGGGTGATGCTTCCCAATGTGTGCAGACATGCATAGTTGCTAGGAAAATGTGCTGAGCTCACTTCAGTATAGATGGCAAACCTCTGTAACACCTCCTGGACAGGGTGACGCTTCCTAATGTGTGCAGACATGCGTAGTTGCTAAGAAAGTGTGCTGAGCTCACTTCAGTATAAGTGGCAGACCTCTGTAACACCTACTGGACAGGGTGACGCTTCCTAATGTGTGCAGACATGCGTGGTTGCTAGGAAAGTGTGCTGAGCTCACTTCAGTATAGGTGGCAAACCTCTGTAACACCTCCTGGACAAGGTGACGCTTCCTAATGTGTGCAGACATGCGTAGTTGCTAAGAAAGTGTGCTGAGCTCACTTCAGTATAAGTGGCAGACCTCTGTCTCCTGGACAGGGTTGTGCAGACATGTGTGGTTGCTAGGAAAGTGTGCTGAACTCACTTCAGTATAGGTGGCAGACCTCTGCAATATTAGGCAGAGGAGCTAGTGTCAGCGATTGGATATAAATAGGCGCTGTGCTAACGATAAATCTCAGGCAGTAGGCTTACTATGGTATAGGTGGAGGGAAAGGCTGATGCCAGAGGAGCACAAAAAGTACTATAATGAAATAATCATCATCCAGTATACATGACATAATTGTATTGTTATGGGAAGTGGAATGTGGGCTAAGATAATTTATTATAAGGTACCAAGTAATAATCTAAGGGTAGCGATAATAGATATTAAGGGTGGCGATAATAGATATTGTAGATATTACATTGTGGATAATATATAATGATATTACAGTCATATTAGATGGACCAGTAATTATAAACAAAATTGGACTAAGTATTCAGGGACAAGTTGCAGAAACCCGGCAAAGGAGTAAACTCACCTTGAGAGATGAATTATCGGGTCTGTGAAAAAATTGGATATTGTTAATATAGGCTTTACAGTAACCAATCAATATCTCTATTAAGTCCCTTAGGAGCCAGAGTATCAAGTTTGTGGATCCAGAAGGTTTCTCTTTGTTTTAATAGTTTAATGTGATCGCCACCTCTCCTGGGGCGAGGGACACCTTCTATCACCTGAAATTTTAGTTGAGCCACGGAATGTCTAAATTTTGTGAAATGATCTGGTAATGGGAGCCAATTTTTCTGACAGCGGATGGTCGATTTGTGACTGGCTATGCGGTCCTTAACATGCTGGGTAGTTTCCCCAACATATAAAAGGCCGCAGGGACATTTGACCAAGTATATAACAAAGTTGGAATTGCAAGTAAAGAAACCTCTTATTGGAAATGATTTGCCAGTCCTAGGATGTGTGAAGTGATCTGAGCGGATTATGTTAGAACAGGTTGCACAATTTAAGCATGGGAATGTACCATGTCTATGAGGGGCCAAGAGCCTTTGATTGTCCCTAGGGAGTGCACTGCCCATATCTGCTCTAACTAACTTGTCTCTAATGTTGGGTGCTCTTTTTTTACACATCAAGACTGGTGTCTCAAATGGCACAATGTTAGGGTAAGCTCTGCCGAGGAGCGGCCAATGCTTTTTTATGATAGAATAGGCCTTTGGCATTAGGGGATGAAATGAATGTACAAAAGGCACCCTCCCTTTGGAAAGGTTGGTGGCTGAGGAGATGGGGGTGTAATGGCCCGAGCTTTTTCTTCATGTAATAACTTGGCTGGATAATTCCTGTCTCTAAATCTCTGCGTCATTGTATTAAGTCTGGTCTCCAATGTCTCTTTGTCAGATACAATCCTAGATACTCTGTTGAGTTGAGATCTAGGTAGACTATTCCTTGTAGAACGAGGATGGCAGCTAGAATAATGTAAGAGGTTGTTCTTATCAGTCGGTTTGTTATAGAGGTCAGTTGATAGGTTTCCTTGTAGATCCTGTATAACCCTGGTATCGAGAAAAGGGATTGATTCAGTATCATGATGTAATGAAAATTGTAGTTCTGGAAAAATTGAATTTAGGTAAGTATGGAGTTCAAGTAAGTTGTCCACGGGACCGGTCCACACAAAGAAAATATCGTCAATGTAACGGTGGTAACCTAGTACATAACGAAGAAATAAATCTTTAGAGTAGATATATGTTGTCTCAAAGGAATTCATGAAAGCATTTGCGTAGGCGGGCGCGACATTCGCGCCCATCACGGTACCGCACTTCTGTATGTAAAAGGTATCTTGATAAAGAAAATAGTTTTCATGTAATACCAAGTATAATAAATCGAGACATAGTTGTACTGAGTCTACTGATAAATCAGAGGATTCCAGAAGAATTTTGACTGCTTCAATCCCTTTGTCATGAGAAATGGACGTATAAAGACTATTGACATCCAATGTGACAAGAATACTGCCTGGTGGTATAGGGCCCAATTGTTGAATCACCCTCAAGAAGTGTCCTGTGTCAAGTAGATAGGATCTTGTCAATTTAATGAGTGGTGTTAAAATCTTCTCCAAGAAGATAGACAATGGTGACAATATCGAATCAGTAGAGGCTACAATAGGTCTACCGGGTGGATTATGAAGAGATTTATGGATTTTTGGTAGGATATAGAAAACGGGCATAATGGGGTGATTGTTAGTAAGAAAAGTCACTGTCTGTTGATCTATGGTATTTGATCATAGTACATTTTGAGAAGAATTTTGATCTTATTAGCAATTGTGAAGACAGGGTCATATGTGATAGACTGAAAGGTATTTAGATCAGATAGCTGTCTATGCACTTCCTTATTGTAGTCAGTTCGGTTCATGACTACAATTGCACCGCCTTTATCGGCCGGCTTGATCACTATATCCCTGTTGTTGCTGAGAGTGTTTAGAGCCTGTTTGTCATGTATAGTGTACAGTTCCTAAAGCGTCTTGTGCTTGGGTGCGAGGAAAACACAGGAGACATAGGTTGAAATTAAATGACTTGTATTACTTCATACAAGCATGCTGAAAAGTTCACACAGTTTGCAGGAACAGCGACAGGAGACACAGCAGGCCAGAGTAACTTCAAGCACTACAATAAATCTCCAAAGCAGGTTCAGGATCTCTTCTCTGTACCGTCATTCCTCTGCAAACATGGATTCACCAAACAGCAGGTTTCCAGAGTCCAAAAGTGTTCCAAGGTTCCTCAGTAGGGAATAGCTGGAGTACAAGTCCAAGGTTTCCAGGAGTCAGGTCACAGACTGACTGAGGCTTGATTCAGGAGCACTGATTGTTCAGCTGAGGCTGCTTAAGAAGCAAGAGGGAAGAATCAGGGCGGGAACATGAAAACTGGAAATTTCATATTAACTGAGGGCAAGAGCTGCAGAAAGACAGAAAGCAAAATGGCCGACGGAAAACTGAGTTTCAAGGAACATGTCAACAGAGACAAAGAACCTTACATTACTCCCCCCTTAGGGACAACCTCCGGATGACCTCAGACCAGGCTTGTCAGGGTACCTCTGATGAAACTGGCGGAGCAGGCGAGGAGCATTTACATTATTGACTGGTTCCCATGAGTTGTCCTCCACTGGGTAGCCCTGCCATTTAATCAAATATTGCAACTGATTTCTGTACAACCTGGAATCTAGAATCCTTTCCACCATAAATTCTTCCTGACCATCGACCAGCACTGGGTCAGGGCAAGGAGAATTAGTGTGAGCACGTCACTCCTTGTATTCTCTTGATGGTGCCTCGATAAGGGGTGCCACTCCCATATTAGCATATCATAAAAATGAACCTGGCACTCATGATAGTGACAAAGAAAAATATTTTATTTCAGAAAAGCAATCCACAACATGTGACGTTTCGGTCAAAATACAAGACCTTCTTCAGACTATGGAAAAAATAAAAATAATAAAACAGAATAAATGAGTTTATCTCTCTGAGTCAGTGTATTATTTCATACATGAGAAAATAAAATAAAAAAATCCAATACAGAACATAGGAAGAAGCTAGTTATACATATCTATAAGAATACGCTAGTTAAATCTAATATATAAAGCTGAATGTATGTATGTGTGTATGTATGTGGGTATGTTTGTCCGGGATTGGAATCCGCACCGTCGCACTTACGGGCATGAAATTTTGCACGCCCGCACGTCTCGACCCTGAAAGCGTCCTAGGCTATGTTTTGAATCAAAATTTTAACCCCGCGCGTTCCAAATCGCCAAACAATTTTGGCCCTATCTACATAATGGGGAGAAAGCTGAATGCTTGTGTGTATGTCCGGCATAGGAATCTGCATTTACGGGCATGAAATTTTGCACACTCGCACGTCTCGACCCTGGGAGCGTCATAGGCTAGGTTTTGAGTCGAAATTTTAACCCCGCGCATTCCAAATTGGCAAATAATTTTGGCCCGGGATAGGAATCTGCACCGTTGTACTTACGGGCATGAAATTTTGCATGCCCGCACATCTCAAACCCAGGAGCATCATAGGCTATGTGTTGAATGGAAATTTTAACCCCCGCACGTTCCAAATCGCCAAACAATTTTGGCCCTATCTACATAATGGGGAGAAAGCTGAATGCTTGTGTGTATGTCCGGCATAGGAATCTGCATTTACGGGCATGAAATTTTGCACACCCGCACGTCTCGACCCCGGGAGCGTCATAGGCTAGGTTTTGAGTCGAAATTTTAACCCCGCGCATTCCAAATCGGCAAATAATTTTGGCCCGGGATAGGAATCTGCACCGTTGTACTTACGGGCATGAAATTTTGCATGCCCGCACATCTCAACCCCAGGAGCATCATAGGCTATGTGTTGAATGGAAATTTTAACCCCCGCACGTTTTGGTGTGTGATTTTTATGTGCAGAATAAATTTTTGTTAACATAGTCTATTTTGTTACAGCTAACAGCAGTTATTAATTAACCCGGGTGAAGCCGGGTACTACAGCTAGTATATCTATAAGAATGTATCTCTGCAAATATGACGCAAAAATTAGTTTTTTGGATACCAAAGTATCCATTTGTCCATACATACCATCCGTTCATGTATGGTCTTCATCATAAAATACGGAAACATTGGCATGTTCTCAGTAACAGCTTCCCTGATATTCCTGAATTTCAGGTTCCATTTTTGCCTTGTTTTAGAAGACCCACTAATCTTAAAAATAAACTCGTTAGGGCCGACATTGGATCGACTCAAACTATACCCAGACAGACTTTTCTCTGTACCCAAAAGAAAGGCACATTTCCTTGTCTACATTGCGCGCAGTGTTCAAACGTCTTTAAGGGTCCTAATTTCTCACATCCCTGCACGGGCACCAATATCCAGATCAAAGGTTATTTTACCTGTAACTCAACATCAGTCATTTATGCCATTAAATGCCCATGTGGCAAAATGTATGTGGGTGAGACCACACAAGCCATAAAGGACAGAATATCCCTTCACAAATCGGACATACGGTGTAAGAAAAATCATTTACCAGTCCCCTATCATTTCAACACAGCAGGACATACGATAGCGCAATTGCGATTTTTGGTTTTGGAACATGTACAATTAAACAGAAGAGGTGGAAACCTTGTGCAAAAATTACACCATAGAGAAGCTTTTTGGATACATCTGTTACAGACCCTGGAGCCCAGGGGCCTAAACAGGGAGTACGATATGATCGGTTTATATTAATATTACTTGCCAATTTTACATTAAGGGGAAGATTAACCCTTTGATTTATTATTTAATACCATTAGCGTGTTCCACCTCTTTCTGCATACCTATGGTTTTGTTTCCGATTCTTATTTTAGTTCTGATTGTTCTGTATATATTCTATATTATATACTTTTCAAAAATGTACCGTATCATGGACATTATTTACATTGAAAATGCGATCTAAAGTGCTATATGTTCAAAAATGTTCATTATGTTCCATATATCTTCTTAATTGTGGTTTTTCTCATTTTTTAGGCGAACCAATAAATCTGCCTGTCACTGATATTTTCCTGCACATTGCTCCAGCGCTATTTTGAAGTCTTATCACAGAGCACGGCTAGCTTGCGTTTCACTGTGCGTCTCACCTTGTTGCACTGCCCTGAGGACACTAATGATGACCTATTTCCGGTCCAGAAACTCTGTATGCGCTTCACCTGCGTTCCAGCAGACAGTCTCATGAATTCCATGTCACTTCCGGTCACATGGTAACACCAGGAACTTATAGCCCACATGTGCACAGTCCATTTTGAGCGCCTTACCTCACAGCAGAACTACCTTACTGCTATTCCTATATAGCGCTTCCTACCTAGAAATCTTTATGGATATGGTAAGACTTCACTTTTCACTTTTTGCCCTGCACATTACAACTCCATATGGAGGATAGTGCACTCCTATGTATAGCGTTTGATACATAGCAGCAATTTGTGTATATTTTATTCCACAGTATCCACCATTATGCCTCTTTAAACAGTCTCCTTTGCAATCTGGTAAGGCTGACATTTTTTACCTTGCACCCGTCAGAGACTTGTCTAGCACTTTGCATTCACTATTCACTTATAACTATCGGCTTTATATCTCTATATATATTGAGTGTCAGATTCCCTGAGTGACCTGAATGATTCCACAGTATCCTTGCCTAAATATGAGCCTGTAATACTGTTTATCATAAGCCTGCATGACTACTTATATACTATTGCCTGTATAAAATATAATACCGCCATATAGTAAACACTTGTACCAAATGTAACACCGCCATGTAGTAAACGCCGTTTAGTGCGTCATATTTGCAGAGATACATTCTTATAGATATATTTAACTAGCGTATTCTTATAGATATGTATAACTAGCTTCTTCCTATGTTCTGTATTGGATTTTTTTATTTTATTTTCTCATGTATGAAATAATACACTGACTCAGAGAGATAAACTCATTTATTCTGTTTTATTATTTTTATTTTTTCCATAGTCTGAAGAAGGTCTTGTATTTTGACCGAAACGTCACATGTTGTGGATTGCTTTTCTGAAATAAAATATTTTTCTTTGAGGGCAAGGAGAAGAACGTCCAGGAAACGTATTGGGTCTTGCAGCCTTTAGTAGGGATACATGAAAGACAGGGTGGATTCTCATAGTTCTGGGCAGTTGAAGACGACAAGCAACAGCACTTATAATCTTATTGATCTTATAAGGTCCAATGTACTTATGTCCCAATTTAGACGATGGAATCTTTAATTTAAGATTTCTGGTTGACAGCCAGACCAAATCTCCTACCTTGAAAGCTGGTGCAGGTTTACGAAATTTATCTGCTGCTTTCTTGTACCTTTCCTGAGCCAATTCTAGATTTTCCTTTAGAAGATCCATATTCTTTTGTAAAGAAGTGATTCTTTCAGCCACTGCCGGCAAGGGCGTATCTATGGGAAATCGAGGAAGAATGTTAGGATGATAACCTAGATTGGAGTAAAAAGGAGACTGCTTTAGTGGAGGCCTCTGAGAGTTGTTATAAGAGAACTCAGCCAGTGGAAGTAGATCCACCCAATCATCCTGTAGGTGGCAGATAAAACAGCGGAGATACTGCTCCAGGGTCTGATTGGTTCGTTCTGTCTGTCCATTAGTCTGGGATGAAAAGCAGAAGAAAGGTTTACTTTAATATCCAATGCTGCACAGAAATTTTGCCAAAACCTTGAAGTGAATTGCACCCCTCGATCCGAAATGACCTCATCCGGTACTCCATGTAAGCGAAACACATTCTTAATCATCAAGTCTGATGTCTGTTTTGCAGTGGGTAAGCAGACACAAGGGATAAAATGAGCTGCCTTTGTTAGACGGTCAACCACCACTAGAATGGTGTTCTTCCGTTGAGAGGTTGGTAACTCCACAATGAAGTCCATAGAAATGGATCCCACGGGCGGGACGGGGTGGGAAGAGGTTGCAACAGACCAGTTGGTGAGGAGCGAGGTGTTTTGCATCTTGCACAGACTTCACATGAAGTGACATAGTTTAAGACATCTTTCCTGTAAGTGGGCCACCAAAAGAAACGAGAAAGAAATTCTTGTGTCTTTAGAATTCCCTATGCCTGGCTATCTTGGAATCGTGGATGAGTTGCAATACTCTCAATCTGACTGTTTCAGGTATATACAGACGTTGTCCCTGAATCCACACACCATTCTTAAAGACAAGACTTACGTCCCTTGGGGTTGAGCCAACAAAGAATCCGCATGGTATGCTTCCTTGATGTCCTTAAGTAGGTCTTGATTATGAATCACTCCCAGGAATCTAGAGTCAGGAAGAATAGTCTTAGGAGGAGTAAGTGGACGTGTCTCTGCTGAATGAATCCTAGAGAGTGCATCAGCCTTTCCATTGCGCGATCCTGGTCTATAAGAAATGACAAAATTAAATTGGTTTAGGAAAAGATTCCAGCGAGCCTGGCGAGGAGTCAGGCACTTAGCCGACCTGATAAATTCAAGGTTACGATGGTCTGTCAGGACGACTATTTGCTGTGCAGCTCCCTGAAGAAGGTGTCTCCATTCCTTGAAGGCGGCAATAATGGCCAACAATTCTCTATTGCCCACATCGTAGTTCCTCTCAGCCGAAGACAACTGCTGGGAAAAGAAGGCACAGGGATGCAAGACATTCTTCTCACCTGTTCTCTGAGAGAGTATAGCTCCAACGGCACAGTCTGAAGCATCCACCTCTATTATGAAGGCAAGCTCGGGGTTGGGATGTACTAAGATAGGTGCGGTGGTAAATTTATCCTTTAAACAGGAAAATGCTTCCTGAGCTTGCGGGGTCCAGGAAAACCTAGACTGTTTCCGGGTAAGTTGGGTGATAGGTGACACTACCTCAGAAAAATTCTTAATGAAACGTCTATAGAAGTTGGCAAACCCGATGAAACGCTGCACCTCCTTCACATTTCTAGGAATTGGCCAACCCTTGATGGCTTGGGTCTTGCTTCCATCCATACTAATCCCTTGCGTAGATAGTACATACCCCAGAAATTGAATTTCGGTCCTATGGAATTCACATTTTTCAAGTTTGATGTAGAGATGGTTTTGTCTTAGGCGTTCTAAGACCATTCTCACATGTCCATGATGTTCCTCTGTGGAGTTAGAAAAAATTAGAATATCATCCAGATAAATCACCACAAATGTATCTAGGAGATCCCTGAAGATATCATTCACGAAGTGTTGGAAAGTGGCTGGGGCGGTACTCAGACCAAAAGGCATAACTAGATATTCAAAGTGTCCATAGCGTGACCTGAAAGCAGTCTTCCATTCATCCCCAGGTCTAATACGGACCAAGTTATAGGCCCCACGGAGATCCAGTTTAGAGAAAATTTTGGCATGCCGCACTCTCTCCAACAACTCAGGGATTAAAGGCAATGGATAACGGTTTCTAATAGTAACCTTATTGAGTTCCCTATAGTCTATGCAGGGTCTCAGAGATCCATCTTTCTTCTTCACAAAGAAGATGGGTGCACCTGCGGGAGATGAAGAGGGGCGTATGAAGCCCTTGGCTAAATTTTAGTCTATATAATCCTTCAAAGCTTTTAGCTCGGGCCCCGCTAGGGGTAGATCTTACCAAAAGGTATCTCGGCTCCAGGCAATAATTCAATTGGACAATCATATGGACGGTGAGGAGGAAGCTGATCAGCGTTCTTCTTGTCACATAAATCCACATAGTCCTGGTATACAGCTGGTAGTTCAGGGACTGACATGGTTCCTTTAGGAACAGAGCAAGCTGAAACTCCTTGACTCATCTGTTTCTCCGGAAAGTGTAATTCCTTGGTCTCCCAGTTAATCGTAGGATTCTGCGCCTGCAGCCATGGTAGCCCTAGAATAATGGGAAAGTGGGGAGAAGAGATAAGCATAAAAGACATTTTCTCCTGATGATCTTTACCCATAAGGACCCTCAAAGGCTCTGTTTCTTGATCCACTGGTCCAGAAGTCAGTAGAGAGCCATCCACAGTCTCCATCTGTACTGGAGTAGCCTTCTTCACTGAACGTATCCCCTGTTTCAGAGCAAGGAGATATCCATAAAATTTCCACTTGCTCCTGAGTCGATCATAGCAGAGCTAGACACCCAGACTGAGTCAACCCAGAGTTTGATGGAAAGGAAGCAATGAGAATTGTTTCTTTTACAACTCAGCTGGGACACCGCTGAGGAAACTTGAAAAATTGCAGCGTTTATACCGTCATCGTCCCCAGAACTAACAGAGTTTAAGTCCGAGAAATCAAGATCTCTTGCAGCAGATCTCTCTGGAGCCTGAGGCTCGGACATGACAGAGCTCCTCTCGCAACACTCACAGTGAATGACTGCTGCAGTAGTCTTACGAGAACGACTGGGGCAGTTTATAATGAAGTGCCCTGACTTACCACAGTAGAAACATAGATTTTCCTTTATACGATGTTCTTTGCGTGCATCACTAACCCGTCTTTGTAAAGAGTCCACCTGCATGGGTTCAGGTTCTGGTTCCCTTGTGATCCTACTCAAAGGTTCCTTAGCTGAGGAGGGAGGTAGTAAAAGGTTAGTGCTATTATTTTCGAACCATCTTTCTTGTCTGCGTTCAGTCAGACGAGCATCAATACGGATACAATAGTTAATAAAGTCACCTAACGCAGTGGGAGGGTCGGCATGAGCAAGTTCATCCTTAATCAGTGGAGACAACCCTTTCCGAAAAATAGATTTTTTAGCGGAAGTGTCCCAAGTGGTATCAAGAGCCCATCTCCTGAAATCCAGGGCATATTCGGCTACTGAACGCTTACCTTGGCGCAAAGTTAACATGCCTGCTTCAGCTGTTGCACCTCGATTGGGGTCATCAAACACCTGCCCCATGGCTGAAATAAAAGCATCAAGGTGATTCAAACAATCATCCTCAGTCTCAATCAGAGGGTTTGCCCACATCAAAGCCTTATTGGTAAGCAACATTATTATAGTAAGCACTTTGGATCGTTCAGTGGGAAATTGTGAAGCATGTGCAGAGAAAAATAAATTGCATTGATTAATAAATCCCCTGAATTTCTCACGTTCACCGCCAAAACGAAAAGGAGGTAATTTGGGGATCCCAGAACTCGGGGTTATGGCAGGAGCCTGGGCTCGTTCCTCTAGAGCCTCAATCCTGGCTCGCAATTCCTGGGTAGTCTGTCCAAACACTTGCAAATTATGATTAGTGAGGTCCTGTAGGCTTGCAAAACGGGTTTTTAAAGTCTGTACATCTGAAAGGATTGTATCAGTCACTCCGCAAAGTTCCTTTATGCGGGCCTCCATCTTCCAGATCTTTTAAGGCAGAAGTGCTGGAAGGAGAAGAGGAAAGGAAAAAAAAAAAAAAAAAAAAGTGTTTACCTGTGGTAACACTCCAGAGTAAAATTTTAAGGGAATGCGCTCACCTGGAATGGTTGTGAGAAGTCACAACCACTGTCATCACATAAGGTATTAAACGGACATCTGATATCCACAGTCACAGCAGACACGGCTTTCCCAGACCCAGCAGACACTAAACATTGGCTCCTGAATCTTGTCATGTATAGTGTACAGTTCCTATAGCGTCTTGTGCTTGGGTGCGAGGAAAACACAGGAGACATAGGTTGAAATGAAATGACTTGTATTACTTCATACAAGCATGCTGAAAAGTTCACACAGTTTGCAGGAACAGCGACAGGAGACACAGCAGGCCAGAGTAACTTCAAGCACTACAATAAATCTCCAAAGCAGGTTCAGGATCTCTTCTCTGTACCGTCATTCCTCTGCAAACATGGATTCACCAAACAGCAGGTTTCCAGAGTCCAAAAGTGTTCCAAGGTTCCTCAGTAGGGAATAGCTGGAGTACAAGTCCAAGGTTTCCAGGAGTCAGGTCACAGACTGACTGAGGCTTGATTCAGGAGCACTGATTGTTCAGCTGAGGCTGCTTAAGAAGCAAGAGGGAAGAATCAGGGCGGGAACATGAAAACTGGAAACTCCATATTAACTGAGGGCAAGAGCTGCAGAAAGACAGAAAGCAAAATGGCCGACGGAAAACTGAGTTTCAAGGAACATGTCAACAGAGACAAAGAACCTTACACTGTTTTTCTAGTGTAGAGAGATTGGCATGAGGTGGAAAGAAGCCAAGTTGTGCCTGATGGGACAGTGACTTCATATCACGGTCAACTAGCGAGATGAACGTTTCTGTAGCGTGGTAAGTTCGTGGAGGCGAGAATCTGCTCTGGTTACGAAGACCAAGTGTCGAGATGGACAACTTGGGGATAGGTTCATCACGTGATTGTATTGTGTCTCCAGAGGTAGGCGTTAGATCAAAGTGAGTTTTCAGTCTTACAGTCTGGTAGAACCTCTCCAAGTCTTTTTCAAGCTGAAAAGAGTCCCACTTTGGGGTTGGACAGAAGGATAAACCCTTCTGTAGTAATGAAAGTTCAGCAGGGGAGAGAAGGTAATCAGATATATTGATTACTAGGTCCGACCTCTCACCTGAGAGCGAGTCGCCATTCGATCTCCTTGATCGCCGTGTTGGTCTGTATGTCCTCCCATGCGGCCTCTGCCTAAAAAACGATTCTTGTCTGAATGGGTAGAAGAATCGCTCCCTGAGCTGAAGGAACCTTGGTTTCGTCGATATTGGGGTCTCCGCCAAGTGCCGGACGTATCGCTCCATCTATAGATCCTGTTTGTGGAATAGTCGTCTAGGTCACGTTGGAATTTTTGGCGTTTTCTTTCTTGAAGAACTTTCTGATGGTCAGACAAGATTTTGTCTGTCTTTGTCTTCAGTGTGGTCCACTCTGCAGCCGGAATAGCGGTAGATAATTGTGACTCAATAGCCTGTATATTTTGTTTTGTTTCAATAATAGATTTTTGGAGATACTCAATTGTCAAGATAATAATATCAAGAGAGCATTTGTTGAGGATGTTTCTATATTTTTCACAGTACTCAGAATTATCCGAAAAGAGAGTTGGTCGGAGGTTACTCCTAAGCCCTCTTGGAATTTTACTCTGCCTATGGTACTCTGCTAGCGTTATGCAATGCAGGTCATAGGAGATCAATTTTCGTCGTTCCTTCTCATAGTCCCTGGTCCTAAGCTCATGAGATGGGGTTCTTAAAAACTCATTGGAGCCAGTGACCTTTGATAGAATATTGGTACTGGTGGCATGATCGTAAACAAACGTGTCAGTAGACATGTGCAAATAGGGAGATGACCGGTGCTACAGCCAATATTGGACAATATAAGGTGGTTATTTAGCGAGCACTCAGGTCTCATACAGTTGAGGTGCTGGTACAATGGACTAGTACGTCCAATAGTAGGGAATATTGACTGGAGATTTTTGTACCAATCTTTATGTCACCTTGTATTTACTTTCTTATTTATATAGTTCTTTTTATTCACAGCGACTACATGACTAAGGTTTTGGATGAACCGAAACGTTGAGATATTAGTGTCGCTTTATGCTTACATTCCTGTTTTGCTTCACAAATTTAGTTGTCCACAATAAATTGATATTTTGTAAATTGATCATTTGGAGTGTGCGGTAAAAAGTTATTCCCTAGCCCACAGTATAGGCAACAGTTGGCTGTAGGCGTTTGACCCTCCTTCTCCTCCAGAAGCGAAAGCTCATCGACAGAGCGCAGTCGCACGAGCACTCCATCCGCAGCTGCCAGTGTTGCACACGACGTGTCCCACTATCAAACAGCTAGTGGTAAACATCAGCAGGCTGTTTTAAAGATGATGTCTTTGGGCGACAACAGACACACCGCGGAGGTACTGGCCGACTACTTGCAGCGAGAAACTGAATCATGGCTGAGCAGTCTACATCTTGAGCCTGGCAAGGTAGTCAGTGATAACGGCCGTAATTTTGTGGCAGCCATAGCCCTGGCACAACTCAGACATATACCTTGCCTGGCTCACACCTTGAACCTGGTGGTGCAGTGCTTCATAAATAATTATCCGGAGTTACCAGCCCTGCTCCATAAGGTGCGAAGACTGTGCTTGCACATACGTCTCTCGCCCGTAGACTCCAGTCATATGCAGTCAACGCCATCATAAGCATCCCACTTATGCGTCTGCTCATGCAAACTTTGACGCACATTAAGGCTTAGGCGTCTGCAGCGGAGGAGGAGGGAAGCTTTGATGACAGTCAGCCATTGTCTGCTCAGGGAACTGTCCTGGATGAGGTGGAGGAAGAAGAGGAGGAGGATGAGGGGATGACTATTTTGGGGAGGAGGATGCTTTTCAGGGGCAAGAGAAAATGTTGGCTTGCCAAGATCAGGTACAGGGTTTGTGCGTGACTGGAGGGATGTGGATTTGGCAGAAAGTGCTCCTCCACCCACCACTGGCAGTGCATCATTGACACCTGGAACATTGACCCACATGTGTGATTATGTCTTGCGGATCCTAAAAAGGGACCCTCGCATTGCCAAAATTATGAAGGTTGACGACTACTGGTTGGCCAGCATCCTCAATCCACGCTATAAAGGCAAATTACAGAACATCATGCCACAGGAGAACCTAGAGCTAATATTGGCGAACAAACAAGCAACTCTGGTAAACCGTTTGTTAGAGGCATTTCCAGCACACAGCAGCGGTGCAGGTTCTACCACGAGCCGTCCTGGGCAACATGGAAGTGGTGTTCGTAGTGCACACAGCCGAAGTGGCATTGGAGACAGTGGTTTCATGACCATGTTGTGGACTGATTTCTCGAGTACCGCTCACACGACTGTTAATACTGAATCGATTGCAACAGACAGGAGACAGCAGTTGTCAACTATGGTTCAAAATTACCTCTCCTCCCCTATTGATGTTCTCCCTCACAGTTCATTTCCCTTTGACTACTGGGCCTGTAAACTGGACACCTGGCCTGAATTGGCACAATATGCCTTACAGGAGCTTGCTTGCCCTGCTGGTAGTGTGCTATCAGAAAGAGTCTTCAGTGCTGCTGGATCAATCCTGACAGAAAGGACACGGCTGTCGACCCAAAATGTAGGTGATCTCACCTTCATTAAAATGAACCATGCCTGGGTTTCAAAGGATTTTGTACCACCTTCCCCTGATGACACATAGGTTGCCAGCAAAATGGGTTGCCTTGTCCTCCTCTTTCTCCGACTTCTCCAATTTCTCCATTTGCAGCTGCTGAATGTCCAGCCTACACCTCAACATATGCCAGTTTTTCCACCTCCCTAACTGGGCTGTACCCCCCCAGGGCCGGAATCAGCACCTGGCGCACCCGGGCAAGAGCCGGGGCCCTGAGCAGGTGGGGGGGCCCACTCGCCGTCAGAGACACCGGCGTAGTATGAGTGGGCCCCCCTGCTTGCTCAGGGCCCCAGCACTTGCAATACTTACCTCTCCCTATTCCACCGCTGTGACGTCTTCCGCGTTTCCCGACAGTGGCATTCAGGTCAGAGAGCGCGATGACAGTCACAGTGCAGAGAGCTGGTAGATGGCGATGCTGAGGAATCCAGATTAGAGCAGTGCCCAGCGAGGAGAGGTATTTCTTTTTTTTGGAATGTTTGGAGCAATATATGGGAAACATTATACACTGGAGCATTATATATGGGTCCCATCATACACTGGAGCAGGGCCGGCGTCAGCACCCGGCACACCCGGGCAAGTGCCGGGGCCCTGGCGAGACAGGGGGGCCCACTCACACTCACTCAGAGTCATGGCAGCAGACAGACATGCTTCCAGACGGTCAGGATTGGTCTAGTAGAGGCGAGCTCCGCCCCCTGTCTCTTCTCACTGGTGCCGCAGCCAGGGAGGAAGTGATGAGGCTGAGATAGGAAGAGGCCAACGGCAGAGGATGGAATGGAAGCAAGTTTGTATGCAGGCTGCCTGCAGGCAGTGTTGAAAATGGTCCCGACTCCAGGCTGGCACTGTCTGCACTCCTGTCTCCTGCACAGATTCCCAGCCCTCACTGACACTGAGGTTCCTGAGTCCTGCAGCAGTGATAGTGAGTGAGTACAGACATGTGGTTCCAAACAGCTGATTAATGCATTCCTCCTGGCTCCTGTGTTATTCCAGGGAAAGGTTATGTACACTACACAGTATACTAGCTGCTGGGGGTGGTCACAAGTAGAATTTACAGCACTTCTCAGATTTCATCCTGCACAGACCAGACCGACAGCTTGTGACCACCCCAAGCAGCTAATATACTGTGTAGTATTAGCTAGTATGACCACTATGTTGTAATTGTATCGCAGTCTACTACAGGTATTTCTATGTTACATGCACTTTTTCATGGATTCCTTATGAACTCCACCTTGATCATTTCACTTAGTATCTATGTTTTCAGGCAGTAATAGTGAGTATTAATGTTCAATTTTGTGGGTCACATTTAAAGGCACCATTAGCGCTTATATATAAACCAATGTACAGTCATGGCCAAAAGTTTTGAGAATGACACAAATATTAATTTTTACAAAGTCTACTGCTTCACTTTTTCTAATGGCAATTTGCATATACTCCAGAATGTTATAAAGAGTGATCAGCTTAACAGCAATTACTTGCAAAGTCAATATTTGGCTAGAAAATTAATTTTATCCCCCAAAACACATTTCAACATCATTGCAGCCCTGCCTTAAAAGGACCAGCTAACCTCTTTTCAGTGATTGCTCCATTAACACAGGTGTGGGTGTTGATGAGGACATGGCTGGAGATCAATCTGTCATGATTAAGTAAGAATGACACCACTGGACACTTTAAAAGGAGGCTGGTGCTTGGCATCATTGTTTCTCTTCTGTTAACCATGGTTATCTCTAAAGAAACACGTGCAGTCATCATTTCAATGCACAAAAATGGCCTAACAGGGAAGAGTATCGCAGCTAGAAAGATTGCACCTCAGTCAACAATCTATCGCATCATCAAGAACTTCAAGGAGAGAGGTTCCATTGTTGCCAAAAAGGCTCCAGGGCGCCAAAGAAAGACCAGCAAGTGCCAGGACGTCTCTTAAAAGTGTTTCAGCTGCGGGATTGGGCTACCAGCAGTGCAGAGCTTGCTCAGGAATGGCAGCAGGCAGGTGTGAGTGCATCTGTACGCACTGTGAGGCGGAGACTCTTGGAGCAAGGCCTGGTCTCAAGGAGGGCAGCAAAGAAGCCACTTCTCTCCAGAAAAAACATCATGGACAGACTGATATTCTGCAAAAGGTACAGGCAGTGGACTGCTGAGGACTAGGGTAAAGTTATTTTCTCTGATGAATCCCCTTTTTGATTGTTTGGGACATCAGGAAAACGCCTCATTCGGAGAAGACAAGGTGAGCGCTACCACCAGTCTTGTCTCATGCCAACTGTTAAGCATCCTGAAACCATTCATGTGTGGGGTTGCTTCTCAGCCAAGGGAATCGGCTCTCTCACAGTCTTGCCTAAAAACACAGCCATGAATAAAGAATGGTACCAGAATGTCCTCCAAGAGCAACTTCTCACAACCCTCCAAGAGCAATTTGGCGATCAACAATGCCTTTTCCAGCATGATGGAGCACCTTGCCATAAAGCAAAGGTGATAACTAAATGGCTCAGGGAACAAAACATAGAGATTTTGGGTCCATGGCCTGGAAACTCCCCAGATCTTAATCCCATTGAGAACTTGTGGTCAATCATCAAGAGACGGGTGGACAAACAAAAACCTAAAAATTCTGACAAAATGAAAGCATTGATTGTGCAAGAATGGACTGCTGTCAGTCAGGATTTGGTCCAGAAGTTGATTGAGAGCATGCCAGGGAGAATTGCAGAGGTCCTGAAGAAGAAGGGTCAACACTGCAAATATTGACTTGCTGCATTAACTCATTCTAACTGTCAATATAAGCTTTTGTTACTCATATGTTTGCAATTATTATATTTCTGTCTGTGATAAAAACATCTGTCAAACACACATAAAAACCAGAGGGCAGCAGATCATGTGAAAATATAATATTTGTGTCATTCTCAAAACTTTTGGCCATGACTGTAGTTTGTTTGCACCCATTTCAGCTGCATGCCTTTTCTAGTCTGGTTTTTGGAGGTACTCTATATATACATTGATTGGATTTTATTATAATTGCTTGTGAATAAAGAAGGATTTGAATTAATTTATACACTCTTTGTGCCATCAATTTGTTTTGTTTGGCTTAAGTGAATACTATACTCACTTGGTATCTTCTGATACAGTACCTTTTTTCTTCTTTTTGTATTCTGGTCAAATCCATACTGAGTGAACGTCTGTGTGTGACTCCGGAAATATATACGGAGATTTACAATTACCCCTACATTGTATACAGCTGTACGCTTCTGATACAGCACCGTTTTTCTGCTTTTTATATTCTGGTCTAATCCATACTATACCTATATATTTCTCTGCTGTATCCGTGCATCATGAATCGTGGTTGGTATGTGTTAAAGGGGGAGCGGGGGGCCCACTGAGACTCTTTCGCCCGGGGCCCTCAAAAACCTGGAGCCGGCCCTGCACTGGAGCATTATAAATGGGGCTCATCATACACTGGAGCATCATATAAGGGGCCCATTATACACTGGAGCATCATATGGGGCTCATAATATATGGCGCATCATATGGGGCACATTATATATGGAGCATGACATGGAGCCCATTATATATGGAGCATTATATATGGGGGTCATTATATTTGGAGCATTATATGGGGCTCATCATACACTGGAGCATAATATATGGAGCCCATCATATACTAGAGCATCAGATGTGGTTCATTATTTATGGGGCATCATATAGGGCCCTTAATATATGGAGCATCATATACAGCACATATGGGGCCTATTCTGTATGGAGCATTATATGGAGCCCATTCTGTATGGAGCAATATATGGGGCCCATTATTACTGTATGGAGCTTTATATGCGACTCATTATACTGTATGGAGCAATATGTGGGGCTCATTATACTTTATGGCGACCGTCCTATATTGTATGGCACATTATATGGGGACCATCATATGCTGGAGCATTATGTGGAGCTCATCATATACTGTATGGAACATTATATGGGACCAATTATGTATGGAGCAATATATGGGGCTCATTATTCTGTATAGCGCACTATGTGGTGCCCATAATACTGTATGGATGACTATACTGTCCGGTTTTTGAGCTATTGTAGAACTTACAATAGATATCACTAAGAAGTAAGAAGTGAAGTAGTTGGCATTGTACTATGCCTATATTTCTCTGCCATATCAGAGCATCATGAATAGTGGTATGTGTTAAAGGGGCCCACTGAGACTCTTTCGCCCGGGGCCCACGAAAACCTGGAGCCAGCCCTGCCCCCCCCCACAACTTTAGCCAAATAACCCCCAGTTTTCAATGCGTTACTATTATAAAGTAAATTAAGGTTGACAAGCTTAAGTAATAAGAATTGATGTTGTTGGCAATGAAATGGGCACTGTAGGTATGTTTACTGTCCTCCACTCACTGGCGACTGTTATTCCCCATTGACTTGCATTGGGGTCGGGTTTCGCTTTTGGCCGAACTTCGACTTTTGCCGTGAGTTAGTCGGCCGATCTCGTTCGACTCGACTTTTGGTAAAGTAGGATGGTCCGAAACCCCACTCAACCCTCCCGGAGGCAAAGTCGCTCATCTCTACTAACAGCTAAAGGACTTACTGTAAAATTCAAAGATGATGAATGTAAATCCTAGCAGGAAATAAGATAATAATCAATGTCAAGGCAGATGAACAATTATATAATCTAGACACATTAACCCCTTCACCCCAAGGGTGGTTTGCACGTTAATGACCGGGCCAATTTTTACAATTCTGACCACTGTCTCTTATGAGGTTATAACTCTGGAACGCTTCAACGGATCTTCGCGATTCTGAGATTGTTTTCTCATGACATATTGTACTTCACGTTAGTGGTAAAATTTCTTCGATATAACGCGTTTATTTTTGAAAAAAAGGCAAATATGGCGAAAATTTTGAAAATTTTGCAATTTTCAAACTTTGAATTTTTATTCCCTTAAAACAGAGAAATATGTCACACAAAATAGTTAAGAAATAACATTTCCCACATGTCTACTTTACATCAGCACAATTTTGGAATCAAAATTTTTTTTTCTTAGGAAATTATAAAGGTTAAAAGTTGACCAGCGATTTCTCATTTTTACAACAAAATTTACAAAGCCATTTTTTTAGGGACCACCTCATATTTGAAGTCACTTTGAGGGGTCTATATAGCAGAAAATACCCAAAAGTGACACTATTCTAAAAACTGCACCCCTCAAGGTACTCAAAACCACATTCAAAAAGTTTATTAACCCTTCCGGTGCTTCACAGGAGCTGAAGCAACGTGGAAGGAAAAAATGAATATTTAACTTTTCAGCCACAAAAATGATCTTTTACAAACTTTTTTTTTATTTTCACAAGGGTAAAAGAAGAAAATGGACAGATAAAGTTGTTGTGCAATTTCTCCTGAGTACGCCAATACCCCATAAGTGGGGGAAAACCACTGTCTGTGTGCACAGCAGAGCTCATAAGGGAAAGAGCGCCGTTTGACTTTTTCAAACTAAAATTGGCTGAAATTGAGATCGGACGCCATGTCGCGTTTGGAGAGCCCCTGATGCGCCTAAACAGTGGAAACCCCCCACAAGTGACACCATTTTGGAGACTAGACCCCCTAAGGAACTTATCTAGATCTGTTGTGAGCACTTTGAATCCCCAAGTGTTTCACAAACGTTTATAATGCCTGGGTGTGAAAAAAAAAAGAAACAATTTTCCACAATAATGATTTTTTAGTCCCAAATTTTTGATTTTTCTCAAGCAAATTGGACCCCAAAAGTTGTTGGCCACTTTGTCCTGAGTACGTTGATACCCAATATGTGGGGGGGGAAACTGTTTGGGCGCACGGCAGGGCTTGGAAAGGAAGTAGTAACGTTTTGGAATGCAGACGTTGATGGGGGTCATGTTCCGTTTGCAGTGCCCCAGATGAGCCTAAACAGTAGAAACCCCAACAAGTGACCACATTTTGGAAACTAGACCCCCTAAGGAACTTATCTATAGCTTTGGTGAGCACTTTGAACCCCAAGTGCTTCACACAAGTTTATAATGCCCGGGCATGAAAATAAAAAATCCTATTTTTTTCCCACAAAAATTATTTTTAGTCACTAATTTTTTATTTTCCCAAGGGTAACAGGAGAAATTGGACCATAAAATTGTTGTCCAATTTGTCCTGAGTACGCTGATACCCAATATGTGGGGGGAACCACTGTTTGGGCGCACGGCAGAGCTCGGAATGGAAGGAGCACCATTTGACTTTTTCCAATCAAAATTGGCTGGAATTGAGATTGGACGCCATGTTGCATTTGGAGAGCCCCTGATGTGCCTAAACAGTGGAAACACCCACAAGTGACCCCATTTGGAAAACTAGACCCCCTAAGGAACTTATCTCGATCTTTGGTGAGCAATTTGAACCCCCAAGTGCTTCACACAAGTTTATAACGTAGAGCCGTAAAATTAAGAAATCATATTTTTTCCACAAAAATGATCTTTTCACCCCAATTTTTATTTTCCCAAGGGTAACAAGACTCCAAAAGTTATTGTGCAATTTGTCCTGAGTACGCTGATACCCCATATGTGGGGGTAAACCACTGTTTGGGTGCATGGCAGAGTTTGGAAGGGAAGGAGTGCCGTTTGACTTTTTCAATGCAGAATTGGCTGGATGCCATGTCATGTTTGGAGAGCTCCTGATCTGCCTAAACAGTGGAAACCCCCCACAAATGACACCATTTTGGAAACTAGACCCCTCAAGGAACTTATCTAGATGTGTGGTGAGCACTTTGAACCCCAAGTGCTTCACAGAAGTTTATAACGTACAGCCGTAAAATAAAATGTATTTATTTTTTTACAAAAATGATTTTTTCGTCCCCAATATTTTATTTTCACAAGGGTAAGAGGAGAAATTGGACCCCAAAAGTTGTTGTCCAATTTGTCCTGAGTACGCTGATACCCAATATGTGGGAGAAAACTACTGTATGGGTACACGTTGGGGCTCGGAAGGGAAGTAGTGACGTTTTGGATTGCAGACTTTGATTTTATGCTCTGGGGGCGTCATGTCGCATTTGGAGAGCCCCTGATGCACCTAAACAGTGGAAACCCCCCACAAGTGACCCCATTTTGGAAAATAGACCCCACAAGGAACTTATCTAGATGTGTGGTGAGCGCTATGAAGCCCCAAGTGCTTCACAGAAGTTTATAACGTACAGCCGTAAAAACAAAAAAAATCATTTTTTTTTTTAAAAATTATATTTTTGCCCCCAGTTTTTTATTTTCCCAAGGGTAACAGAAGAAATAGGACAAATTGCACAAAAACTCTTGTGGTCCAGAGTACGCTGATACCCCATGTGGGAGTAAACTACTGTTTGGGCGCATGGCAGAGGTCAGAAGGGAAGAAGCACCGTTTGACTTTTTCAACGCAGAATTGGCTGGAATTGAGATCAGACGCCATGTCACATTTGGAGAGCCCCTGATGTGCCTAAACAGCGGAAACCCCCCAATTCTAACTCCAACCCTAACCCCAACACACCCCTAACCCTAGTCCCAACCCTAACCACAAACCTAACCCTAACACACCCCTATCCCTAATCCCAACCATAACCCTAATACTAACTTTAGCGCCAACCCTAACCCTAACTTTAGCCGCAACCCTAACCTTAATCATAACCCTAATGGGAAAATGGAAATAAATACATTTTTGTAATTTTATTATTTTTCCCTAACTAAGGGGGTGATAAAGGGGGGTTTGATTTACTATTTATAGCGGGTTTTTATGATTGGCAGCTGTCACGCTAAAAGACGCTTTTTATTGCAAAAAATAGTTTTTGCATCACCACATTTTGAGAGCTATAATTTTTGCATATTTTGGCCCATAGAGTCATGTGAGGTCTTATATTTTGCGGTACGAGTTGACGTTTTTATTGGTACTATTTTTGAGCATGTGACATTTTTTGATCGCTTTTTATTTCGATTTTTGGGAGGTTAGAATGAACAAAAATCAGCAATTCATGAATTTCTTTTGGGGGAGGCGTTTATACCGTTCCACGTGTGGTAAAATTGATAAAGCAGTTTTATTCTTCGGGTCAGTACGATTATGGCGATACCTCATTTATATCATTTTTTTATTTTTTGGCGCTTTAATAGAATAAAACAATAAAAACAATTTTATATAAAAAATAATTATTTTTGCATCGCTTTATTCTGCGAGCTATAACTTTTTTATTTTTTCGCTGATGATGCTGTGTGATGGCTCGTTTTTTGCGGGACAAGATGATGTTTTCAGCGGTACCATGTTTATTTCTATCGGTCTTTTTGATCGCGTGTTATTCCACTTTTTATTCAGCGGTATGATGATAAAGCACTGATTTTTTGCTTTGTTTTTATTTATTTTTTTTAAGGGGTTCACAAAAGGGGTTAACTAGTGGGACAGTTTTATAGGGGGGGTCGTTACGGACGCGGCAATACCAAATATGTGTACTTTTATTGTTTTATTTTTTTTATTTACAGGAAGAAATGAATTTATTGGGGAATTATTTTTTTTTTTATTTTGGAATTTTTTTTTTACACGTTTATTTTTATTTTTTTACTTTTTTACATTGTCCCAGGGTGGGACATCACTGTAAAATGTCAGATCGCTGGTCTCACAGTGTGCACAGCACTCTGTGCTGTGAGACCAGCGATCTCACAAGCAGCGCTGCAGGCTTCTCAGTGCCTGCTCTCGGCAGGCACTGAGGAAGCCGCCTCCCTCCAGGACCCCGGCGCCATCTTGGATCCGGGTCCTGGGAGGGAGGAAGCCCTCAGAACAGCGCGATCACATCGCGCTGTTCTGAGGGTCTCAGGGGAGCGCGCAGGGAGAGGGCTCCCTGCGCGATGCTCCCCTGTGCCCCCAGTACACCGCGATCATGTTTGATCGCGTTGTGCAAGGGGTTAATGTGCCGGGAGCGGTCCGTGACCGCTCCTGGCACACAGTCCCGGGTGTCAGCTGTGATAATCAGCTGACACCCGGCGGCGATCAGCTGCGCTCCCCCCAGGAGCGCAGCTGATCGCTATGACGTACTATCCCGTCCGTGGTCAGATTGTCACGGGTTTTATGGACGGGATAGTACGTCAGATGTCAGAGAGGGGTTAAAGGAAAAGATGAAGTTGTGTACACATGATCACAAGAATTGTATTCACATGTGACATAAGTGTCTAGGGCACAGACATCCTGAAAGTATAATGGAGCTACAAAGGAAATGATTGAGCAATCAGATATCAATAAATATTTTGTCAATTACCGTAAGATGTGAATGTTGTATAAAATCTAAAGCCAGAAGGATGTCTATTACTAAAGAAAGTGAAACGAAAAGCACAACACCACTTGATTTGGTGCATACTGACATATGTGGACCCATGAAAGTGACTACATCAGGAGGCAATAGATATATGTTGACTTTTATAGATGACTACTCAAGATACACACTCACATACTTGATCAAGAACAAAAGCAAAGTTTTCAATAAACTAGTAGACTACGTGACAAAGTCGAATAACAAGTTTCAGAGGAAGCCAATTGTCATTAGAAGTGATAATGGAGGTGAATTTACGGGACACAAAATAGAAAACTACCGTATATATTCGAGTATAAGCCGACCAGAGTATAAGCCGACCCCCTAATTTTGCCACAAAAAATTGGGAAAACTTATTGACTCGAGTATAAGCCTAGGGTGGGAATTGCAGCAGCTACTGGTAAATTTCAAAAATAAAAATAGATACCAATAAAAGCAAAATTAATTGAGACATCAGTAGGTTAAATGTTTTTGAATATTCATATTTAATCAGGAGCCCCATATAATTCTCCATACAGTTCATGATGGCCCCATAAGACGCTCCATACAAAATACACTCCATATAATGCTGCACAAAAGTTAATAATGGCCCCATAAGATGGTCCATAGATTATGCCCCATATGCTGCTCCATAAAGGTTATGGCCCCATAAGATGATCCATAGAATGGGCCCCATATGCTGCTCCATAAAGGTTATAACCCCATAAGATGCTCCATATAATAGGCCCCATATACTGCTCCATAAAGGTTATGGCCCCATAAGATGCCCCATAGAATAGGCCCCATATGCTGCTCCATAAAGGTTATGGCCCCATAAGATGCCCCATAGAATATGCCCCTTATGCTGCTCCGTAAAGGTTATGGCCCCATAGAATATGCCCCTTATGCTGCTCCATAAAGGTTATGGCCCCATAAGATGCCCTATAGAATATGCCCCTTATGCTGCTACATAAAGGTTATGGCCCCATAAGATGCCCCATAGAATATGCCTTAAGATGCTCCATAAAGGTTATGGCCCCATAGAATATGCCCCTTATGCTGCTCCATAAAGGTTATGGCTCCATAGAATATACCTCTTATGCTGCTCCATAAAGGTTATGGCCCCATAGAATATGCCCCTTATGCTGCTCCATAAAGGTTATGGCCCCATAAAATTCCCCATAGAATATGCCCCTTATGCTGCTCCATAAAGGTTATGGCCCCATAGAATATGCCCCTTATGCTGCTCCATGAAGTTTATGGCCCCATAGAATATGCCCCTTATGCTGCTGCTGCGAATAAAAAAAAAATGACATACTCACCTCTCATCGCTGGGGAGCAGGTGCCGGTGTCCTGAGCAGGTGGGGACACCAGCGCGCTATGGGGGCCAGGTGCCGGTGTCGCCACTGGCTCAGGGCTCTGGCACCTGTGATATTCACCTGTCCCCGTTCCACCGCCACGCACCGCTGTGTCTTCCGGGTCCTCTGGCTGTGAATGTTCAGGCAAAGGGCACGCACTAACTACGTCATCGTGCCCTCTGACCTGAATGTCACAGCCAGAGGACGCGAGGACAGAGCGATGCGCGGCATTGGATCGGGGACAGGTGAATATAGGATGGCTCCCCCCGTCCTCCCCGTCATACTCACCCCCTCCTGGCGCGTCTCTGCAGCCCCTGCGTCTCCCATTGTCTCCGGCGCTGCAGCTCTTCCTTTCATCAGCGGTCACGTGGTACCGCTCATTAAAGTCATGAATATGCGCATATTCTACAAAACCGACTTTTTTCCATGAACCTGAAAAAAACTCCATATGAACTGTGGCAAGGTATGAAACCAAGCGTGAATCATTTAACAGTTTTTGGTTGTAAGGTTTTTGTATTCATTCCAACAGAAATACGTTCCAAACTTCAAAACAGATCCATAGAAGGAATATTTGTTGGATATAGTGAAAATTGCAAAGGACACAGAATCCTAGATCCCAAAACAGACAGTTACGGTGAGTAACAGTGTGACATTCATTGAGGATCTAAATGAAGACACTATGATTTCACTGTAAACTAAAAATGAGAAAAACAGCAGTGATATAGCTGAAGGAATATCTGATGAAAAAGTTGAAATTGATAAAGAACAGAATACTGAAAGTGAAGAATTACAACTACAAACAGACACAAAACCAAGACGTTCAACAAGAGAAAACAAAGGAAAACCACCAAAACGCCTCTCATACAATTCAAGTACAAGTAAAATTTATGAACCTACCTCTTGGGAAGACATAGCTCGACTTCCTGAAGATGAAGCTAATAAATGGATAGAGGCAGCAGAAATAGAAATAAAGTCCATGCATGACTCAAAGACATGGACACTAACAGAATTACCAGGAGGAAGAAAAGCCATAGGATGTAAATGGGTTTTTAAAGTACCAAACAGATGGCACAGCTGAACGATACCGAGCAAGACTCGTAGCTAAAGGGTATTCTCAAAAATATGGAGAAGACTATGATGAAACATTTGCTCCAGTTGTCAAACATACTACAATAAGAATTTTGTTTGCAGTTGCAGCAATGAAACAAATGGAACTGAAACATCTGGATGTAAAGACAGCATTTTTGAATGGAAGTTTAACAGAAGATATTTACATGGAACAACCTCCAGGATTCAAAGAAGAAAGTAACCCAAACATGGTTTGCAAATTACAGAATATACAAAGTATATACGGTTTAAAACAAGCTGCTAAAGCGTGGAATGATAAAATCACGGAAGTGCTCACAAATTAAAAATTTCAAAGAAGCAAAGCTGATCCCTGCCTGTACACAAAAAGACTAATGGACAGATGGATTTATGTACTCATATATGTTGATGACATTTTAGTTTGTTTTGAAAAAGAAAGGGATAAAGAGGACATACTAAAAATCCTGAATCAACATTTCAAGATCAAAGACTTGGGAAATGTGAAACAGTACTTAGGAATACAGAAAGAAAGAGAAGAAGATGGAAGTTTCCTACTTAATCAAAATCACATGATTCAAGACATAACCAAAACATTTGGATTGAAGGATGCAAAAATAGCAAAGTCTCCAACGGAAACTAATTATCTTAAAGAGATGAATAGTGAGAAAAATGTGTTACCTAATAATGAAGGGTACAGAACAGCAATAGGAAAACTACTGTATCTAGTGACTATTACAAGGCAAAACATCACAGCAGCAGTAGGAATTCTGAGTAGAAAAGTATCCAAGCCAAATGAAGCGGATTGGAATGCCGTGAAGAGAGTAATACGTTATTTGAAAGGAACTAGCAATGTTAAACTGAAACTGCCTACAAGTGATAAATGCTTTTTAACTGGATACGTTGATGCAGATTGGGCTGGAGATCCAACTGACAGAAAATCTACCAGTGGCTATATTTTCTTTCTCTCAGGAGGACCAATTAGTTGGACTAGTAAAAAAAACAATCGATAGTAACGTTGTCAACAGAAGCAGAATATGTTGCAGCAGCATATGCAAGTCAAAAAGTTCTATGGTTAAGATAATTGCTAACAAACCGAGGACAACCACATTTGGAACCAACAAAAATAAATGAGGACAATCAAGGATGTCTTGTTCTTGCTCAGATGGAAAGAGTTAACCCAAGAACCAAGCACATTGATGTGAAGTATCATTTCTTGAGGGATCATCAGGAACAAGGAATCCTAAAATTAGAATATTGTCCAACTGAGGATATGATAGCAGACATTTTCACAAAGGCATTGAATGCTAAAAAACATCATAGACTACTGAAGAAATTAGGTTTGACTGAATAAGTCCTTACTGTTGAGAAAGGGTGTTGGTATATGCAACAGTTATGGACTTCTATATTTTTGTGAAGGAGGACTTTATGCTGACCTGACAATAGATGGCGATGTTGTGTAAAGTTTCCTTGCTTAATGTATTGTATAAGAAATAGTCTGTATTGTAGTTTCAGTTTTGTTTCTCCTCTTCCTAATGCAATGCTGGAATGACTGTGCATTTTTCATTTACCTCATGTTCTTAGAAGTAAAATCTTGTTATCCCATGCAACCTGCTCTGTGAAGTTTTCTACTGCAATGGTGAGGATTCAGAAGCTGTGCAACAGTGTCACCCTCGTATTAAGCATACAAGCATGGCTTCATCATAAATTGTAAATGAAACAAAATGAGCTAACACGCTAACATTCCATCTGACCCCTGTTGCTCTGCCACCCCTGCTGTGAACAGGTAATTGGAGTAGATTATGTGAAGCAGAGCAGACATGAAGTCTGTACAACAGGCTGTTAAGCGACACGTTCTCTTCTGTGTGGATAAGTCTACCTGTGTTGAAAACAATTACAGTACTGGATACAAATTAGGAATATTTTTGTTTGTGACTGATGTAGATCTTAAAATCATGGAATACATATTATCAGCTGTGTGACAAAGTGGTAAACAGAATGTATTTACTTGCATCGCTGTGTGGTCTGCGCATCAACCTCAAATTAAAATCAGCAAGATGTATAAGGTTGTATATGACATGTATGGAATCTATAGAAAGCTAAAATCATGATAGGAAATATGACATTAATACCTCATGCCTGGGACCTCCAGTGGGGCAGATATCCTTACGGTCGGGGATCTCATAATTTTTGATACATGAGCTGCATCCCATGTACCAGCCCCCATCTGTGGTCATCAAGGGACGTGACTTACAGTATATATACCTAACAAAAAAGATTGTAGCAGCAGTAGAAAATAAAAAATCAATAATTGCAAACATAAGATAATAGATCAGTAAGATAATAAATCTACAAGACATAGGAGGATTTTTAGCAAAATATCAAAATTTTTTATTACATCAATAATAAAGACAAAGATACACAGTATAAAGGTGAGGTAAGTATGCAGACAAACTGACCGATATTGACAGAAAATGGATTGATGTTAAATATAGTGCCAGATAGACAGGAATATGGGTCCCAAGGGTGTGTCACAACATTCCTTTTGATTTCACAGTAGAGGGAAATCAGCAGCTGTCTATTAAAGTAAATAGAAGGAAGCAGCTTATAAAGACCTAATATGAATGTATTACCAATTTGGTTAGAAAAGGATCTAAATAGATCGAATATATATGAAATTTTAGACGGATTAAAGGGTATGCCACACTAAACAAGGTTGTTAACGAGATCGCTAAAATACGTCACTATTTAGCGATCCCGTTAGCGATGTTGTTGTGTGCGGCATCTACCAGCGACGTGGCCCCTGCTGTGATCTCGCTGATCGTTCACTAGAGTTCTGGACCGTATTTTGATAGTTGGCGTCCCGCTGGTGACGCTATATCGCTGTGTTTGGCACCTTTTGTGAACGATGTGCGACCTCGTTAACGACGTATTAGTCAGCGGCGCAGGCGGGACTTTGTTTTCTTTTGTTAACGCCCTACAGCTCCGATTGGTGACCACAACATCACCTCAGCTATAATAACTGCGCCCCCATCCATTGTTTCCAGAGCACTTTATGGGTCTCTTTTTGCGTTGTTGCGAGGATAGTATCGTGTGTCGGAGTTTTGCGATCCTGTTTGTGGCGCAGTGGTGGGTTTTTGCGATCCTGTCTGAGTCGCTAGAGCACCATCCATCCTCATTTGGATCTTCGGGATATTTTGATTCAAGGTACATATTATTTGTGATGTTGTTTGATAATGTTTTTTAACCTTATTTTTTTTTTTGTCTGCTTTATTTATTTTACATCCCTGACCTTATTTTTTTTTTTCGTCTGCTTTATATATTTAACACCCCTGACCTTATTTTTTTTTTTTTTTTGTCTGCTTTATATATTTAACACCCCTGACCTTATTTTTTATTTTTTTTTGTCTGCTTTATATATTTAACACCCCTGACCTTTTTTTTTTTTTTTCGTCTGCTTTATATATTTAACACCCCTGACCTTATTTTTTTTTTCGTCTGTTTTATTTATTTTACACCCCACACCATTGTAGACAATTGTAAACTGTATATTAAATGTTAACAGAAAAGTTTATTTTTTTTTTATATAGATTTTTTATTTATTCTTTATTTTATTTTGTTTAAACACTTTATTAATAGTAATTAATTAGTAATTAACTTTTCTCTTCTTTACCGTACAGGTTGCACATAATGAACCTGTCCACCGCGGAGCGTGTGATTGTGGCAGTTGCACTGTCAATGGAGGCAGATCGTCAGGAAGAGGCGCTGGTGGAAGAGAGGCGCTCCAAGCAAAAGCGTCGCATGTGGACCAGGGAATGGCTGGAGCAGAGGTCCAAATTCTCACACATGCATCTAGTGAGGGAGTTGCAGGAGAAGAATCCGCAGGATTTCCGGAATTATCTACGGATGTCGGAGGATTCATTCAAGCTCCTACTGGAAGCTGTGAGGCCACTCATTGAACGGCAGGATACCCGGATGCGTGCAGCTGTTTCAGCAGAGGAACGTTTGGCAGTAACGCTGCGATTTCTGGCAACCGGACGTTCAATGAAGGATTTGCAATATTCTGCTGCAATTTCTCGGTCGCTGCTTGGAGAACTAATTCCGGAGACATGCAACGCCATCGTCCGCAGTTTACGGAGCTACATGCCTTTTCCAAAATCAGTGGCGGAATGGCAAATTATTGCCTCTGATTTTGAAAGGATTTGGCAGTTCCCAAACTGTGGTGGTGCCTTGGATGGCAAACATGTGCGGATCACGCAACCAGCCAACAGCGGATCCTTTTTTCATAATTACAAGGGCTACTTCAGCGTGATCCTCATGGCCCTTGTTAATGCCAATTATGAATTTATTGACGTTGATGTTGGCATTAATGGAAGGGTTTCTGACGGTGGCGTTTTGGAGCACACTACTTTTGGTGAACGTTTGTTTAATAATAAACTTAACTTGCCAACCAACATGGACACCACCGCCAACCTAAACTTTGTGTTTGTGGGCGATGAAGCCTTCCCCCTTCATGCGCATCTTGTTAAACCATATCCACAAAAGACTTTGACAGGGGAAAGGCGGATTTTTAACTATAGACTGTCTAGGGCACGGCGCGTTGTTGAGAATGCCTTCGGCATAATGGCCAACTGCTTCAGGGTTTTCCACACTCCAATCAACATGAAGCTGGAATCTATAGACTCTGTGGTGTTGGCCTGTTGTGTGCTGCACAATTTTCTAAGAAAACGCGATGCTGGTACTTACAGTCCGCCAGGATTCATGGACTCGGACAACAATGGTGACGTGGTGCTCGGAGAATGGCGTGACAATGATCCCTATTGCAGGCCTTCAACCTGTCAATCAAGGCAGGAGCAAGGACGATGCGAAGGCCGGCCGAGACAAGTACTGCCAATACTTTAATGGGCCTGGTGCAGTGAGTTGGCAGCATCAGGTCTAGTTTGATTTTGAGAATGTTTTACTTTACCCTTTTTTTAACAATGTTTTGATAATAAAATATTTTTATTTTAAAAATGCATTCGTGTTTTTTTCAATTATTTTACCAATATGGGAGAAGGGCTAATGATGGGTGAGATGTGGGGAGGGAGTAATGGGGAGACATGTTACCAGCAGCTGCAGTTTTTAAAATCTTTTCAAAGACTTTTTTGTTGTCTATTTTTTGTTTTACATTGTATCTACTTGTCACACACTGCTCATGGGAGTACCATCAGTCATAGGAGTTAATTGTTAAAAAAATAAAGAAAAAAGTTTCAAATATTTTCAATTATTTTAAGGGCCTATGGTCTCACTAGCGTTCAAACATTATAATTATATATAACAGATAATACACCACAGCTGCATATATAAAGTTTAAATATATAATATATATATTTTAGTCATAATATGAAAGATTAAAAAATTGTTATACATATATTTGAAAATTCTTGGGAGGTAAAGGTCAACATTCACCAGGGAATCAGCTATTCACAGATATGCGACGTCATTGTGATCGCAATGTGACTACTCACACAGCTACACAGATATGCATACAGATATGCAAAAAGCCATTGTGATTTGCAAGGGGATTAGCGAGCCCCAGCCATAAAGATATGCGACGTTATTGTGATCGCAATGTGACTACTCACGCTATGCAAAAAGCCATTGTGACTTGCAAAGGGGATTAGCGAGCCCCAGCCATAAAGATATGCGACGTTATTGTGATCGCAATGTGACTACTCACGCTATGCAAAAAGCCATTGTGACTTGCAAAGGGGATTAGCGAGCCCCAGCCATAAAGATATGCGACGTTATTGTGATCGCAATGTGACTACTCACGCTATGCAAAATGCCATTGTGACTTGCAAGGGGATTAGCGAGCCCCAGCCATAAAGATATGCGACGTTATTGTGATCGCAATGTGACTACTGACGCTATGCAAAATGCCATTGTGACTTGCAAGGGGATTAGCGAGCCCCAGCCATAAAGATATGTGACGTCATTGTGATCGCAATGTGACTACTCACGCTATGCAAAAAGCCATTGTGACTTGCAAGGGGATTAGCGAGCCCCAGCCATAAAGATATGCGACGTCATTATGATCGCAATGTGACTACTCACACACTGCAGCTACACAGATGCAAACAGATATGCAAAAAGCCATTGTGACTTGCAAGGGATTAGCGAGCCCCAGCCATAAAGATATGCGACGTCATTATGATCGTAATGTGACTACTCACACACTGCAGCTACACAGATATGCAAACAGATATGCAAAAAGCCATTTGTGATTTGCAAGGTGAAGATTGTCACGAGCCCCAGCCATAAAGACATGACACGCCATTGTGATCGCCTAGCTTGGAACAGTGGTATTGCGATTGCAACAGCATCTCATATCTGTGCTTGGCTGCCGCATGGCTGCTGCGGTCACTTTTCAATCGCAAAACCGTTTTGCGTCGCGGTGCGGCCGCACGTAACGTGCGCACGCTGTGACGTCATGGCGCTGGCGTCGCTCAATACGCTGTTGTTTGTAATGGCGGCAATGGCGTCGACGAGACAGCGCGGGCCTAAATGGTCTGATGAGGAGGTCCGTTTTCTCATTAAGAAAACGGACCTCTGGGATTACCACTGCAGGCTACCTGTGGCGCATCCAATGCGCCACAAAAGGGTATGCCTGCAGAGGATCCAGCGGGGCCTGCAGAGAAGATTTAATGTGCTGCGCACAAGAGCGCAGATCAGGAAGAAGCTGGCGGACCTGCGATACCGCTCACGCGATAGGGTCGCCAGCATCCGGGCCCAGCTCCTCAGGCCTCTGAGTGAGTATTCATGAGGGTATATCTGGAGAGCGCAGCGCACGACAAACGCACATGAACGCGTGCAAGCGCGCCCGCCGTGGGAGTACCGCCAGTGATGTTGCATGTTGCAGGCAGCGATGGGAGTACCGCCAGTGATGTTGCAGGCAGCGATGGGAGTACCGCCAGTGATGTTGCATGTTGCAGGCAGCGATGGGAGTACCGCCAGTGATGTTGCATGTTGCAGGCAGCGATGGGAGTACCGCCAGTGATGTTGCAGGCAGCGATGGGAGTACCGCCAGTGATGTTGCATGTTGCAGGCAGCGATGGGAGTACCGCCAGTGATGTTGCAGGCAGCGATGGGAGTACCGCCAGTGATGTTGCAGGCAGCGATAGGAGTACCGCCAGTGATGTTGCATGTTGCAGGCAGTGATGGGAGTACCGCCAGTGATGTTGCATGTTGCAGGCACCGATGGGAGTACCGCCAGTGATGTTGCAGGCAGCGATGGGAGTACCGCCAGTGATGTTGCATGTTGCAGGCAGCGATGGGAGTACCGCCAGTGATGTTGCAGGCAGCGATGGGAGTACCGCCAGTGATGTTGCATGTTGCAGGCAGCGATGGGAGTACCGCCAGTGATGTTGCATGTTGCAGGCAGCGATGGAAGTACCGCCAGTGATGTTGCATGTTGCAGGCAGCGATGGGAGTACCGCCAGTGATGTTGCAGGCAGCGATGGGAGTACCGCCAGTGATGTTGCATGTTGCAGGCAGCGATGGGAGTACCGCCAGTGATGTTGCAGGCAGCGATGGGAGTACCGCCAGTGATGTTGCAGGCAGCGATGGGAGTACCGCCAGTGATGTTGCATGTTGCAGGCAGCGATGGGAGTACCGCCAGTGATGTTGCATGTTGCAGGCACCGATGGGAGTACCGCCAGTGATGTTGCAGGCAGCGATGGGAGTACCGCCAGTGATGTTGCATGTTGCAGGCAGCGATGGGAGTACCGCCAGTGATGTTGCAGGCAGCGATGGGAGTACCGCCAGTGATGTTGCATGTTGCAGGCAGCGATGGGAGTACCGCCAGTGATGTTGCATGTTGCAGGCAGCGATGGGAGTACCGCCAGTGATGTTGCAGGCAGCGATGGGAGTACCGCCAGTGATGTTGCATGTTGCAGGCAGCGATGGGAGTACCGCCAGTGATGTTGCATGTTGCAGGCAGCGATGGGAGTACCGCCAGTGATGTTGCAGGCAGCGATGGGAGTACCGCCAGTGATGTTGCATGTTGCAGGCAGCGATGGGAGTACCGCCAGTGATGTTGCATGTTGCAGGCAGCGATGGGAGTACCGCCAGTGATAATGGGGATTCTGAATTGTATATTTCATTTACAGCACCACCTTCACCAGCACCAGCTGCTCCACCGTCCCCAGCTACCCCTCCACCTCCATCTTCTCCTTCCCCGGCTACCCCTCCACCACCAGCATCACCTCATCTCTCCACCCCTTCACCGCCAGCAACCCCCCCTAGTGACTCTGTGGGTTCCAGCCCTTCCCCCGTCGTTGCCTTCTCTCCAGCATCATCCCGTGACACGGATGCAGGCTCCCCATCAGGTAATTAACGCACATTATATAAGCTTCAGACATGTTTGAGAACTTTGTAAGGTCTTATGTGTGTAATGGCTGTTGTGATATTATTTTTTTTTCTGTGTTTCCCTAGCCGGCTGAGCATCAGGTTCTGGGTGGGCGGTCAGCGGTTCCTCTGAGGAAAGCCGTAAGTGTTAATTAACATAACATGTACATGTTGATGTTGCAACAGAATTCACTATTAACTGTTACCTTTACCTCCACAGAAATCCCGACTGCCCAGGACCTGTTGGTGTCCCACCGCCGGCTGATGGCGGAATTGAGCAGCGCTGTGGCAGCCATTAATACTGCGGTCGCAGCGCTGCAAAGAACCATGGGAGCTCTGCATCACCACGGGGTGATGCTGGAGAGGGTATCTTCTGGTCTCCGGGGCCCTCAGTAATTTATTTTCTTTGTTAATTATTTTGTAGTTTGTTATTATTTTTTTATATTTTGTTATTTTGTTATGTTACTGTTTTTTGTTTTTATTTAAATTTTATATTTTTATTTAAAAAAAATATATATATGACATGAATATATATTTTATATTTTACGTTAATCTACGCAGGTGTGGTGTATTATTTTTAGTATAAGGTTTTAGCGTAGTGTGACCAGGGGCCTTAAAAAAAATGTTAATTTTTGATATTTTTTTCATTTAATTTTTTCCCGATGATGGAACACCTATGATAGCTAGTACTCCCATGACCCATGTGTGACAAGTAGATGTAATAAAAATACAACATTTTAATAGTTGACATCACATAAGAAAAGACCACAATTCATTAGATAAATAAGTTTTTATTAAAAAAGGTATCAATGTAAAAATATAAAAACAACCAAAAAAAACTTTAGTAAAACATTTTAAAACTACAACTGCTGGTAAGATGGATCATTGCCATTACCACGCTGCCTCTGCGGTGAATAAAAATAAGGGGGAGCACCAGCGTTTGGGTTTATCCCAACTGGGTTTGGCACAGGATTGTGCGACCATGAGTAGTCCGGGTACTGCGGTCTTGGCATGACGACGTATCTGTTGTCAAGGTTTCCAAAAGACGCTTGAGTCAGTACATCAAACATCAGTCTCTCTGCATGAAGCCGCTGAACTGGATCCAGAGTAGGGAGCCTCTCATTAGCAAAATATGCAAAGCCAGTTATTTTAGTTTCTTTTTCTGCCGTAAGAACTTTTTTTGCAATTTCCACCAATTCAGGAGTAGCCGAGGTGGGAGCCGAGGTGGGAGCCTTCCTTTTCGTTCCTGAAAGTGAAAGCCGCCTCCGCACAGATGATGGTGGCTCGACTACTTCGTCTATGTGATCCGGCATGCTGTCTTCTTCAGTTGCAGGTGTGGAGACCGCCTCTTCTGTGTCCTGCATGAACAAAAAACAAATGGTAAATCACAAAGACAAAGAAATTTATCTTCACACTATAACACCCATATACAGCAAAAATGTGAAAACGACACTTGTAAGACAAAGAAATTTATCTTCACACTATAACACCCATATACAGCAAAAATGTGAAAACTACACTTGTATAGACAAAGAAATTTATCTTCACACTATAACACCCATATACAGCAAAAATGTGAAAACGACACTTGTATAGACAAAGAAATTATCTTCACACTATAACACCCATATCAGCAAAATGTGAAACGACATGTAAAGACAAGAAATTATCTTCACACTATAACACCCAAAACAGCAAAAATGTGAAAACGACACTTGTATAGACAAAGAAATTTATCTTCACACTATAACACCCAAAAACAGCAAAATTGTGAAAACGACACTTTTTAATGGAAAGGCCTCAACGGTTGAGCTACATAAATTATCAGTACATGAAGGGATAAATTCTGCCATTTTATCTACATTTCACAATAATATTTTTTAAATTTAAGTCCACTTTGGCATGTACATTAAAATGTGTTTTAATACAAAGGTACTTACATGTATGACAGGGGTGTCCGGCTGGATCACTGGGTCTAGATCCGAAATGGATGTCCCTTGTCTGGGTACTTCTTGGTCCCTTGTAAAAGCGAACAGATCAAAATACCACAGTTGGGGGACATAAACTTCTTCGGCCCCCGCTCCAGATTTGGTTGAATTGATAACTTTATTGAGCTCTTTTTTGTACACCGTGCGGAGGGCCTGAATGCGTTTTTTCACCGTTGACTCATCCGCCGGTTCATCAGGGTAACGGCTCTTGCAGAGCTCCACCAGTTTTTGTTAGGCGTCCTTCTTTTTCAACCAGTTACAGTAATCTGCAGACTTAATTTTCCAGAGGCACGGCATTGTGCGGTACAGCTCGATAAAATCACGCAAAAACTCCTGCTTATCAGCCATCTGTAATAAAAAAATGATTATGTGAGAACAGCAGAATGGTTAAATAAAATGCTTACATAGTCTACAACATAGAACACAGCAGGGATCACAAAATGGTGGTTGTGGGCGACGCAGGAGTAAACATAGATAGAGCTGGGATCATAAAATGGTGGCCGTGGGCGGGGGCCGAACAAAACAATGGGATAAAAAACCTAGATAAACAATTACGCAAAAAACAGCAGGGATCACAAAATGGTGGTTGTGGGCGACGCAGGAGTAAACATAGATAGAGCTGGGATCATAAAATGGTGGTTGTGGGCGACGCAGGAGTAAACATAGATAGAGCTGGGATCATAAAATGGTGGCCGTGGGCGGGGGCCGAACAAAACAATGGGATAAAAAACCTAGATAAACAATTACGCAAAAAACAGCAGGGATCACAAAATGGTGGTTGTGGGCGACGCAGAGTAAACATAGATAGAGTGGATCACAAATGTGGTTGTGGGCGACGCAGGAGTAACTAGATAGGCTGGGATCATAAAATGTGGCGTGGGGGCCGACAAAACATGGATAAAAACCTAGAAAACAATTACCAAAAAACACAGGATCACAAAATGGTGTTGTGGGCGACGCAGAGCTGGGATCATAAAAGGTGGGCGTGCCTGAACAAAACAATGAAAAACATGATGGACGACATGTAACAACAGCAGAGATCTAAAATGGATCGGTACAATTAAAGACAAAAGAAAAATTAAATGTGACAAAAAAAATTACCTACCTTACAAAACTTGTGTGATTCTGAAAAAAAAATAGGGAAACTAGCGTCACAAACTGGATCGCAGAGGATACGCCACAGACTGGATCGCAAAAACTCCAACGTAGAACGTAGCAACCGAAATAGTGGCGTAAACCGGATCGCAGTAGCTACCAAGACTAGCAGGACACACTGGGTGATTTGAAAGAACCGCTTCTGCTAGAGAGCAATGGAGAGGAGTGCTGATACGTCGTCTTTTATGACGCGGTCATCCAATCACAAAGCGAGAGAGCTGTGATAAATATCTATGACATACATAGTGACCACCAATCTGTGACGAGGGGCGTGCAAAAGGTCGCGCTCAGTCACGCCTATCGAGGTCGTGATCTTTCACAGTACATGCAGTGTGGCACATCCCAACGACCGCCAAAGTCGTTAAAAAGATCGCTAACCGCTGATGCGACGTTAATGAGATCGTCAAGTATGGCCGCTACTAGCGACCTTAAAACGATCACACCAACGATAGCGTGGTTATCGTGATCGTTAGCGAGAACGTTTAGTGTGGCAGTACCTGGATTAACAGTGCTCAGTACATCCATGCATAATGGCATGATCATATATATACTGGTTTGACATAGTCAGATATAGTAAAGTCAATAAGCGCTATAGGACAGTTGCAGCTGATAAAAAAAAGGTAATGCTAAATATCAGTCACAAACAATGAAAGGATCAATTACCTTGTGACATAATAGTCAAGTGTGGCAGCACCCACTGGGACCGTAAGACTATTATGTCACAAGGTAATTGATCCTTTCATTGTTTGTGACTGATATTTAGCATTACCTTTTTTTATCAGCTGCAACTGTCCTATAGCGCTTATTGACTTTACTATATCTGACTATGTCAAACCAGTATATATATGATCATGCCATTATGCATGGATGTACTGAGCACTGTTAATCCGTCTAAAATTTCATATATATTCGATCTATTTAGATCCTTTTCTAACCAAATTGGTAATACATTCATATTAGGTCTTTATAAGCTGCTTCCTTCTATTTACTTTAATAGACAGCTGCTGATTTCCCTCTACCTGTGAAATCAAAAGGAATGTTGTGACACACCCTTGGGACCCATATTCCTGTCTATCTGGCACTATATTTAACATCAATCCATTTTCTGTCAATATCTGTCAGTTTGTCTGCATACTTACCTCACCTTTATACTGTGTATCTTTGTCTTTATTATTGATGTAATAAAAAATTTTGATATTTTGCTAAAAATCCTCCTATGTCTTGTAGATTTATTATCTTACTGATCTATTATCTTATGTTTGCAATTATTGATTTTTTATTTTCTACTGCTGCTACAATCTTTTTTGTTAGGTATATATTCTGGTCAGGGAGGTATTTCCGTTGGACCACGGAATTTTTGTTGGGTTTATATGTGACTTACAGTATATACCTGGAAAAAGCAAATTTTGATAGAGACATTCTTCAGTGCTGGGAGATACAGCTCTCTGTGGGACTGCATCATTTTCCAATCGGAGCACTCACCTCCATAAAGATCTGTGTTATTCCTGTGACATGACATCAAATCTAGTCATTTTGTTTTGTTTATCCCTTTATTTTATATGATTGTATATACTGTATTGTCTTGTCCCTTTGTAATATATTTTGTATATTGCTATAAATACTGCCTATTTTTTTCTTAATTAAATATAAACAATTTAACAGCTATGTACCTCTTGCTCTATAAACTGCATCCCTGTAGCCTTGTGAGGCCCCACTTTACCAGAAACAAAAACAAGAGAAAAAAAACTTTACCAGAAGCAGCAGTCCAATTGGCCTGTATAAACAATTGGTGGTGGCACTTAATTTTTTCTGTGGTTATTTTGCAGCTTGGCGGTGAAGTATTTATATACCTGGCTGTTGGGACCGAATGTGTATATAGTATACGTTCACTGGGAATTGCACAATAACTGGCCTAGTAGCAAAAACAGCTGTTGCCTCGTCCATCAATTGTCAGTAAATTGTGTGATTGTTTTGATGATTGGTGACATTGTGTGATCCATGATTTTCACAGATAGAATTTATACCTGTTAGGCAGAATTCAGATGTCCATGAAACAAGGTCCATGTACTGACAGCAATGCACAGTCTGGCCAGGGGTCTCCTGACCACAACTTGACAGCCTCATATATGCCTAGTAGACTGTCCAGTTCAGGTCAAGAGACCCTTGGGCAGTCCATGTATCATGGTCCATACACGGACATCTGAATTCGTTCTAATAGTATATGGGACTGTTCACATGTCCATGTCATGTTTTCTAGAGTCTTGTCCGATTTTGATCTGAGTTATGGATCGAACTTGCCAATGAAATTCTATTGGTCCATGAAAAATTGAACAGCACTTGGATGCCATGTGTTTGCTGTCTGTTTTTCATAGATTGATAGAAGAAGCTTTAGAAGCCGTCTTTTTTTTTAATATGAGAAAAACTGATAAATTCTGAGGGTAAAAACTGACACACTGATCAGACACTGGTTAAAATTTGATCAAAAAGACTGATAAAACTCGGTCAAATCATTGATGTCTGAAAGAGCCCTTAGACCATTTCCGGCCTTACTCAATATACTTGCGTTGAGCAAAGCTGTGCCCATTTAGTCAGAATGTGGCAGGGAGTATGCATATGACCGCCAGTTTCGGACACAGCACCCTCACAGAGCACAGTGTGTGTGATGTGAGGATTCACAAGACTGCAGTCAAATAGAGTGACACTCTTCAATGTCCCAGCGATCTCACCAATGATACGACATGGATGGGATCGCTGGGACATCGTTAGCTGATCACTGGTGAGCTGTCACATGGGCAGACTCACCAGCGATCAGGACCAGCGAGCACGCTGGTATCCAATGTACACATCGGGTAACTAAGCACTGTGCGGCAACTAGTTACCCGATACGTACCCTAGATACCAGCTTTCAGCTTCTGCTGTAGAGCGCTGAGAGCCGGTATCCAATGTACATATCGGGTAACTAGGTGCCGCGCGGTGCTTAGTTACCGATATGTACATTGGATACCAGCTCCCAGCTCGCTGATCGTTGGTCTCCCGTTGTCACATGCAGCGATGCGCGCTGGCCAGCGGGAGACCAACGATGAAAAAATGGTCCAGGACATTCAACGACGATCAGCGATACCCAGCAGGGTGGCTGATCGTCGCTGTGTGTCACACTAAGCCAGATCGCTGGCTAGGTCGCTGTTGCGTCACAAAATCGGTGACGCTTCAGCGATCTCGCTAGCGATCTCGCTTAGTGTGACGGGGCTTTAGCTTCGGTAATGTAAAAATGTATGCCATCCCACCAATAAATCAGATAAGATTGATAGTAAAATCGATAAATTGCTAGACATTGTGCCTTTTATGTAATGTTGTCTTTTCTTTTCCTACTTCTTCATACTTACTGTAGGTAGATTTCTAATGAAGTCAGCTGTTTGTGGGATAAGGCCAAACCCAGAAAGCTGCTAATGTTTTTAAAATCCTGTTAATCTTCCTTAAAACTGATGTTACGTTATCCAAGCAAATAATCAAGGCGTTTTAATCAGCTTTACTCATTCTCACATCATAATAAAAAGCCTGGCTGGCATTGTGGAGCAGACCTCATCCTAACAGCTCATCTTTAGTCATATCGTGTTAACTCTCACATCTTCATGTCATATCATCTGTTCCATTCATCGGAGCAGTAGGTTACGATAACGCTTATTGAGTTATTCTATATGGATTTTACTTTCATGAATTCTGCATGTAAGTACTTGTTCAACAAGCTTAACCTGTTTAATATCAATTATGTTGTTTCTACAGTGTTACCTGTTTTACTTAAAACATGTATCAGCAATTCTGCTGTGTCCACTATTAGCTGGAATATGGAGCTCCTTTACAATGTTACTTGCTTTCTCTTCTAACAGTACAAGATTTAATAATCAGTGACACTTGGAGATAATTCGTTTTTTTACTTTGTTTATGGTTTTAGAATTACAGTAGGTAGATCTACTATTGCACGGTTATCTCTGTATATTAAAGGAAACACAGACACATAAATATTCAGCAATTATTTATCTAAACTGATACACTTATACCCATTGCATTATTTAAACAGAAAGAATCAGTTCAAAAAAGTCGACATTTTACATATATTTTAGTTTATTGTATGTGATGAAATAATTTAAATGTTGGATGTTGGATATTCGATTTTAAATTGTATTGTTGTCACTTTGCTCATATTTCCTAAAATTCCACTGCTGCAACTTTATGACGTTCATCCCTACATCTGAGTTGTTACTTCTTTGGGGTGATATAATGGGGTGTCATTTTCAATGGAGAATATTACTGCAGGTTCTTAGTTTCTATATGGTTGTGATAAGATTTTCCACAAAGAGTAGAGTAAGGTGACTTTCTTTTAAAGCGATCACCTGATCTCCGACCCACCTGGTGGTGTTGTCCAGAAGTGTGTACTGCATCTACAAGATATTTATGGCGCGAACATACTATAAGTGCCTTGTTTGTCAAAAGGCGGACAAATAATTGCATTGTGTATGAAAAATGCCACCGACTTAATGATCAGAACCACCGATGTAGCCAAGTTTAACTTGAAAAATATTATCCCATCTTGATAACTTGTCACTTAAGGCTATCTCCCTTAACATGACTAAGATAATGTAGCACTGCACAGGTTATTGACCGATTTCAGGTTAGGTGTTAGATTACACCTTTTTTCATAGTGGTTTCTCAGTACATTATTATTAACCCATTCGCCACCGCTACAGGGCAATGGGAATAGACAGGCAAAGTGCCAGAAAGGGCGAATCTAATTATAGATTTGCCTTTTCTGGGGTGGCTGGGGGCAGATGGTAGTAGCCAGGGGGGGGGCACAAAATAAATGCACCCTCCCTAGGCTATTATTATCTGCCCCCACTCGCTGGCTTTGTCGGTCTGGTTAAGAAAATAGCGCGGGAGCCCACGCTTTTTTTTTCAACGAATTTACACCTTTAATTAACCCAGAGCTGTATGAAATTTTGCACATATACACTCATGTCATTGTTAGTGAAAACCATATATCAAACTACATGAAATGACATGGTTAACTGTATGTATACCATGTGTCATTTCATGTTGGCTCTGTAATTTCACAAAAGCTGGCAATTGAATTAGCGGCTATTATACTATGTAGAAGTATATGAACTATAAATATATATATGTGTCACAATGACATGTACAGTACAGACCAAAAGTTTAGACACACCTTCTCATTCAAAGATTTTTCTGTATTTTCATGGCTATGAAAATTGTAGAATCACACTGAAGGCATCAAAACTATGAATTAACACATGTGAAATTATACATTACACTTTACAAAAAAGTGTGAAACAACTGAAAATATGTCTTATATTCTAGGTTCTTCAAAGTAGCCACCTTTTGCTTTGATTACTGCTTTGCACGCAGAAAAGGTGAACGGATGGATTCTACATGCCTGGTTCCCACCGTGAAGCATGGAGGAGGTGGTGTGATGGTGTGGGGGTGCTATGCTGGTGACACTGTTGGGGATTTATTCAATATTGAAGGCATAGTGAACCAGAATGGCTACTTGTCATGGGTGCATCGCCATGAAGATCGTCGCGATTGCACATTCTGACTTCTCACAGCTGAGCTGCTGTTTCTTTGTTTTTTGGTAATGAGAGAGTTAATTTTTCCTAGCTCTTTGCTAAGGCTAGGTGCAGCCTCGCCCGGCTGCTTTTGATTATGTTCTAATTAGTTTCCTTTATATTTCTGCCAGTCTGGGTGTTAGACGCCGGTGAAAGCATTCATGTAGTTTAGCAGACTGGATCGGTTCTGAGAATATTTAAGCTAAGAGCTCCTTAGTTGTTTTTACTCTTACAGCTTATAGTTTTTCTCTGAGACCTTAGGTGTTCCTACTGTGTGTGAGTGTTGTATGTAAGACTTTATTTACTTTATTTCTTGTCTTTGTTGTTTGTCTTTCTGTTCATTAACCGTTACCTGTTCATTCCCTTTGGTGGTATTCAGGGTCCTTCTTAGGACTAGAATACAGTTGGCAGGGATTGATAGGAGACAGGGTTTACGCTGGTGGCCTGGACCTCTGTACCTTTAACAGTACCTCCAGGTTGAGGGATTAGTTAGGACCCCAGTTTAGGGTCAGCTTAGACCCCGGTCACCCTCTAGCCGGAGACAGCGTATAACGGATTCCGTTTTGACCCTCTGGACATTCTGTCAGGTAAATCTATGTTATCATATATCTATGCGCATGTTATATAGTATGTTGCCCTTTTGATATAGATTACTGACATCACATATATATATCTGCTATACAGAGTGACATTTTCACCGGCCCAACTAAAGATTCTCCCCAGCTGTCATGGATCCAGTAGCCCAGCTGGCCCGGCAGTTGCAGGGGTTGTCCATGGAATTTGCAGACATTAAGTCCAAGGTTTTGTCCCTCCCGGAGCAAACCAGATCTGAACCTAAGGTTGCTCTCCCGGACAGGTTCACTGGTGGGCGGGACAAATTTTTTACTTTCCGGGAGGCATGTAAATTGTACTTTCGGCTGCGGCCTCGGTCATCTGGGAGTGAAGAGCAGAGGGTGGGAATTGTTATCTCGCTCTTACAAGGGGACCCTCAATCTTGGGCGTTCTCTATTCCTCCAGGCTCCCCAGATCTCCAGTCAGTGGATCGATTTTTTACTGCCCTGGGTCTGGTATATGATGATCTGGATCGAGTCTCCCTTGCTGAAACAAGGTTACGTAAAATACGGCAAGGAAATCGTCCAGCGGAGGAATATTCTTCTGAGTTCCGTAGATGGGCAACAGATACTCAGTGGAATGACCCAGCTCTTAGGAGCCAGTTTTGTCAAGGGTTGTCTGACAAATTAAAAGATGTGTTGGCTCAGTATGATTCTCCTCCATCACTGGAGGCTGCTATGGCCCTCGCTATTCGCATTGATAGACGACTTCGGGGAAGACGCGAGGTAACTCCGCCCCCCATGATGACTCCACCTACTACTAAAGTCCCTTATACTGAGGTTCCCCTGGTCTGTTCTGAGGAACCCATGCAGTTGGGAGGGACATCATTTTGTAGGAGGGAATCGGCGGTGCGCCGCAAGACTAGAAGGTGTTTCTTTTGCGGGAGAGAGGGACATTTTGTTGGGGGGTGTCCATCCCGGACCTCTTTGAGCCAAGGAGTTAACCTGGGAGTGTGTATTTCGTCCCAAATCCCTCTCAGTTTCTCGTGCCTGCGGAGGTGGTGATTGGTACTAGAACTGAGAGGATTTCTGTTTTTCTTGATAGTGGGTCCGGGGCTAATTTGGTGGACGCTCGGTTTGCCCAGGTGCATGGTATGCAACTGAGTGTATTGGCCAAACCGGTCCCTATACTCTCTATTGATTCTAGACCTCTTGGTCAAGGTAGCTTGGTACAAGCTGTTCATAACATAGATCTTCGAGTAGGGGCAATACATAAAGAGCAATTGTCTTGTTATGTGTTGGAGGGTCTACCTACTCCTATTGTGTTGGGACTTCCTTGGTTGGCTAAACATAACCCAGTGATTGATTGGCAATCCAGAAAGATAAGCCAGTGGGGTGAATTTTGCAAGAATAACTGCATGAGCACGGTCATCGGTGCGGTTGTGCCTAGGACTTTGTCTCCTTTTCTGGAGGACTTTGGGGAGATGTTCTCAGAGGAGGGGTGTAAAGAGTTTCCTCCTTATCGCGCATATGACTGCTCAATAAAGTTGCTTTCTGATGCCTTATCTCGTACTTTCCCAAGGGCCGGGAAGACGGATGATCCGGTTCCTATTCCTCAGGAGGGAGTTGTAGTGTCAGCTGTATGCTCTGAGCTTGAGGGGGAGGTATTGGGGGCTCAGGGGGACGCCACTGTGGGACTTCCAGGGAGACTGATAGTTCCAGATCGCTTAAGACTGAAGGTTACGGGGAACCGTTACAAACGGATGGCTGATAGGAGGAGAGTTTCTGGTCTAGATCTGAAGGTGAACGATCTGGTTTGGTTGTCTACCAGGAATATAAAACGTAAAGTTTCCTCCTGGAGGTTGGGTCCCAGATTCATCGGGCCGTACAGGATCAGTTCCATAATTAATCCTGTGGCATTTCGTCTGGACCTCCCTCCTACGTTTAAAAATCATAATGTGTTTCACAAGTCATTACTTAAAAAGTATGTGGCACCAGTCATACCGTCACCTCTACCTCCTTCAGTGGTGGTCAATGATAACGTGGAAATTCATGGGTCGAAAATCATTGACTCACGTCTCAGTCGCCGATCCCTTCAGTACTTAGTTCAGTGGAGGGGTATTGTCCTGAGGAGGGGACGTGGGTCCCTGCGTCTGATGTTAACGCAGATCGATTGGTTCGGACCTTTCACACAACTCACCCGGACAGACCTGGTCATGAGGGTCCGGAGGCCCCTCGTAGAAGGGGGGGTACTGTCATGGGTGCATCGCCATGAAGATCGTCGCGATTGCACATTCTGACTTCTCACAGCTGAGCTGCTGTTTCTTTGTTTTTTGGTAATGAGAGAGTTAATTTTTCCTAGCTCTTTGCTAAGGCTAGGTGCAGCCTCGCCCGGCTGCTTTTGATTATGTTCTAATTAGTTTCCTTTATATTTCTGCCAGTCTGGGTGTTAGACGCCGGTGAAAGCATTCATGTAGTTTAGCAGACTGGATCGGTTCTGAGAATATTTAAGCTAAGAGCTCCTTAGTTGTTTTTACTCTTACAGCTTATAGTTTTTCTCTGAGACCTTAGGTGTTCCTACTGTGTGTGAGTGTTGTATGTAAGACTTTATTTACTTTATTTCTTGTCTTTGTTGTTTGTCTTTCTGTTCATTAACCGTTACCTGTTCATTCCCTTTGGTGGTATTCAGGGTCCTTCTTAGGACTAGAATACAGTTGGCAGGGATTGATAGGAGACAGGGTTTACGCTGGTGGCCTGGACCTCTGTACCTTTAACAGTACCTCCAGGTTGAGGGATTAGTTAGGACCCCAGTTTAGGGTCAGCTTAGACCCCAGTCACCCTCTAGCCGGAGACAGCGTATAACGGATTCCGTTTTGACCCTCTGGACATTCTGTCAGGTAAATCTATGTTATCATATATCTATGCGCATGTTATATAGTATGTTGCCCTTTTGATATAGATTACTGACATCACATATATATATCTGCTATACAGCGTGACACTACTACAGCATCTTGCAGCAGCATGCTATTCCATCCGATTTGCATTTAGTTGGACCATCATTTATTTTTCAACAGGACAATGACCCCAAACACACCTCCAGGCTGTGTAAGGGCTATTTGACCAAGAAGGAGAGTGTTGGGGTGCTACACCAGATGACCTTGTCTCCACAGTCACCAGACCTGAACCCAATCGAGATGGTTTGAGGTGAGCTGGACCGCTCACCGCTTCAATTTTGAATAAATCCCCAATAGAGTTGAGCGATACTTTCCGATACCCCTAAGTATCGGAATCGGAATGGTATCGCCGATACCATTAAAATATCGGCGATACCCGATACCGATACCGGAAGTCCCATGTAAGTCTATGGGAACAAAATATCGGAACTAAAAAAAACCCATTCTTTCCTTGTAAACACTAAATATACACACATAGAATACATATATATATATATACATGTCATTGTGACATATATATATACATATATGTATAGTTTATACACTTCTACATAGTAAAATATCCTCTGATTCAATTGCCGGGTAAAGCCGGCTTCAGTGAAAAGACAGAAGCACCCGACATGAAATGACACTTGGTGTACATAGGGTTAACCATGTCTTTTCATGTCGTTTGCTATCTGATTTGCACAAACAATTAAATCAGTCTATGTTTGCAAAATTTCACACCTGTAGGGGTTAATTAAAGGTGTAAATTCGTTGTAAAAAAACGGACCTTTTTGCTACGAATTTACACCTTTAATTAACCCCTACAGGTGTGAAATTTTGCACACATAGACTGATTTAATTGTTTGTGCAAATCAGATAGCAAAGGACATGGTTAACCCTATGTACACCAAATGTCATTTCATGTCGGGTTCTGCATTTTCACAAAAGCCGGCAATTGAATTAGCGGCTATTATACTATGTAGAAGTGTATGAACTATAAATATATATATATATGTGTCACAAACTCAATGACATGTATATATATATATGAGGTGTAAAATTGCTGAAAAAAAATGCGTGGGCTCCCGCCCTATTTTCGCAACCAGACAGACAAAGCCAGTGAGTGGGGGCAGATAATAATAGCCCAGAGAGGGACCATTATTTTTGGCCCCCCCCCGGCTACTAACATCTGCCCCCAGACACCCCAGAAAGGGCAAATCTCTAATTAGATTTGCCCTTTCTGGCACTTTGCCCGTCTATTCCCATTGCCCTGTAGCGGTGGCGAATGGGTTAATAAGGGGTTAAAATGACCTTGCAATTGAAAGGTCACTTTAAGCCAGGTTAATAATTGAGAGCTGTCAATTAGACAACTATCAATTATTAATCCTATTGTATGAAAGAAAAATCAAACACACACACTTTAATAAAAAAGAAGTTTAATGAAATAATCACACAGTTTTTGACTATATTTTATTTACCTGCTAAAACCATTTCCTGTAATAAAAATAAAATAATAAAGCAAAATTATTCTTACCAATCCGATGCACAGTCAGGTCCCACGGTGTAATCCTTCAGAAAGGGTTAATGTTTACTGCAGGGACCGCAGCTATTGCTGCAGCCTCACAGTAAACCCCCAAATGAATGAGTTCCTCTCCTGGCTGACAGGAGAGGAAGTGGAAAGCTTAATTGATTGCTTTCCACTTTCACTTCAGGTCAGCCAGGGACACCATCAGTGACGTCAGAGGGAACTGATTAACAAAAATAGGGGTTCCCTTCGAAAAAAAAATGGCGTGGGGTCCCCCCTATTTTTGTTAACCAGCCAGATGAAGCAGACCGCTGAGGCCTGGATTTTCAGGCTGTTAAGGAGCCAAGATCCATGGACCTTGCCAGCCTGATAATACCAGGCCACAGCAGTCTGCATATCTTGGCTGATTAACAAAAATAGGGGATCCCCTCGAAAAAAATTAGCGTGGGGTCCCCCCTATTTTTGTTAACCAGCCAGATGAAGCAGACCGCTGAGGCCTGGTTTTTCAGGCTGGTAAGGATCCAATATCCATGGACCTTGCAAGCCTGATAATACCAGGCCACAGCAGTCTGCTTAGCTTGGCTGGTTAACAAAAATAGGGAATCCCCTCGAAAAAAAAACGGCGTGGGGATCCCCCCTATTTTTGTTAACCAGCCAAGTAAAATGCAGACTGCTGCGGCCTGGTATTAAAAGACTGTCAAGGCCCATGGATTTTGGCCCTCAACAGCCTGATAATACCAGGCTACAGCTGCCCCACATTTGGCGCATCAAAAGATGTGCCAATTGTGGCACTTTACCCGGCTCTTCCCACTTGCCCTGTAGCGGTGGCAAGCGGGGTAATAAGGGGTTATTGTCACCGTTGATTGCACGGTGACAATAAGCCCGGTTAATAATGGAGAGGTGTCAATAAGACACCGATCCATTATTAATCCCAAAGTTATTAAATGTTTAAAAAAAAGACACAGCAAGAAAAAAGTCTTTTAATGAAATAAAAGAGACAACACAGTTTTCATTTTTTTTATTACTCTCTCATTCCTGCGACGCCATCGATCTCCTGTAAAAAAAGAAAAAAAAACAACAACAGTATACCACCTGTCCGACGCAGTCCATAGTAACGATTGTCCCACGACGATCCAGCTCTGCTACATCGGAATGACAGGCAGAGCCTGTCATCCCGGCGCAGCACAGCTGCTTACCAGCTTCCCCGGCGGTGACGTCATCGGACTGCTTTACGGCCGCGATTACCCAGCAGTCACTGCAGTTATCGCGAGATACTGCATGTGACCGCCGGGGAGAAGAGGATGGCGGCCATTAAGCAGCCCGGGATGTGACCGCCGGAGATCTTCTGCCGGGTAAGTGCCGCTGACTCCTGACAGACCCGACCGACGGACACTGACAGTGACAGTGACAATTCCGATTCCGGTATCCGATATGACGAAAATATCGGAACTCGGGATCGGAATTCCGATACAGCCAATATCGGCCGATACCCGATATTTGCAGTATCATATCGCTCAACACTAATCCCCAACAGTGTCACCAGCAAAGCACCCCCACACCATCACACCACCTCCTCCATGCTTCACGGTGGGAACTAGGCATGTAGAGTCCAGCCGTTCACCTTTTCTGCGTGCAAAGCAGTAATCAAAGCAAAAGGTGGCTACTTTGAAGAACCTAGAAAATAAGACATTTTCAGTTGTTTCACACTTGCCGGCTTTTCAAAGGACACTAGTGCGTATAAATCGGACAGCACTCGCATGGTGCGAGTGCTGTCCGATTTTTTTATCGCATCCATTGACTTGCATTAGCGATTATCATGCCAAAATTGCTGCAAATCGCAGCATGCTGCGATTTTTTTTCTCAGACCGATTTCAGCTGTGAAAAAAAAATCGCTAATGAGAAGTCACCTATTGACTAACATTGGTCCGATGGCAATCCGATTTTTTATCGGCTTGCAATTGTCCATTTTTGTCTCCAGTGAGCATGAGCACTTAGAAGGGAAAACAGTTTACCTCACAACCCCAGGACAACACTGGGACAACCCTAAGGGTAGGGTTTTCACGGTCCGGATATGCAGCGCTTTGGACGTAGCGGAAACCAAAGCGCTGCTACCTGTTGTACGCACTGAATCACCGCATCCTATCCATTATTTATCTTGCGGAGACAGAGCGACTCCACAAGATAAATAGACATGCTGCGGTCTGGAAAGACGCCCTGCATGTCCAGATATGCAGGTTGCCGGATGCGGCCCTGCGCGCATAGTGGATACGGGATTTCATAAAATCCCCTCCACTATGCTGTAACATCTGGATGCTGCGGCTTGGACGCTGCGGCTGTACGCAGCGTCCAATACGCAGCAAATCCTGAATGTTTCCGGACCGTGGAAACATACCCACTGTGTCATGGGTGCATCGCCATGAAGATTGTCGCGATTGCACATTCTGACTTCTCGCAGCTGAGTTGCTGTTTCTTTGTGTTTGGTAATGAGGGAGTTAATTTTACCTAGCTCTTTGCTAAGACTAGGTCCAGCCTCGCCCGGCTGCTTTTGATTATGTTCTAATTAGCTTCCTTTATATAGCTGCCAGTCTGCTGGTTAGATGCCGGTGATAGCATTCATACAGACTGCAGATAGGATCGGTTCTGAGAAGACTTAAGCTAAGAGCTCTTTTGTTGTTTCTCCTCACCTTGCTTATAGTTTATCTCCTAGACCTTTGGTGTTCCCTCTGTGTTTTAATGTTGTATGCAAGACAGTATTTACTTTATCCCCTGTCTGTCTCGTTTGTCTATACTGTTTGTTAACCTTTACCTGTTCATTCCCTATGGTGGTAATCAGGGTCCTTCTAAGGACTAGATTACAGTGGTCAGGGATTTATAGGAGACAGGGTTTACGCTGGTGGCCTGGACCTCTGTACCATTAACAGTACCTCCAGGTAGAGGGACTAGTCAGGACCCCAGTTTAGGGTCAGCATAGACCCCGGTCCACCTCTAGCCAGAGACAGCGTGAAAAGGATTCAGTATTGACCCACAGGATATTATGTCAGGTAATACTATGCTATATATACACATGTTGATGTTACCTATTTATATGTTATATAGAATGTTGTTCCACTTGATAGATTACTGACATTATATATTTATACATCTGCTAGACAGCGTGACACACTGTAACGGGTCAGGGAGGCGGAACCTCTGAGCTTTATTATACAAGGAGGCTTTCCTTGTAAAGGAGCGGGTGGCGCCCGGGGAGACGGACAGGAATCACGGCAAGTGACAGGGACAGTCTTTGGACAGACGGGAAAGAGGACACGGCAAGTGACCGGGGCAGTCTCTGGATAGACAGGCAGGTAGTCACGGCAAGTGACCGGGGCAGACTCTGGATAGACAGGCAGGTAGTCACGGCAAGTGACCGGGGCCAGAGTCCTGGATAGGGAGCAGCAGGTAGTCACGGCAAGTGACCGGGGCAGTCTCTGGATGGACAGGTATATACGACCTGAGATGGTGGAGCCTCCCGGTAGGCTAGCAGGCAGATGACAGATGAACGCCCCCAAGTGAGCAGGCGAGAGTCTCTGGAATAGACGATGGTCACCGCATGTGACGTCCGAACCTCCGGGTAGGTCTGCAGGCAGATGGCAGATGAACGCCCCCAAGTGAGCAGGCGAGAGTCTCTGGAATAGACGATGGTCACCGCATGTGACGTCCGAACCTCCGGGTAGGTCTGCAGGCAGATGGCAGATGAGCGCCCCCAAGTGAGCAGGCGAGATTCTCTGGAATAGCCGATGGTCACTACCGGTGACGGCCGAACCTCCAGGTAGGCTTGCGGACAGGTAGCAGACAGCAAACTGGCAGGAGACAGGCAGGTAACTGGTAACGGCACCTGAGGGCTGAAGCAGAGTAAACAGTGCAACAACATTGCTCGGGCACCTCCATTAAGGAGGGAGTACTTTATATAGGGTGGAGTCCTCCGGCATTGGCCGGGGACCTTTTTTGAAAGATGCGCGCGGCCCCTTTAAGAGCGGGGGAGCGCGCGGGTGCGCGCCCTAAGTCCAGCAGCAGGGAAGGAGCGCGCGACCCCAGCAGGGCGGAAGGAGGACGCCGAGCGTGGGTAAGAGGGGCGACGTCCCTGCCTGGCAGAGGACGCTGGCGCAGGGGAACAGCGTCCCTGCCTGGCAGAGGGCAGGGACGCCGGCGCTACAGTACCCCCCCTTTAGGCCCCCCTTTTTTAGGCCAGAAAGAAATTTAGCTAGGATGAGAGGGGCATGGATGTTCTCCCGAGGCTCCCACGTTCTCTCCTCAGGACCAAACCCCTTCCAATCCACCAGAAAATAGGTCTTTCTTCCTACCCTTTTGGTGGCCAAAATGTTCTCTACCTCAAATTCGTTCTCAGCAGACAGTGGAGCAGGAGGTGTACCTGTAGACTTGACAAAAGAGTTAAGTACCACCGGTTTGAGGAGAGATACATGGAAGGAGTTAGGAATCCGCAAATTGGCCGGGAGTTTCAATTTATAGGACACTGGGTTGATCTGACTGATGATCTCCAGAGGACCGATGAACCGAGGACCTAACTTGTAGGAAGGAATCTTGAGCCGAACATACTTGGACGAGAGCCAGACCTTATCCCCAGGACGGAATTGAGGGGGATCCAGACGTTTCTTGTCAGCATGTCTCTTCATGCGCTCGGATGACAGAATGAGTGCGGACCGGGTACTCTCCCATATGGAGGAGAATTCGTTAACCAGGGATTCCGCAGCTGGATTGTCCACAGAGATGGAAATAGGTACAGGGATCCGAGGATGTTGAACGAAGACTACAAGAAACGGAGATTTGGAGGAAGATTCGCTCTCGTGATTGTTGTACGAAAATTCGGCCCAAGGCAGGAGATCCCCCAGTCAGAATGGTGGGCATTAACGAAGTGCCGGAGATAACTGGTCAGAATCTGATTGATTCGCTCGACTTGACCATTGGACTGTGGGTGGTAAGCGGAGGAGAAATCCAGGATGACGTCTAGCAACTTACAAGTGGCTCTCCAGAAACGTAAGGTGAACTGTACCCCACGATCCGACACAATGTGACGAGACAGACCATGAAGACGGAAGATGTGGCGGATAAAGTCTTTAGCCAACTCGGGTGCAGACGGAAGCCCTGGCAGGGGAATGAAGTGAGCCATCTTGGAAAATCGGTCAACGACCACCCAAATGACCGTACAACCAGCAGAGACGGGAAGATCCGTTATGAAGTCCATGGCTATATGCTGCCAGGGGGCAGCGGGTACAGGAAGCGGGAGAAGACGGCCGGCAGGCAGGTGTCTCGGAACTTTGTTGCGGGCACAGGAGGCACAGGCAGAAACAAAGTCTATTACATCCTTGTGCAGGGTAGGCCACCAGTAATGCCGGGTAATGAGCTGGAGGGTCTTTTTCTGACCAGCGTGGCCAGCTAGTTTAGACGAATGACCCCAGTGGAGGATCCTCTCCCGATCAGGTACCGATACGAACGTCTTACCAGGAGGGAGACGATTTAGACTCACGGGAGCCACCTGCATCACTCTGGCGGGATCGATGATATGTTTAGGTTCCTCCTCGAGATCCGACACCAGGAAAGACCGGGACAAGGCATCCGCCTTGATGTTCTTGTCGGCCGGGCGAAAGTGTAAAAGAAAGTCGAAGCGGGCAAAAAACAAGGACCACCGGGCTTGGCGAGGGTTAAGTCTCTGGGCATGCTGGAGGTAAGCCAGATTCTTGTGGTCAGTGTAAATGATTACCGGATGAAGAGCCCCCTCGAGTAGGTAACGCCACTCCTCCAATGCCAGCTTGATGGCCAATAACTCTCGGTCTCCTATGGAATAATTGCGCTCAGAAGAGGAGAAGAGTTTTGAGAAGAAGCCGCAAGATACCATCCTCTCGGAAGAAGACTTTTGAGTCAGTACCGCTCCAGCTCCAGAAGAGGAAGCGTCCACCTCCAGGAAGAACTGCTTGTTGCCGTCCGGGCGATGCAGCACTGGAGCGGAAGAGAAGGCCTGTTTTAAGGAAAGAAAGGCCTCCTCTGCTTCGGGCGTCCACTGTTTGGGGTTAGCATTCTTGCGGGTGAGCGCGGAGATTGGAGCAGTCCGGGAAGAGAAATGCGGTATGAAGAGGCGGTAATAATTGGCGAATCCCAGGAACCGCTGAATGGCCTTCAATCCCTCCGGTCGGGGCCATTTCTCGATGGCAGATAGTTTCTCCGGATCCATTCTTAGGCCAGTCTGAGAAATGATGTAACCCAAAAACGGAAGCGAGGTCTGCTCAAAGAGACACTTCTCATATTTGGCGAAAAGGTGATTCTGCCTAAGCCTGAGCAGAACCTGACGAACATCCCTCCGGTGAGACTGGAGATCCGGAGAGAAGACCAAGATGTCGTCTAGGTACACCACAACGCAGGAGTAGAGCAGGTCCCGGAAGATGTCATTGACCAACTCCTGAAAGACTGCAGGAGCATTACAGAGACCAAAGGGCATCACCAAATACTCATAGTGGCCGTCCCGGGTGTTGAATGCCGTCTTCCATTCATCTCCCCGACGGATACGGACTAGGTTATATGCTCCACGAAGATCCAGTTTGGTGAAGATTCTAGCCCCCCTCAGACGATCAAACAATTCGGGAATGAGCGGAAGAGGGTACTTATTCTTCACCGTGATCAGGTTTAGGCCTCTGTAGTCAATACAGGGACGGAGAGAGCCGTCTTTCTTTTTTACGAAGAAGAAACCTGCTCCCGCTGGGGAGGTAGATTTCCGGATGAATCCCTTGGCCAAATTCTCCTCGATATATTCGGACATCGACCTGGTCTCAGCAGCAGACAATGGGTAAATACGCCCACGGTGAGGCGTAGTACCGGGTAGCAGGTCGATCGGGCAATCATAAGGTCTGTGAGGGGGTAATGTCTCTGCCTCCTTTTTATTAAAGACATCAGCGAACGACCAATATGGAATCGGGAGCCCTGGTAGATTAGTTGGTGTAGGAGAAGGACGGACGGGATGAACAGGAACCAAACACGTTTTATGACAGTCCTGTCCCCAGCGAAGGATCTCTCCAGTCTGCCAGTCGAGCACGGGTGCATGCTTTTGAAGCCAAGGTAGACCTAATAAGAAAGCATGAGAGAGTCCAGGCAGGACATGAAACGAGATGCTCTCAGAATGCAACATTCCCACCTGCAGGGTTATGGCTTCAGTGATAAGTTGGATGGGATGTGGTAGGAGACCCCCGTCCACAGCAGCAACTGATACTGGTTCAACCAGATGTTTGGTAGGAATGCGATATTTCTCTACTAGAGCCTGTGAAACAAGATTCCCGGCTGCTCCAGAATCAAGTTGGGCTTGTTCGAAATGACGGTTCTCACCGAGGAGAATTGAGACTGACAGCAGCAGAGATGAAGAGGATTTATTCTTGTCTAGGTTGACCTCTCCGAGCGAACCTAGACACAGGCGTTTCCCGACCTCTCCGGACAGGTACGGATCCGGTGCTCCTTACTGCCACAGTAGAAGCAACTCCCCTCGGCACGGCGTAAGTCCTGACGGGCTTTGACCATCTTGGTCTGGTCGACCTGCATAGGCTCAGAAGTGTGTACCTGGGGAGAAGCGGAAGGAGTTACAGGTCTCTGAAAAGAAGGAGCTAGACGAGGAAACCTTCTCTCACGGGTGACCTCTTTGGCGCGTTCCTGGAACCGTAGATCAATTCGATTAGCCAGAGTTATTAGGTCATCGAGAGAGGTTGGAATGTCTCGACCGGCAAGTTCATCTTTAATACGGCCGGACAGACCCTCCAGAAGACAGATATCAGAGCATCATTATCCAAGGCCAGCTCCGAGGCAAGGGTACGGAACCGTATGGCATATTGCCCCACGTGAGACTTCCCTGACGGAGACGCAACAGAGATGATGCAGAGGAGGTCTTCCGTCCGGGTTCGTCGAATACCTTCCGGAAGGCCGAGAGAAAAGCAGGCAGGTCAGACACCAGAGGATCTTCTCTCTCCCAGAGAGGATTAAGCCAGGCCAGAGCCTCTCCGGTGAGATGGGACATAATGAAGGCAATTTTGGCCCGGTCGGAGTTAAACTGGTGAGCCAGGAGTTCGAAATGCAGGGTACACTGGTTAATGAAACCCCGAGCCAGAGTAGGATCGCCTCCAAACCGTGGAGGAGCAGAAAGTCGAGGTCCAGGAACGGAAACCACGGAATTGGTAAGCAACGGGACTGCCGGATTGCGAGTCATGGCGCCAGTGGTGGTTGCTGGTGAAGTAGACAGGGTGTCCAGGCGGGAATTAACATTCCGCAGATGACCCAGGATGGACTCCTGTTGAGACCTCTGACGAGACAGTTCATGACACAGATCAGAGAGCGAAGGGGTTTGGGTGCCACCGGGTTCCATGGCCCGAGCAAACTGTAAGGGTCAGGGAGGCGGAACCTCTGAGCTTTATTATACAAGGAGGCTTTCCTTGTAAAGGAGCGGGTGGCGCCCGGGGAGACGGACAGGAAGTCACGGCAAGTGACAGGGACAGTCTTTGGACAGACGGGAAAGAGGACACGGCAAGTGACCGGGGCAGTCTCTGGATAGACAGGCAGGTAGTCACGGCAAGTGACCGGGGCAGACTCTGGATAGACAGGCAGGTAGTCACGGCAAGTGACCGGGGCAGTCTCTGGATAGACAGGCAGGTAGTCACGGCAAGTGACCGGGGCAGTCTCTGGATAGACAGGCAGGTAGTCACGGCAAGTGACCGGGGCAGTCTCTGGATAGACAGGCAGGTAGTCACGGCAAGTGACCGGGGCAGTCTCTGGATGGACAGGTATATACGACCTGAGATGGTGGAGCCTCCCGGTAGGCTAGCAGGCAGATGACAGATGAACGCCCCCAAGTGAGCAGGCGAGAGTCTCTGGAATAGACGATGGTCACCGCATGTGACGTCCGAACCTCCGGGTAGGTCTGCAGGCAGATGGCAGATGAACGCCCCCAAGTGAGCAGGCGAGAGTCTCTGGAATAGACGATGGTCACCGCATGTGACGTCCGAACCTCCGGGTAGGTCTGCAGGCAGATGGCAGATGAGCGCCCCCAAGTGAGCAGGCGAGATTCTCTGGAATAGCCGATGGTCACTACCGGTGACGGCCGAACCTCCAGGTAGGCTTGCGGACAGGTAGCAGACAGCAAACTGGCAGGAGACAGGCAGGTAACTGGTAACGGCACCTGAGGGCTGAAGCAGAGTAAACAGTGCAACAACATTGCTCGGGCACCTCCATTAAGGAGGGAGTACTTTATATAGGGTGGAGTCCTCCGGCATTGGCCGGGGACCTTTTTTGAAAGATGCGCGCGGCCCCTTTAAGAGTGGGGGAGCGCGCGGGCGCGCGCCCTAAGTCCAGCAGCAGGGAAGGAGCGCGCGTTCCCAGCAGGGCGGAAGGAGGACGCCGAGCGTGGGTAAGAGGGGCGACGTCCCTGCCTGGCAGAGGACGCTGGCGCAGGGGAACAGCGTCCCTGCCTGGCAGAGGGCAGGATGCCGGCGCTACACCCTTAGACAACTCTAGGACAACCCCAGGACAATGTACTTATGGACACTAGGAAGATAACATTGAGACCACCAGCAATTACATTTTGTGCTTCTTCTCTGTAAAACGGGTAGTCAGTAACTTGCATTGTTTTTAAAGTGATGAGAACTGTGGCTTAACATGCTGTTAAATAGTCTTATGTGGTAGCTATATAATTTGATAATTATTGGAACAATTTGCAGGTACAAAGGAATCGATGACCTGTCCTATTGACTTATCCTAGGTTCCATTGGTCTACAGGAATGGAGCCTTGCTGAAGATACTTGGTTTTTCTTTCAATAAAACCTTGGAAAATCTTATTGCTTTCATCTATAAACAAGCATCAAGCTATGGCCCATTGCCTAGGCAGGAAATGTGATTAGCAGGTTATAATCATGCCTATGGATAAGCATCAATTAGCTTGTGGGTGCAGGGGTTAGGAAGTTACATGCTCCACTAAGGAGAGCTGACAATGAGATACTGAGATGTAAGTCTGTTGTGGCTGTGAGCGGAGTAGTAGACATCTCACTTATCAAATGTCTCTTAGGTAAGATTAATAGGTTGAATGACTCTGATTAGTGTGCACACGACTCTGTACATTCCTATATCCTGTATGTAATGTATATGTAAGGGGGTGACCGTACCGCGGGTACCTGCGTGCCGGGGCCAGAACTGATGAGGCTGCGTCCCCTGTCCCGGAGGGAAGCTTTAGCCGCCAAGACCTTCCTCCTGACTTAGGGGCATGGATAAGCATTACCAGGGGCAGCACAGCATGCGGGAAGAGACAGAGTTGGTGGGAAGGCGCAGCGCATGGCTGAGGAGAGAGAGAGCTCCTGTTAGGAAAGGAGACGCGGGCCTGGCCGTGAGAGAGACGACCGCAGAGACTCTGACGAGAATCCCGCCTTGTACAGGTTGGCTCCCAGACATCGAGGTGCCAATCGCTCTTTAACAGTCAGTGCTGCACGTGTGCCACCTGACAGGAACTGAGATGTTGACTTGGTACTGCTTCCTAAATCGCAGGGGGGGAATATTCGTCAAGTCTTGCTTAATTTTGGCAAGACTGTGGCCTATACATTGCCGGCCACCGGAGTCTCCTTACTGAGGACTACACGGGACGTTTCAAAGACTCAACAATGCCCACCGGATCTACATTGTGCCGACAGCCGTTGGTGCCACCATCTGCTCCAGGACCTATTCTGACAGGAAAACATCTGATTGATAAGTGACTACTTTGAGAACAGTTCAACGTATTCCTATGTTGATTTCCCCTCAACCAAACCTCTGTATTCCCTGTACTGCCTGTTATTTACCTCACGTTTACCTATCTCCCTGCATGGAGTAACTCCCTGTTTTATTAAAACCTGTTAACACTTGATCTGCCTCTTGTCTGTCACTGCATCTGCCAGCCTGCTCACATATATTTAACAGGAAGCAGGAAAAAAGAGGAGATCTGAACCTGTATTTACCCAGTTGTAATAATGTGGGATAGCTTTTACCCCAGAAGAGCACCTTCTCCTAAAGATATCTCATTGGATAAGTAATGTCTGAAAGAAAACATGTCATTTCTGTTTTCCTACATCAAATTTGACTAACCCAAAACTGTGAATCACCTTCTGATCAAACTGCAAATTGACCATAAATCTCACCACTAAACAGTTTGCACTTCCTAAATACACAACACTACACATCATATTTATGGGCCAAATAAGTACAGCAACATATTCACACTATATTCTGGCAGGTAAAATGGTTAAAGGGATTGTCCGCTTTTAAACTTCATTTGTTCAAATTCATGATTTGTATGAAAGTAACAGAATCATCATTACCCCCAGAAAGAAACTCTTGGGTGCTACTTCTGTAAAAGCCTTAATTTATCTTCACAAGTCTACAGTTATCATGGAGGAGTGGCACTCCCGTCACACCAAGGCTGCTTCACATGTACACACGCTTACCCAAAGCCTCATGGATGTTCACCCACCCCATGCATTAAATGCACACATCATCACTCAGATATTAGCATAGTCTTTTGCATTTTACCTTACATGGCACCATAATAAAAACATAGCTCTTAGCAGTGTTGGCTTTCATGCCAATGGCCCAACAGTAACATTGATTCTGGGATCTCACTATTCAACTAAATGCAAATATTACATGACACTCATTTACAATTTTATCTCTGCTTCTACATAATAAATTGGACAATTTTTGTAAATGATTGATAAGATGTTGTCTTTGACTGTACAATCAAGTGAATCAACTATTGCTCATGTACCGGAGTGGAGGGCCTACCAGGGGATTCACCTGTTCTCCTGTGGGCCAGTCCGCGCCTGACAATTAGCACCATATTAATTTAATTTACAAAACAAAAAGCTAAAATTGCAAAAATAATATGTTTTTCTATTATTACTAAACACAAGCCATCTCATATACATAATACATCATTAAAGTACACCCAAACCTGTAGCAACTCTAAAATGTGTATATTAGGGTCTAAGTTTCCCTACATAGTTTCCTGATTCTTCAGTTTTCCCAACATCGAAGTGGCCACAAGGACAAACACATTACATGCACAATGTAAGTGAAATTACAAGTGATAAACTCTTACCAGGTAAAGGACCAATTCTTTTGAAAACAAATGGACCACACTGTGGTCCCCCTTTTGATTAGTACTATCATCCCTTCCTCCCAAAAAAAGTCCCCTCATGATGTAATCCTGTATGGTCTTAGGGCCCCGTCTCACATAGCGAGTCACAAATTTTGTGACGCAACAGCGATCTCAGAAGCGATCTCGTCAAGTTTGACATGCAGCGACGATCAGCCCCTGCTGGGTATCGCTGAATGTCCTGAACTTTTCTTTGATCGCTGGTCTCCCGCTGGCCAGCACGCATCGCTGCATGTGACAGGCGGGAGACCAGCGATCAGCGAGCTGGAGCTGGTAACCAAGGTAAACATCGGGCTTCTAGGCGCCGTGCGGCACCTAGAAACCCGATGTTTACGTTAGATACCAGCGCGCTGGTGCACTGGAGCTGGTAACCAAGGTAAACATCGGGTTTCTAGGCGCCGCCCCGCGCCTAGAAACCCGATGTGTACCTTGGTTACCAGCTCCCTGCACCAGCACGCTGGTATGCGTCGCTTGTTACCGGTGTACTCGCTGTCCTGATCGCTGCTGAGATCTGCATGTTTGGCAGCTCAGCAGCGATCATGTAGCGACTCAGCAGCGATCCTGACAAGTTCATATCGTTGTCGGGATCGCTGGTGAGTCGCTATGTGAGACGGGGCCCTTACATCTCTGGAAGATGAATAAGGGGGTACATGGGTATGCTCTTTTAAAATTAGATCCTCTAAAATTGGACTTAGTGTACAGTTTTTTTCCCTTGCATTGGGTGACTACTGTTAAAAATTAATAGTGATTTTGTTCCCCATTTTGTAAGTTGGGTTACCAGGGTCCACATAGCTGAACTCTTCTCTATTATGACACAGTACATATCTGTAATGTGAAGCTTTACACAGTAGGCAACACATACATGATCCCATGATCCATATAAATCTCTTCAAGAAATGTTCTCACTGCTGCCATCCCATCATTGTGTTGTATACGTGAATAGAGATTCACCATATCAGTGGATGCTAGTGAATACCCATCCCACACATCACATTTTCTAAATACTGAAAAAGCTATTTTGAATCTCTCAAAATATGGGTGGTCTTAAATAGCAGCCCCAAAACTGGGGCAAACACTCAAGGATTGATCCACTCTTAGCTACTATAGGGCAACCGGGGGGATCAATCATAGATTTGTAATTTTAGTAATTTTGGTAAGAAATATCAGCTTGATTTTTAGACAATCAATTATAAGTCTTTTGGCCATCTGGTGAGATATCACTCTGCTTTCATCTTTTCTCATAGTAACGATTTCAATGGATCCTTACACATGTTTATGGGATCCCACTTGAGGACCGCTTGTGTCTACTGCAAACATCCATCAAGTGATGCATGGCTTCCGTCTTAGGCCTCTTTCACACATCCGTTTTTTTGTATCAGGCATGATCCGGCGTGTTGGTAAAAAAACGGATCCGGTACCGGATGCGTTTTTTTTACCATTGACTTTCATTAGCGCCGGATCGTGCCTGATGTCATTGCGTTGTATCCGTTTTTGTCCGGATCTGGCGGAAATATACATTCCGGCGGCCGGACAAAACGGTGCATGTAACGTTTCTTTTGTTTGCCGGAGCCGCCTGATAGTGCCTGAAGCGGCGCATCAGGCGGCCGGAAACAATAGAAGTCAATAGAACCGGATCAGATTTTTGTGCAACCCGTCAAAAGTCTGATCCGGATTCTGGAAATCGAGGTCTACTACTACTACTACTACTACTACTACTACTACTACATTTTCCAGTGTCTCCGGCATCCAAAACCCTCTTTTTCTGAGTTCAAAAGTTCAGGTCGGATCCAGCAAAAAAACGGATCCGTTGCATCAGGTTTTTTATTTCAGCACCTGATCCGTCCCTTCAGGTGTTCGACGGATCATGCCTGATACAAAAAACGGATGTGTGAAAGAGGCTTTATAGTATTCCCTCACCATAATCAATTTGTCAGTGGGCTTAATTATTAAATATCTGTTATGTTTCAACTAATGTACTGTCCCTTTTTTTTCTGCTAGGCTAAACTCCTAATTAGGATATTTTAAAAATTTTGTATCCTATGTTACTTCAAGCATAACATTGGACAGTGTACTGCCTGGTGCACTTGGTGAAAAAGTTAGATTTTTTTTATCCAGTATTTTTTATTGCAGTTTTAATGTTTTACAAAGACAAACATTCCATACCCAAAATCACATTGGTACCCCTCTACTACACCCAAAATATAACTAGCAATAAGTACTTGCTGCCACAATATTACATTTCATGGAATTGCAGCTCTTTGTGAGAAATCCTTATTCTGTTTAGAATCCATATTTTGCTTAACCTGCAAAGGAAGATATATTATGGCTTTCAGAAAGTGCATTCATTCACCTTGAAATTATACTTAGTCCCTCATAAATCTTCCATATATTTGTTTAAGACAATATTCCATTGTTTTAGTTCAAACTCTTTAATGCCCCAAAACGTTCTACAGTATCTTGTGCAAGATGGCTCGGACCCCAAACAGATGGATTCAACCACATTCTCCATATTTTCTCATACTTGCATATGGCACCTTGTTTCATGTATACATGGTTTTCCCATGGATAAAAAATAAAAAAAATATTTTAGCTTTAACTCTATGACATTAAGAGGCAGTTCAGACAATTGTTGGCCTGTACTTCATAAATAATTATATGTACTTTCCTGTGCCATTATCTGTCAAGCCAAGGGAATTCCTCATCATATGTATCAATGTACTCTATTGATGTGACACCTCGGGCAAAGCTACAAATCTGTCATTCCAATGTCATGTGGGAAGACTGATGTTTTATAAAATCAATAACCCAAATTTGCATTCAGGAACAAATCTGAAGATTAATGTGGACTAAACTAGGTATCGTAATAGAGAAGAGTGCCAAATAGCAACAAATATCAGTTGGGGACCCAACCCTATAGATAATATAAAGCCTACAAAAAATTGGAGAGACTACCAACTTAGGAAAACTATAATATAAATCTTAATTAGTAATATGTTATAAAATAATTAATAATGAGTCACACAGGACAAAGGGCAGCACATGCTGCAGAAGACAATGCTAGTAACCTTGTAATACATGACATCTAGAGGTATAGGTTGTGTAACCAAGAGAGCAAGACCAAAACAATAGACATTATAGAATGAATACTTGTATAGATAAGTATAAATCCTACAGTGCAATGAAAAACACAGGACAAGCAGCCTAGACTGAGCAGATCAAAAAAACTGACGTGATTCTCCCACCCAGGTATGCATTTCTGCACTAGCCATTGTCTGTGGGTGGGCATCATCCTAGCTGGCGTTATTAACATTTCCATAACCAGTATGTTTTCTACTTCTGTTAATCTACCATTACCATGTTACAATTACTGACCGGTTTTATTCCCCTCCCTGACAATGGAGCTGTTTCTGTGTGCCATATTTTAGGTTATGCTCAGTCTAGCTGCTCAGCCATTTGTTCTTCACTGCATCATAGCATTTATACAAGTATTCATTCTATATTATAATCACGGTTCCTCCATTATTTTGATCTTGATGTCTCGGCTGCACAACCTACTCACCCCCTTACTCGATATTGTGTCCTTGTTTGGTGCAGCCCTTTACTTGTGTAACTAATATTTAATTGTCTCTTCAAAGAGGAAGAGGACTAGAACTCTAGTGCCACCTATAGGAAGTAGCAATCCTAGAAGTCAATATCAACCCTCAAACGAGCCTTGTCACAAGACTTTGGATAAAAGCCAAATCAGAATCTCAATTTGCAGACAGTGTTTTGGGGTGCTGCCCCTCATCAGTGCAAAGTGTGAGATCTGGTTTGGCTGGGGGAGAGGCGTCTGACCGGGATCCAAGGGGTAACGTTTCTCCTTACGGAGAGCGACATGTCAAGCATGCTGAGATGAGCAGACTTAATGCTTAATGCCGTAATGCTCTTCCGGGAAATATGCAAATTGTCTCTTCAGAGAGGAAGAGGACTAGAACTCTAGTGCCACCTATAGGAAGTAGCAATCCTAAAAGTCAATGTCAAACCTTTAATGAACTTTGTCACATGACTTAGAATAAAAGCCAAACCAGAATCTCAATTTGCAGACACGATTAATTGCTTTATGAAATATTACTGATATATTGATTTTTATTGTTTTTTTTCTATGTGGTAGCCTCCCAAATTTTTAGAAGGATTTTATATTTTTTGTTAAATCTATGTAACAAATGAATATGTGACTTGCAATGGGGTTTCATTTATTGACACATATGCTAAACTTTTTATTCTCAAAGAGATGGAGGAAACCTGTTCAGTAAACTAATAAGAAGACCTTGATACATACAGGAAGTTATTCCTGGAGTAGAGTCCACTTGCCTAATCACCTCTAGATTTTCCAGTATTATATGAGCGTGGCTGCTCCCTAATAGAAGAGATCTGATAATAGTATCGACCTTATGAAAAAAATCTCTGTGAAACCAGACTGGGGAATCACAAGAGATTTTCTTAAACCATGCTGTGTACTGTTCTTTAGATTGACGCAGATTGTACATAGTCAATTAAACCACTGAGAAAATTTCTACAACATCTGCAAGGAGTTTGTATGTTCTCCCCGTGTCTGTGTGGGTTTCCTCGGGGTTCTCCGGTTTCCTCCCACACTCCAAAGACATACTGACAGGGAAATTAGAGTGTGAGCCCCAATGGGGACAGTGATGATATTGTCTGTAAAGCACTGTGGAATTAATGGAGCTATATAAAGTGAGTAAAATAAATAGATAAAAAATACTTACTCTCTTCATATTTTTCTTTCCGTTTCAGAAAGCGGTTAGAACAATCAAACTGATACACTCTTCAAAAATACTTCAGGAAAAACGCGTTTCATCCTCTCTACCTATGCAAGTAGCTTCAATATTGAATACACAGTAAAATGCTTTTCCATTTTTAGTACTGTATAAATCAGATGTTTATAGATGACGACAAAATAACTATTAACGAAATTCATAAAAAAAATGTACGCAGCTTACTGATTGGCATGACTTGCAAGAATAATACATCCACTGCAATTAAAACGACCTGCGAGATGGTTTCCAGCTAGGTATGAAGACATGGAAGTGAAGTCTATGGAAAATTGCATGCAAACACTCATGGATATATAGCTTCATCTTCGGTATGGAATTAAGCAGGAAGAACAGGTCACTCCTTTCGGTGTTGCTCAACCTACTGGCCTTGAGCTTCTCTGTGGCAGCGTTCTTTACAAGTTACTGGTGTGAAGGAACCCACAAAGTTGTGAAACCGCCCTGCTTGTCAGCAGTGAAAAGTAAAAACTGCCAAGTGCTAAGTCTAAACAGCACTGCCACCAACAGCGATGCAACTGACGTCAATGGGACATTGGACCAGAATGTTGTTCACTACAACTGGGAGACAGGGGACGACAAGTATGCCTTCAAATACTTCCACACTGGTTTTTGGTTCTCCTGTGAAAAGCACCAAGGGGGTAAGTAAATTAAAAGCAGTGACCAAAATGATATGTGGTAAAGAGAGTTCAGGGCAATACAACCTATAAAACCTACAACACTGTATCCAAGAGGCAGGCAGTGATAGGATACAAATCACTTTATTTTTTTTAGATATATTGTTCTCAGCAAAATTAATTAATAAATCCCAAAGGGCATGAATAAAAATGAATAATAAAGAGTGGAGGGATGTGCCATGATTGAAAAATACAGTAATGGATCATAAATATTCATTTAATGGCAGATATCGAAGTGCACTGTGCATACAGATATAAATTGATAAGCGATCTAAATAAATAAAGTATAACTCTCTGGTGAGAAAAGAATGGTGAACAGAATATTAATGTCTAGTGGCAAAAATATAAATTCATTAGATCCAGTATAAAGAACAATAGTTATTGAACAGTGCCAAAAGTAAAGATCGTGTAAGGAATCAAAGAGGTATTTGATTAAAGTTTAAACATGATACTGAAAGGAGATAGCACACCACAACCCCCTCACACCACGCCGGCGCGTGTTTCGCTATCACTTCGTCAGTGAGTCAGATACATGCTATAGTTTAAAGAAGCACTCCTCCTCCCATCAAGGTTTTTATCCTCTTAATATATTGAAATCATCATATTATATAGCACTGTGTGCTTAGAATTGCTCATTTTGCCTTTATACCCAGCTAATTCTTCTCTTTCCATTAGGTCTATGACATCATGTGATTAATAACTGATGAGCAGAATCCTTCTAAGCTCTAGGTAGAAACAGGAGGTCAATTTTCCCTGTATGAGTCATGAGTCACTGCAAAAGTCCCTGGCAAGTGGGAGGAGCGGAGCAGCTTAGTCAGTAGGTGAAGAGGGGAATGCAGAGACAAGAGACTTCCTGTTTCTAACTACAGCAGAAATAACAGAAGAATTAGCTGGGTAGAAAGGCAAAATGATTAATTGTAAGTACACAGTGCTATATAATATAACCATTACAATATATTACAAGAGAATAAAACCTTTGATGCGAGGATGAGTGCTTCTTTAAGGTCGGGTTAAGACACTCATGCAAAAACCCAGGCTGGTTGTGTTCACAAATTGTGCATGTGCCTGGCTCTGCGTGCTTGCCTACGTATCGGACGAGTGCAGGAGCTGCCAGTCATTTATATGGTCTAGTCTGGTCTGTAAATCAGTCCAAAGTAATGCATGCTGCAAATTTTTACAATCAGACAATTGGTCCATGTGGCAAATCAGCCGTCTGCACTGGCACATTGGCTGTAAAGGATGTGTGTGCTCTCTGATTACGGTCCATGGCGCACACAGACAGCACATGTACCTATATTATGCTTGTCTAACTGAACTCTAACTAAAGTGATTTTTTTTATTGTCAACCCGAAAAGGTGCAATACAAGCTGTAGTTCAATAGCATTAATGCAAACCCCTCTAACATTGTGTTCATACATTGCATTTTTGCTGCATTTTTTGCTTGTTGATGCAGATTTTAAGCTGCGTTTTACAGTACCAGCAATGTCCATGAGATCTTAGAAATCTCATGCACACACATTGTTTTTTTTTCCTGACTGATTTGGAAAACTGCTGCATTTTTGCAAGCTACAGCATGTTACTTCTTTCAGAGTTTATTCACCCATAGGAAACAATGGGTAAGTGCAAAAGCTCTTTTTATGCAAAAACCTAAGTTGTATCATGATTTTTGGGGGACCTCTAAACTTTATCAACATGTACAATGGACCACAAAAACGTAGCAAAACTTGCTTTTTGTAAGCAGCTTCTTTACTGACAATAAAGCAGGTAATGCCTTGAAGAAAATTATGCAGCAAAAACGAAATGTGTGAACATAGCCTAATATTGTTTTTAGACAAATTATTTCATAAATCTATCCCCTTCTAGCCTCATTGACTCTTTATCAGGCCCCCTTGGCCTCTATTCCAGCAGCATTCAGCCATGTGTGATTAATCTCCCCCCTAACCAGCCCTGTATAACATCATTCAGATAAAAAAATGTTTTAAAAAAGCCTTTATAACCTCTGATTTCCCTATGGTAATGAGGGCTTTGACTAGTCGATGGGGCATTAGTTCCCTAGAGTAGTCAGCCCTCTTTCCATGACATCAGGCCCCTGTGGGTGCGAGAACATAATTTGCACGAGCGGCGTCATCACTGGTTATGGAAATCTGCGCACGCGCACTGCTCATTTTGACAGCATCACGGCATCTCTGAAGCCAGGTGTATGGTTCCCAGCTTCAGAGATGTGCATCACTAGAGAGAGAGAGAGAGAGACCTTGGACTCCGGATCAGTTTTCTGCGGCACCATAGACTTTCATTGTTTCCGGCAGCCTGAAGTGCAGATTCAGGCACTGTCAGGCGTCTCCGGAAAAAAAAAAGTTACAAAAACCGTCTTGTCCGGTCGCCGGAATGTACAATTCCGACTTATCCTGCCAAAAACGGATGCAACGCAGGGACATCAGGCGCTAATGTAAGTCAATGCTAAAAAAACGCATCCGGTACCGGATCCGTTTTTTTAGAAACACGCCGGATCGCGCCTGATTCAAAAAGCCTGATGTGTGAAAGTAGCCTAAGTTATGACACCCACAGGGGTGTGATAACATGGAAAGAGGGCTGACTACTCTGGGGAACGAACACCCATCAGCTAGTCAAAGCGTCATTACCATAGGAAAACCGGAGGTATAAAGGCTTTTTTAAAACATTTATTTATCTGAATGATGTTGTACAGGGCTGGTTAGGGAGATTAATCACACATGACTGAATGCTGCTGGATGGGGGTGCACGGGTTAATGCACACACTTTAATTTTGTCCTAATCAATAAACATAAAACTACATTCTATATATTAAACAGTATGTAGCATAAGCATAATGTAAAACATATATTAAAATGTACATAAAATATAAGAAACAAGTACCAGAAATGTGACTAAATGAGTGACAGACTGTTATTCTACATTGTGTACAAAGCACATATCTATTAAAGGGAATCTTTCACCATGTTTTCGCTATGTAATCTGAGAGCAGTTTGATGTAGGGGCAGAGACTCTGGTTTCAGCGATGTATCACTTACTGAGCATCTTGCTGCAGTTTTGATAAAATAAATAAACCATTTTCTCTGCTGCAGATATAGCATTGCTCTGAATGCTGAGCTGTGTATACCCCACCCACACGCTGAGTGACAGCTTTCTGTGTACACTATGCATAGGCAGAAAGCTGCCAATCAGTGGTTGGGGCGGGATTATATAGACCTTATGAATATGGAGGACTACATAGCACCAGGCAATTAGTCCTTTAGGGACAATTTCCTGCTGAAAAAAATATGATTTTATCAAAACTGCAGCATGTAGCACAGTGAGTGACACATCACTGGAATCAGGGTCTCTGTCTCTAAATCATGCTGCTTTCAGATTACATGACAAAAACCTGCTGATGGATTTCCTTTAAAACTGCCTACTGGACTAAATGGCTAAGTGTATAGTAACATGTACTTCGTAGCGTGTAACTTATATGGTAGCTTACATTCAGAACGTTATATTTAGTTTTTTGTTTTGTTACAGAAGAGGCATGCCGCAGCTTTATTGAACTATCTCCAGATTCCGAAAAAGGTATAGACGATCTGTACTTTTATAATAACATTACATAAAATATTTAAGTCACATGCTGTCCATTTCCTTATGATCCTCCTTGAGATGGTTCTACTCATTCATTGGAGTCCCGCTGTGTTTAATTAAACTGATAGGACTTGATTTTAAAGGCACCTGTCTGTATAAGACCTCACAGCTCACAGTGCATGTCAGACCAAATGAGAATCATGATGTCAAAGGAACTGGCCAAAGAGCTCAGAGACTGAATTGTGGCAAGGCACAGATCTGGCCAAGGTTACAAAAGAATTTCTGCAGTACTCAAGGTGCCTAAGAGCACAGTGGCCTCCATAATCCTTAAATGGAAGAAGTTTGGGACCACCAGAAGTCTTCCTAGATCTGGCCGTCCAGCCAAACTGAGCAATCGTGGGAGAAGAGTCTTGGTGAGAGAGGTAAAGAAGAACCCCAAGATCACTGGGACTGAGCTCCACAGATGCAGTAGGGAGATGGGAGAAAGGTCCACAAAGTCAACCATCACTGCAGCCCTACTCCAGTCAGGCCTTTATGGCAGAGTGGCCCGACGGAAGCCTCTCCTCAGTGCCAGACATATGAAAGCCCGCATAAAGTTTGCTAAAAAAAAAACACATGAAGAACTCCGAGACTATGAGAAATAAGATTCTCTGGTCTGATGAGACGAACAGGGCCGGCATCAGTGCCGGGGCCCTGAGCAGGCGGGGGGCCCATTCGCCGTCGGGCACCCTGGCGCCCGTTAGCGGATGAGAGCGGTGCCAGCATCGCCACTGGGCCCCCCGCTTGCTCAGGGCCCTGGCAGCAGCCGGCACAATACTTACCTCTCCCCGTGCCTCCGCAGCTCCGGGCTCCAGGGGGCGCCCGCGCTTCCTCTCACAGCAACATCGCTGGATGACGTCATCATTCAGCGGCCGGCTGTGGCAGAGAGTAAGCGCGGGCGCCGGACAGGTGAGATGTGAGGTGTATGTGTCTGTGTGTATCAGTGTGTTTGTGTGTCTGTGTCTGATTGCGTGTGTGTATGTAGTGCGGTGCTTTGTGTGTGTGTATGTGAGAGAGTGCTGCGGTGCTGTCTGTGTGGTGCTGTATGTGTGATGGTGGTGGGGGAGGCAGTGATGGTGGTGAGGATTCAATGATGATGATGGGGAGGCGATGATAATGGGGAGACGATGATGATGATGGGGAGGCAATGATGATGATGGGGAGCCAATGATAATGGGGAGGCAATGATGATGATGATGATGGCGAGGCAATGCTGATGATGGGGAGGCAATGATAATGATAATGGGGAGGCAATGATGATGATAATAGGGAGGCAATGATGATGGTGGGGAGGCAATGATGATGATAATGGGGAGTCTTTCCACAGCGCCCTTTCCTGAGCCGTAGCAGTGCAGAATGCAGCACAGTGCGGAGGAGAGCTCCATATTTTGTATGGAGCATTATATGGGGACCAGTATCCTGTATGGAGCATTATTTGAGGTCCAATATTCTTTATGGAGCATTATATTTGGCCCATAATACTGTATGGAGGACTATGTGGTGCCCATAATATTGTATGGAGGACTGTACTGTCCAGTCTGTACTGTGCGCTGTGAGGATTTGGCGGTTTCTGAGCTATTGTAGAATTTACAATAGATATCACTCATGTAATGGAAGAAGAGAAGCGTTTGACATTGTACTATACCCATATTTCTCTGCAGTATCTGTGCTTCATGAATCGTGGTCTGTGTTAAAGGGGCCCACTGAGACTCTTTCGCCGGGGCCCATAAAAACCTGGAGCTGGCCCTTGAGACGAAGATAGAAGTTTTTGGTGATAATTCTAAGCGGTATGTGTGGAGAAAACCAGGCACTTCTCATCACCTGCCCAATATAATCCCAACAGTGAAACATGGTGGTGGCAGCATCATGCTATGGGGTGTTTTCAGCTGCAGGTGCTGGATGACTGGTTGCAATTGAAGGAAACATGAATGCAGCCAAGAACAGAGATATCCTGGATGAAAACCACTTCCAGAGTGCTCTGGACCTCAGACTTGGCCGAAGGTTCACCTTCCAACAAGACAATGAACCTAAGCACACAGCTAAAATAACAAAGGAGTGGCTTCAGAACAACTCTGTGACCATTCTTGACTGGCGCAGCCAGAGCCCTGACCTAAACCCAATTGATCATCTCTGGAGAGACCTGAAAATGGCTGTCCACCATCCTACCTGACGGAACTGGAGAGGATCTGCAAGGAAGAATGGCAGAGGATCCCAAATCTAGATGTGAAAAACTTGTTGCATCATTCCCAAGAAGACTCATGGCTGTACTAGCTCAAAAGGGTGCTTCTACTCAATACTGAGCAAAGGGTCTGAATACTTATGACCATGTGATATTTCAGTTTTTCAGTTTTTCTTATATATATGTTTTTAGTGCTTTTCTGCAGAGAAAACGCTTTAAAAATGTGTTTAAACCCACATTGCTGTATCAATAAAGTTTTAAGAAACCCATGAGGTGCCAGAACAGCAAAAAACACCCATAACAGACCCCATTTTAAAGCTACACCTCTCATTGAATTCATTTACTGGTGCAGTAATCATATTGACACTACAGGTGTGTCACAGAATTTTATACTATTGGGCAATGAAGAAAAAAATAAGTATATTTTTGCCCCCAAAATTTTGTTTTAGCCCCAGATTTTACATTTGTACATGGGGAAATGCCTAAAAATTGCACCAAAGTTTGTCCCACAATTTCTGCTGAATGTAGAAATACCCCAAATGTAGTAGTACAGTACTGCTTAGTCATACAGAGAGACTCGGGAGGGACGGAGTGCTAGTGGCAAATAGCGATCCGTCCCTCCTGAGTCTCGCCATATGGCTAAGCAGTAGAGTTGAGCGAAAAAGGTCGGTCAGATTCATAAGTCGCCGACTTTCGCCAAAGTCGGGTTTCGCTGAGCGAAACCTGACCATAGCGTGAAGTCGGCCATGCGTTCGGCAAAACAAGCACCAAAGTCGGTTTTCCCATAATGCTTGCAGGCGCCTTTTTTCAGCCAATGAGCAATGACGTACACTGTGGGCAATGAGATGACATGGGCAGCGTCCACCACCATCTTAGAAGAAGGGCATTGCAGTGATTGGCTTGCTTTGGGGGGCGTCATAGTGTCTATAAAAGCCCTGACCGCCGACCGCCATTTCACTTCTGCCGATATTAACAGTAGAGAGAGGTTGCTGACGCTGTTTATCAGTAGGGAGAGAGTTATGGCTGGAAAGAGAAGTTCTTATGTGCTTGTGCTGATAGCAATTGTGCTGTACAGTTAGTGTGCAGTGACAGGGGAGGATTTTCTTGTGTGCAGCAGCGCTGGTTATTAGGCTGCCTGCTAGCTGTATTGCTGTGTGTACACTGCTGTGCAGACTGCTTTTTACACAGCACTAACACTTTTATTCTTTTTTTCTGCACAGTTACCGAGCGTTCATTTTTTCCCACACCGTATACAGCTGTACGCTCCTCACAACTACCATGTACCGGCTGGTATCACGGACAAATACATGCTGACTATCTGTGTGTGACTCCGGAAATATATACGGAGATTTAAATTTTCCCCTACACTATATCCACCTGGTATCTTCTGATACAGTACCTTTTTTCTGCCGTTTGAATTACTGTCAAATCCATACTTTTTCAAATAACTTTATTAAATTTTAACAATTTAACAGGAATGTAAAAGGGGAAGATTGGGTTAGGAAAGATAAGTGACGCTTTAATTTAATAGGGGACATTAGGAAAGACAAGAGAAGGGAAGAAAAGGGAAAAACAAATTAACTGTAATGAGTACAAAGAATACTATTAAGCAGCGGATCAAATAATACTTTTCTAAACTAAGCAATTAAGAGAAATTACAAAACATACAAAATATCTTCAGGAATCGAATTCTATCATGGTTGCCACCTTTTATGATAAGACGGAAAGCAATTGTTCGCAATAGCATGACTCTCCTCATACAAATTATGTAGTTTCATCTTATCGATAACATCTTGTATACCCGGAACATAGTCTTCTCTCCATAAGGTAGCAATGGCATTTTTTGTTACTAAAAAGAGATGTATTAATATGGCTTTATGAGAAGAGCAAAATTCCTCTAGATCTAATGACAACAATGCCATTTGAGGTGTTATAACAACCTCTTGACTGGTAATTTTTTACACTATTTCTGTAACATTTTGCCATAGAGGTCTGACTTTTGGACACCGCCAAAATATATGCAACAAAGTACCACCAAAACCACATCCTCTCCAACAGTTTGGTGATTTACCAGGAAAAATCCGAGCCAATTTAGAGGGAGTAAAATACCACATAGAAACCATCTTGTAATATGACTCATGCAAGGCTACACATATATTTGAAGAATAGGTTAACTTAAATGCATTATACCACTGTTCAAGAGGTATGAGTCTATCAAGGACACTCTCCCACTCCAGCATAAACAACGTTTTCTCAATCTCAAGGTCCGAGTTCAAGATATCATATATGTTCCTTGAGTTCCAATAATTTTTATTTTCAGGGTTACATAGCAGCAGGCTGGTATACTCTGTTATAAAGGACCTCTTCCTTAAAAATTTCGATATATACTTCTTTAATATTGAGAACAGCTGAAAATCATATGTTGAGAAATTTCTTTGAGTTGAAAGAAAATCATTGCTTACAAATTGCTTACCATCATACAAGTCCTCCACCACACTTAAACCAGCCTGTTTCCATGAGTCTGGAATTTATTTTCCCAAAAACAATCCAAAAAATTTTATGGAAACACTTCTAAGTTGTTGGAATTTATTACTCTTATTTTTGTTAGTCTGAAGTTTAGCCAAGTATCTCCAAGCTAAGAGAGTAGCAGAAATCATTGGAGAATTTGTAGACGTTGAACTGGAAGATGAAAGAAATTAAAGATCAAAGTAGATAGAGGTATATTATTATTATAATGAGTTTCGATATCTGCCCACGCCGGATTATCATTTGAGTTTAACCAATGTGCTGATTGTTTGATTAAATTGGCATAATAATAATTTATTAGATTAGGGAGCGCAAGACCCCCCTTATTCTTGCTTTTCATAAGTGTACTAGAGGCGATCCTTGCTCTTTTTTTTTCCATACAAATTTATTTACTATGGACTGCAAGATCCTAATAATTTTTAGAGGTATTACCAAAGGAATTGCTCTAAATATATAAAGAAGTTTTGGAAGGGTAAAAAGTTTAAAAAGTACAATTCTACCGACCCATGATGTTTCAAACTTCGAAAAGCCATTCAGTTCAAGTTGCTTATCTTTAATGGATTTTTGTAGATTAAGTTCTACAGTTTTCCGAAAATCTCTTGAGACCAAGATGCCCAGGTATGTAAAGGCATCTTTTTCCCATTCGAAATCTGAAGATTTTTTAATGTCGCATATAATTTTGTTGTTTAAAAAGAAATCCAATATTTTAGACTTAGATTGATTAATTTTATAAGATTGAGGCTTTTGAAAACTCAAAGATTTGCAAAATTTTTCCAATTGAACTCACTGGATTCGTTAAACTTAGTATTATGTCGTCTGCAAACAAACTTAATTTATATTGGGATTTTCCTATATAGATACCTTTTATTTCTTCACTACTTCTTATAAACTGAGCCAATGGTTCCATAATCAAAGCGAAAAGCAAGGGAGAAAGTGGACAGCCCTGTCTGGTCCCATTGGTTATTGAAATTTGTTTGGATTTATGGTTGTTAGCTACAATATTTGCCGATGGATATGCGTAAAGAGCCATTATCATCTTTATTATTCTTGTATTAAAGCCAAATTTAGAAAAGGTAGCTGTTAGAAAGTCCCAATTTACTCTATCGAAAGCCTTCTTGGCGTCTAATGCGACCAGAATAGAAGGAGCTTTATTCACTTTGATAGAGTTTATTAAATTAAGAACTTTCCTAGTGCCATCGCAAGTTTTGGCGACCCTCTATAAACCCCAATTGATCCTTATGAATAATTTCTGGCAAAATTTTCTTCAACCTGTTTGCAATTATCTTTGAATATAATTTTACGTCAGTATTAATTAACGAAATAGGCCGATAGTTTTTGATCAATTCTAGATCTCCTTTGGGCTTAGGGATCAAAGATATAATGGCCTGCAACATCTCAGTTGGAAATTCGCCAATTTGTGAAGCTTTATTAAATACCCGGGTTAAGCTCGGAGCCAGTAGAGTGGCAAAATTTTGAAAATATTCGTTGGAGTATCCATCGGGACCAGGAGACTTTTTAGTTTTTAATTTACTGATAGCCTCCAAAATCTCTGACACAGTGAAGAGAGCCTGAATGAGGTCCAACTGTTGCTCAGAGACCTTAGGTAACTTTATAAGTGATAAGAAGTTATTTATAGAGCTCTTGCTAGGTTGTTGAGTATCGTGGGAGAATTTCAGGTTGTATAACAAAGAATAGTAGTCCGCAAAATCCCTAGGGTGTTCAATCAGGGAGTCATTCAATTTAATTTTATTAATTCTGTTCCTAATTCTAGCTGTTTTAAACTTCTGGGCCATAAGCTTAGTAGGTTTATTAAATGCTGAATAATAATTGGATTTCATAATCCTGGCGAACTTGTCATATTCATTGAAAAGTGCCTTCCTTAATTTTACTCTTGCAGTCAAAATTTTTGAATGGATACTAGCTGAAGGTAAAGCCAAATTTTGTTGTTTTTCTTCTAAATTTTTGAGTTCAAATTGTAGATTACAAATTTGTTCCTTATTTTGCTTCTTGTTAATATACGATAAGTGAGAAAGAACACCTCTAATCACGGCCTTATGTGCATTCCATAAAATGAATGGGCAGATATCTTCTAGGTCATTATCTTGAAAATAATTGTTTATTGCTAACTCAATTTATTTTTTAAATTAAGGATTGTGTATTAGAGAAGAATTACATCTCCAAATATTGCTGGATTGGGAGGGCCTGCTCAATAAAAACTCACAAAAAACGGGAGAGTGGTCTGAGAGTAACTTCGGGAGTATCTTAACTTGACAAAACCTTGAGACTAAGAAAGAGTCCGTCAATACAAGGTCAATCCTAGAAAGTGAACCTCAGAGTAATGAGTATACTCCTTAGAAGAGGTGTTTAAACACCTGAATACATCTAAGTATTCATGGTTGTTAAGCCATTTTTTTAGAGTTGGGTAGGAAGACCTGGTTGGAGAAGTAGAATCCAGAGAGCCGTCAGGGACAATATTAAAATCCCCGATCAAGATTACATTACCTTTTTTAACCTCTTGAATTTTACTATCCAAGTTATCAAAAAAATGCATTTGACCATTATTTGGTGCGTAAACATTAACGATAGTTGTCAATCAGACAAACAAGAATTAAATATCTTCCTTCCGTATCTGCAAACTCATTAATAATTTCAAATGAAATAGAATCCTCAATTAAAGTGATAACGCCAGATTTTTTCTTTTCGTTTAATGATTTGTAAATAAACGGAAATTTTTTGTTTTCAAACCGGGGTTGTGCTGTTCTAGACAGTTTCACTTCCTGTAAACAAATAATGTCTGCACCACTGTTCCTAATTTCTCTCCATACAAGATGCCTTTTAGCTGGGCTATTCAAACCTCTAACATTTAACGTTAATAACTTAACCATTAATTAAAATAATAAAATACAACAATATCAAACCACTATATCAAAACACAAATGAAAGAAATCTCAAACTTTTGAGTATCTTTCTAATCGGGAATGTTCATGAAAAAGAAATAGAAACTTCTGCACATTTTTAGTAAAATATGAAGCAGCAGCACCGATCTTCGATCTTCAATCTTCTTCTTATCCAGGGGTTTCCTCACCCTTATCAATAGATGATAAAAATAAAATTCCATCTTGGGGAGAAAATAACGGTATAATATTCCCCTTATAGTTGACCAAAATTTTGGTGGGAAACCCCCATCTATACAAGATACCCTTCTCTCTGAGCCTACCAGTTACTTCGCCAAAGCTTTTTCTCATTTGCAAAGTTTCTTTTGAGAGGTCAGCGAATATTTTGATATGCTCGTAAGGTTGGGGAAGGTGTTTCTTAACTTTCATATAGTCTAACAATTTCTCTTTTGTGGAATAAAAGTGTAATTTTAGAATTATATCTCTAGGAGTTTCTGCTGAAAATAAATTTCGGCCTAGGTAGTCTGTGAATCCTATCTACTAACAGTTCTATATCTGGGATAGGGGAAAAAAAATTTTAAGAATTTCTCGAAAGAAGTTTTGAAGATTATTTTGGGTAATTTTCTCCGAAACTCCCCTCAATTTTACGTTATTACGTCTATTGCGGTCCTCTAAGTCCGCTAATTTAGTGCTAAAAATTAATTTGTTTCTGGTTGTCAGATTGTGATTTTTGTAAAGAGGCTGATGTTTTCTCAAGTGTCTCTATTTTTTTGTCGCTTTTATCCATCCTCACTTTAATCTGATCTAAATTATTCTGTAAGAGACTAGTATGTTTATCAAGCTTTTATTCAAGATTTTTATTTAGCGCCATTATTAAATCTTTAACATATTGCTCTGATGTAGGTTTTTCACTGGCCTGGATGTCCTCCAAACCAGTATTAATTTCAGGATTTTCAATATGGGGTCCCTCATCTAGTCTCGGCCTGTTCTTCTCTGGACTCTGAAAGGGAGAAGACTCGTAAAATTCCTCATCTGATTCTACTGATAATGTATTGGGCCCAATTTTAGTATCTTTCCTTTTTGTTTTCTTGCTTGTTCTTTGGGTGGAAGTAACTTCCTTTTGTGAATGGTCCTTTATTATTTTGTCCAGTTCCTGGATCATTAGAGTGGTAGGGTTACCTTTAATTCCAATCTGGGGGGAGGTTGGAGGACTGATACTTATGGCCGTATCCAAATCCGTTTCACCTAAAACTGTCGCTGATGAGACTGATCTGTCCCTTTGACCTTTAGATTTTTTTTGGCTCATTTTAATCATATAAATTGAATAGACAAATATAGGTCTTGTAAGATATATGTAATATAACAGTTGTTATAGAGTTTGATTAGAAACTATTAATATCAGCCCAATATTGTTAATCCAATTGTAAATTTTCCTAATAAACAATAATAATAAAAAAAAAAAAATAATAAAATAATAAAATAATAATAATATATAATAATAAAAATAACAAATCGCAATAAATAAGCCAAATAATTAGGTTTCTCCGAACCTCACCCACAAATATGTAACTTTTTAGTTCAAAAGTATTATTTCGAAGAGTATTTCCCACCAAGAAAACACTCTCCGAAAGAATGGACCACTATCCACTTTTATAAAATTAGTAGCAAACCAAAAATCAGACAATACTATTTTTTGGAAGACTTCAAATAATACACCAAAATCTAGGAATTATAAATGTCAAATGCTCTGCACAAAACTGTAGCCTATCTCACGTCTTTCTTTCCTTCTTCCTCTTCTTTCTTCCTTCCCTCTTTATCTTCCTCTTCTCTCTTTCCTCTTGTTCCGCAGCAGCTGTGTTAATAATAGTATTTACTGTATAATCCAGAGGATAGATCCAATAGTACCAAAGGATTAAATTCACTTCTTGTTCAGCCAGAAATGTCGTTTATAACCTCCTGTCAGATTGTGTCTGCGACGTTTCCCAGACTGGAAAATCTTCCTGGGAGGTCAGTAGGATTTGTCAAAAACTATAGTAGAATCCCCAATTGGGACCAACAACCACAATCTGCTTCGTGCAGAAAAGTTACTAATGAACTGTCAGCAGCTGTAAATCTCAGCACCGCCGAGAAAGCTCTTAATAGTTCCCTTATGCCTTCTTATAAGTTGGTGTTCTTCACTTTAAGATGCCTTTATATCCAGCAGAGTCCTGCAGTTCCAAAAGGGCAAAGATCCTATTTAAAAGGAGCCCACAGTTCCATAAAGCTGGAATTAAAGCGCTGTTGCGATCTCTGTGCAGGAGAAGTGTGAGCTGTCAATCAAAGCGCTCTCTGCAGCACTTAATACCGCTGATGATTTTTGCTTAGAACTCCTCCTAATAGGTGGATTTTGCTATATGAGGTGTCCTCGGATTCAGGAGAGTCCTGTGAGTCCAGAAATACAGGATCTCTCACAGGATCTAGTCCACAGCCTCACAAAATACGTTGGTAATTGCCACAATAAAATATTACCTCAGTAATGACCGGAGACCTCGAGTTCTTCTTCTTACTTTAAGATCTCTTTCTATTAAAGCCAGCGATCCAGTCACTTTAGGAATATATCCATAAAGTCCCCCAAGTCACAGCACACAATCCCAAAGCTTAGAAAGACCTCAAGCGGCCGTGAGCAGGAGAATCAGCGCTGTCAATCAAGTGCCTGCAAGCGCTGCACTGCTAATGATTTTAGTGAATAATTCCTTATCAAGGGGGATATTCTTGTTGTGCCAGGTACTGTCTCACCCCCTAAGGGACACTGGGTGCAGGCAAGTGCTTTTTCAGCAGAATTACAACTCACCGTTGAAGACAGACGCTGATATGTAGCTGCTTCACTGGTAACAGCAGGCCTCAGGTTCCCCCGCTCCAAGCAGATGTCTCTGAGCCTCAAATCTTTTGCAGGATCCAGACAAATAGGGTATCCTTGTAATCCTCAGGTGCCAGGGTATTAAATAAAGTTCTTTCCATCTAGTGGGGTCTTCAAAGAAATGCTTAACTTAGTCGCTTGTGCAGAAGTTTCCTGGAGCTGTGGAACACACGTCTACTCCATACCACAGGTAGCCACCCCCTGATCAAATCCATACTGAGAGAGTGTCTGTGTGTGACTCTGGAAATATATACGGAGATTTACAATTCCCCCTACACTGTATACAGCTGTACGCTTCTGATACAGTACCCTTTTTCTGCTTTTTATATTCTGGTCTAATCCATACTGAGTGAGCGTCTGTATGTGACTCCGGAAATATGTACGGAGATTTACAATTTCCCCTACACTGTATACAGCTGTACGCTTCTGATACAGTACCATATATCTGCTGGTATTTTTGGTACATTTTCCCAAACATGAGGAAGTATGGTGGAAGAGGCCGTGGACGTGGGCGGGGGGGGCAGCTGGTACTGATGGTGAGGTGGTGCATCTGCTGGTAGTGCCAAAAACCAATAGCACCTAAGGCAGGAGGTGTTGAGCCTGCGTCATCGTCTGGCTCCAGAAAGCCTGGAAGGCTCCCTTTTCTGGGAGTAGGTAAACCGCTTTTAAAGCCGGAGCATCAGGAACAGGTTTTGGCTTACATTGCCGAAACAACCTCCAGTTCTATCGCCTCCTCTTCTGAAGTGTCAAAAAATGCAAACACTGAGTCGTCAGTGCAGGCTCCTGGTCAGGAACAACACCTTTCCTTGTGTGCTTCACCCCCACCAAAAGTGAAGGATGTGGCAGGCCACACTTCAGATTACTCCTTGGAGCTCATTTCACATACCATGCCTGGGTTATCAAGTCAAATCCTGAATTCCCCAGTCCAAGATGAATCTGACATGGAGTGCACTGATGCACAGCCACTGCTATATGATTCTGCTGGTACATTCACCCAGAGCACTACATTACCCTTGCAGTCTACTGAGCCAGAATCTGACCCTGATGAAACTCAGGTGCCCCTCCCGCATACTACACCACCTTAGACGGTGACACAGAGGAAGGTGCAGATGAAATTGAAGAGGAGGTGATGGATGACCCAGTTGTTGACCCAGATTGGCATCCATTGGGGAAGAGGGTGCTGCTGGCAATAGCTCAGAAGAAGAGGAGGATCCGCAGCGGGCAGCAGCTGCGGTTATCTGGCAGGCCTGTAGCAGTCCAAAAACGTGTTAAAAAAACAAAAGAGCTGCAGGACAGCTTGGCCAGATGGTCAAATTAGCACAGCTTGCAACCCCTGAAAATTATCCCATAGTAGGAAGAGTGCAGTGTGGCACTTTTTTTTACGAAAATCCTATTGATGAGGCAAAGGTTATCTGTAAGAAGTGCGGAAGGTGTCACGTTTGGGCTTGCAGCCGCCGAAAAGCGGCTCAGTCCAGGAATGCAATATGGACCCTCCATACCACAGAGGGGGACCCGGGCCTACCCAAACTAGGGACTGGCAGAGACCGGGGTTCTGTGGCAGCTGAGCATGTGGACGAGGAAGAGACACGTAGGACTTGATTACACCGCACAACTTTAGGTATAGGTAAATAAAGTTTACTAAAGTAAATAAGGGATGACACACAGTACATAACATCAGGGTAGACGAGGTCATCAGAATCACGAACTCAGGAACACAAACTGAACTTCAGGAACACGGAAACAGGAACACGGACACAGGAACACGGACTGGACATCAGGAACACGGACACCGGAACACGGACTGGACATCAGGAACACGGACACCGGAACACCGGCTGGATCTCAGGAAACAGAACACTGGCATCGGACTCCGGACATCTGGCAACGATCGACAGGTTCCGGACATCGGCCTGCGGACATCAGTCTCCGGACATGAGGCCGCAGTATCAGACTAGGGACATCTGGCAACGATCGGCAGGCTCCGGACATCAGGCAGGAAAGGATCGGATCCGGACATCTGGAAGTGATCTGAAAAGGAATCCAAGCGGTCTGGTGCAAGTCCCACCAGGCTCAACTGGAGCCGGGCGGGGATTGCACCAAAAGCAAGCTGAGCACAAAGTAACAGAAACTCAGCACACCCACACCGGACTCCTCCTTCCAAATGAACCCAGGATATATCACAGAAAGTCAGTTAGCAAAGTATCACAGTCACTGGGCTCAGGGTTCAGTACACAGAAGGTTTCAGGAACATAGCACAGCAGACACAGTTCAGACAGTCAGGTACAGGATCAGGGATACGAGCCTAGAATTACCGCCTCTAGGAAAGGCACAGGAACGAGTTCAGGATCAGAGATACGAGCCTAGAATTACCGCCTCTAGGAAAGGCACAGGAACGAGTTCAGGATCACAAGACAGGACGAGGGTATCAGCTCTCCAGAGCTGATCAAACTCAAAGCAGGAGCTGAACACACACACAAGGCTAGGTTCAGAAGCTATGTGAGTAGCTAAAGCCCCGCCCATAAGGCAGGAAGCCTTTATATATGAGCTGCCCCTCAGCAATTGGCTGGGGACAGCATTTCAGGTACACACACTAACCCTGATAAAAGCAGGGCAGGTGTGGCCTGCGCACCCTATGAAGCCAGGCATAAGCACAGCAAGGGCACCTGGAAATGACGGCAGCCTAAACCCACGTAGTAAGTCATGCACCAGTGCAGAGGACCTTGCAACCTACGGGTAGCTTTCACAGCAGTAACCAGGGACCGCACATGCAGGTGGTCATGCAACGCAGCGGAAACACCCATTCATGTGTGGCTACGCAGAGGAGCTGGGAACTGACCATAATCCATACAGGTAACGGCTATCAGCTCCCAGCTCAATTTAGGGGGAAAAGGAGCAAAGGGTTAAAGCACAGACATGCATGTCACAACGTGACAGAAGGACCTTCAGCTGAGGGAAAAATCTCTGAAATTTGAATATCAGTTGCATGCTTAGACATTTAAACACCATGCACTTGCAAGAGTGGACGGACCACAAAACCTCAGGTAGCACATGTGCACCTGCTCCGACTGAAGGTAGCCAGCAACGCTACATCGCTTCCCCCACTGTAAGCCCACCGGTTAGCACACCACCAGCAAGAAATGTTGAGGTGTCGTCGCAAGGCCAAAGCAGTCAGGGAATCACAATGTTTTTGCAACCAAAGACTGAATCTAGGCCATCACCACCACCACCACCACCATCACCAACCCCCTTCTGTCTGCCATGTCCACTGCTAGTTCCCCCATATGCAGCTCTCAAGTTCCGCTCACCATAGCAGACACTCTGAGTAGGACAAGAAAGTACTCATCCTCTCATCCGCGTACACTGGCTTTGAACGCCTACATTGCCAAACTGATCTCATTAGAGATGATGCCCTTCCGTTTGGTTGAAAGTGCAGCGTTCCGAGAGCTCATGGCCTACGCTGTCCCACGCTATGACCTACCCAGTCAGCACTTCTTTTCTAGAAAAGCCATCCCTGCCCTCCACCTGCATGTGAAAGACCACATTGTCCATGCACTCAAACAATCAGTGAGTGGAAAGGTACACCTCACAACAGATGCATTTGCCAGTAGGCATGGCCAGGGCCATTACGTGTTCATCACTGCGCACTGGGTTAATGTGGATGCAGGGTCCACAGGGGACAGCGGCGGTGGGACAGTGCTGCCTAGCCCACGGTATAGGCAACAGTTGGCTGTAGGCGTTCAACCCTCCTCCTCCTCCAGAAGCGAAAGCTCGTCGACAGAGCGCAGTCGCACGAGCACTCCATCCGCAGCTGCCAGTGTTGCACACAAGGTGTCCCACTATAGAACAGCTACTTGCAGCGAGAAACTGAGTCATGGCTGGGCAGTCTACATCTTGAGCCAGTCAAGGTAGTCAGTGATAACAGCCATAATTTTGTGGTGGCCATAGCCTGGCAAAACTCAGACACATACCTTGCCTGGCTCACACCTTGAACCTGGTGGTGCATTGCTTCAAAATAATTATCCGGCGTTAACAGCCCTGCTCCATAAGGTGCGAAGACTGTGTTCGCACATCCGTCGCTCGCCCGTAGACTCACCTGTAGACTCCAGTCGTATGCAGAGGCTGCAGCGATCGCTTCACCTCCCCAAGCACCGCCTAATCATAGACGTTGCAACAAGTGTAACTCCACCATGCACATGGTTGAGAGGCTGTGCGAACAGAGGCAGGCTGTAATGCATTTGTGGGAGGATACACGGGCAGGCAGTTTGAGGGCAGACAAGGAGTTGTCGGGTGTGCAGTGGTCAAAGCTGAAAGACCTCTGTAAAGTCCTTCAGTGTTTTGAGGAATGCACACGGCTGGTAAGCGCAAATGACGCCATCATAAGCATGAGCATCCCACTTATGCATCTGCTCATGCAAACTTTGACGCACATTAAGGATCAGGCATCTGCAGCGGAGGAGGAAGATGAGGAGAAGGGAAGCCTTGATGACAGTCAGCCATTGTCTGCTCAGGGAACTGTCTTGGACGAGGTGGAGGAAGAAGAGAAAGAGGAGGAGGATGAGGGGGATGATTATTTTGGGGAGGAGGATGCTTCTCAGGGGGCAAGAGAAAATGTTGGCTTGCCTAGGTCAGGTACAGGGTTTGTGCGTGACTGGAGGGATGTGGATTTGCAAGAAAGTGCTCCTCCACCCACCACTGGCAGTGCATCATTGACACCTGGAACATTGGCCCACATGTGTGATTATGTCTTGCGGATCCTAAAAAGGGACCCCAGCATTGCGAAAATTATGAAGGATGACGACTACTGGTTGGCCAGCATGCTCGATCCACGCTATAAAGGCAAATTACAGAATATCATGCCACAGCAGAACCCAGAGCTAATATTGGAGAACAAACAAGCAACTCTGGTAAACCGTTTGTTAGAGGCATTCCCAGCATACAGCAGCGGTGCAGGTTCTACCACGAGCCGTACTGGGCAACATGGAAGAGGTGTTCGTGGTGCACACAGCCGAAGAGGTGTTGGAGACAGGGGTTTCATGACCATGTTGTGGACTGATTTCTCGAATACCGCTCACACGATTGTTAATACTGAATCGATTGCAACAGACAGGAGACAGCAGTTGTCAACTATGGTTCAAAATTACCTCTCCTCCCCTATTGATGTTCTCCCTCACAGTTCATTCCCTTTTGACTACTGGGCCTGCACTGCTGGTAGTGTGCTATCAGAAAGAGTCTTCAGTGCTGCTGGATCAATCCTGACAGAAAGAAGGACCCGGCTGTCGACCCAAAATGTAGGTGATCTCACCTTCATTAAAATGAACCATGCCTGGGTTTCAAAGGATTTTGTACCACCTTCCCCTAATGACACATAGGTTGCCAGCAAAATGGCTCGCTTTGTCCTCCTCTTTCTCCGACTTCTCCAATTCCTCCATTTGCAGCTGCTGAACGTCCAGCCTACACCTCAACACATGCCAGTTTTTCCACCTCCCTTAACTGGGCTGTTCCCCCCCAGGGGCAGCGTCAGCACATGGCGCACCCGGGCAAATGCCGGGGCCCTGAGCAGGTGGGGGGGCCCACTCACTGTCAGAGACACCGGCGTACTATGAGGGGCCCTGTGACGTCTTCTGCGTTTACTGACTGTGACATTCAGGTGAGACAGCGCGATGATGTCACGTCTGTGCACCCTCTGCCTGAACAGTCACAGTGCAGAGAGCTGGAAGATGGTGACGCTGAGGAGTCCAGAGTAGAGCAGTGCCCAGCGAGGTGAGGTATTTCATTTTTTTTCATGTTTGGAGCAATATATGGTGAGCATTATACACTGGAGCATTATATATGGGGCACATCATACACTGGAGCATTATAAATGGGACCCATCATACACTGGAGCATCATATGGGGCTCATTATATATGGAGCATTATATAGGCCCATCATACACTGGAGCATCATCCATGAGGCCCATCATATACTGAAGCATCATATGGGGCCCATCATATACTAGAGCATCATATGGGGTTCATTATTTATGGGGCATCACATGGAGCCCATTATATGTGGAGCATTATATAAGGGGACCATTATATTTGGAGCATTATATGGGGCTCATCATACACTGAAGCATTATAAATGGGGCACATTATACACAGGACATCTTATACTGGCCCATTATACACTGGAGCATCATATGGGCCCTTATATATGGAGCATTATATAGGTCCATCATACACTGGAGCATCATCCATGGGGCCCATCATAACTGGAGCATCATCTGGGGCCCATCATATACTAGAACATCATATGGCATTCATTATTTATGGGGCATCACATGGAGCCCATTATATATGGAGCATCATATGGAGCACATATGGGGCCTATTCTGTATGGAGCATTATATGGAGCCCATTCTGTATGGCGCACTATGTGGTGCCCATAATACTGTATGGAAGACTATACTGTCCATTTTTTGAGCTATTGTAGAATTTACAATAGATGTCACTCATGTAATGTAAGGCCTCTTTCACACTTCAGTCATTTGGCGTCAGTTAAAACCTGCCAAAGTGTGAAAATAGCGGATCCGCCAGAAAAGTTGAAAAACGGATGCAAACGGATCCGTTTTGGGTGGATCCGCTATGAACTTTTCAACCCGGAACATAACCTGGAAAATGCAGGTACGCATGTCTGGCACGGAGAGAGAGAGAGAGAGAGAGAGAGAGACCCCGGACAGTATTCTGGGCATTTTGAATGTATTTTCAATGGGAGCCACGGATCCGCTGGCGGATGGTCGTCCGTTAGATCCGTTTTTTGACGGATCCGCCATGATCTGCCATTTTGGCGGACAGAAAAAACGTTGCATTGGACTTTTTTCAAAAACAGCGGACGCCAAAATTTTGGCGGATCTGTCAAAATACGGACCTAACGGACGACCATCAGTCAAAATCCGCCACAAATGCAAGTCAATGGGAAAAAAGCGGATCCGCCAAAAAAAAATGGCGGATCCGCTATTTTCACACTTTGGCGGATTTTGACTGACGTCGCACGACTGAAGTGTGAAAGAGGCCTAAGAAGTGAAGTATTTGGCATTGTACTATACCTATATTTCTCTGCCATATCGGAGCATCATGAATTGTGGTATGTGTTAAAGGGGCCCACTGAGACTCTTTCGCCCAGAGGCCCACGAAAACCTGGAGCCAGCCCTGCCCCCCCACAACTTTTGCAAAATAACCCCCAGTTTTCAATTCATTACTATTATTATAAAGTAAATTAAGGTTGACAAGCTTAAGTAATAAGAATTGATGTCGTTGGCATTGAAATGGGGACTGTAGGTATGTTTACTGTCCTCCACTTCATGCCGACTTTTCTTCACTATTGACTTGCATTGGGGTCGGTTCGAGTTTCAGTCGTACCTTCGACTTTTTCCAATAGTCGGCCAATTTTGTTCAACTCGACTTTTGGGAAAGTCGGGTGGTCCGAAACCCGACTCGACCCTCCCGGAGGCAAAGTCGCTCATCTCTACTAAGCAGTACTGTTATGCAAGATGCATCCTGGAGCACAGAATTTCCTAGAATAGTTTGCAAACTCCATATACATAGCCCCTAAGTGCTAAAAGAACAGAATCCCCCCTCAAGTAACCCAATTTTGGAAATTATACTCCTTTGGGAATTTATTTACAGGTGTCGTGATGATTTTGACTCCATGGGAGTTTTCCAGAAACAAGCAGCAGTGGATGTTGCTGGTTGAAAATTGCAAACTGTCATTGTAGTGCCCAGTACAGTGTAGTGCCCAGGCATTGTAGTGTCCGTACATTGTGCACCCGTAAATTAGGCGGGCTGTCATAGCTACAGAAATGCCAAACTTGTGGGTGCTAAATGTGGACGTGGCACACTGGGAGGGGGCATTTGGGTTTGGGAGCACAGAATTTGCTGAATTTTTTGGGGGTTGAGGGCCATTTTGCTTTTCCAGAGCCTTTGTGCTACCAGTAAGAAGGAAGCCCCCTATATTTCCATTAACAGATGAAAGACTTGAGTGGGGACTGTTGTGAATGGACTTGAAATGAGTTCTGAGCAGAGGCTCCCTCTGGTGGTTACAAGCGGTACTGGACTGTCCAGTGAAGATTGTGAGGATTTGGAATCAGGTGTTACTGACTGGTCTTATATAAGGGACTGCCTTCCCATCAGGGTTGCCGGTGATCAATTGTTCTGGTCTCAATCCTTGATTCCTGTTTCCTTTGTAGCCTGCTGTGTCGTGTCTGCATCTCCTGCTAACAGATAAGACATTTTCTTCTTTTTGTTTTTGTGCTTGATTTTTGCATTTTGTCCTGCACTTCTGTGGGGGCCTTCTGGGTCCCCTCCGGGGGCTTTTGCCCTCTCAGTTTAGTTCAGCCACTGATGTTTGTACATTTGCTTTTTCCAGTTTTTTCAGTGGCTGCTGTTTTGATTTTGTTACACCAGAGAACTAATTTAGGTGGTAGAGGTCGTGTGATCTCAGGTGTTTTTGAAATTAGTAGAGTTGGTGCTTTTCAGGGTTTTTTGGGATTGCAGTAAGTGCCCTTCCTATCCTTTTCTATTTAGGTAGTTTGGGCCCCAACGTTTGCTCATACTATTTTCTGTCTGTGTCAGTATTTCCTCTTGTCTAACCGCCATTACATGTTTGGGGGCTTTCTATGTTCTTTGGGGATCTGCTCCGGGGCAGATAGCTTTCCTCTTTCTATCTTTAGGTGTAGTTAGTTTCTCAGGCTGTGACGAGGCGTCTAGGACCAACGTAGGAACGCTCCACGGCTGCCTTTAGTTGTGGTGGTTAGTCAGGGTACTGCAATCTCATAGATTCCAACTGCTCTGGTGTATTTCCTTTTTTACCTGCACTCCTCAGCTACCGAAACATAACAGTATCACCGGCCCAAAAAATTGAATGGTACTCACAGAAGGGAAAAATATTGTGAAAGAAAAAAGGTTGTCAGAGTTGTCAGAGATATTTTTCTGTTTGTTGCATTTTTTTTTTCCCTCTGTATCTCTGGGTGCTGTGGAGGATTTTTTCTCTCAATGGAGTTTGCACAGTTGTCTGGCCGTGTGGATCAGCTTGCCACTGAGGTTCGGAGTATTGCTACCTATCTTGCTAGGTTGCCTGTTGTGGAACCTAAGATTCCCATGCCTGATTTGTTTTTGGGGGATCGAGCCAAGTTTCTGAATTTTAAAAATAATTGTAAATAGTTTTTTGCCTTAAAATCTAAGTCCTCAGGGAACGCAGCGCAGCAGGTTCGAATTGTCATCTCTCTCCTGCGCGGCGATCCTCAGGATTGGGCTTTTTCCCTGACACCTGGGGATCCTGTTTTGAGTGATGTTGATGCATTTTTTCAGGCCTTGGGGTTATTGTACGATGAGCCTAATGTCACTGATCAAGCTGAAAAAGCCTTGTTGGCATTAAATCAGGGGCTTGATGACGCTGAGTTATACTGTCAGAGATTCTGTAGGTGGGCAGTCCTGACCAAATGGAATGACGACGCTTTGGCAGCCCTTTTTCGGAAGGGTCTGTCAGATAATGTAAAGGATGTTATGGTGGGATTCCCTGTCCCCTCTGGTCTCAATGATTCTATGTCATTAGCGATTCAAATTGACAGACGTTTGCGTGAGCGGAGAAGTATGCGTGGAATAGTGTTGCCTTGTGAACCTGCTTCTGAATCCATGCAGTGTGATAGAGTGGTTTCTGGGACACAGCGTCATGAGTTTCGAAAGCGCAATGGGTTATGTTTCTACTGTGGTGATGCCTCTCATGCTATTTCAGTCTGCCCTAAGCGGGGAAGACGTTTTGCACGCTCAGTTGTCTTGGGTAGTGTTCAGACTAAGTTTTTATTAACTGTTACTCTGATATGCTCTCTGTCCTCATTTTCTGCTCAGGCTTTCGTTGATTCGGGAGCAGCTATTAACCTGATGGATTTTGATTTTGCTAAACGTTGTGGGTTTCCCTTGATACCCCTACAGAAGTCTATTCCCCTACTGGGAATCGATTCTACCCCTTTGGCTGAGAATAAACCTCAGTTCTCTACTCAGGTGATAATGAGGGTTGAACCTGATCATCAGGAGAGCTGCAAATTTTTGGTTCTGTATAATCTGCATGACATTATCGTGCTGGGTTTCCCTTGGTTACAGTCTCATAATCCTGTTTTGGATTGGAAATCTGTGTCTGTAACCAGTTGGGGCTGCCAATGTGTTAATACCAACACTCCTGTTTTTTCTGCCTCCCCCCAGGCTCAGGATGTTCCTGACTTTTTGATTGATTTTTCTGATGTGTTTAGCGAAAGTAAATCTGCATCCTTGCCTCCCCATAGGAGCTATGATTGCGCTATTGAATTAGTGCCTGG